>WOVY01009323.1:0-617496 GCA_013436015.1 Rhipicephalus annulatus | reverse complement strand
CTTACATCTTTCAACCTGTACCACCTCATCATTACGGAAACCATACGTATGCTTAAGAGTGAAAAAGAGGAGGCTCAACATCACGGTGGTTGGCGCATACCTATCACCATCAAGCCGTTTCGATCAAAAAAGACTACGAGACATCATAGCGTTAACTCCTGACCCGTGTGTTATCATCGGAGATTTTAACGCTCATCATACATTATGGGGAAGTCAGAATACCAACATGAAGGGCAGAAGCTTGGTGTCTTTTGCCTCCGACAACACACTTTGGTTACTGAACGACGGCATCCTACACATTTTACGTGGCTCCACATACAGTAGCTGTCTCGACTTGGCTTTTGTTTTCGCGAAGCCTAGTGAAACATACTGAATGGTTCATGGATTATAGAAAGCACGGGAGTGATCACATTCCAACATACGATCAAGAGATCAGAGGATTGTCGCCTCCTAAAGTGCGCGACATGGTTAAAAGAGTGGACTGGAAAAAAATTTCAGTCTCGTATGAAAGACACAATGCCAAAACACATATCCGATTTACAAGAGGCCATCCAGAGCACTGTAAAAGAGGACTGTGTGTACGATCCCATGCCCTGCAAGATTCATGGACATCGACATAGAGCTGGAGCGGCTTCGAGCCTTGCGACGACGAGCTGAAAGAAGGTCCAGCGCACGAAGGACATAGAAGATTTACGGACTGCTAGACGTATGCAGAATAAGATCACAAACGTCGGTTGGACAAGCTAGCATTCCAACGCTGGATTACTTTCTGCGAGTCACTCGACACCTCGTAAGCCTTTATCGCACATATGGGACGGTTAGAGGGTTGCGGTCATCGCCCATTCAGAAGTCACCATTCAAGGCCTTAGCTCTTCACCAAAATCGACCAGATGTGGACGTTGCTGAAGAGTTCTGTGGCGGATATCAGGTCAAACTACAGCCATCAGCAGCTCACCACTTTCGAGCAGTTTGTCCGCCACCACGTGATTCCTCTATGGACTTCCCGTTCACCATTCAGGAGCTCAAAGCAGCAACTCGCTTCATGTAAACGTACCTCTGCACCAGGACCTGACGGAATCTCCTACAGAGCCCTGTGTCATCTGGGTGAGCGCGCGAGAATAGCTCTACTTCAGCTATATAATGATTGTTTGCTAGAGGGCACTGTCCCCTTAAGTTGGAAAACTAGTCGTCTAGTACCATTACTGAAACCTGGCAAATCACCATTGGTACTCTCCTCCTATCGCCCGGTCGCATTGGCCAGTTGCGTGGGTCAAGTGATGGAGAGAATGATTCTCAGCCGACTCGAGTGGTTCTTGGAGTATCATCAGATCTACCCAATGCCATGGCTGGCTTTCGATGTGGTCGTCATCGATCGATAACGTCGTCGATCTAGTCACGTACGTGAACACGAGAAAAGGCCATAAGCGTCTCGCGCCCTCTCTGTTCCTTGACGTCAAAGGAGCCTATGATAACGTGACACATGAATCCGTCCTTGCCGCACTAGAAGAGATTGGATAGTGGGGTGGGCCGAATGTTTAAGTGGATACGCAGTTATCTCCAAATGCGATCCTATTTTTGAGTACAGAGACTGGGAACACGTCTACACATTTCAGTTGTCGTGGCGTCCCTCAGGGTGGTGTACTGAGCCCTGTGCTATTCAATATAACACTAATTGCTCTCCATACGCACCTACCAAACAATCTTTATCTATCAACATACGCTGATGACATCATGCATATGGACATCTGCGGTAACTCGCCTGCAGTTACGAGCGAGAATACAGAGAGCTGCTGCTTCAACTGCTTTGTATCTACGCAATCGAGGCCTGGAAATTTCCTCCGGAAAGTGCGCTCTTCTGGCATTTACGCGCAAAACCCATGTCGAATTAAAGAGTGTCAATTAACGGTCAAAATATACCATATCGTCGATCTCACAAATTTCTGGGTGTCATAGTCGACAGAGACTTATCATGGAGCCGTCATGTGTCGTATTTGAAAAAGCGATTGACAGGCATATGCCAACTTTTCAAGTTTCTCGCTGGAAAGACTTGGGGAATGCAGCCTAAGGCTATGTTACGACTGTACAGGGTGCTTTTCCTTGGCTTTTTACGATACAGTCTTCCTGCATTATCAAACGCCAGCAAAACAAGTCGACGCATGATACAAGCGTCCCAGGCACAGGCGCTTCGAATATGTCTAGGTCTGCCTCAGGGTGCCTCAACAATGGCGACTATAGCTATAGCCAAAGACCACCTCGTGCAGACCCATATTGAAATTGAAGCTTTGAGGATACACATAAGGCATGTGGCCGGAATCCCTATCACCACCTAGCCTCTCTACCAGTGGATAGACCTCATACTTCCTTTTGTCGAACAATAACTAAACATGGTGACTCCCTACCAACTGGTTTTTACGCCCGCGGCGAGACCTTCAATTCCTCCATGGTGCCTCAAACAGCCAGTTCATCTACCTGACAATACCAGGCATTCAGAAAAAAGGTGATTTCTCATACCAGCCCTCAAGCAGCTCGCATTACTTCTGCTTACGAGAAGTACCAAGACTGCAACCCACGTCTACACCGACGGCCTCCGTCCTGCCAACAGCTCACTGCGGCGGTCGTTATTCCAACGCACGCCACAACCATCAAATTCAGGACAGCTCATGCAAACCAACAACAACGGCAGCAGAGCTTGCAGCGCTTCGCGCTGTGCTGCGTTTCATTAACGACCAAAGCACGCAACGGTGGACGATTTTTTTGCGACTGCAAGGCGGCACTGCAGTCACTTCTGTCAAATTTACGCCGTGGTCCACACGAGCAGTTGGTATTTGAAACAGCAGAAATGCTACACCACATAACAGAGAAAGGACACCACGTTATATTTCGTGGTTTGCCAAGCCACTGTGGAATTATCGGAAACGAAACGAGCTGATCAAGCAGCCCGCTCAGCCCATACAGAGGACAACGACCAGTCAATACCTCTCTCAAGAACGGACGCTGCTAGGAGGCTCCGAATGCTTGCTCGCCAACGCTCCATGGCTCTTTGGAATGAGCCTCTCTTTACGCATGCAAGATTACGATCCCTTGATCCAACGTTAAGCATGCAGCTTCCAACAAAAATTCGACGAGGCGACGCTACTGCTCTGTGCAGACTATGGTTGGGAGTCGCGTTTTACCCGTGCGTACGCGTTCCGCATAGGTATGGCCGACACCGCTGACTGTGCACACTGCGGAGATGAAAAAACAATTCGACATATCCTGTGTGACTGCCCGAAATACAATCTGGAAAGACAACACCTTTCTAATAAACTAAACAGATTAGACTTGACAGCTACTTATACCGGCCGACGTCCCTCTGGCACTTCAGTGGGCAACGTGGCAGCACGTTGACAGCAATGCTGAACGAGCACGTCTTCTTTCTTGTGCAGATTTTGACTGTCGCCTTTGGTGAGCATGCGCTTGCCGTGGAAAATGCTTCCATCCGGTTGGATTCGCCAGCTGTCGCAGCTCGAGAGGAAAACGACGCATTCACTGTTTCGACAATCTGCGATTTCATCGAGCCGATTGCAGTATGAGCGTGTGGAAGCTACTGATTACAGCGTTTCCTTCGGAGTGACGTCACGACTTGACAGCTACTTATACCGGCCGACGTCCCTCTGGCACTTCAGTGGGCAACGTGGCAGCACGTTGACAGCAATGCTGAACGAGCACGTCTTCTTTCTTGTGCAGGTTAGTTATCTGCCCAATGCCAAGTGTGTTCGTAGTAATAATGTTTGCTTAGTGCTGCTACCTGCCCACATGTGCTAAATGATGTTTGTTCCATTTTGTGCGTTTTTGTTGACTTGATTGTACAATGTGGGGATGTCGAGCAAAATCCGGGGCCTGATTCTGATAGTGATGAAGGGGTAACCGAGTTCAAAGCATCGCTCTCCGGTTTAAGTGATCGCGACCTGATACTCAATGTTCTAACAGGACAGAAAGCAATTATCAAGCGCATGAATGACTTCAGTGCTGCGCAGAAAACATTATCTGACACACTAACCGAATGTAAGGGTAGGCTTGATTCGTTGGAATCGGCTCTTGCCAATTTATCCTTGACGCAAGGCAAACTGGAAGCCGTTGAATCCGAAGTTAGCAATCTGCAAAAAAATGGTTGTTGCTATGGTGGCTAAAATTGATGATCTAGAAAATCGCAGTCGTCGTAACAACATTATTATTCACGGTCTTGAAGAACCTGCTAGCGAAACTCCTGCATCATTACGGGAGAGCGTAACTCAAACTTTTTTGCTCGACCAGCTCGGCCTTACTATATCAGGAATAGAAAGATGTCACAGGCTTGGTAGTAAACGGCCTGATAAAACGCGGCCTGTCATCGTGAAATTACTTGACTTCCGTGAAAAACTTACAATTCTAAAAAACTGCGCTAAGCTCAAGGGATCAAACTACTATGTCACAGAAGACTTTTCTCAGAAAGTGAGAAATATTAGATCAAAATTGTGGGACTGCACCGCAGAATATAGAAAAAACAAACAGCGAGTGAGGCTTATCTTCGACAAAGTGTCCATTAATGATGTTCTTTACATGTGGGACGAAACCAGTGGTTCTATTGTTCGTGTTCCTAAACGCCATCATACATGACGAACAACCGGTTGCAATTCCTTAAAGCTGCTTAATGTGAACTGTCGAAGCATAGTGAATAAGGGTCTTGATCTTGAACACTTGGTGGCAATTCACGAGCCTGATGTTATCGCGCTTACTGAAACCTGGCTGCACAGTGGTGTTTATGATAACGAATTCACTCCCCCAAATTTTTATGTTTATCGTCGTGATCGCAACTCTCGTGGTGGGGGAGTTGCCCTTCTCTTCAAGAAAAATTTGAACGTGGCCAGAATGTCTGATGCTGTAGACGTTGAAGCACTCTTCTGTAAGCTGTTTCATGAGGGCCAAAATGTGATTGTTGGTGTTGTATACCGACCACCAGCGAGTGATTTAGAAGTACTAGAGAGTCTTAGAAAGTACATTGATTGCAATACAACTGATAACAATAAATTTATTTTGTGTGGTGATTTTAACCTCCCCGGCATTAACTGGAACACTCTTTCGACTGACAGAAGCGACGCAAATAATAATGAAGCATTAATTGATATTGCATTTCAATTTGGTTTAACCCAACTAGTTAAAGACTTCACACGTGTTCACGGAACTAGTAAATCTGTGCTTGACCTTGTTTTTGTTAGTTCAAGTATTCGTGGTGATTCTAAATGTGAAATAGTTGAGGGAATTTCCGACCATAAATGTGTTTTAATAGAGTTCTCTTCATTACTGCAGAAACCCATCTTTAACGTTTCTCATTTTCCTGACTTCTCAGCTGCTGATGATACGTCGATATTAGACAGACTGGAAATAGCCTACGATGAACTTTGCAGTAGTATGATCACTGAAGAGTATGACGTCAATTCATTATGGCTGAAATTCAAAAATACAATTCACGCCTGCATTCAGCTCTTTGTACCAGTCAAGTATCGAAAAATCAATTCTGCGAATCCTTGGATAACGCGTGATAGCATTCACATTAAAAGAAAACTAAACCGTGCCAAGAAACAAATTAAGAAGAACAGTAGTCAAAAACGTATCGCTGAAGTGGCAATGCTCTCTCGTGAACTTAAGAAAAAGATGAAGCAGGAACGTTTCAACTTCTATAACATTCGTTTGAGCACGCTGGTAAAGGAGGAACCAGCTAAGTTTTGGAGGGCCATCACACCGAAGTCCTCAAGTACTAATACATTTAACATAGGCAATGATTTCACATCCGATGCTGCTAAGATTTCTGATGCGTTCAACACCCACTTTGAATCCGTTTTTTCCAAAGATAATGGTAGCATACCCTTATTTGACAAATTCCAGACATTACCTCCGATTGAAGATTTGGAAATAACAGAAAGTGGAATATTTAACCTCTTGCTTAATTTAGATGTGAAAAAGTCATATGGACCCGATAATATACCTAATGCATTCCTTAAACGATACGCTGAGTGGTCATCTAAATTTTTGTTAATTATTTACCGTACATCCCTTTCGACGGGTACTTTGCCTGATGACTGGAGAATTTCCAAGATAAAACCACTGTTTAAAAATGGCGATAAGCAGCTTATTTCTAACTATCGACCTATAGCTTTAACATGCACGTGTTGTAAAATTCTCGAGCATCTTATTCATAAGCATATTACGCTTTTCTTGGAAAATTACTCAATATTAACACCAATGCAACATGGATTCCGTCACGGCTTTTCTACTGTAACTCAACTGGTTGAAATGACACATGACTTCGCCGCAGCTATTAATGAGAGAAAACAGATAGACGTAATTTTTTTAGATTTTGCTAAAGCATTTGACAAGATTTCCCATTCTAAATTGCTCATTAAACTAAACACATTATTAAAAAACAGGAAACTGTGTAGCTGGATTAAATCGTATCTAACATCCCGGCAGCAATACGTTGTTTTTAAAGACACTCCATCAAACATGTTACCTGTTGGCTCGGGGGTTCCCCAGGGCTCCGTGCTTGGCCCGTTGTTGTTTTTGGTGTTCATAAATGATATTGTTGATAATTGCAGGGTTAAAATACGATTATATGCAGATGATTGTGCGTTGTATTCACTTATTCACACAGTTGAAGACCAAGTTAAGCTTAACACAGAAATTGAGAAACTCATGAAGTGGTGTAATTCTTGGCAAATGTGTGTAAACTATCAAAAAAGTGTGGCCATGTCGATAACAAATAAGAAGTGTCCCCTTGTTTACAATTATACAGCTGATGGAAACATCCTAAATCGAGTAACAGAGTACAAGTATCTAGGCTTGCATATATGTAGCAACCTCCACTGGGATCGACATATCGACTACATATCTAATAATGCAATGATGAAATTACATTTTTTGAGACGTTCTCTTCGCTATTCATCATACGACACTAAAATTCTGGCGTACAAATCTCTTATTCAACCCATTTTGGATTATGGAAACATTATCTGGGATCCTTACACCAATGTCAATATCCATAAACTAGATAGAATCCAAAACAAGGCTGTCCGATTTATTTTCAAGAAATATGGCCCAACGTCAGTCTCTGAATTAGTTGCCAAAGCGGGATTCAAACGGACTTCAGAAAGAAATAGAATTTCTCGTTTGTTATTCTTCTTTAAGATAGTTAATGGTCGAATAAATAGTAACACAGGTGAATACTTAAAGTTCTCTTCCGGTTACTCTACCAGACAACGTCATAAACACACTGTCGTTCCTTTCCAGCCATATAATAATACTTTCAAGTATTCCTTTTTTCCGCGCACTGCCAAAGAATGGAATGAGCTTGACAGCAAAATAATTGAAACAGACAGTATCGAGGCATTTGAAAAATTTATATCTGACTAGTGTTTTTTTTTGTGAAACATTTTTTATGTTGTTTGAAGTGCTTTTTTCTGTGTTGACTGCAGTATTGCACTGTTGATTTTGTTGTACTATGTACACCCACTCTGCTATGGCCCCATGTTGGGGCTAGCAGTATTGCTAAATAAATAAATAAATAATAAATAAAGATGACCAGCCGCTGTCAGAAGAAAGGATACTGCGCCATCGTCATGACTCATCGTCACAGAAGAAAGCCATGCAAGCGCTATTGGGCTTCTTACGAACTACTGGACTGTCGGAACGCCTCTGAGTGGACTGATTTTGTGTGTGCGTGTGTGTCGGTGTTTTTCTCTTATTTATTTTTTTAACTCTCCCTTTCCCTCTCAACTCCCTATTCCCCAACCCCAGTGTAGGGTAGCATACCGGATACTAGCATCTGGTTAACCTCCCTGCCTTCCTCTTTTTCTCGTTTCTCTCTCTCTCTTGCCGCCTTTTCTGCCGTTCTCATATACCGACATGTCTGCCCTCCTTTGCTTTCTGCCGTGGTGGGAGAGCGATGAGACGTTTAACTCCCTCACCCGGAAGCGGATGTTGACTGTGGCGCCGCGCGCGGGGACTCCCGAGAGGTTTTCGCGCGCTGCGTCCGGAGCGGACAGATACTCTCCGGGACAGCAAACGGTGAGCCACGCTATCTTTTCCGTCCGTCGACTCCCGTCACTCGGGGCTCGTCGGACTTCGCTGACGGCGCCTCGCACCCGAGGCGAACGCTCACCTTTTGTTGCCCCGCTGCGTACTCACGGCCGAAGGGTGGTACGGTGTCCTAGTGCGTGGCCTAGCTACGCCGACCCGTCCCCCTCCGAAGCCAACGCGAGCGCCTTTGCCCTCGCTCGAGCAACCGGGCCTTGGTCCCGGTGTCTCCGTGGATCACCTTTACCGCAGAGACGTGCTCGTGGCACCCTGTGTAGTACTTTGTGCCCGTGGCGTGGATAAGCCTATTTGCTTTCCCGCCGCGCCTTTTGCAACGGGCTGTACTGCGTTTGGTGTTGCCACAATAAAGTGTTGCGACTTTGAGCAGTATCGTGTTCTCGCCACGGCGACGGTTTAAAGCGTGCCCTGCGGCTCGCTAAGACCGGATCACAGTGCGCTCAGCTGGCTGATGCGGCTCCATGAGCATCAGCGGGCGCGAATAGGGGGCAGGTTGGCGCGCTGGGCTCTCCTGATACAGCACTATGACTTTTCGGTGCAGTATCGAAAGGGGAGCACCAACGTGGTAGCTGACGCGCTATCTCGTGCCCCATTGTCGGCCGAGGACCTTGACCCCGGTGCGACAGCCGCTAGGGGTGCCTTAGCACATGCAAGCGTCGGGGGCGAAACAGCAGCTTCGCCGCCATTCGGCGAGAAGGGCGAGTCCCCATGCGGACAAACCTTGGCTGCTAACCAGGTAAGCGGCGCACCGCGGAGCGGCTGAGCGGGGGAGCTTTCCGAAGGCCACGAGGCCGAGAGCGAACCCGTAACGCCGACTCAAGCGGTTGTTGCCGCGGTCCTGAGTGGGCGCGATACCAGACTCCCCCATTTTGGGAGAACGGGCATCGCTTTCAGCAGAGAAGAGCTTCTGAAGGCCCAGCAAAGTGACCCGTTTTGTCGCGAAATTTGCGACGGTCTCAGAGAGATGGAGCGCCGTGACGCTGCTTGTCCTGCAGCGGGCGCCGATAACGACTGTCTCGACGAGACGGAGCGCCGTGACGCTGCTTGCCCTGCAGCGGGCGCGAATAGGGGGATAGAACCAGCATGTGTCGCTGAGTCCCCGGCAGATTCATATTTGCTGGACCATGACGGGCTCCTGCTGAAGTATATAGCCACTGACGACGAGTCCATAGACCCGTTTAAGGTGGTTATGCCCAAAATTCTGAGAGCCGCACGGTTGCGATCCTCTAACGACGAACCCATGGCCGGTCACCTGAGTGGCTCGAAAGTTTTTGCAAAACTGAGCCGCGTTGTGACCTGGCCCGGCATGAAGCGAGACATTTTTCGCTACTGCCGTTTTTTGCCGCGTCTGTCGAACGGTGAAATCAAAGGGTGGCAAACCGCCCGGTCTGATGAAACCGATTGTCAGTGAGCGTGCATGGCAAGTGGCCACCTGCGATCTAATGGGACCATTTCCCAGAAGTAAGCAGGGGTTCATTCACCTGATGGTAGTCGTTGATCACTTTTCGAAATGGGTGGAACTTTTCCCACTTCGAAAGGTGACAGCGTGAGCGGTGCTTGAGAAGCAGCAGGAAGTGCTTTGCCGGTTCGGCTTCCCGGAAAGGCTCATCACGGTGAATGCTTCGTATTTCACCACTCGGGTGTTTGGTGTCACGTGCCGTTCCTTCGGAATCGATCACTGCACCACTTCACCCTACCATCCCCAGTCCAATTTGACGGAGCGCGTCAATCGTACGCTCAAACCGATGTTGGCGGCCTTTGCCGAAAGTCAAAGGGACTGACAGACCATTTGAGTGAGCTCGCGTTCGCTATTCGAACATACGAGAGTCGCTCAACTGGTTTCTCGCCCGCCTTAAATTTTGGAAGGGAGTTGGCAAATCCGGTGACAAGCGTCACTCAATGCCAGCTCGAGGACGAGGAGGCGCCGGCAGACTGCTCTGCTTACGCGTCGGCACTTCGGGACAGGCTTTGTCAAGCTTTCTGCAAAGCAAGGCAAAGTTTGGCGTCGGCCAGCGCTCAGCAGAAGGCCCAATATGACCGCAAGCATCGCGACCTAGTTTTTGAGGTGGGCGATCTTGTCCTGAAGCGCAACCACGCTCTTAGCGATGCCGGTAAGGGGTTCTCAACCTCACTCGCTCCTAAGTGGCTTGTTCCATACCGAGTGGAGAAAGCTTGCACTCCACTCGCGTACTTTCTGAAATATCCCCATACGGGAAAACTCAGCCGTGCCCATATCGCAGACCTCAAACCCTTTGTATCGCGGTCTGACGAGCTCGCACCAGAGCCCTGCGGCACTTCGCGCCAGCAACGAGGCACACCCGGAACGGCGGACCGCATTCGGACCGCGCACCGGTATAATCTGAGGAAGCGGTCACCTTTGTGATTTCGCGCTGGACGGCGGACTTCTCCGCAGCCGAAGGCCCTCAGTTTACTGTCTAGCCTCAGTATCGGTTAGCTTCTTTACGGCCTTTTCTCGTAAAGAAGTTGACCCCGCCCTGTCTGCTGCCAGAGTTTTTTTTAAGTGTTCATGTGTATTTTATGTTTCTTTTGTCTAATATTAGGTGTTATTTGTATTTTATGTTTTTATGTTCCTTTGGCGAGATATTGAATGTCATTTTGGCTCTGTTTTACTTTTTTTCTGTGTTTTTATTTCGTTTACCGCGAAGGGAGCTGTGTGTCACCTTGAGTGTCGGTGCTTGCCGGGAGAGAGAGACGAAGGACGCTTTGCGCCTACGCTCGCGCAGCTGTCAGCGGTGTGTGTGCGTGCGTGCTTCTGTGCGTGTGTAAGTGCGTGACGCTTCAGTGCGAGCCCGCGAAGAGTGCGTCATGGCTTCCCTCCATCGACGCGGACACTGGAGGTGCTGGGGGGGGGCATTGACCCACTGACGTCAGACCATCTGGCTGTGCTCTGCTCTCGGCCGCCGTCGAAGAAGCCCTGCTGCCTTTCCCACCATGGCTCCTGCGCGAGGCCATCTGAAAGCAGCTATATGCTGCCGGCCAACGCCAGGGCGCCTCGCAGCCAATTTTGGTTCGGCCTCCCTGACCACTGGAGAGGCCCGGCTTCGCGCAACGTCCCAGCTTCATCATCGAGTCAGAAATGCGGGGCCTCCGAAGCACAGCTGAGGCAGCGTTCGTCGGACTCGCGGCTTATCAAGAGCCGCAACGAGCCATTAGGAGCCCCCCTTCCGGTACCTCTGACCTCGCACTCGGGCATCGCACCCAGCGGACACTGTCACGCCCTTCCGCCACTCCGCGCAGTGGACGCTATCCCGCTTCAGCACCACGAACACTAGTCCCACATTTCTGTGCTTCCTTCCGCAGTTATTTTTATAGTGTCATGTGTTTATTTTGTTATTTATGTTTTTGTTTCTCCTTTCTAATCATTTTTTAGCAGCAGTTGCAGGGCTGGACTGAGGTTAGCTGTCGCTCATAGCAGCGTCATTTTAACTGCATGGGTGACGTCCGGCTGCCTTTTGCAGACCGGTAAAGGGCAAATTTAGGAGAGAGAATGTGGGAATTGAGGCTTACCCGCTGCCTTTGCGCGGGCTTTGCCGCCTTTTCTGCCATTCTCATGTCCCGACATGCCTGCTCTCCTTTGCTGTCTGCCGTGGTGGGAGAGCGGAGTGCCGTTTAACTCCCTCACCCGGAAGCGGATGTTGACTGTGGCGCCGCGCGCGGGGACTCCCGAGAGGTTTGCGCGCGCTGCGTCAGGAGCGGACAGATACTCTCCGGGACAGCAAACGGTGAGCCACGCTATCTTTTCCGTCCGTCGACTTCCGTCACTCGGGGCTCGTCGGACTTCGCTGACGGCGCCTCGCACCCGAGGCGAACGCTCACCTTTTGTTGCCCCGCTGCGTACTCACGGCCGAAGGGCGGTACGGTGTCCTAGTGCGTGGCCTAGCTACGCCGACCCGTCTCCCTCCGAAGCCAACGCGAGCGCCTTTGCCCTCGTTCGAGCAACCGGGCCTTGGTCCCGGTGTCTCCGTTGATCACTTACCGTGGAGACGTGCTCGTGGTACCCTGTGTAGTACTTTGTGCCCGTAGCGTGGATAAGCCTATTTGCTTTCCCGCCGCGCCTTTTGAAACGGGCTGTACTGCGTTTGGTGTTGCCACAATAAAGTGTTGCGACTTTGAGCAGTATCGTGTTCTCGCCACGGCGACGGTTAACGCGTGCCCTGCGGCTCGCTAAGACCGGACCCACGCTGGTGGCCGTACTCCTTCGGGATACGTGTACACCACACGCTTTCTCGAGGCAGATATAATACAGCAAAATGTCTTCTTCTTTTCTATCTATCCATGCAAAACCCTTGCTCCCTCCTGCCCCTCATTTTTTTCTGTTTCATGGGCTTTTGATTGATTGCCCCTTTTACCCTGGCGCAACCCATCACGTTGGATTGGCTTTTAACTCACCCAATTCAGCATGCCAACACCTTGTTTTCATCTCCCCGTTTTCGCATGTGGCCACCCCTGCTTTGTTTATGTTGGAGGAAAGGGTATGAAGAATATAGAAAATGCACTGAAGTAGGCAAGGGATGAATTTTGGCCTTGTTGCTACAACATATGCGAAATGTTTTGTGGTCATTTGCTGATTGTTAGCACCAGTGTATGTGGGTTCTCTTCATCTTGATAAATCTGCCCTGCACAATTCAGATAGGTCGGCAGTTGGAGCATTGAAGAAGTCTGTATGTTGAGACGATGGCACTTGCGACAACCCATGTTCACAACAATTTCATTTCTTTAAGCTTGTCTTCCTCTCAACTTCTGTGTTTTTTGGTTTCATAACATGACACTTCTGATTTAAAAAATAATAAAATTTGTACTGCCTTGTATAATCCGTGTTCATAATAGCTCACTTTTGTCTTTATTTTGGTACATTTTTAATGCACCCATTGTCTTGGTTTCTTTTGAGCAATGATTTGACTGAGTTAGTGAACCAACGATTGCTCCTCATCGTTTATTTACTGCCATCTTTTGTTTATTTCCTGCCATCTTGCGTCTACAGGCTAGGACGTTTTATACTAAGACTGAAAATATGAAAGAAACAAAAACAATGATGTTTTTACACTGTAGCACCAAAATTAGGATATTTAGTAATAGCGTTTTTTATTTTATTAGCAGCATGTCAAGTGCCGGAGGCATGACTGCTGGCAAACCAATAAAGAGTTCATTCCTGGGCGAAAGTGAAAAACATTTTTCCCCCTCGCCGACGCCCATCTGCAATTTGCTTTCGGTGGTTTACTATTTCAAATAGCGTAACAATTTGAAAAGTGGGCAATATGCGACGTATCACCCTTATTTGTTATACAGCACTGAGCAGCTGGCTCGTCCGTCACTCAGTCTCAGCGCAGCCAATTTTACCTGGTTGAAACGCTCCCGCTGTATATCGGGCCCAGCAGAAGAGCGACACATGATCCTAAAACCAGTAACGTGTTTAACATTACACACAATAAATGGACGTCATGGGCACACGTATCGCAACACGTACAGCGGAAGTACGGTAAACAATGAAAGTCTTACTTTTATTGTCAAGATTTGTATTAGCCTTTACAATAATCTCATCAGGCTGCTGTAAAAACCGAGCCACTTGCTCAGCGAGAACGTTTTCGAATAGTGGTACATTAACACAGAGCGGTATTACCACCACTGCCACGAAATTAATGGTGCAAAAGGACGTTCACCCGGAGATTTGTTAAAGGTTGACAGTTTGCCCGTCTTTGATACGAGGTGCTCTATGAACCTGTGAACATTTGTGTTCATCACTGTCCTCACTGAAGAGTAGATTTATCGCGAGGAAGAGTGTTTGCCACAAATAAACACGTATCTTGAACTTCGCGCTGGTTCAACGACAAACTCGGAAGCCACCATGACACTCTTTCTCACAAGAAACGAGCCAACGCAAGTCTAAGTTGTTGCAAGCAGAATTCAACGCAGCCACAACTTCAGACACAGCAGCGCTGACCAGCGATTTAGGCTTAAAAGGTTTTCGATTTTAATCTGTCATTTTAAATGTTCGACGAAAACAATTTCTTCACATGCTTGAATACTATAGTCATCATCATCAGTAACACGCGAAAATTGAATGCGGAACTTCAACGCACACAAAAATGCCATTATTATTATTATTATTATTATTATTATTATTATTATTATTATTATTATTATTATTATTATTATTATTATTATTATTATTAAAACTTGCAGTGAAATTACAAGGCTCCTCTGAAAATGAAGCAGCGCCACAGTCACACGAATTTTCAGCACTGCCCTAAAACACTCGTATGCAAGGCCTTAGAACAAGAAAAAAATTATGACTTAGAGGAAATGAACAAAACCATAACTACATTAATTCTTGAAACGCAACTCCAGTTAGTTTAAAGCATTAGGTCAAGGAGCTAGCAAACTCTCCCAATTCACAAAAAAGAAACAACAATCTACAAAAGCTACCCACTCAATATCTAAAAGTTGAGTTAACTCAGCTAAAAGGGCTGATCAACAAAAAGAAAATTGCCGACATGGGGATTCATAGCACCAAATCATTCGATGAAGAATTCAAAGAAAGGACAGAGCATGACAGCAGAAAGCTAATTACGAATGCACACTCCAACAGATAGAGTAACATAATCTGAACATCTAACGTAAGGTGGCAGAAAACATTTACTACAGCTCATGAATAGGCCACCTAACAGAGAAAGAAGCCAAAGTTCAACAAAACAATTAAACTCAATGAGTGAATATAAACAAAGTTAGAAAGAAACATAAAATCAGAAACCTACCCAGGAACGAATCTGCTTGAATACCCTACCCTGAGGGAATGGAATAGAGCCCTACAAAACATGACCAACGAAAAATCATGCAGCGAAATTGTTGACCCAATCGAAGATGGAGATCTCGTGTTGAAAAGCTTGTGACACTTTCTGCACAATGCCTCACATACTGGCAAATCAAATGTACAACCTAACTGCAAAATGCCAATACCAAACAAATACAGAAAAAAAGAGATGAAAGATTGGAAGAATTTTACACAGATGAACAGATGCCCCACTATGGATCATAGTCATGCGCTGTCAAACTGAAAAATCTGCCAAACGCAATACATCCATTTACATAGCTTGCAGAGAGTAATGAAATGCATTCGACTCGGTAGAGATACCAGCAGTCTTAGAGTAGCTATTGCATAATGCATGCATGAATACCCTAGCCAACATCTACAGAGAGTACACAGCAGACAGACAGAGTATGCATGTGCAGGGTCGTGCTCACACGTTATGCAGAAGACTTTTCTAAACCAGTTGGACAGGTTGTCTGCGGTTGGTTTTCTTCACATGCTCCTTAACGCTGTAGCTGAGTTGCTCCACCATACTATCAAGAGAGAACACCACGGTATTGGGGTAGAGCAAGAGCGCAGAACAGCAAGACCTGAGGTTGTACTGTTTATGCACCAAGCTGCACACGACCTAAAGATGGTTGCAAACAGAGATGGCATGCCGATTCTTTTTTTTTCTGCGCCACAAAAATCATCTCAGTTTTCTCATGTATACTATCTGATGGAAGCAACAAAGGTGGGTACGGTAAGAGGCACGTCGATCATACACAAAATGTGTCAACATGGTCGTTTATGAATTTCCACTATCCTACGGCAAAAGATGAAGGTTGGCCGGGCAAGAATATGCATAAATGAGCATGCACAGAAACAAGAGCTTTCGTAAAAAGATAAAGATTGGGCACTTTTGCTGTCGCATTGCGATTCTCATAAGTGTGAGCTGTACCTGGATAAGGTTTGGATTATTAGCAGAAGCAGGGACACAACTACTCGAGAATGCATGGATGCATTCTGTATAAAATCACGAGGTTCATTAGGTATCAGTGATACTTTGTCTTTCTGGTAGGTAGAGAACAAGGTCACAGATTGTGATTAGTTAGTATGCTCTCAATGTGAGCCTAACTTACTCCACACATGTGCGCCTATAATTTTTGATGCAGGATATGATGAATAAACTGTCCAAACTTTGAGCTCCCCTAGACCCCTTTTCTCATTACTTTGTAATTAAAAACAGCGACATCTTTGTGGCTTCTGCAAGAACATGTACCGATTATAATAGCAAACAGTACGTCTAGCCTGGCCTTTGTGCCTTAAAAATACGTAGAGGCAAATTTGACATAGAAGAACAACACCATGACTGGGTGATGCACACCAGGGAGACATGTGGCTATGACAAGTTACCGATATGCAATGACAAGGGGAATAAATGAAGTGATTGTGCGAGCATTCCAAGCTAGAAAAAGGCTAGGAGTGACCAGTGCCTTCTGTAACATAAGCCATGAAATAACAAAAGCAACCACCATAACTTCTGCCACCATCTGGAACGTAAGAGCACTGTCAAAGGCTGCATTCATTCTTCTTCTGCACAGGCTTGCGGCATGACGCTCCATAAAAGTAAAGCAACAGCACATAAATGCTTCAATGTGGTAGTGTCAGAGCACATACTAAAATCTGTTGCAACAAAATTCTAAAAAAATTACTGCTTTTTTACATGGGCGTTTTGAAAAAAACTTTAAATCGGTCTGAAGACGTTACATTCTACAAATATTTGCTGGTGAGTAGATATTCTTTCTTAGATTAGAAACTTCGTAAGATGGTTTTGCTAGACAATTTTATTTGTATTTATTAACAAAAATTACACATTGGGGAGCCATGAAAATTTTGTAATCGGGAGGCGGGTGCTGGAGACAACGTTTTGACAAGTGGACTTGTCTTTTGCAAGGTTCAACAAAATTTTGAGAAATTTCGTTCAATATAAGAACCATATTACTGTATCATTCTGCCTATCCCAAGAAATGAAGTTATTTATAATGTGCAGGAGCCGAGAAATGTAACTTCATATTGCGCACACGCACCAACTAAGACCAAAAGCTTGTATCGTGCACTGACTACTAAGCGGGGACAAATGTGCTAATCTGATAGTGAAGTAAACATCACATCCTTTTGATTAAAAAATAACACGCAGGAAAACTAGAATTAAGACCGCAAATGACATTGTACTTCATAAAGAATGAAATGTCCTTCAATTTTCCATGTGATACTTGATTTATCAAGACCGAACACATACATGTGCTTGAACATACACATAGTGTTCATGTGATGTCACTTCCGCCAACGTGGCCATCTCCCGCCATGCCCGGGTACCTCGCTGGGTATTTACAGCAGTTAGCGTTCTGTAACACGGTTTGTTGAGGGCTTTTCGTCTGTTGCTGTGCGCAATGTTTGAAGAGAGGCCGTGCAGTTTTTCGTTGTCATGCTTTAACGAGCTCATCGGGTCAGGAAGGCCTTGCTTGTTCACTCGATACAAGACCGGAAAATCAAAACATGTGACACGTATACCAGCCGCCACGTACTCCGGCTGCCAGTCATGATCTACGAGGGTCCATTATCTCCCTTTCACTACCAATTGCGTGGTTTAGGAACAAGTGAAAACTCAAAGTCTCCCCAGTCGCAATTTTAAAAGTGGATGAGCGAAGCGCACAGATCCCATCGAAAACGATTCATCGTGCAGAGCTAGGCAAGTTTACAGGAGATATACTGTTAACAATTTTAATATATTGCTGCGGCCCACACCACCAAAGTGGCAGTACGGCCCCCCGAGTGTTTTAAACATTGATGTTGAACGTAATTGATTGAATTTGTGGAAACAACCAAGGAATATATTATACAAGGTAGAGACATTGCGTGGTACGTGCCGCGCTGATGCCGGTCACTTCTTTCCGCGTACGTTATGACTAATTTTTTACCTTGTACATTAATTTTCTTGTGGTGCGCTAATATACGGTATTGTCCCTGAAAATGATGCAGACCGTTTTAGGGAATCAAACGACCAATTTTTAAAAAACCTGACCCTCCCAACTAGAACCGATCGGCTATACTTTAAATCCCGAGTGAACGAATAGCGTTTCACATCCATTTTCACAGTTCGTTTGAATGCAATACCCGAATTCTTACGATCGCGTTCACAATTTTAACCGCCTCCCTGACACGCTGATGGTGCACGCAGCGGTCGCGGACAAGTTTGTATATACAGTACCTATCTCTGTTTGCAGGTACGTTAATTAACGTGCTTGGATATAGCACTTACCCGTAATGAAGTTACATTTGAAGACGCAAATATCACCGGTCCTTCAAGTCGTTTTTGTTAATCTGTGCCAGCCAAACATGCCGGTGCTTTTTGGAAAATCACAATGTGCGTTCTCAATTTTAGGTAATAACTTTCGGCAAAGAGAACATCCTGATGCTCTGCTCGCTATTCTTGGGCTGTTATATCAACTTGCCTCACCAGCAGCTGATAAATTCTCCAACTAGCATCGTTAGGCAAAACTGAACGAGCGCATGCACGAGGAATCAACACGACAGCGGTCGGCCACGGAGTCAGTAGGTACCCAGGCATGTCGGTGGCGCATTTCGGAAGTGACGAATTGGCGCTGAGTGATGCACGTGCACACTATGTATTGTAACAAAGGGCAGGACTACACGGACACCAGAGAAGGAACAAATCGCTTTTGTGCCCGCACAGTCGTGCGCTGTGTTGAAATATGTTAAAGTACTGTCAACAACTGGTCCAGCTTTCAGTCCTTCTATGTACGTGTACTTATTTGCGGACGTCCCATTATTACAGACATAGCTACCCAGTATGATGCACCTTTTCTGCATAATTTTGATAGAATAGCTTTGTATATGCAGTAAACTGTTTTTCGTGCATACTCGTCTACTGACGCAACCAGCAGCCAAGAAGACAGAGACCACAAGAGCGCACAGAAAGGGTTTGAGAATAGGCACGTGCGATCATACCGGTGTCACACAGGCAATTTTCATTGCAATCAGCTAGGGCGTCTGCGCCAAACTCGATCCGGCGCAGCAGCGACAGACCTGTCGATCTCGATCAAAAGTGTTCGAGTTACACCAGTATTAGTCACCGCTAATGGTGCATTCAGACGACGGACCGAATCCGGATTTGTCGTGGACGCGGACAGCTAATCCGCGGATGGTCCGCCTGCAGGCGCATCCACACGACGGACGGTGTCCTAGGGGAAAACAGCCGGATTACCCTCGACAGCAGATTCGGCGCTCACCTGCGCCCGCTGGCAGCAGACCGGTTTGAGAGTATTCAACATGGATGCCCGCAAGAAGCGAAGCTTGGCTGCGATGTCTGTCGCGTTGTGACAAATGAACGAGTAGTGTTATTCTTTCAGGAGAAAATGGAGTTGCTAGCAGGATATTCTTTCAACTACATTATTCCCCACTTGTAGAACTTCTAAACGTGTCTCCCGCCTTTTTTTTCTAGAAGCGGCACGTTGCCGGTTGCAGAAGTTGGAATATTTCACCACCATGACGGCTAAGAATCTCGCGTGTTAAGCGACGGCGGCGACATTTCCCGAACCACCAAAAGTGATTTCTGCATATTTAATCACCTGAGAACAAAGTCTCCGGAAACTAAGTAAACAATGCTCAAGCGTAGATGATGCCGACCAGTCATGCAGCTGTCCGCTAGCCATGGGAGACATGCCGCGAGCAGACGAAAAGTGTACTGGTTGCCAGAAACCCCGAGCTAATCCGCTGAAGTATCGGCTTTCCCCCGCCAGAATCCCGATGTGAGAAACAGGTTGGGTTCATCCGTTCGCGAGCCGCGCGGACGAGTCGCGGACGAGGGGAATCGCTGATGTGAGGTCACGTGACGCGCCGTCCGTCCCGCCACATCGGGATTCGGTCCGTCGTCTGAATGCACCATAACTGCCCAAACTAATCGGATCAAATACGGTGTAGCCGTCATCTAACTGCGATATAAAAGGGTACGACACAGCAAACAAGAACCCGTGTGACAGTGGTGTTGTCAGTACAGTGTGTCAGACCCTAAATCTCATTAGGAAGTATGTCTGCACAAACATGATCACGCTTACGCGGCTGTAATCCAACGCTACGGCTCGCATGATCGAGCAAACACAATGGTATCATCAAATGTGCAGGGAACTAAATTTTTCAAACAATCCACCACACAACACACACAAGACAGCCAGCACTTGAGCATATCACATCGACGCGAGATGTTGGCCATTCAACGCTACCGCTTGCACGAAACACCCACGGCGCTCGATCTTCCCCCTCTGAAGGATCGGTCGGCCGAGAATTATTGCCACAACACCAGATTCGCAAGGAATAATACCGCAATCCATACACACCGCCGCACAACACCAAAATCAACATCAACCAAACTAGAGGAAGCGCTGACAGTCGACGTCGGCGCACCGCTAGGGACTAAAGCGCCTAAGGATGTTCGCGCGATTTGGGTGCCTAGGCAGCGCGCAGTCACCTGAAAAGCACCCAGGGCAAGGCCATTCGTATTAGTTCGCGCCCTGACTCGCCGTGGCGCTGCAGTGACTGTCTGCAACGGTGCTGGACTGTAATGTCGCGTCCTGGTCACACCTTGAAAGGATGCGTGCTAGTATTTTATTTCGCCGTGGAGCGGCGCGCAAGTCGCCACCGTGATCGGTCGAGAGCACTCGTCAGCCGCTAGCGCGGCACTTTCAGTCGCTTGATCGTGTGCTCACTAGTCCCAACGTCTTCGCTTTGCCTATTAGGACTTGTTCGGGATCAATACGTGCCAATGTGACTATGCCACAGTGATGTGTAAACAGTAAACAAACTGCTTTGCACCTGGATGCAATGCGGGATATGTTTCGGCCCGCAAACAAGGGAAGAAGGCGCCTGTCTTCTCAGCTCCCGCCGGCGATGAACGGCGCAAGGCCTGGAAGCGTACGATTCCTCGCGCTGACAAACCACTGGAAAAGAACTGCGTCAAGTGCGAAGCTCATTTCAACGAAATATTTGTCGTCCGTAGATACAAGCATGTTATATACGAATTCTTAGCAACTTGGGAAAAAGCTGTACCTAAGAAGGGCGGGTTCTTGAGGGAATCAACTGCCGAATGACTCCGCGTCACTCTAACCAGCACCATTTCCACGTGGCACTATGTCACGAAAACCTTGGGCTATAAATACTTGATGACGTCTCGCCTCTGCCAAGACGCGCTTAAAATATTTTCGGAATTCTCAAGCAAACGTCTAGCTCGAATGATCACCCTTCACCGACACACTTTTTGATGTCTGTGAATTGCCTCAGTTTTTACAGTTTAGCACAGTCACCCCCCCCCCCCCCCCTGTGGAAACATACCTTCTGGAGTTCGAGCAACCTTCTATGTCCGAGCATCCACAGTAATTCAATAAAATTGCAGAATAAGCTTAATGAGCTGTTAGACGTTGGGCGTCTCAATGAGGCTGATGAAATGATTGTTGCTTGTGAAGCCCTCCTTGATTACACTGATTTGATTGGACGTAAAAGTGACTCCCGGATCATTTATTACGTCAGTGGCTATGTGGCCCGGAAGATTGTAAAAAAGACGAAGTGCAACGAATGTAGCAGGTTGTTGCTTCGCTCTGAGAATTCCAGCTTGCTTCCGGCAGAACTATGCTTTCTGTACCCGTCTGAGTTTTCGACAGACCTGGTCAAAGCTATGGAAGATGCATTCACCTATTGCTTCAGCTTCAACAAGTTGAAAAGTGACAGCATAACAGACCGTATCTCTTGCATGTCTGTGAAGAGGTTAAATGTGGTCGGCTGTGAACACCACAAACTGGAACTGGCAAATCAGAGAATTAGATTCTTTACACTGACTAGAATGTATTTTCTCATTCCTGGAGAAAATGCGTCCAATCAAAAAGAGAGAGAGAGAGAAAATGAAGTTCTTGAAGTGGAGAAGTATATGACTTACCTGTCATAGCGTTAACTCAGCGAACAAGGTTTTATTTCAAGTTATTGTGCATTATTCACACTGTGTTGTTTCGTGTGATTTTACTATTTCTTTGTTCACATTGTTACAAATTTTCCATTAACAACTGTTATGTCACTGTCTGGCTGTATTTCACATATGCAAAAATCAATTTTTTCGTGAACTGGTTTGTGACTGTAGCTATGTTTGTCAATCAAATCTTAATGTCATGTGTGTATGTATGCCCATATCATCGTATGTTTGTTGTTCATTTTAGTGCCTTATTCACTTGCTTTAGCCGAGTTTCGTATAACTTGCAGTTCTCTTCAACCTTAGTGCATATGTTGTGCCTATTTTTCATATTGTTTTTCGTTTTCGTGTTTCGTGAAAACAAATGTCTTGCTTGTAAAATTAGGCATTGATTGCACAAGTCATAAAAATAACGGTAGCAAATACCTTTACGTGCATTCAGACTTCACGGAGCACACTGTGGCATCAAAGTGAAAACTGCACGGACATTCTTTTGGTGTCAAGCTTACGGCAAGTGACTTGATTCTCTATCTTCTAAGGTTCGTAGCTGATATACTACGAAGTGAATTGAAAACACTAGTTTTCGGTGCCAATACTTCGCAGCGCGCCGCCGGAATTGTGACAGGTAGACATTGTTATAATGCGCAGGGTAGCGCAAAATATTTGCAACAAAAATGACTGATAAGCGCGCGCGGGCGAGAGGAGGGGCATCTCGAAAGCGACTGCAGCGCCACTGCATCCGGATGAATTCTCGCTCGCTCTCCGGTGCACCGATGCTGACACCTCTCCTTCTAGCCACCATAACTAGGGTGCCTAGAATGCTATAGCCAACCTATCGCCATTTTGAAGGCCACCATACCGGTAGTATAGTGAACTAGAGAGGGGTAGCGGGAAAAGCGGAGAGTGAACGCAAGCAGTGGCGGTGAGGCGAAACACGCGGAAATCTTCATGCATGGCCGAGATAGACTGCACCTGCGTGCTCCAAGCGTGTGCAGGTGCAGTCTAGCGCGGCCATGGCAAGGTGTGGTGGCGCCACTGCGCCTTTCTCCTGAAGTCTCAGCCCGGCAACGTGCGTTCTGACAGCAGGCACTGATCAGCGTAGTCGCTTGTGCGTGGTATTTTTTCCATTCTATTCAAATTTGTTTTTCTAGTTTATACATGCTGAAAGGTTCTGTTGGGTTAAAAGCTACATAAGTAGCTTGACGAGACCCAACAACCAGACTATGCGAAATTATGCAGGGCAGTAACGACAAGCAGTTCCGCACATTGGCGAGCGAGCCACCAAGTAAAACAACTTGAACTGAATATCATAATTACTTATAGATAGGGTTAATATATTTCCAGCGCGACCACTGCACAAGAAAAAAAAGTAAAATAAGGTAAGAAAACACACATAAAAAGGTGAAAATTTTACATACAATACAATATTATACAGCAATAAGCAATAAACAGAAATAGTAACAAGTAAAACTACTAACGCCAAATTACCATAGCATTACTAGATTGGAAACCAAATTAAAGATCGGACAAATAAACGCATAACTCCACCAGAAATTTATGTAATCATAATAACTACTTTAAAAAAAGGCGACATTATTTACACGCAAATCAATTGCACAGAATATCACAGTATGTGATATTACGTGCGAACAAATTATAAACCTAAGTCCTTTTTTGATAAGCATGTGAATTTCTTCACATTTATTGAAAGCAGACGGCAGAGTATATACTAATCATTGGTAATTATAATGCGTCCTGAAATATGAAACTGACTATGTTTCAGAGATCCTAGTGTTCGCATGAATTATACGACGCTCTAAAGATGCCAGATATTATATGTAGTTCTTGAGCGATTCAGAAGCATATCGCGCAGTATGTAATAAACGTAAGCTATAAAGTTTGTCAATTATAATGACATTATAATTACAAAACGATGCACTAGTGCTCAAATAGTAGTTTGCGTTGTCAATATAGCGAATGTAGCATTAGAACTCTACAAATGTTAGTTGTAGTGATGGCGCTCCAAACTAATGTGCAATAATTTATTTTGACGTGAAATTAAGCATTGTAAACATGCAACTTGGCTTTAGGCAGCAAACCACGACATCGTGATAAGTCAACTGTCACAGGGCAGAGATTTTCACATTGGTAATTCACATATCTGTCCCAAGTGAGCTGCAAATAAAAGTGCACGCCACGAATTTGATGGCTGTCAACAATTGAAATTCTTTTTTCTTCAAAAGCAATTGTACTATTTAACTAAATATATTTGTTCTTGGTTCCCCACTACATTGGAAAGAAAAATATTACTTTCGTTTTCTTCGCGTTGATCTTGAGTTGAGACCAGATAGAAAACTTTCTTAGCAATTCATTACAATCAGTATTCAAGTTGTGCAAGTCACTCCCAGATAATATGACAGTGATGTCATCAGCGTATATAATAAATTCAGCATTAGTGTCAATATGCGCAATGTCATTGTTGTAGGTAATAAATAGAAGCGGCCTTAAAACGCTTCCCTGAGGAACGCCAAATTTGTTTAAAAGACGACATGTGACCGTTGATATAAACACACTGGTATCTGTCACTTAGGTAACACTGGAACAGTGATAAGCAGCTACCACGCACTGATTGAATCACATCAAATGCAAAAAAAAAACATTTTCACGTTCGTGTACTTTCGATATTGTTATCACAAGAAGAGGTCGAACCTTCTTAGACGTAATTATAGTATCACATGTAGCGTTTTTCATCTGCCGTACTTACTCGCATATTTGTGCCCTCGAGTAATTTGCACATCCCTAATATTTTGCTGGCTTTACGAAAAAAATTACTATCATATTTTACGCTCCCCAACCCGATCATGCAAGCTCACCGGCTCGCGCTCGAAGAGACTTTGAACCTTTTGACGTCTTGAACGAGTGCGCACCTTATCGACCAGGTGAACCCATTCAAGTGGGCTGCGAGTGCGAAACCCTTATTTCCGAGGGCTTCCCTTAAGCTAGGGTCCCGAGAACACCGTGCCCACCGGAACTGCTCGAGCGTTTGCTTCCCTCTCCCATCTCTAGAATCTGTGCCATGAGAACGTACGCTCACGTCATGGCACGGAAACTTTGTGCATAGGAGGCGTGCGAGCGCCTGTTGCGCCAACTGTTCCCCTCGTTCTCTGCGTCCGCCCTGCAGCGCACGGTTGATTTCCGAAATTTGAGTTTCGCCATCCACCAGGCGCGTTTTAGGGGCGAAGCTGCTTAAGGCGTGGGCTGTGCGTCCCCTGTATGTAGCCAACTCTCGTTAAGTTTTTGCAGTGTTCACCAGACGGCGGTACCGTTCTCTGTAGTTCAGTTCGGACTGGCACGGTGGATGGACGTGTTTTTGAGAGCTCCCGATTAACTGCGCAAGTGAGTGGTTTTGCATGTTTTTAGCTTTCCTTTATAATTATTAAGGCAGCAGTTAAAATTTTTGTAGCACTTAATATATTGTATCGCTATTTCGGGGCTCAGGCACCAGGTATTTACTAGTTTGTGCGTGTGTGTTTTTTTGTTTTTCTTTTCTCTTGCCACCCCGTGTGGAAGGTGCACGTACATGGAACACGCACATTTCCGTATTAGAGCTTAGACTTCCTCGTTTTCGTAGGGCAGGGATCGTGTTTTGTAATTATTTATTTATATAAATACTGCGGACGAAAAGTCCCAGCAGGGTGAGCATAAATCGAGTGAGACAAGTCATAAGGACAATTGGTGTCAGAAAGACATGGTTTAGAAGGCTGCAAAGTGTTCAGGATGCGGGGTGGATTTGAAAATGAACCCAAGTGCAGAACCAAATGGAGAGGAGGCTGACGGGAAGTGTAGGCAATGCGAGGTTGAGGAAAACATGGAGAAAATCATGGTTGCCCAGAGTGAATCACTGATGAAAATAACCGAGCTGGAGGCTGCGTTGGCGACAGGGCAAGAGAAAACGAGGGCTATTGGAGAAAGACTGAAGTCCACCGAGGAAGCACTAGCCAAAATGAACAGAGGAGCGGCTTACGTTGAGAACAGTAGGGAACCGGCCACCAGAACAGCGGAGTACAAAGAGCAAGCAAGTTTGGAAAAACAGGTTCAGCCGGTTCAATTGTCGCAAGGCCCAGCTTCAGCGAAGTAGTGGTGGGGCTGGGAGAGGACAAAGCAGCCGGCGTGACAGGTGCAAGTAGCCCCCAGGTGCAGGACGCTCCAGCTGAAAAGTCCCAGCGTGTGATAATCGCCGGGGACTAGAATTTGAATCGATGCACAGAAGCCATCAAAGAGAGGGTAAGAGGTGAAGAGGGTTGCAGTGGGGGCGTCCCCAGGACGCAAGCTGGAGGCAGTCATGAGCCAAGCGAGCGCAAAACTGACAACTACAGCTGATAGAAGAAACCTCGTGATAATTTCAGGCAGTTTAAATGATGTCTTAAATGAAGATACAGCAGGACTTGCAACCATATTGGCGAAAGGCGTCGATGACATGAGCGCCACTTCTCCTAAGGTACAGGTAGTGATATGCACGATACCGGAGGTACCGGTGCGTGATAGCAACTTGCAATGAGTGGTTGTACACGCAAACCAAGAGATATGGCGGATTAGTCGAGAGAAAGGCATTGAGGTGATCGAAATAAACAGAGAGGTGCATAGGTAGGGTAGTTTTCAACGAGACAGAATCCACTTCGATGGGCGGCTAGGTCATGAAGTGGGTTGGCGACTTGCAGGATGCGCAGTAGCTTTTTTGGGGGGGGAGGGGCAAGCGGGCCCTTCGGGGTGCAGGACAGCTAGTAACGAGGAAAACAAGCAGGGAGACTCTTTGACAGGTGGTCTGGACAGATACGATTCCAAAGTGGCGCCAGTATCTAAGATAGGTAGAGTCCGGGGCATAAATTGACGAAGCCACAAGCGCCGAGCCAACTGAGACATAGGGTTTATTAACATGCAGGGTGGCAGAAACAGGCTAAAGTGGGAAGAGACAGAAGAACATCTAAGGGAGGAGAGGCCGATGGAATACGGTTTTGTAGAAACACATATTAGACACATGGAACAACCTCCTAACAATACGGACTACGCGTGAGAATATTGTAATGGAAAGGAAGGCAGCAGAAAGGGGGTTGGTTTTGGGGCATTCATTCATAAAAATACAGACTGGCAAAGAGTCAAGCAGGAGTGCAAGGAACATTTATGGCTAAAATGGAAAGTGGCAGGGCAAATGACACTCCTTGGCTTGGTGTACTTGTGGACGGAAGCAAAGGCCAGAGAGTAAAACCAGGCATTGGTGAAGTGTATATCAAAAACATTGAGGAATTAGGAGGAGAGTGCGAGATAATTATACTAGGAGATATGAATGCGCATATAGAAGATACAGATGGGCATACCGACTCAACCGGCAAAACGATCATGGATAAGTGTGAATGCATGATTCGACCACTTGCAGCAGTACCGAGAAGTGTGAAGGGCAAATAACATTGGAGGTAGGAAGGCTGCAGTCGACCATAGATTACGCACTGATGTCACATAGGATGTATGATAGGCTTATGGGACTGCACATAGATGAATGTGGCTCTAGAAGTCTGGGTAGTGATCACAAACGTATCAATCTGAGTTTTGGAGCAGCAGTGAAAGTTGGAAGGAGACAAGATGAGCAACTACAGGAAAAAAATTATTCAGAAAAGCAAATAGAAATAGCTACTAAAGAAATTGAGAAAGTAATCATTGAGAATAATAAAACAGCGTGGACACACATGAACCTAATTAGACTCAGCTAGAGCTTGCTAAGGCACGTGACAAGTCACCCCAGAAAAGAAGACACAAGCCCAAGAGTTGGTGAGATGAGGAAGTTAGGAGAGCCATAGCAAAACGCCAGGAAGCCTTGAGGGAACACAGACATGCTAAGCAGCAGTGTGAACCGACAGATGATATTGAAAGAAAATGGGAAACCTTTCTAAGCTGTAGAAGGAATGCAACCCTTTTGATCAATGAAAAGATTAGAAGAAAGGGAGCTCAGTGAATGGCAGAAGTACATAAGAAAGATAGAAAGGCAGCTGCGAAATTTCGGAAGCATCTAAACTCCCTAAGAAATGAGACGAGCCTTGAGCAGAGGTTTACAACTACAGCTCAGGGTGCTGTGCTAGAAGAGGACGAAGCTATTGAATATATAAGAACAAGAGTGACAGAAAAATTAAGACAAAGAAAAAGCCTTATGCACCACAATAGACAAGGATGAATCAAGTGGCACAATGGCTCTATTTTCACAGAAAGAGTGGGAAAGGGCTGAGAAAATGGTTCCTAGTATTACATCAACAGGCCCAGATGGCGTTCCAATTATGCCGATAAAAACATTAGGCCCGAAGTCTAATCAGGTTTTGAGAAAGGCAGTGAGCAAAATAATATTCGATGGCGAAGTGCCCAAATGATTAAACCTAGCAGAATGAGCATGATATATAAAGAAAGGGGGTCAATGCTGACGTAAACAATTACCGTCCTATAACAGTGACATAAGTGGTCTAAAGGTTGGCGATGCAGATTATGAAGGAAAGACTGCAGGCGTGGATAGAGCATAAGAGGGTGCTGGGGAACTGCAGAATGGGTTTCGGAAACACAGGAGGTCGGAACACAATCTGTTCTCACTGACGCAGTGCATCGAAAGAGCAGAAAAAGAACACAGGCCCTTGTGGCTAGCATTTTTTGGATATCAAGGGAGCGTACCATAGCGCGGTTCAAAAAGAGTCGTGGGGAATATTGGACTCACTAGGTGTGGAAAATGGAGTCACTAATCTTTTAAAGGATATCTATAAAGTAACAAGGCAGTTATAAAGTGTGAAAAACAGGTATCTACGCCCGCAGAGGTAAAAAGGGGCTTAGACAGGGGTGTCCTCTGTCATTTTTGTTATTCATGATTTACCTACAAGGAATTGAGGCAAAATTAGAGGGAAGTGGACTTGGCTTCAACATCTTTTTCGTCAAACAAGGAAAACTCATTGATCAGGCACTACCAGCTTTGATATACGAAGATGAAATAGTGCTAATGGCCGACAACAAGGCAGATTTGCAGAGCTTGATGGACATCTGCGGTAAAGAGGCAAATAGATTAGATTTCAGATTGAGTAAGAAAAAATCAGAAGTCATGATTTTTCATGATAAAGAAGGCAGTGAGCTTAGAATACAGGAGGTCACGCTAGAGGTAACATGTACAAATATCTGGGCGTATGGATAAGCAATGTGACCGAGTAACTAAGGAAACACAAAATATAGGTGATGACTAGAGGTAACAGGAATGCTGCGGTGATGAAAAACAGGGCACTGCGGAAATACAATAGGCATGATGTTGTGAGAGGAATACGGAAGGGGGTCATGGTTCCTGATCTGACGTTTGGCAATGCAGTCTTGTGCATGAGGTCAGCAGTTCAGGCAAGATTAAGCAACATGGAATAGGTAGGCTTGCCTTAGGAGCTCACGGGAATACACCAAACCAGGCAGAACAATCAGGGAGGGAATATGAGATGGACATTGTTTGAGGGCAAGGAAGCTAGCAGCAAGATATAATGTGAGAAGCGATTGAGAGAAATGGGGGAGGAGTGTTGGGCTAGGAAGGTTTTCAGCTCCTTTTACATGAATAATGGCGATACAAAATGGAAGAAGCGAACCAAAAAATTGACTGGTAAATACTTAGAAAACAGCAGGAGGCCAAACCAAAAAAATTATCGGTTAAGAAGAATGTGAAGGAAGCTGAGACCGATATGTGGAGAATTGGCATGATTAAGAAGTCCGCACTAGAGATCTATCGAACTTTTACGCAAGAAATTGCCAAGGTAAGGATCTATGATAATACTCGGGGTAGTTCTCTACTGTTTGAGGCCAGGACGGGAATATTGCGAACCAAGACATATCGGGCCAAATACGAAGGGGTAGGCACGGTATGCAGTGCGTGTGGAGAGGAAAAGGAAACCGCCGAACACTTGATAATGTTCTGTAAAGGGCTTCACCCTATTGTTCAGTATGATGGCGCAGAGTTTTTCAAAGCACTGCTGTTTAGAGACAGGGAGGGCAAAATATACTTTAAGCGGGTAGAATTAACTAGAAGGCGGTTATGTGATTGGTGGCTAAAGTCAAGGCACGAGTGAAAATCAAACCCTTCAGTTCAACGTACCAGTCCACAACCTCACCATTTAAAGAGAAAAAACATCTAGTTTTTGGTTCACTAAGAAATACGGCTTGGTGGCGTTAGCCACTGCCCGATCTAAAGCGTACAACCTTATCAATCAATCCATCCATCCATTCATGTAGCCACCTCTCGTTAACTTCGTGCAGTGCTTACTAGATGGCGGTATTTGTAGCTGGTGATGAAAAGTTGCAAGATGTTATAAACAAGATGGCGGTACTTGTAGTTGACGATGAAAGAAGCGAGATGTTATAAAATGGAAATTATGTCACATATGGCGCGTGTCATTGATGGAAGGCAATCGTTCGACTTAGTGTGTCGACGTACGCTAGGGGTGCGTTGTAATGAAATCGAGTGGGCAAAATCTACGGAGGATTCATGGTTTACCACGTTTACCTCCGATGCTTCGCCCACTCATCATCATTGACTTCGTGGATATGGCGGCACTTTTTACTGTTCTCTTGCGATGGCCTATAGTTGTGATGACGTTTATTGAACCAGAGAAGTCGCAACGAGGTCGCAAGGAAAATGGCCGTTCGACAAGTCTGGCAAAGGCGGCCCAGGTTCTCGTGCAATCAGAGCACGGGGTTTTTTGTTCTCTTTGGAAGGCGCATACGCGTCAGTGCGTATACTCCACTACGAAACCCGCGGGGTGAAGAATAGCCATCCTGGCGACTCAGGGAGTAGGTACAATGGGGGGTCGTAGTAGGGCACACGGTCAACGTGTACAGTCCCGCGTCCTCGACGGCGCAAATCTGGCGATTGTGTTAGGGGCTCGATAATGTAATTCACCGGCGAGGTTGCGTTAATAACACGGTATGGACCATGGTACCGGACCAGAAGCTTAGTAGAAAGGCCAGGAACGTGCGGGGGCACCCAAAGCCCCACAAGGGAGCCAGTACGAAACGTAGATGCTATGTGATGAAACGTCGTCATGTCGGGGTTTTTGTAGAACTTGAGTCTCACTTGTCATAGACCGAGCCAACTGACGGCAGTCTTCAGCATATCTGGCGACTTCCGAAAGCGGGGAGCACTCCAATGCATCAGGGCGGTACGGGAGTATGGTGTCAAGTGGGTGGGATGGTTCGCGGCTGTACAACAGATATAACGGGGAAAACCGGTAGTCGCTTGCGTCGCGGTGTTGTAAGCGAAGGTAACAATAAAAGGTAATACAGCGTCCCAGTTAGTGTGGTCGGAGAAGGTGTACATCCTCAGCATGTCGCCAAGTGTGCGGTTGAACCATTCAGTGAGACCATTCGTCTGTGGATGGTATGCGGTAGTTTCCGGTGGATGATGTTGCATTCAGCGAGAATAGCTTGGATGACCTCCGACAGGAACACTCGACCCCTATCACTGAGTAATTCCCGTGGAGCCCCATGGCGGAGAATGAAGCTGAGCAGAATGAAGAGAAAAACGTCGTGTGCGGTCACTGCCGGTAGAGCTGTAGTCTCAGCGCAGCGTGTCAGATGAGCGACGCCGACATTAATCCACCAGTTTCCAGAGCGACTAAATGGGAGGGGGCCACAGAGGTCGATACCCACGCGGACGAATGGGCGAGCCGGGCATGGCAGCGGCTGTAACATGCCAGTAAGGTGCCGCGGCGGTGTCTTGTTCTGTTGGCAAGTGGTGCAATACTGAACGTATTTCTGCACAAAGCGATACACTCCTCGCCAGTAATATCGTTAGCGCAGCCTTTTGTAGGTTTTCAGGACACCTGTGTGAGCACTTTGGGGGTCTGCATGGAAATTCATGCAGATATCAGAGCGCATATGAGTAGGGACAGCAAGGAGCCACTTCCGACCACCAGGCATGTAGTTGCGGCGGTACAGAATGCTGTCTCGCCATGAAAAGTGGGCTGCTTGTTGGCGTAGAGCTCTCGTGGAAGGGACAGCAGACAGATCTGTAAGGTAGTCGAGTAACAATGCAAGGTATGGGTTTTTACGTTGCTCCGAAAGCATGTCACTAGTGTCTATTGGTGACAAGGTGGTAAAAAGGGGTGACATAGAAGCCACATCTGGTGTTAATGGCGATCCCGAAAGTGCATCGGCATCCGCATGCTTGCGACCGGAACAATATACGACACGGATGTCGTATTCTTGCAATTAAAGTGCCCAATGCCCCAGACGTCCGGATGGGTCTTTCAATGTGGACGGCCAACATAGAGCGTGGTGGTCTGTGACCACGTCGTAAGGACGGCCGTAAAGGTACGGGCGAAACTTCCTGAGCGCCCAGATTATGGCCAAACACTCTGTCGCAGAGTAATTCAATTCAGCCTTCTTGAGAGCGCGACTTTCATAGGCGACTACGTATTCGGCTTGTGCGCCTTTCCGTTGTGCAACACTGCACCAAGACCGATGCCACTTGCATCAGTGTGAATTTCTGTGGCAGCAGCGGGGTCGTAGTGACGAAGAACAGGTGGTGAGGTCAGCAGGCGGCGCAGCTGGCAAAATGCATCGTCACATGCAGGTGACCATGCACATATACCTTTGCTGATGGAAAGTAGACTCGTGAGAGTTGCGATAATGGACGCCAAGTTGCGCACGAAGCGACTAAAGTAGGAGCAGAGACCGACGAACCTTCTTAGGGCTTTCAGTGTTGTGGGCAACGGGAAGTCAGCGACAGCTCGAAGCTTATCGGGATCCGGAAGAACACCGTCTCTTGTGATGACATGTCCCAAGTTTCGTGCTGCGAAGTGGCACTTCTTGGAGTTAAGTTATAGGCCTGCAGAAGTTAGACAAGGCAGAGTCTTGTGGAGGCGAACAAGATGTGTCGGGAAATCAGATGAAAAGACTACGATGTCGTCCAGGTAACACAAGCAAGTTTTCCACTTATAAGCACGCAAGATGGTAACGATCATGCGCTTAAATGTGGCAGGCGCGTCGCAGAGCCCAAATGGCGTGACTTTGAGCTCATGTAGGCCATCCGGCGTTACAAAGGCTGTTTTAGGGCGATCACAATCCGCCATTGGCACCTGCCAATACCCAGAACACAAATCAAAGGATGTAAAGTACTCAGCGCCTTGTAAACAGTCAAGAGCATCGCCTATTCATGGTAGCGGGTAGACATATTTCTTCGTAATCTTGTTTAAGCGGCGATAGTCCACGCAAGATCGAACGGTGCCATCTTTTTTCTTTACCAGAACCACAGGTGATGACCAAGAGCTTTGAGAAGGCTGTATGATTCCACGTTTAAGCATGTCATCTACTTGCTCTGTAATCACGCGGCGCTCTTCGGCGGAAACGCGGTAAGGACGCTGTCGAAGAGGCGAATGTGAGCGGGTGTCAATAGTATGAGTGATAGTCGTGGTGCGGCCTAAAGCAGGTTCTTGAAAGTCGAAAGAAGAGCGAAACTTGTTAGGGAGAGCAACAAGTTGGCGGCGATGCGAGAGGCGAAGGTCTGCGTCAATAGCATTGTCGAAGGCTGACGAACTTAATGGCTCAGACGCATGAGTGATTGCGGCAATGTGACATAGCGTTTCGTCGGGAAGAATAATATCATCGTTATGGTCGACAGGTTGCACATATCCTAACGTTTCACTACAAAGTAAGCCATTGGGGTAGTTGCAGTGGTTGGTAACCAGCATTACAGTTAAACCAGACGCAATTGTAAGAATGGCAAATGGGAGAACGATGCCCTTGCGTTCATTAAAAACCGGAGATGGCGTAAACACCACCGTGGCGTCAGGTTGCGCCACACATAGCCTTATAGGGACCGAAGCTTCCGGAGGCAAAGTGATGTCGTCGTCAGCGATGAGTTTGCAGAGCCGAGGAGACCGGTCGCGTGGTGGAAATTCACATGTTGGCACAAGGGACCCTTCGGCACGGGAACAATCGATGATAGCTTCATGACATGATAAGAAATCCCAACCGAGAATAAGGTCAAGTGTCAAGATGGTAGAACAAAAACTGTACGACGTACAAAACGTCTTGGATGACGACGCGCGCCGTACACACAGCCGAGGGATGAATGCGTTGCCCGCTAGCCATGGACAGCACCATGCCACAAAGAAATGTGGTCACTTTCTTCAGTTTCCGACAAAATTTTGCGTTCATCACAGAAACGGCGGTCCCGATATTAATTAACGCTAATGTGGCGACTCCCTCAACATCGACATCAACAACATTTTGCGGCGAAAACGGAGGTCTTGGGAATTGCGCACAAGTTGCAGTTCTTGCCTCCAGAACTGCACTGGTTAGTTTCCCTCCTCAGGAGGTGGTCAACGACGCACAGGCGATGGCCATCGGCGACGAGGGGATGGGAAACAAGCAGTCGATGGGCGTGGATCCGAGTCTGAGTGCCTCTGTTCATATGCAGACGTGGTGGCTTGCTGCAGCGCGTAGGTAGGAGTTCCGAAGTATGCGTGCGCAGGTGTAGTAGGACGGTGGTGGCAGAAGCGTGCAATGTGGCCAGCGATGCCACAGGCGAAGCAAATAGGACGATTGTCTCGGGTGCGCCACTCATTAGATCGACGGAAAAAAGTGAGGTGAGGACCTGTAAACTGGAGGCAAGGCCGGAGGAGGTGGAGCCGATAAGGCTACTGGATGCGGTTGGGGCCACGCGACCACGGCTGCGTAGCTGAGAGGTGAAGATGCCACAGGTGGTGCGTAGCCGACAGCTGAGAGATTAGGTGCTACTGAAGTGCATGGGTAAGGGGCCTGCACTGTAGAGAGGACATCGCAAATTTCAGTGCGTATGGCCTGCTGCAGTATCGAAGGCAGGCTTGCGGTGGGCGCGTCGCCATGCGGCAACAGGGAGAGCTGTCGGGCGACTTCCTCCCTTATGAAGTCTTTGATCTGGTTGGACAAACTTTCTTGGCGAACGTTGGCGTTTGCGAGTGTGACGGCCGAGATCGAATCCGGCTGTGGGACACTCTGTCGGGCGATAGAACGCTGACGGCGCAATTCATCGAAACTCTGGCAGAGGCTTACGAGGATTGCCACCGTGGTCGTGCTTTTTTCTAGCAACATCTGGAATGCGCCATCCTCGATGCCCTTGAGAATCTGCCGAATTTTCTCTTCTTCAGGCATAAATGAATTAACACGTCTGCAGAGGTCGAGCACGTCTTTATGTAACTAGTAAACGACTCGCCAGGCTGCTGGGCTTGGTGGCGCAGGCGCTGGTCAGCGCGGAGCTTGCGGATCTCTGGTCGGCCGAACGCTTCAGTCACGAAGGTCTTAAAGGAGGACCAGTTGGCGATGGCGGTTTCGCGGTTGGTAAACCAAAGCTTAGCTACGTCTGCCAAGTAAAAGATAATACAGGCGAGCTTAGAGTCGTCGTCCCACTTGTTGCTGGCGCTTACGCGTTCGTACGAGAATAGCCAGTCTTCGACGTCTTGCTCACCACTGCCGCTGAAGATTGGTGGGTCCCGTTGGCGAGTAGCGCCGGGGCAGGTAGACGGGACAGCCGATGGTGCTGGCTGGGCTGGTTGGCGACTGCGTCAGTCATGTTTCGCGGTGGTCTCTCGGGCAACTTGCGAGAGCGGAGCTCCAGGTCTGCTTGGGGATCTCAGCAGCCTCCACCAAATGTGATCACGTTTATTGAACCAGAAAAGTCGCAACGAGGTCGCAACAAAAAATGGCCGTACGACAACTCTGGCAAAGGCGACCCAGGTTCTCGTGCAACCAGAGCACGGGTTTTTCGTTTTCTTTGGAAGGCGCATACGCGTTAGTGCGTATGCTTAAGTACATGGTAATTATATATATTGGCACATTCCTTTCCTCAAGGATGACTGCAAGTTGGGCGTGTTGGTAAAGGATCATGATGAAACGAGCGCTAAAAGTACACACACTAAGAGAGGACATAGACAAGCGCTTGTCTGTGTCCTCTCTGAGTGTGTGTATTTTTAGCGCTCGTTCCATCATGATCCATTCTTCAAGTTTCGTTATCATTCCGTTACATTACGTTCAGCACAAACCGCACCTACGATGTTCGAAAAACTTCGAGGCTGCAGTATATCGTATTGTTGAGATTACGCCCACCACATGAACATTACAGATTACTTTGGAAGCTACGTCGCCGATAGCGATAACGCTATAACATTCGATGGCAAATGTATAAATGCCGACGCGCTTCGACGCTTGTAAGTATCGACGGCCTACGCCCCGTTGATTGCTATCAGGGCAAGACTGCTACTGTAATCAGACTTTCCGTTTGCCGGGCACAGGTTCGCCCAAATAAACAGTTTGATCTCAACGTAGAGTCCACTGTCTTCGGCCACATCACGACCCCGTGACATCTGGCGGAGGCGCTGCTTTGTTCATGTACTGGACGCCCCCATCAAGCTGTGAATCAAGCCCAAGTGGCTAAGAAGACGCTCACGCCAAAGAGCGAGCAAGTCGCAGGCAGAGGGGACTGCAGCCAGAGTACGGACCCCTTCCTGAAAACACTAGGCAGCCACGGATCACACTTACGAAAGTAGCAACAATGGCGAACCCCGTGCAGTCTGCACCAATCGTTCACCGACCCCCCCCCCCCCCCCCCTGGAGCCACTAACCTTCCGCGGGTCGCCTATCAAGGACCCGGAAAGCTGGCACGAAGCATCCGATCGAGTCGCTGCTTTCAACACCTGCACCAGCGAAGATAAGCTTTGTCATGTTTGCTTTGATTTACAAGATTCTGCCCGTACTTGGTTCGAGAACCAGGAGCGAACCCTGACAACCTGGGAAACATTCCGCACCAGGTTCTCGCATGGCTACCTTCACGAGCGTCATTCGAAAAGAGAGGGCCGAACCGCTGCTCGAAGCCCGTTCACAGCTTCCAAACGAGAACGTCACGCTCTTCGCCGAAGAGATGATAAAGCTATTCCGCCACGCCGACCCCGAAATGCCTAAAGATAAGAAAGCTCGTTTCCTCATGCGAGAAGTACAGCAGGAGCTGTTCGCGGGTTTGATGCGAAACCCACCAATCACCATTCAAGAATTCATCTCCAAAGCGACAAAAATTGAAAAAAAAAACGCTGAAGATGCGCACCCGACAATTCAATCGCCGCAAGACGCCAGAGCACGCCGAAGTTCAGCCACAATCAACGTTTTTAGATACTGTATCAAACATTAGCCCCGTATCTGCATTTAATCTGCAGATGTCGTCGAAAGACGATAGATAGCCTTGCATGCGCAGAGAGTGAACAAAACGTTTATTTGGTGGTCTGCGCAAAAAAATCGGTGAATGTTATTCTGGAGGCACTGCGTTAGAGTGCCTCGAGCATGCAGCGGAGGCGAACGAGCGCATCAAGTCTTGTCACACATGAGACATGAGCGCCATCTGGCAGTTTTCTTGGAAAACGAGACGCGTGTCTCTGAGATGGGTGTGTGCGCTCGTCTCAGAGGTGATAAAGGGTAGAACGCAAGGCGACGGGTAGGTGCCACCACTGTCTCGTCTTAGCAAAGCGTAGGAAACACTCGCCTTTTCGTGCAAGCGAAGCGTTGCATGGTCAGCGCAGCGTGATAAGCGCTACGGTAATTAAAATTACTTATGTCTGCCTTTTCTAGTAAAAGGCGCACATGCCGAATATATACGTGTTGTTATGGTGCCCCAGACATGAGCAAGAATTGCTTTTTAATTGACAATTGCACAAGTATGAACGCTAAGGCTTGAGCAACATTCGTGGGCGCTGCGGATGGAGTCAGCCGTTTCAAGCACCGGGTGCCGTTAAAAGTGGACAAACAGACAACAATACAGACAGACAGACAGACTAAAGTTTTGCGTCGAAGGTCCCCAAAAAAGACTGTCGTCTTTAAAACCTTTGGCCACACTACTCCGAAAACCTTCATGACACCATCCGATGGATCGTGCGGGAAGAGCTGCGCACCTTCGGCGCAGCCTCAAGTGGATTCGATCGCCGACATTGTACGAAAAGAAGTTCAGGAATCGCTTCAAATTCCCCGAGCACCACTGCCAGAGCCGGAAGCTATAAGCTACGCCACTGCAGTGTTCCACAACGCTCCTCCCCATTCACGCCAAAATGCCGCCCTGTCGCACTTCCGTCGCCAGACGCCACCACCACCACCACCACCTAAAACCCCTATATATCGTAAAAGTACCGCTATCTGCTCTTTCCTCAGGACCCACTCGCTGGATTTCATGCTGACCGGTTGTGCCCCAAGATCTCCGACGACAGCGTAGCTCTGGCCGGCTGGGCTTGCCCTACGCCATCTCCTGACGCCGACAAGAGCTCTCGCCGGTGGCGCCCCGTCCTCGGACTCCATCGACCGTGTCCATCTTTTCCATCTTCTTACTTCCGTCGTTCGCTCCCGGCACCTCGCTCTCTCTCTTTTTACTTTTTAATCCTATCCTTTTAATCCCTCCTTTACTTCCACCCCTCGTGAGCTACTGTTGAGGTGTCCTCCCCTTGAGAGACAGTTACCGGGCTCACTTCTCTCTTCTTTTCATTCAAAATCACTCCCCCATGCTCTTTCCTCACCGTCTCCTCTGCGTTGTTTTTTTTGTTGGCAGCGTCTCGTGCGCCGCGCGGTGCAGCAGCCATCCCCACACAGGAATGGCTTCTGTGCCGCACGGAAGTGACGTCACTTAAAAAAATATTGGCAGCGTCTTGTGTGCCGCGCGGTGCAGCAGCCATCTCCACACAGAAATGGCTTCTGCGCCGCACGGAAGTGACGTCACTCAAAAAAATAATACCTAAAGCTAGTTAAAGGTGTAAATTATTTGTGGGTAATGCGTTAAACCTACAAAATGTTTACTAAACATGTGTTTAGCGAGTCACTTAGTTTAGGTTTGTTATTTAAATACATATTACAAGTATTTTGAATACAGGGGGCGCAATGGGCACTGCGGCTGCGAAAGGTAAACACAGCGAGATGGTAGTCGCCTGCGATGTGTTGATGGTGAAAACTCCGATGAAATCGTGGCCATGGCCTAGGCCACTCCCAAGGAGGACTGGAGTGTCGTCGCTGCTTCATGTGATTGCTGGATGCTTAGTTGAACCTGGTGGTTGGAGCTAGCAGGGCCATCCACCGTGCCGCAGCTTCATCTGAGTGTGTGCGCCATAAAGTTTCTCAGTATGATGTGCGGATTACAGTCGTTGGACGTACTGCATTTTCTAGATTGCAATGCCAAGCGTGGTGTTGTCAAAGGAGAAAGTGTTCTTGCTGCCGAGTTTTGCTTGTCGCGAAGGACAAGGTCGACGATGAAATAAATGCTTTCGCAGGGTTCACGTGTGACTGACCGGACGCACATGGGGGGGGGGGGGCGCAAACTTACAGGGGGCGCCACTTTGCGACAGTGGCGCTCCCTGTAACGCGCCACGAGCTTGCAGTTTGTTTTCAAACTGGTGGCGCGCTGCCGCTGCTTGAAATTAAATTAAGTAAACTTGGTACGTTGAATATTGAGCCAGTAAAAAGTATTTCAATCGCAGCTTCGGTGCCTTGAGCTACGCCATTTCGGAAAAATATTTCCCGTGTGTGCAAACTATCTCGATGTTTTATAACTGCAGCAATGTCAACAATGTCCATGAAAATGCTTACTCGTAACATCGTAAAATTTTACATGCTACCTCTCTTCTGTCTGTCCAATAACTTCTGCACTCAGTACACCGTTCTGAGATGTTTGTCCTTTGCGGCGCAGTTTGCAACCATTGTTTTCATGGGTGTTGCAGACGATGTCGGTGATAAAGGTCGTTCTTTCACACGGAAACTATTTCGAATTGCTGGACGGCCAATATGGTGATGAGATTTAGATATCGAAAAAGCAGTCGCGTCTTCACTGTCGAAATAACCACTCATCCATTTCTAGCAATTTATTATCTGAACTCAACGCACAGTATCACCTCAAAGCAATAAGAAAGTTCAGCACATTGTCATATGTATTGCAACAAAGCGTTTTATCATTTTTGGAAGTGCCAGTTGTTAATTTTATCGGGAGCACACGCGACGTGCACGCCTTAGCAGACACGGGCTGCGCTTGAGAACAGCCGCGATAATCATGATTTGATATGTGGGGTTTAACGTCCCAAAACCACTATATGATTATGAGAGACGCCGTAGTGGAGGGCTCCGGAAATTTCGACCACCTGGGGTTCTTTAACGTGCACCTAAATCTGAGCTCACGGGCCTACAACATTTCCGCCTCCATCGGAAATGCAGCCGCCGCAACCGGGATTCGAACCCGCGCCCTGCGGGTCTGCAGCCGAGTACCTTAGCCACTAGACCACCGCGGCGGGGCGCCGCGATAATCATGAAATTCCAAACATTACCCACTTTTGAGAGATATGCTCTACAACGCATGTGGCGAACAAGCTACACCGTGGCGCTTTGGCGCATTCAACATGGCACCGAGCGACGAAAACCAGTTCTTCGCCGCATTCACCAGAAGATACAAGGTACTTCGGCGGGGAGAGGAGAAAGCGGTGCAGATCAAAAGAAGGCTGTACTTTACCGAAGGTATGGGGCTTTACCACTACTGACGTCCTATCAGCCTCCCGTAAGCCAGCGCTACGCGCAAAAAAAAAAACAAAAACCGACGTTGGGCGCGCCCCTGGCAACCAGACACTTTGCTATCACTACGGGGAGACCGGCCACACATATCACCGTTGCCAGTATCGACAGATAGGTCTACAAGGTATCGACGTCAACGCGCCATGTCCACAACAGGGTGAACGACCACACGACATCATTGACTACATCGCAGGATCACAGCAGGCATCCGACACCCTTACGGTTCGCCGTCACCTGGCCGGTACGCCTCACCGTATCGACGGAACGCTAGCCCTGCTCGGGGTCGATCTCCAAGCCCTTACCAGGAAAACTAAGGGCGGTAACCGATGGAGGTGCGGTTACTGTACGACCGACTCCCGAAGATCCTCCGCCACCAACAACGACGCGAAGACGTCTCAAGAACCCGCCGCAACCTGAACGTAGTGCCGTTGTCGAAACTTAGCGGCCAGAAGGAGACCTGAGTACGTAATGTCGAAACAGTGGTTCAAATCGTCGTAGCCGTGATCCGACGCCACGACCCAACCGCAACCCCAGGCGACGAACTCGCGGAATGTAAGAACAGTGACCTAGAAGTAGTTACTTAGTAACTACAGAAGTGAAAAAACAAGGACAGACAAGAGCGCTGACTTTCAACGAACATTTAGTTTGTTGTAAGTCAGCGCTCTTTTCTGTCGTTGTTTTTTCGCTTCCGTAGTTACGAAGTAAGTACTTCTATATTGCGCTGTTCCTACATTCAGTTATGTCTTACCAACTTGCCGAAGTTTCCACGTTTCATGACGGACTAACGACCACGACATTCTTATCGACGGCCACAGCGTCACAGCTCTCGTCGACACCGGAGCCGACTGTTTCGTCATCAGTGGTACTTTCGCCACGGAGTTGAAGAAAGATAGGACCACTTGGGAAGGCCCTGAAATCCGTACAGCCGGATGTCACCTCCAGCTCTACGCCGATGATATCATACTGTGGGTCAACAAAGGCACACTCGGAAAGAAGGAGCAAACTTTACAAGAAGCGATCAACACAATCCAGGCGTTTGCTGAAGATAACGGCATGACATGAGCACCAGATAAATCAGAATTCTCCCGCGCTAATGGCAGAAATCATAGAAACAAATCAGCCGTACAACTAAGCATAGGAGATCAAACGCTACTAGAAAGACAAACGATGAAAATATTAGGTTTATGGCTGCAAAGCAACCAAAAAGCAAACTGTACAGTCAAAACGCTGAAATGTACACTGAAAAACATCGCTCGAATGATTCACAGAATACTAAGAAGGGCAAAAGGGCAAACGAAGGACAAACTCTACGCTCGGTACAGGCTTTCATCCTTAGTAGAGTCACATAAGGACTACCATATCAGGAGCTCACACTAACGGAAATTAAAGAGATTGACTTGATAATATGGGAGCATACAAAGCTGCCTTAGGTATACCGCCTAATGCACCAGATGTCAAAGTGGAAGCGCTTGGTGTGCACAACACTCTCGAAAAACTTGCGGTACAGCAACACTTCTCTCGCAGAAGGAACGGCTTTGCCTTAGAAAGGTATAGGCAGAGAAACCCTCACTCGCTTGGTATTCCCTACTTGACCTCAATACTGCCGGGAGAATATTACTACCATAGTTAGGGAAACACGCCAACACATAACCGTTTGCCCCATTCCACGAAACATTAGTATGTTGTACCGTGGGGCGAGAGGACAAGCCCTCGCCAGCTTCAAAAACAGTTTGGCGAAAGCCAAGAAGTTGTATACACCAATGCCGCTAAATCGAACGAGAGCTGCATTATAGTAGCAGTTCAACCAATGCCGCATACCGCTAAAACTGTCGCAGCACCAATTAAAACAACCTGTACAGCGAGGGCGGAGGCGGCGGCGATTGCGCTAGCTATTCAGGCTAAAGAGGCAGAAAGCGCCTCCGCATTAGTCTTGTGTGATTCCCAGGAAGCTTGCAGAATGTTTCTCGGTGGTGAACTACTAAACGTCGTATTCAAAACACTTTAGGTGACAGGCTGATACAGAACCATGCTAAAATTTGGTGCCCAGGCCACGAGGGTATCTCGGGTAATGCGCTGGCGCACAGTTTCGCTCGTGATTTGAGCAACCCAGTGAACAACGACAACGATAACCAGTATGAACCTTGAACTTCACGCGATATACGCGAGCATCATCAACGGAAAACAAGACAGCGGTATGCCTCACCGCACAAATCGCTTAAAGTTGACGAAGCTCGCCAGCTAAGACAAATTCAGGTTGACACCTATCCACATATGGAAAGGTGGCATCACATAAACCACAATGCATATTGATAAACAAAGCCGGCACAGCCTTGCTGCATGAAAGAGAAAGACGATGGCGCTTGCTGGTTTTTGATGAATTGCAAGAATGATTTCTTTCTGACTGGTGATTTCAACTCACATCATGTTTCATGGGGATTTCGAACAGATCCTTCTGGTACTCTTCTGTGGGATGGGATGATTAATAAAAATCTTACCTGATAATGATGGCCACCTGGAAATGATGGCTTACCTGAAATGATAGACAGCCTACATTTATTCGCGGACGGACACGATCGGTATTAGATCTCACGTTTTGCAGCCCAAATGTTTCAATAAAGTCTTGGAAAACAATTGATTTCTCTTCAAACAGCGACCATCTTCCTGTATACTTTGAAATCTCATGTGCTGTGAAATCTATTGAAAGGGCAGAGAAAACATTGATCAATTACAAAAAATTTAAAGACTGCTTGCGTTCCAACATTAGGGCAGTGTCCAGTGGTCAAAATGAAGACCTCGGCAGAAATCTCTGTTCTGCTTTAAAAATCTCCAAGAACACTTCAGAATTTGTAATTGCTTCGTCGTCATCGAAAAGTGCCCAACCTAGTAAATGGTGGAATGATGAGTGCACACGAGATTATAGAAGAAGAAAAGCTGCATGGAAAAGACTTATATGTAATCAGAGTCCAAAAAATTGGAAGGATTGTCAGTTCATTGCGGCAACATTTAAACGCACTGTATCGCGAGCGAAAGAGCAATATGACCAAGAACATTTCGAATACCTGTCTAAATCAAATAACAAACGTGCTTTATTCAACTTCCTTCGTGGTAGGAAGAAGACCCCTATACCAGGAAACGTTGACTCAGTAGTTTACACCTCACAGGAACTACAGGAATCATTGAATCAGTTGGCTAAAGAATTAGAAAACAGGTTCTCAACGCATCTTCCTAATTCGGCTTACACAACAACCATCTATGACTACACAGAAATATCGACTTCCGAATTAAATCAGGCCATGGAAAGATTGCCAAATGCAGCACCAGGCCCCGATGGAATAACAAATACAATGCTAAAAATACTTCACAGGGAATATCCGAATGATCTGTTAAGTCTCGTCAATTATTCCCTTAGAAGAGCATGGATCCCTTCTGAATGGAAGATTGCGAAAATTATACCATTGCTTAAGAAACAGGGGGCAGGCTATAATTTAGACAACATACGACCGATAGCCTTAACATCTAATGTAGTGAAACTTATTGAAAGGGTACTTCATGGTCGTATAATTAGGTTTATTAACGAGAAACAACTGTTGAGTTCTTCCCAAATTGGCTTTAGATCAGGATATTCCATATGGCATGCACATGTAGATCTGGAAAGTCGTATTCATATTGCCCGTCACAAAAAGCACTTTGCGGCTTTAGTAACGTTAGACATATGTAAAGCATATGATAGTGTAGAGTATTCTATTTTGACTAATCAGTTATGGAGTCATGGACTTCCACCTTATATAGTAGCATGGGTGACGGAATTTTTAAGTAGAAGAGAATTCTATTGTTATCAAGGCGGTTTCTCTTCCTGTAAGCACAAGCAAACCCGAGGTGTACCTCAGGGGTCAGTACTTTCCCCGGTTTTATTCAACATATTGCTTAGTACCATCCCCGTTCATCCAGATGTGAAAACCTATGTTTATGCCGATGACATTGCTTTTTTTTGCTATGGCACATGACTTCCACTGTCTCTATACTATCTTGCAAGCATATCTTAATAAAATAGAACATTGGCTGGATGGATTGATGTTGAACCTGAATACCGGTAAATGTGCTATTCTCGTTTTTCCAATCAAAGATCCCGTTCACATATCTATTAATTACAAGCTTCAAGATATCCCACAAGTACAATCATTGAAATATCTTGGAGTTATGTATAATGAACATCTAAATTGGCGCCCTCACATTGAATACATCGCGACAAAAGCAGTACGTGCGATGGGCGTATTGCGGAGGTTGAGCAATTGTAGATCAGGTATGAGAAGAAAGGCAGTTTTGATTATATATAAAATGTATGTTCGACCTGTGTTGGAGTTTGGCTGCATTCTTTTTTTTGGTGCGCCAGCCTACAAACTTCGGCCGCTCGTTCTGTTGGAAAGAGAGGCTTTACGGCTCTGCTTAGGACTTCCAAAGTATACTGCAAATGCAGTGTTATACCTTGAAGCACGAATACCAACCTTATTATGTCGCTTTAATATACTTACTGTGCAGACCTTTTTACGACTATATGAAGCACCGTTTAACCCTGAACAAATTATTTTTATTTCCAATACTGACCTATTCTCCGTGCATTGGCCCAGATTTACCAAACCACAAATAGTATTTGTTCAATCGTTACTTGAGCCCCTAAATGTACACGTTCGTGATCTGATTCCTTTAACTGAGCAACAAAATTCACCAGAAATTGTTTACCATGATATCTTCCCAACTCACGCTAAGCTATTACCTACAGGCATTTTAAATGGTTTATTGCAGGACCATTTGAGTACTCTGCCAAAAAATGTCATTATAGCAACGGACGCATCTCAATCACATGAAAAATCAGGCGTTGGAATATATTGCCCCGTACTTGATTGGTCATTTTCACTTCGCTTACCGGACTTTCTTCCTGTCTTTCTGGCTGAATTCATGGCAATAATGTTAGCTTTGCGAAAGGTAAATATTTCCATTCCAGTCGTAGCAGTCATAACTGATTCATTATCAGTGTGCTTTTCTCTGTCCGCATCTGGTCACTCACCTATAGTGAAACTTTTTAAATCGTTGATCCCCTGTCATCTCCAAAGTATTCATTTAATCTGGACACCAGGGCACAAAGGTTTGTTGTTAAACGAAATAGCTGATTCTCTTGCGAAGCCATCCCTTTCGACACCAATTATTCCTATTTTCCCTCTTACAGTATACATTACGGTGGCGCGATTTCGCACACTTAAAATCAGGCAAAATTTATCTGACCCTGCACTGACAGCTTCTCCAGAGTACAAAAACTTGTTATTTCCCTGGCGCAGTGAACTGACTAATTCAAGGATGATGGAAGTAGTCATCACGAAATTTCGTTGCCGCGTTACCTCCCTCAATTTTTACTTGCATAGATCAGGCATATTGAATTCCCCTATGTGCATTTACTGTAATCAAGAGGAAACGATCAGTCATTTTTTATTACATTGTCGCCGTTTCGATTTATTCAGGCAAAGCATACTAACACCACCTCTTCAAAGACTGGGCTTGCAACTATCACAACCTGATCTTTTTTCATTTGGGGCCTCTACACTGGGTTTCAGCCACAGGAATGTTTTATTCGCCGTTCAAGAATACATCACTGCAACTAAACGATTCTCTTGCTAAATTGCTGTCTCACTATTTTTCTTCTTTTTTTCTGCAAACTTGATACCGGTATTTCAAATCAAAATTAAGTTACAAAAAAATTGTAGGAATGACGCAATGCTGAAAGTTTAGGGCAAATTCACCTTATAATCGGCCAATCCCCATCTTTGGGTACGAGCCATTTGCACAAGGAAAACAACAACAACAACAACAACTGTCGCCATCTTGCTCACCGAGCACGGGCCATCGTATACAGTTTAATAAATAAGTTACTCGTAACATTATTGGTGGAGGTGGATGACTCCCGTACCTCGATGGAGACGCGCAGCGGTCGCAACACCGGGGACTCTTCGGCTACTTTAACTGCCAGCGCCTCCACACCACCGGCCTCTCCAGCCAAGTCGACAACATTCGTCACCCTCCCACCCCTGTGGGATCCGGGCACTTTCTCCGCTGACGATACCATCGGCGTTGACTCCTGGCTGCACCGGTACGAGCGTGTCAGTGCTACCCACCGCTGGGATTGCACGATCATGCTCGCCAATGTTGTATTCTACCTCGACGGCACGCCGCAGACATGGTTCGAAACCAATGAAGCCGAAATCACAAGCTGGGATCTCTTCAAAACGATTATCCGTGACCTTTTCGGCGATTCATCTGGTCGTCAGCTCGCTGCCAAGAAGACTCTCGCCACTCGCACCCAGACTTTAAGTGAATCGTACGTATCATACATTCTTGACGTGTTGGCGCTTTGTAACAAGGTCGACCAGCGCATGTCGGAAGACGAAAAAGTTAATCACGTCATCAAAGAGATTGCTGACAATGCCTTCAACCCGCTGGTTTTTAATAATGTCACGAGCATAGACACGATCGTGACAGAATACCGCCGTCTAGAACAGGCTAAAGCCCGCCGCGTCACCCACGGCATCACGCGCCTGCCGAACACAGCAGCTACTTCCTCTTGCGATGATGCCGTCCGCTAATTTCCCCGATGTGACAACCTTACCCAAATAATTCGTCGCGAGGTAGAGGCAGCTCAACCAGTAGTCACTCCATTTCCAACGCCTGATCCTTCACCGACCACGATCTCACTGATACAAGCCGTCGTTCGTCAAGAATTATCGAATGTCGGCCTACACCCCATTCAACCAGTCTACTCTGCCGAGCCTTTTTATCGTCGTCCCTCTGCTCCTCGCTTCGGTTCCAACTACTATCGACAGCGCAATATGTCCGAACGGCGTACACTGGACGACAGGCCTATATGCTTCAATTGCCGACGCGTCGATCATATTGCTCGCCACAGTCACAATCACTAGGCTCCGCCGGCACACTATGGGCCTCCTACTTAGGCCACTTCTGGCCACCAGTCGTCCTCAGCATTATATTTTGATTCCCCTATGCCGACCACATCCTCTGATTCTGCCGCACCTCTGACGAGACCTCGCTACGCCCGCTCACCATACCCTGCTCGCCGTAAATCCCGTTCGCCCCCGTCCTGCCTCTGGATGGATGGATGGATGTGACTGTACCCCAGAACACCTACCAGTGGCTGTACCCTTTAGATCGGGCGGCGGCTAACGCCACCTAGTCGAATTACTTAGTGAACTAGCCTCTGGATGGATGGATGGATATGGCTGCACCCTTTAGATCGGGCGGTGGGTAGCGCCACCAACCCGTAATACTTAATGAAACAAAAACTAGATTTTTTTTTTTCCCGTTGAGTAGTGAGGTTGAGGATTCATACTTTGGAGCGAAGGGTTCAATTTTCACTCGTGCCTTGACTTCAGCCACCAATCAGATAACCTCCTTCTAGTTAATTCTACCCGCTTAAAGTCTATTTTGCCCTCACTGTCCCTAAACCCCAGTGCTTTGAAAAACTCTGCACGATCAACCTGAACTACAGGGTGAAGCCCTTTACAGAAGATTATCAAGTGTTCGGCAGTTTTTTCTTCCTCTCCACACGCACTGCATACCTTGTCTAACCATTCGTATTTGGCTCGATATGTCTTTGTTCGCAATACTCTCGTCGTAGCCTCAAACAGTAGAGAACTACCCCGAGTATTATCATAGATTCTTTCCTTGGCTATTTCCTGCTTAAAAGTTCGATAGATCTCAAGTGTGGACTTCTTAATCATGCCAAGTCTCCACATATCGGTCTCAGCTTCCTTCACCTTCTTCTTAACTGATAATTCTTTTTGGTTTGGCCCCCTGCTGTTTTCCAAGTATTTACCAGTAAATTTTCTGGTTCGCTTCCGCCAGTTTGTATCGACATTCTTCATGTACAAGTAGCTGAATACCTTCCTAGCCCAACGCTCCTCCCCCATTTCTCTCAATCGCTTCTCAAATTTTATCTTGCTGCTAGCTTCCCTGCCCTCAAATGATGTCCATCTCATATCACCTTGTACTTCCTGATTTGGTGTATTCACGTGAGCTCCTAAGGCACGCCTACCTATTCCACGTTGCTTAATTTCTAATCTTGCTTGAACTTCTGATCTCATGCACAAGACCGCATTGCCGAACGTCAGACCAAAAACCATGACCCCTTTCCATATTCCTCTCACGACATCATACCTATTGCTTTTCCACAGTGCCCTGTTTCTCATTACCGCTGCATTCCTGTTACCTTTAGTCGTCACATATACTTCGTGTTCCCTTAGGTACTCGGCCCCATTGCTTATCCATACGCTAAGATATTTGTATTTATCTGTTATCTCTAGCGTGACTTCGTGTATCCTAAGCTCACTACCTTCATTGTCATTAAAAATCATGACTGCTGATTTTTCCTTACTGAATCTGAAATCTAACCCATCTCCCTCATTACCGTAGATGTCCACCAATCTCTGCAAATCTTCCTTGTTGTCGGCCATTAGCACTATATCATCTGCGTACATCAATGCTGGTAGTGCCTGTTCAATGAGTTTTCCTTGTTTGACGAAAGAGAGGTTGAAGCCCAGTTTAATTACTTCCCTCTAATTTGGGCTCTAATCTTTATAGGTACATCATCAATAACAAGGGTGACAGAGGACACCCCTGCCTAATCCCCGTTTCACCTCTGTGGGCTTAGGTATACCTGTTTTTCCCACTTTATAACTACCTTGTTACTTTTATAGATCTCCTTTAAAAAATTTGTGACTACATCTTCCACGCCTAGTGTGTCCAGTATTCCCAACAATTCCTCTTGAACCACGCTATCGTACGCTCTCTTGATAACCAAAAATGCTAGCCACAGGGGCCTGTGTTCCTTTTTTGCTATTTCGATGCACTGCGTCAGTGAGAACAGATTGTCTTCCAACCTCCTATGTTTCCGAAACCCATTCTGCAGTTCCCCCAGCAGCCGCTCATTCTCTATCCATGCCTGCAGTCTTTCCTTTATAATCCGCTTTGCCAGCCTGTAGACCACTGATGTCACTGTTATAGGACGGTAGTTGTTTATGTCAGCTTCGTCCCCCTTTCCTTCATAGATCATGCTCATCCTGCTAAGTTTCCATCCATCGGGAACTTCTCCATCGATTATTATTTTGCTCACTGCCTCTCTCAAAGCCTGCTTAGACTTTGGACCTAATGTTTTTATCAGCATAATTGGAATGCCATCTGGGCCTGTTGATGTACTACTAGGAACCATTTTCTCAGCCCTTTCCCACTCTTGTTGTGAAAATGGAGCCATTGCGCCCCTTGATTCATCCTTCTCTATTGTGGGGCATGAAGCACTTCTGTGTTGAAATTTTTCTGCCACCCTTGTTCTTATATATTCAATAGCTTCATCCCCTTCTAGCATGCACCTTGAGCGGTAGTTATAAAGCTCTGCTCTAGGTTCGTCTCATTTCTTAGGGAGTTTAGATAATTCCAAAATTTCGCAGCTGCCTTTCTATCTTTTTTATGTACTTCTGCCAGCCACTGGGCTCCCTTTCTTCTAATCTTTTCATTGATCAGAAGGGATGCTTCCCTTCTACAGCTTAGAAAGATTTCCCATTTTCTTTCCACAACATCTGTCTGTTCACCCCGCTGCTTAGCATGTCTTTGTTCCCTAGAGGCTTCCTGACGTTTTGCTATGGCTCTCTCAACTTCCTCATCCCACCAACTTTTGGGTTTGTGTCTTCTTTTCCGGGGTGACTTGTCACGTGCCTTAGCAAGCTCCAGCTCAAACAGTCTAATTAGATTCGTGTATGTCCACACTGTTTTATTATCATCTGTGATTACTTTCTCAATTAGTTCAGTGGCTATATCAATTTGCCTTTCTGAATAAAAATTTTCCTGTAGTTGCTCATCTTGTATCCTCCCCACTTTCTCTGATCTTCCAAAACTTAGCTTGATACGTTTGTGATCACTATCCAGACTTCTGGAGCCACCTTCATCTATGTGCATTCCCTTGAGCTTATCATACATCCTATGTGACATCAGTGCATAATCTATCGTCGACTGCAGCCTTCCTACCTCCCATGTTATTTGCCCTTCACACTTCTCGGTAGTGTTGCAAATGATCAAATCCAGCCTTTCACACATATCCATGATCATTTTGCCTGTCGTGTCGGTACACTCATCTATATCTTTTATGTGTGCATTCATATCTCCTAGTATAATTATCTCGCACTCTCCTCCTAACTCCTGAATGTCCATTAATAGACACTCTACCATTTCCTGGTTTTCTTTTCTGGCCTTTGCTCCCAGTCCACAAGTACACGAAACCAAGGAGTGTCATTTGCCCTGCCACTTTCCCTTTTAGCCATAAATGTTCCTTGCACTCCTGCTTGACCCTTTGCCAGTCTGTACTTTTATGAATGAATGCCCCAATACCACCTGCCTTTCTGCTGCCTTCTGTTCTATTACAATATTCCCACGCGTAGACTGCATTGTTAGGAGGTTGTTCCATGTCCCTGAGATGTGTTTCTACCAAACTTTACACCATCGGCCTCTCTTCTCTTAGCTGTTTTTCTATCTCTTCCCACTTCAGCCTGTTCCTACCACCCTGTATATTAATATACCCTATGTCTGAATTGGCTCAACGCTCATGGCTACGTCTATTTATGCCCCGGACTCTACCTATCTTAGATACTGGTGCCTCTTTGGAATCGTATCTGTCCATACCACCTGTCAAAGAGTCTCCCTGGTTGTTTCCCTCGTTACTAGCTATCCTGCACCCCGAAGGGCCCGCTTGCCCCCCAAAAAAGTTACTGAGCGTCCTGCAAATCGACAACCCACCTCATGACCTAGCCGCCCATCGAAGTGAATTTTATCTCTTTGAAAACCACCCCAGCTATGCCTACCTAATCGCAGCGCCTCCGGCCGGAAAACTATGGAATGCAGCTTCTGGAGGTGAAGCTGCAATGACGACGACCTCTGCAAGAAATCCTCGTGTAACATTACTGACCACCCGGAATCTGATGAACGATTTTTTAGAATTTATACCTGTGCACGCGTTGATCGATACTGGTGCGCATGTGTCCATAATGAGTGCTGCTCTTCAACGCCGCCTAGAGAAAGTTATCACACCTGCCTTGAACCGAGCCATTCGCTTCGCCGACGGGGGAACTGCCGCCATTATTGGCATGTGCTCTGCACGCGTGACTATTGCCGATAGAAGCACTGCTGTTCTTTTCACCGTTATAGAAAATATCCCTCATGATCTAATTCTAGGTATGGATTTTCTAACAGCTCACTCGGCCCTTATAGATTGTTCAGACGGTTGTCTTGACCTTGAGATGCCTCTACTTTCCGATTCGACCAACCTACGCCGAAGCCGTCTTTGCTGCCTTGATTTCGTACGCCTTCCGCCTAACTGTGTTACACACATCGACCTCTTCTCTAGGCCACCTGTACTTGATGGCGATAACATAGTGGCACCAATTCATACCGTGATGCTTATGCATGGCGTCGGTGTTCCGCACACCAATTTGACAATTGTTAAAAACCGCACCTACCTTCCTATTGTAAATTTTGCCCTCACTGCCCAAATTCTTCCCCAAGGTGTCTCCCTGGCCGAAACTTACTGCCCTACATGACCACGTGATTGAGCCCTCAAGAGTGGATGATTGCTGCACCTCAGACCATGACCCAACCCTGTCACGTTCATCTGGCGTCGACCTTGACCACATGGTACCGTCAGACCTCGCTTCTGATCAAGCGGAAGCCCTCTGTCCCGTCACGGAGTGCTATAGCGACATTTTCGACTTCGCCAGCACGGCCTTAAGCCGAACGAACGTTGTTACTCATCGCATCAATACTGGTGACGCGAGTCCCATTCACCGCCGTCCATACCGTGTTTCCGCGTCTGAGCGTACAGTCATACAACAGGAAGTCGAAAAGATGCTAGCAAAAGACATAAGCGAGCCCTCGTGTAGCCCTTGTGCGTTTCCTGGCGTCCTGATCAGAAAGAAGGATGGAACAAGGCACTTTTGTGTAGACTATAGGCATCTCAACAAAATTACGAAGAAAGATGTTTACCCGTAACCTAGCCTCAACGATGCCTTAGAGTGCCTTTACGATGATACGTTTTTTTCCACTATCGACCTTCGATCTGGGTATTGGTAGATCGCTGTAGTCAAGATGGACCGTGAGAAGACCGCATTCCTCACTCCTGACGGTCTTTATCACTTCAAAGCTATGCCCTTCGGTCTCGGTAATGCGCCAGCCACATTCGAAAGAATGATTGACTCATTGCTCCAAGGATTTAAATTGTCCACCTGCTTACGTTATTTAAACGAAGTTATCGTTTTCTCGCCCTCATTCATCTCCCATCTCGATCGTTTATTGGCAATTCTTGAAATTTTTCGTCGAGCCAGACTTCAATTGAACTCTTCGAAATGCCACTTTGCTCATCGTCAAATAACCGCACTTGGCCACCTCGTCGATGCCGCAAGACTCCGTCCGGATCCCGAGAAAATTCACGCAGTCACGGACTTTCCTGTTCCGAAGTCAACAAAGGACGTTCGCAATTTCGCAGGCTTGTGCTCCTACTTTCGGCGCTTTGTTAAGGACTTCGCGATCATTGCACGCCCACTTACAAACCTCCTGAAGACGGATGCCCCGTTTTTCTGGGGCGCAGATCAAGCCTCATTTTCTTCCCAACTCACGACCCTCCTTACAACACCGCCGATCTTAGCTCATTTCGATACATCCGCTTCAACCGAGGTTTGCACAGACGCTAGTGGGCACAGCATAGGAGCAATGCTATTGCAGCACCAACGTGCACATGACCATGTTATAGCATATGCTAGCCGACCACTATCTACCGCCGAGCGCAACTATTCAATCACGGAGCATGAGTGTCTCGCTCTTGTGTGGGCAGTCGCCAAGTTTCGCCCATACTTATACAGGCGTCCATTCCGAGTAGTCACCGATCACCACGCGCTCTGCTGGCTGGCTTCACTCAAGGATCCCACAGGACGCCTCGCTCGTTGGTCCCTACGTTTACAAGAATACACGTTCACCGTAAGGTACAAAACAGGGCGGTTGCATCAACATGCGGATTGTTTATCACCCCACCCTGAAGAAGAAGTTGCCCATACTGACACCTTTCCACACCTTCTGTCTATGACGCAGCTACTCAACCTTGGCCACGAACAACGCCGGGATACTTTCCTGCGAACCATCTTTGACAAGCTTTAGTCACAGTGTAAGAATAGTTTAGGTGTGAGAACGGCGCAAAGGGGAGGCTTCGTGGGGAGTGGCGCATGCTGTTCTCGTTAGGAAACCTCTCCAGAGAGGGCGCGCTAAACTGGCCACCCTTAGTTCGTTTCGGACTGTCACGGTGGATGGACGTGTTTTTTGAGCGCTCACGATTGACTGCGCAGGTAAGTGTTTTTGCATGTTTTGAGCTTGTCTTTATAATTATAGGGCAGCTGTTGAAATTTTCGTAGCACTTATTTTATGGTACGGCGTTTTCGGGGACCAGTCACCGGGTGTTTGTTAGTTAGTGAATGTGTGTGTGTTTGAACTTTTTGTTGTTTTTTTGTCTTTTGCCATTCCGTGGGGGAGGTGCGCGAACATTGAACACGCAAATTTTTGTAGTAGGGCTTAGACTTTCTTTTTTTTTCGTAGGGCAGGGCTCGAGTTTAGTAATTATTGAGTATAGGGACAATTGGTGTCAGAAATACATGGTTAAAAAGACTGTAAAGTGTTCAGGATGTGGAGTGAGTTTAAAAGTGGACCCAAGTGTAGAAGCGGTTTGAGAAGAGGCTGAAGCGAAGTGTAAGCAATGTGAGGTCGAGGAAAAAATGAAGAAACTGATGGTTGCGCAGAGTGAACTGCTGATGAGAATCGCCGAGCTCGAGACTGCGTTGGCGACAGAGCAAGAGAAAACGAGGGCAATGGTAGAAAGGCTGAAGCCCGCCGAGGAAGCACTAGCCAAAATGAACAGAGAAGCGGCTTACGAAGAGAACAGTAGAGAACCGGCCACCAGAACGGCGGAGAAGAAAGAGCAAGCAAGTTGGGAAAAACAGGTTCAGCCGGTTCAATTGTCGCAAGGCCCAGCTTCAGCGAAGTAGTGATGGGGCTGGGAGGGGACAAAGCAGCCGGCGTGACAGGTGCAAGTAGCCCCCAGGTTCAGGACGCTCCAGCTGAAAAGTCACAGCATGTGATAATCGCCGGGGACTCGAATTTAAATTAATGCACAGAAGCCACCAAAGAGAGGGTAAGAGGTGACAAGAGGGTTGCAGTAGGGGCGTTCCCAGGATGCAAGCTGGAGGCAGTCATGAGGCAAGCGAGCACAAAACTCAAAACTACAGCTGATAGACGAAACCTCGTGATAATTTCAGGTGGTTTAAATGATGTCTTAAATGAAGATACAGCAGAACTAGCAACCACACTGGCGAAAGGCGTCGATGACATGCGCGCCACTTCTCCTCAGGTACAGGTAGTGCAGTGATATGCACGATACCGGAGATACCAGTGCATGATAGCAACCTGCAAAGAGTGGTTGTCAATGCAAACCAAGAGATATGGCGGATGAGTCGAGAGAAAGGCTTTGAGGTGGAAATAAACAGAGAGGTGCATAGGTGGGGTGGTTTTCAACGAGACAGAATTCACTACGATGGGCGGCTAGGTCATGAAGTGGGTTGGCGACTTGCAGGACGCGCAGTAGCTATTTTGGGGGGGCAAGTGGGCCCTTCGGGGAGCAGGACAGCTAGTAACGAGGAAAACAACCAGGGAGAATCTTTGACAGGTGGTACGGACAGATACGATTCCAATGTGGCACCAGTATCTAAGATAGGTAGAGTCCGGGGCAGAAATAGACGTAGCCACAAGCGCCGAGCCGATTCAGACGTAGGGTATATTAACATGCAGGGTGGTAGGAACAGGCTGAAGTGGGAAGAGATAGAAGAACAGCTAAGGGAAGAGAGGCCGATGGGGGCTATCACATCCGAATGTGCATCTATTTCTTCTGTTTAAAGAGGCTGAGGAGCACTTCACAAAACATGGTGGTGAGAGAGATGTATATGATCGCACGACAGATGCACTGCTAGAAAATTTCATCTTCACATTTCCATGTGCTGCTCACAAAGAAGTTCTTGCCAAGCTAGTGCACTATATTATGTGTGCCTACGGATGTGGCAATACTGCAGGCAGCTAAAGAATAAGCATGTAAAAAAGAACCAAGACTTGTGCAAATAGTCAAAACTTGTATAATTGAGTCAGGAAAAGAGAAATGTGTAATATGTGTGCGATAATGCTTATGTATACTGTGATCATGGTGTACAGTGTTGTACCCTTTGTTTTGTGTTTGTAAAGTGTTTCACTTATAAATGTACTGGTGATCTAATCCAAATAAATAAAGTTTAGGATTCTCACCCACGCAAATGTGTGTGTCCATGTGATGAAGTATAGGAAAAAGTCATAACGAATACTAAGATGTATATACATGAGAAGTTACACAGAGCAAAAGTGTTGAATGGGACATAGCAACCCATTAGCCAATTTTTTGGCCAGGATGTAGCTAGCGTTCTATGTGGGTTATTTTCATCCCCTAAATTTCTTGCGCGCTTACCGCCATTGCTAACGTTATCGCATAATAAGGCCCTTGCGAGCGACGGAAAAGAAACTCGGCATGTACTCTTGACTGCCTACGACTATGACGAAGGTGTAAATATTGCGCACATTTCTTGACGTAATAGGTGGTTTTAGAGAAACTTCCCGTCACCCCCACAAATATCGGCCAGACAACTGGGACATTGCTTCGCCTTTGCTACATAAACCTGAATGCTGCATGCTTAATGAATTCAATCGTAAATTTTTTAAGGTAGCAAGGTCAAAGAACATATTTTAATAAACCATCTGCTTCATAAAAGCTGCATTTGGTGCCATAGCTAGGCCAAACTGGCTTCTTACTTATCGAGCTTGAGCTAGGGTGGCTCCGAGCTCTACCGGCTCTGCTGCGCCGGGCAGGGCAATAGTTGCTAGCGCCATCTGCTGAGGGGTTTGAGAAGCAAAGCTTTGTCGCGAAGCGAAGAGCGGTGGCGTTCTCTAACCTAAACGATTCTTATACCATGGCTTGAGTCAATGCCTCACGACGCATCTCTACAAATGTTCCTGGTAAAAGACGGGATCCTGTATCGCCGTAACCGCGATCCAAATGACCATGACTTACTCCCCGTTATACCAGCACATCTTCGTGCGACTGTCCTCAACCAACTTCATGAAGCTTTTTTGATGGGCTACTTGGGCGTTTCTCACACATACGACTGTGTGCGTCGTCGTTTCTTTCGGCCTGGTCTTGCCTATTTTGTTCGACGCTACGTCGCCGCTTGTGAGCCCTGCCAGCGCCGCAAAAAGCCATCTTCCCTACCAGCTGGATTCCTTCAGCCGATCGACATTCCCACTGAACCTTTTTTTCGGGTTGGCCTCGACCTGCTTGGCCCATTCCCGATCTCCAGCTAAGGCAACAAATGGATTGCTGTAGCCACTGATTATGCAACACGGTACACTATCACACCAGTACTTCCGACAAGTTGCGCAACCAATGTGGCGAACTTTCTGGTATAAGATATTATTTTAGTACACGGAGCTCCACGCCAACCTCTCACTGACCGGAGCCGGCCCTTCCTATCAGCTGTCGTTGATGAAATCCTGCGCTCTTGCTCTGCCAAGCACAAGTTTGCCACTTCGTACCATCCGTAAATGAACGGTCTTACGGAGCGCCTCAATCGCACCATAACCGACATAGTTTCTAAATACGTAGCGGCCAACCACCAAGACTGGGACGTTCATTTGCCATTTGTGAGGTTCGCATATAATTCGTCATGTCACAACACTGCCGGGTATTCGCCATTCTATCTTTTATACGCTTAGAACCCGCCCTACCCTTTGACACTTTGCTGCCCTCGGTCACTGAGTATGCCGGTGAAGGCATCACGCGAGCCGACCACGCAAGCCAACTCGCCCGCAGCCGTCTGCAGGCCTCACAGGAAAACTAAAGACAGCTCTACGATTCCTATCATCGAAATGTGCACTTTTCACCGTGTTCCCTTGTCCTTCTCTGGTCCCCCACTCGACGTGTAGGTCTTTCTGAAAAACTGCTGTCACGCTACACTGGACCATACCGCGTCATTCGCCAGGTGACTGACGTTATGTACGAGATCGTTCGAGCCGATCCAACGTCACCATCGTCAGCTTCTAGCGACATCGTGCACATAGCTCGACTCAAGCCTTATCACCCTCCTTCTACCGCATCAGAGTAGCTCAAGCACCGAGACGGTGCTTCTACCGCCGGGACGTCATGATACACAACAGCCGGCACAGCCTTGCTACATGAAAGAGAAAGACGACGTCGCTTGCTGGTTGTTGATGAACTGTCGCCATCTTGTTTGCCGAGCACGGTTCATCGTATGTAACTTAATAAATAAGTTGCTCGTAACAATATGTAAACAAATGTTCATGGTGTGAGTTACGACCGACGTTGCAACACATTGCATAGGACTGCCAGAAGACTGCCGGACTGCCTATGATGGTTCAGTCGCCTTTGATACGCTACTGGGGGAGCATTGGGAGACCATCCTTGTTCGACCTGACCTGAAGACCCAAAGGGGTCTCCTGGATCAAGCCTGACGAACTGCAGTGGCCACTGGTGTCCTGGAATGGGGAAGCCACTCTTGACATTCTTTCTTCCCCCTTTTTTCCTAAATAAAAATGTCCTATCATCATATCGCCGCCGCAACAAAACTACAAAAAAAAAGATGTTTATTCTCTCCCACGGACAGATGACACCTAAGATCGACTCCACAACACGACGTACTTTTCGTCGATGGACATCAAGAGCGGCTACTGGCAAATCGAAGTCGACGAGGAAGACCGGGAAAAGACGGCGTTCATAACACCAGATGGTATTTTTCGAGTTCAAGGTCATGTCCTTCGGTCTTTGCTCGGCACCTGCGACTTCTCAATGCGTTATGGACACAGTGCTAGCAGTATTGAAATGGCAGACTTGTCTCCTTTACTTGTACGATGTCTTCGTGTTTTCCTCAACCTTCGACAAGCATCTTAGCGCCTTGAAGCCGTACTTAGAGTCCTTAATACTTTTGGGCTCGCCCCGTTGCGGTGGTCTAGTGGCTAAGGTACTTGGCGCTGCTGACCCGCAGGTTGCGTGATCGAATCCCGGCTGTGGCGGCTGCATTTCTAATGGAGGCGGAAATGTTGTAGCCCCGTCTACTCAGATTCGGGTGCACGTTAAAGAACCCCAGGTGGTCGAAACTTCCGGAGCCCTTCACTACGGCGTCTCTCATAATCCTATGGTGGTTTTGGGACGTTAAACTCCACATATCAATCAAGACTTCCGTGCTCACACTGAAACCAGAAAAGTGCCACTTCGAGTACAAGGAACTTTTATTTTTGTGCCACGTGACAAGCAACTCCAGAGTAAGACCTGATCTGCAGAAGACAGCCGCCATCGCTGCATTTAAGCCACCTGCCGACAAGAAGGCCGTGCGTCAATTTCTCGGGCTTTGCGCCTATTACAGGTGCTTCGTCAGAAACTGCCCGCATCCTTGAGCCACTCACTAATCTTACGAGGACAGACGTCGAGTTCAAGTGGGAAACGCCAAAGGAGGAAGCCTTTGGGGAACTAAAACGATGCCTGCAGATGCCTCCGATACTCGCGCATTTTGACGAAAACACCGAAACAGAAGTGCACACTGATGCAAACAGCGTAGGACTCGGTGCTGTCTTTGTGCAGAAAATTGACGTACTGGAAAGGGTTATTAGTTATGCTAGCCGGTCACAATCCAAGGCAGAAGGCAATTATTCCACAACAGAAAATGAGTGTCTTGCCATCATCTGAGCGACGTCAAAGTTTCGTCCTTACCTCTATGGCAGGCCCTTCATAGTTGTGAGCGACCACCACGCCTTGTGTTGGGTAGCTGATTTAAAGAGCCCTTCAGGTCATCTTGCGCGATGGAGCTTGAGACTTCAAGAATACGACATTACCGTAATTTACAAGTCCAGCAGAAAACACTCCGACGCCGTCTGCCTGTCGCGAGCCTTCGTCGACCCACCGCCACCCGAAAACCTGAATGACGACTGCTTCTTGGAAACGAGAACTGCCGACGACTTCGCGGAACGACAGCGGGCTGACCCGACCGGAACTTGGAGGCCTAATCGAATACCTTGAGGGCAGGACCTCCGTTGTTTCGAAGGTGTTCAAACGGGCACTTACGTCGTTTTCACTGTGAAAGGGTCTTCTCCAAAAGAAGAACTTCGAGCCAAGTACCTTCTTGTGGTGCCTTCAGCTCTACGGCCAGAACTCCTCCTGGTCCTGCACGATGATCCAACGGCAGGACACCTTGGTGTTTCCCACACGCTCGCGATGATACAAGAAAGGTACTACGGGCCACGCCTTACCGCCGACAGCACTCGTTACGTGAGGACATGTCGAGACTGTCAGCGACCCAAAACACCACCGAAAAGGCCAGCAGGCTTCCTTCAGCCGATTGAACCACCTCACCCACCATTTCAGCAAATCGGGATAGACCTACTAGGGCCGTTTCCAATGTCGAATTCGGGGAACAAATGGATCGTCGTAGCTACTGACTACCTCACTCGCTATGCTGAAACAAAGGCTCTACCCGAAGGTAGTTCCGAAGAGGTAGCCAAGTTCTTCATTGAGAACGTCGTGCTTCGTCATGGCGGCCAAGAGGTCGTCATCACCGATAGAGGCACGGCCCAATTACTGCTGATTTGACTCAGGCGATCTTGAGACATAGGCAGAGAAGGCACCACCACACTACCGCCTACTACAGACAAATGGTCTCACCGAGCGGCTAAACGAGACAATCGCCGATATGCTGGTCGTGTACGTTGATGATTGATTGATATGAGGGGTTTAACGTCCCAAAACCACCATATGATTATGAGAGACGCCGTAGTGAAGGGCTCCGGAAATTTCCACCACCTGGGGTTCCTTATTGTGCACCCAAATCTGAGCACACGGGCCTACAACATTTCCCCCTCTATCGGAAAAGCAGCCGCCACAGCCGGGATTCCATCCCGCGACCTACTGGTCAGCAGTCGAGTACCTTAGCCACTAGACCACCACGGCAGGGCATAGCCATGTACGTTGACGTCGAGCACAAGACGTGGGATGCAATGCAATTCCTCCGTACGTACATGACCTCTGCTACAACACAGCCGTCCAAGAAACGACGCAGATGACGCCGTACAGGCTTGTGTACACAAGGAGCCCAGCCACGATGTTCGATGATGTGTCAAACAACGTCAGCGACGAAGAAAACATCGACGTGACTGTCTACCTCCAGCGCGCGGAAGAAGCTCGTCAACTCGCCTGCCTGTGCATCAAGAATCAGCAGGCGGCTGACAGCCGCCGTTAAAGTCTTCGACGAAGCTTTGTGGAGTACCAGCCCGGTGGCCGTGTCTGGGTATAGACGCCAATACGCCAACGTGGACTGAGTGAAAAACTTTACGACAATGCGGACTGTACAGAATAGTTCGACGTCTCGGCCCACTCGTCTCGAGGTTCTTCCTGACGGCATTACGAACTTTTGACGGCGCCGTGCTCAACCTGAAGTCGTCCATGTTGTGCGCCTCAAGCTATTTCATGCTCGAACCTGAGGACTGTATTTTGTGGTTGTTACTGTGCTTTATTGCTTGTACTTACTGTGTATTGTCTTTATTATTGTACCTTCGTCTTTTGTTAAAGCATTGGGACGGTGAGATTTTTCAGAGGGGGATAATGCCACATTCCTTTCCTCAAGTTTTGTTATCCCGTTACACTACGTTCAGCACAAACCGCACCTAAGATGTTCGAAAAGGTTCGAGGCTGTAGTAAAGCAAGTTTTTGAGATGACGCCCGCCACATGAACATTACAGATTATTCTAGAAGCTACGTCATCAATAGCGATAACGCTAGAACATTCGATGGCAAGTGTATAAATGCCGACGCGCTTCGACGCTTGTTAGCTGATCGACGGCCGACGCTCCGTTCACTGCTATCAGTGCAAGACTGCTACTGTAATCAGACTATCCATTTGCCGGGCAGAGGTTCGCCCAAATAAATAGTTTGATCTCAACATAAAGTCTCCTGTCTTCGGCCACGTTACGACCCCGACAATATATATGGCAAAATTCATGCTCGCAGTTGTGAAGTTTGCCTAAAAAAACTGGAACAGTGCTGCCACACTTAAGCATGAACCTCAACGTGTGTTAGTCTGCGCGATCGGTACGGGAGAAAGCAAGTGTGCGCTATCTAATACAAGTTTTCTTCCATTGAAGAAGGACTTACGGTTAGGCCCCTCGGTGTTGCCGTGTTGTGGGACCTAGTTTTTCTCAGCATTGTCGAGAATAGCTTCCAAGGGGAATTCGAACATGCTCGAGAGAACCGGACTGGTTAAAGTACGTGCTGTTTAATTTTGCTTAATTAGGAGTACACTTCTTTTGTGCTTAAATTTATTATTTTTTGTGTATATGCTGCGCGCGTTAAGAATAAACTATATGTCATATGCGTTCGCGAAATTTGTGCACCCCCTTCTCGGAGCACCAAAATCACAAAAAAAAAGTGCGCGAGTTATGCGAGTAAATTCGGTGTACGTTTTGGTAATTATTATTGATGTTTTTATGCACAGCATTTTCATACTTTTTCAGTGATTGGTTGATCCTTTTTGAACTGACGCTATACTCACCACGGGCGATCGGCCACTAAACGGGTGGTGCATAAAACAGGTAGACCCACAAGGTGGCGGAAGGATTAAAAAACGGAAAAGTTTTTCTGTGTAAGAAATTCATAAGGATAACCTCGTGGCTTTTTGCCACGAACATGTGGTTGCCTATTTTTTCTTTCTTAATCTTTTCACTACTTTTTGGATCTCCACAAAATGCAATCGCATGCAGAAAAAATTTCTAAAGTTATTTTTGTTATTTTTTATATCCAATCTGAATTTCCCCTTTTGAAAGAAATATATGTGCTGCTTATTGATCTGGTTTTTCAATGTAAAAAAAAAGTGAATATGGCACAACGGTATTATTTTGCTTCACACCTAATGAAGTGAATGACAAAAGTACCCTCATTTTCTGTAGGAGCAAAAGCATCTTTATTGTCAATGGTATCAACATGATATGAGTCACCAGACTGAAAAATGCAAAAGATAGAATCGCACACATGTGCATTGTGGAAGACTATATATGAATTTAAACAACGAACAACACGTTTTGCAAACCTAACACGGCTGCAGTGGCTGCCAACCTTTGCATCTTTTAAGAAGAGCCAAAATTCACAGAAACAATGAAAAAAAAAATACCACAGGTATTTTATTTACACAGGGACAGTAAATTGCTTACGTTATAAGCAAGAAAGGCATTCCAAACGTACGTTTTTCTCTGCCAACAACAATGAGCCTATCTAGCCCAGGATGTAAACACAACAATCAGAGAGGCGGCATAAATAAGCTGCTGAAGCCTGGGCTGGTTGGTCGAACAACGCTGAAAGAACGACAGGCATTTTGTCACCGTCCAGCGCTGTGCACGTCTTAAAAAGAGGATTATTCCCACAATTACGGCACAAAGTAGGCCTTGTTGGTTGTTTGACAAGTGGTGCATTTCCAGCTGAACAAAAACGCCTGGCCTGCGTGGTCCACACTGCGTGTCAACGAAAGCTGGAGGAGTGGCCTGGCACACTCCGTTGAGGCAACAACCTCAAGCACAGTTATGACTAGGTGCCGAAATAAACAGGGTAGCTTCCGCCATAAAGAATCGAACTTTTGCCAAGTGTAGAAGCACCTAGTATGTCATTATTCATTTTTCGCTACGGCTATATGTGAACGTAATTTCTAGGTGTATGGTGACAAAAACCTGTAAACAGGAGTCGTGTGCATGAGTCGGCGTTTCGACAAGTGCTTTCTTCAAGGCCACTAGTCGAAACGTGGCTCCTCGAGCACACAGCCGCCCCTGTTTGTGGGTTTCCTAATTCCCGTTCCTGCCACTATGAATTGCGAAGTCTCGAGGATCGACCAGTGTGGCTTTGTGATAGAATACACTCGCGTTAAATTTCACCTTATCATTCTTCTGAGTGTGCGGGATCGCGGTTACGGTGGCAGACAACTAGCACCACGCAAAACAGCGGCTGTTTAGGTCTCGTAACAGCTTTTCATTAAGAAAGATATATGTTTGCAAATGGCTGATATCTCCAGCTTGTATAACAGATTATATAAAACTCTTTTTTATAAACGTGCATCATGCAAGTTTTCGATGGAGATATTGCAAGTCTTTAATTGCCAACACAATTAAGTTTCAGTTGCTTTTTTTCCTGCAAATACTAGTTTTATCAGCCTCCCCATTTCTCTTTTTGGTGGCCATGAGAACCAACATAATTTTCCCTCTCCCTCCCCCCTTCCCCCCCCCCTCTCTCTCTCTCTCTCTCTCTCTATAGATATATATATAGATATATATGATATATATATATATATATATATATATATATAGCCCTTAGGTATACACGAGCCCTTAGGTATACACTTCTTTCCCTTATTTCATTGAACGAGGGTCTCGTACTGGCAGACTAGGTGTGTTTAGGTTGTATAAGAGGGACACTTAATCAGCTGCCCGCTCATAATAAGTTCACGTGCTACGGTGACGCCAAACATGCGCATAAGAGTGTTTTCACACTCGTCATTTGGCTTATAGATGGCGCTGACTGTCACTCCTACTTCTAAATTCACAGATAAACCCAAAAAAGTGAATGGAGGGAGGGCCGCTGTGATAGCTCAGTGGTTAGAGCATCGAACGCGTAATTCGAAGGTCGTAGGTTCGATTCCTGCTCACAGTTGGTAATTTTTTCATCCACTTTTCTTTCTTCTTATTTACATTCCATTGGTTCTAATAACTTCCCCTGTACATTCCTTGGCATTACTGTCTGTTATATCTCATTAATATTGTGTTAAAACACGGAAAAACGAGCCCTTAGGTATACACTTCTTTCCCTTATTTCATTGAACGAGGGTCTCGTACTGGCAGACTAGGTGTGTTAGGTTGTATAAGAGGGACACTTAATCAGCTGCCCGCTCATAATAAGTTCACGTGCTACGTGACGCCAAACATGCGCATAAGAGTGTTTTCACACTCGTCATTTGGCTTATAGATGGCGCTGACTGTCACTCCTACTTCTAAATTCACAGATAAACCCAAAAAAGTGGATGGAGGGAGGGCCGCTGTGATAGCTCAGTGGTTAGAGCATCGAACGCGTAATTCGAAGGTCGTAGGTTCGATTCCTGCTCACAGTTGGTAATTTTTTCATCCACTTTTCTTTCTTCTTATTTACATTCCATTGGTTCTAATAACTTCCCCTGTACATTCCTTGGCATTACTGTCTGTTATATCTCATTAATATTGTGTTAAAACACGGAAAAACGAGCCCTTAGGTATACACTTCTTTCCCTTATTTCTTTGAACGAGGGTCTCGTACTGGCAGACTAGGTGTGTTTAGGTTGTATAAGAGGGACACTTAATCAGCTGCCCGCTCATAATAAGTTCACGTGCTACGTGACGCCAGACATGCGCATAAGAGTGTTTTCACACTCGTCATTTGGCTTATAGATGGCGCTGACTGTCACTCCTACTTCTAAATTCACAGATAAACCCAAAAAAGTGGATGGAGGGAGGGCCGCTGTGATAGCTCAGTGGTTAGAGCATCGAACGCGTAATTCGAAGGTCGTAGGTTCGATTCCTGCTCACAGTTGGTAATTTTTTCATCCAATTTTCTTTCTTCTTATTTACATTCCATTGGTTCTAATAACTTCCCCTGTACATTCCTTGGCATTACTGTCTGTTATATCTCATTAATATTGTGTTAAAACACGGAAAAACGAGCCCTTAGGTATACACTTCTTTCCCTTATTTCATTGAACGAGGGTCTCGTACTGGCAGACTAGGTGTGTTTAGGTTGTATAAGAGGGACACTTAATCAGCTGCCCGCTCATAATAAGTTCACGTGCTACGTGACGCCAAACATGCGCATAAGAGTGTTTTCACACTCGTCATTTGGCTTATAGATGGCGCTGACTGTCACTCCTACTTCTAAATTCACAGATAAACCCAAAAAAGTGGATGGAGGGAGGGCCGCTGTGATAGCTCAGTGGTTAGAGCATCGAACGCGTAATTCGAAGGTCGTAGGTTCGATTCCTGCTCACGGTTGGTAATTTTTTCATCCACTTTTCTTTCTTCTTATTTACATTCCATTGGTTCTAATAACTTCCCCTGTACATTCCTTGGCATTACTGTCTGTTATATCTCATTAATATTGTGTTAAAACACGGAAAAACGAGCCCTTAGGTATACACTTCTTTCCCTTATTTCATTGAACGAGGGTCTCGTACTGGCAGACTAGGTGTGTTTAGGTTGTATAAGAGGGACACTTAATCAGCTGCCCGCTCATAATAAGTTCACGTGCTACGTGACGCCAAACATGCGCATAAGAGTGTTTTCACACTCGTCATTTGGCTTATAGATGGCGCTGACTGTCACTCCTACTTCTAAATTCACAGATAAACCCAAAAAAGTGGATGGAGGGAGGGCCGCTGTGATAGCTCAGTGGTTAGAGCATCGAACGCGTAATTCGAAGGTCGTAGGTTCGATTCCTGCTCACAGTTGGTAATTTTTTCATCCACTTTTCTTTCTTCTTATTTACATTCCATTGGTTCTAATAACTTCCCCTGTACATTCCTTGGCATTACTGTCTGTTATATCTCATTAATATTGTGTTAAAACACGGAAAAACGAGCCCTTAGGTATACACTTCTTTCCCTTATTTCATTGAACGAGGGTCTCGTACTGGCAGACTAGGTGTGTTTAGGTTGTATAAGAGGGACACTTAATCAGCTGCCTGCTCATAATAAGTTCACGTGCTACGTGACGCCAGACATGCGCATAAGAGTGTTTTCACACTCGTCATTTGGCTTATAGATGGCGCTGACTGTCACTCCTACTTCTAAATTCACAGATAAACCCAAAAAAGTGGATGGAGGGAGGGCCGCTGTGATAGCTCAGTGGTTAGAGCATCGAACGCGTAATTCGAAGGTCGTAGGTTCGATTCCTGCTCACAGTTGGTAATTTTTTCATCCACTTTTCTTTCTTCTTATTTACATTCCATTGGTTCTAATAACTTCCCCTGTACATTCCTTGGCATTACTGTCTGTTATATCTCATTAATATTGTGTTAAAACACGGAAAAACGAGCCCTTAGGTATACACTTCTTTCCCTTATTTCATTGAACGAGGGTCTCGTACTGGCAGACTAGGTGTGTTTAGGTTGTATAAGAGGGACACTTAATCAGCTGCCCGCTCATAATAAGTTCACGTGCTACGTGACGCCAAACATGCGCATAAGAGTGTTTTCACACTCGTCATTTGGCTTATAGATGGCGCTGACTGTCACTCCTACTTCTAAATTCACAGATAAACCCAAAAAAGTGGATGGAGGGAGGGCCGCTGTGATAGCTCAGTGGTTAGAGCATCGAACGCGTAATTCGAAGGTCGTAGGTTCGATTCCTGCTCACGGTTGGTAATTTTTTCATCCACTTTTCTTTCTTCTTATTTACATTCCATTGGTTCTAATAACTTCCCCTGTACATTCCTTGGCATTACTGTCTGTTATATCTCATTAATATTGTGTTAAAACACGGAAAAACGAGCCCTTAGGTATACACTTCTTTCCCTTATTTCATTGAACGAGGGTCTCGTACTGGCAGACTAGGTGTGTTTAGGTTGTATAAGAGGGACACTTAATCAGCTGCCCGCTCATAATAAGTTCACGTGCTACGTGACGCCAAACATGCGCATAAGAGTGTTTTCACACTCGTCATTTGGCTTATAGATGGCGCTGACTGTCACTCCTACTTCTAAATTCACAGATAAACCCAAAAAAGTGGATGGAGGGAGGGCCGCTGTGATAGCTCAGTGGTTAGAGCATCGAACGCGTAATTCGAAGGTCGTAGGTTCGATTCCTGCTCACAGTTGGTAATTTTTCATCCACTTTTCTTTCTTCTTATTTACATTCCATTGGTTCTAATAACTTCCCCTGTACATTCCTTGGCATTACTGTCTGTTATATCTCATTAATATTGTGTTAAAACATGGAAAAACGAGCCCTTAGGTATACACTTCTTTCCCTTATTTCATTGAACGAGGGTCTCGTACTGGCAGACTAGGTGTGTTTAGGTTGTATAAGAGGGACACTTAATCAGCTGCCCGCTCATAATAAGTTCACGTGCTACGTGACGCCAAACATGCGCATAAGAGTGTTTTCACACTCGTCATTTGGCTTATAGATGGCGCTGACTGTCACTCCTACTTCTAAATTCACAGATAAACCCAAAAAAGTGGATGGAGGGAGGGCCGCTGTGATAGCTCAGTGGTTAGAGCATCGAACGCGTAATTCGAAGGTCGTAGGTTCGATTCCTGCTCACAGTTGGTAATTTTTTCATCCACTTTTCTTTCTTCTTATTTACATTCCATTGGTTCTAATAACTTCCCCTGTACATTCCTTGGCATTACTGTCTGTTATATCTCATTAATATTGTGTTAAAACACGGAAAAACGAGCCCTTAGGTATACACTTCTTTCCCATATATATATTTATATATATATATATATATATTGTTCGCTGTCTTTTAACAGTTCTTCAAAGGAGGGCGGCATCACTATGTGTGTGTAAATAGCAAGAGGCTCAGTCAAGATGGCCTTCATTACTCAAGATGCATTATTTGGAAGGCGGAGTCCGGCTCGTTACACCAGTTCAGCTTTTCTAAGGTTTAGTACAACCAAAAGGAAAAGACTCTAGGGGTGAAACCTGGTGCCATTCATGTCTTGCATTGAAAATGCACCACTCATCAATTCAGAACCTATCACCAACACAACAAACAAAGAAATAACTTTTGGTCCCCTTAATAACTTGGGTGTCTGACTATAAATGACACCAAAAACGAAACCTTATCTCACATACCAGCAAAGGATCACCTAGTTCTTGCAGCAGCAACAACTAAAGAATTAGTGATACTTGAACATTGAAGTGCAATTAATAAAAATGCCATCCATCTATTCATCACCATAAAAAATATTTGGTTGGTTGTGGCTCCCTAGGCGACTCGGTCTTTCAGAGAAGCCAAGGGTTTCAGCAATTATTTGGACCACTTTAACGTGCATCTGAATTTTCACAATACATCCAAACATTGTACTTTCATTGTCTCGGCTGCTTTGAACCTGCATGTTTCAGGTGAGCCATTGAGCACAATCACCCTTAAGCCACTCCTGCATGCGGCTGCAACAATACATCCAGGCTCCTTCCAATGGCAAGCAGCAAAATTTATGACTGCTGCACGCACATGTTTATTGATCAAGAAAAGTTTTTCTTTATCTAAAACTAACCATTTATGACCATTATGTTTGCTGGTGTTTTCCCCCCCTTGCGAAGAAGGACCTTTTACCCTTTAGTTCAGACCACTCAAGAACTGTGAAGAGGGGCACTGAAATGCTTTCCCTGAGGTCTGCACTTTGAAAGTCATATCCGCATTGTGTGCAGTCTAGTTTTAATGTGCAATTAGACTGTTTGAAGGTCGCTGGTTCTCTTGCTCAATATTGTTTGTGGTGCGAAATGCATTCTGCAGAAGGTAAAAAAAGCCCGGCTGAAGCACAAAACGATAAAGAACGGGCAGAGCTGGTACTTTATATTCATACGGTTACACACAACCTTAAAAAGGTGGCGAGTCGGCATGGCGTGCCGCTGGTGTTCGCCGCCCCAAACAAACTGGCAAAGTTGTGTCCTCGCATTACTGAAAATCATGCTCAACAGCTGAAGACTGCAAAAAGAAGCATGCACGGCCGTTCACGAAATATCCCTCTTGTGAGGGAAGAGCTTTGATGGGGCGTTGTGTCAATGATCAGGCAATAGAACACGCTTTCATGGTAAAGAATAGGGAAGGTGCGCATTTAAGTGCGCATGTCACTTCATGTGGATGCACACCACGCTTTGCCTAAATTAGGATTTTTAGAAAAAGTAAAAGAAAAGTAGCACGAGAAATTCAGGGGGTTTTTCACATTAAGAAATGGGGTATTAATTGTGTTAGTGAAACTTAACCTATCCTGTATGAGTCAGAAGCACGGTATCTAAAGAGCATGTGTACTATAGCGTGATCAGGTAAACAACAGCCGGAGCACATTGTGCATGCGTTGAGGAGAAGTGGGTTTATATTAGCCTGTTTCCTCAAGAAATAAACAGTTGCGAATGAGTGCCAAGCCTGTCTACGTTTTTTCTTCATTGTGTGGTGGTGAATTTGGTGTGAAACTGCCTATTTAATTCCGACATGAACTAAGTAACCCAACAGCGAGTTCTAGTAAATTATACACAGTTTGATGTAAGGGGCATCCGAATTTTACTATATGCACACTGAGGCTCGAACAAAAATAGAAAAAGAACAAGTGCTTGCATTACGTATACTATTTGGAAACAGAGTAGATAGACGGCACATCATTGGACAAGGCTCGTAGTTATGTCTACAAAACCAAAGTATTGCGTGCACGAGAAGGAAACTCGGACAGTGCATAGCTATGTTTCATCGTTTCAATGTATACAATATTTTACAACACTTGTACACGATGGGTAATATTATATGTGAAACAACATTGGTCTAGACGAGACCTTGATTTTCAAGAAGACACATGCACAATGTAGTCTGAATTTTTCTGAACAAATGCTTATACCATCATTTCATTCACAGCCACCTTTCCAACAACACGTTACTAAAGTAAAATTTCAGTTATGAAGCATGCACTTTTGCCTCTCCGCTGACACGCACATATGTGTACTTTGAGAAAAATGTAGCTTGAGTTAATTTAAAGTTTCTCCCTTCTCAACACAATTTTCATTTAGAACACATTGTGAGTAGAAAGTTTACTAAATGCTTTGATTTATTCACATACAAATATTGATGCTCCGATGAGAAAACTGAAATTAATCATGTATAATAATGACCACAAACTGAAGCTTTCACCATACTGGAAACCACCTATTACATCAGCACAACAAAATAGTGACAAGTCACATTCATAGCATATCATTGTGAAACAATTTCCAAAAACAAACAAATGCAGGACCACGATTAACATGAGAATGAGACTAACCCCAGAGAACTATAAAGAAAAAGATATTTTGTCAATAAAAGGACCGACAACTGATTTTTCTCGACCGAGTTTCTGGTGCGTGAGAAAGCTTACCCTTTATAGTGTTCATAGCTGTAGTAGTTAATCTCAAAACCACGTAGTTATTTTAAAAGCAGTATTCCTCAATATAAAAGGCTCTGAACACGGATGTGCCCTTGCATCCAGCAACACTGAGAATTTTCGGCGATGCTGGTAGCCATTTAGCGACTTTGACTTATGCATGCTGTCGTTCTGATTTTGCAGGAGTTCCTTTGACTCTGCTTAACTGCATTTACTCTGAGCTTTAAAATATTTTTGAATATAACAAGCCTTTACAATGAGACGATGTGTCTTTATACAGCTTCCCTGTATTTGTACCACGTTGCCTGCACTCAAGGATGTTGCGCCTGTGTCGTGGATGGCTTGTCCTGTTGTTGTTACTCTTTCGATAGACGAGCCAAGCCAAGTAATCGAAAATGGAGCCGTGCATATGTACGGCCATGCCGTGTAGCAGCGCGTAACACTATGCGGAGATGAAGTAAAACTATGTTGCTCCAGAATCTAAGTGACCTAGAAATGCGAATCCTAGCTTGCATGCGAGAACACAATTCGAAGCCCTACGTGCATGCGTCTCATGTGGAAGGCTGAAGCTGCTCAAGATGCCCTGACAAGCATGGGATCTATACGTCATGCAAAGGCAGCGCCACTTCAATGCATACTACTAACGCAGGCTTGTATATGATAATGCGCGTACGTTAGAAGGAGCGTTATGCAAGTTTCTGCGGAGATATCCGAGAGATTGAGAGGCTTTCGATGAGACAGCTGCTATATGCGTAGTCCAGGATAGATCCGATGTAAGGTGAAAGCCTAAATCTTTGTAAGATGGTGTAGCTGACACAACGGCGTTATTAATCTTATAGTGAAATGCTGAATTGGTATGCTTTCGAGTGAACGAGATTAACTTGCATTTAGAGGCGCTAAGGGACATCTGCCAAGTTTCACACCACCGAAGGTTAAGTCAAGGTCATCTTAAAGAGCGGAATGATCATTAAAACACTTAATGTTGCGGTATATGGCGCAATTGTAGGCGAACAACCTAACTGTGGATGAAAGGTTATTGGGTAAATCATTAATATATATTAGAAAAAGTAATGAACCTATTACATTGCCTTGGGGAACACCGGATGTGACGTCGCAAAGGTTAGGTGAAATGTCGTTGATCAACGTAAGTTGCTCACGCGAAGAGAGGAAGCTTCGTAGCCAAGACAGGATTAATGAATCAATACGAAGTGCGGCCAATTTAGAGATTAAGTGACAATGAGAGACAGTATCGAATGCCTTGGCGAAATCAAGGAAGAGGCAATCGGTTTGTTTGTTAGCGTTCATATTAAACTGAAGGTCAGTCATGAATTCGAATAACTGGGTGTAACATGAGTAGCCTTTTCTAAAGCCATGCTGATTAGAGCAGAAGAAGTTGTTGATTCAAGGTGATCGTCGAAATGAGAAGCCACGATATGTTCCAGTAGTTTGCAGGATATGCATGTAAGTGAAATGGGTCGATAACTACGGGGCAGTGCCTGTAACTGGACTTAAAATATGAGAATCACCTTACCAATCTTCCAATCCTTGGGCAGCTCACCTGATGATAGCGACTGGTTAAATAGGAGACAGAGGAAGCGGCTCGAAATATCTGTGGTGTTCTTCAGTATTTTAGAGTTAATGTCACCAATGCCTGATGGAGTAGAAACCTTAAGATTCGTGATGAGTTGAACTATACCTTCAGCAGTGACAATGATTGGGGCCATTAAATAGAAAGGGTGATCTGGAACAAATGGCACATTGGAACAATCTTCTTATGTAAAAACAGAGGCGAAGTACTCATTGAAAGCAATAGCTTAGCGGAAGCTTCATCAGAGAGCGGTGTTAGTTCATTATTGTGTATTGTAATGTGATTAGGAGACTTATTGTAGGGCGAAGTTATTTGCCAAAACTTTTTGGGGTTTTGTTTAATAATAAACATTACTATCATTAATTTTATTCTTATTATTATCTGAATAAAATTTATAATCTGGGGAGAAGCAGGGGCACCAATGCTAGAGAACTGTTGGAACCTTTCTATCAAGATCTGGGCATTTTATTTTGTGCAAATACGGTATTTACTCGCATAATGAACACACTTGCATAATAAACGCATTCCCACTTCAGTCATCAAAACTCGGAATCCTCCTCCTCCCCTGCGTAATAAACACAGCCCCTACATCCATCCGCTGCAGTCCCGCTAACCGACACCTCGCGCCTCCTCACCTGTTCGATCTCTTCTGTTTTTGGTTACTTTGCCAACCCCCTCAGCTACCTCAGCTCGCTCCCCTTCCCCCTTCGCCCGTTGCCGCATGCCCTATTGCTTTCCTTTCTATCTGTAATAAACGCATCCCCTACATTCATTCGCTATAGTCCCGCTAACCGACACCTGGCGTTTCCTCACCCGTTCGCTCTCTTCAATTTTTTTATCACTTTGCTGACTCCCCCTCAACCACCTCGACTCGATCCCCCCCTCGCCCGTTGCCGCGTGCCTATTACTTTTCTTTCTATCTGTGCGCCACAGCAGGGTTTACCAACGGTGTGAGTGTAGAGACATCGCAGCTGATAAGCCCACATCGAGCGAAGGTCACCAAACTGCCCGCGCCAACCGACGGTCGCTTCCTGCGACCTTCACCCTCTCTTTTAAAGACGATAGTCTTTCTTGGGGACCTTCGACACAAAAAATTTGGTCTGTCTGTAAATTTGTCTGTTTGTCCACTCTTAACAGCATCGGGTATTTGTAACGGTCAACCCCATCCGCAGCGCCCACCTATGTTGCTCAAGATTCAGCGTTCATACTTGTGCAATTGTCGATTAAAAAGCAATTATTGCATGTGTCTGGGGCACCATAACAACACGTAAATATTCTGCATGTGCGCCTTTCACTAGAAAAGGCATACATAAGTAATTTTGAGGACCGTAGCGCTTATCACGCTGCGCTAACCATCCAACGCTTGCACGGAAAGGTGAGTGTTTCCAACGCTTTGCTAAAACGAGACGGCAGTGGCACCTAACCGTCGCCTTGCATTCTACACCTTATCACCTCTGAGGCGGGCGCGCACACCCGTCTCAGAGCCACGTGCTTTGTTTTTCACAAATGATCACATAATTTCACAAACATCAAATAAATGTTTTGCTCACTCTCTCCACACGCAAGACTACGGTCTTTCCATGACATTTGCAGAATAAATGCAGATACGGTGCCAATTTTTTAGCATACTTTATTTTTTTTTCACTCTGTCCCTTCACTCCTCATTCCCCCGTGAGTGCACGCTTTTGGGCGCACCTCGAGATCACAAGCAGATACTACTGTTGCTGTTAAACGATTGCGAGGAGAAAAGATAGTCGCAAAGCGTTTTTATGGCATGCGCGGGCGGCCCGTGGACAGCTTGCAGAAGACAGTGCCATCAACGACCGAAGATGAGTAAAGTGCAACAAAGAAACTGTTTCCGAACAGCGTACGCGAATGTAAGTTGCGAAAGGCTAAGCGGCCTAACTTTTTTTTTTGCATTACCGCATTTTTTCCTTCCCCCAAAAAAGTTTTTTTACAATTTGAACGCACCCTCAATGAACACACCCTCTAATGAATTTGAACGCACCCCCCCCCCCCCCCAAGTTTGTTCTGATTTTTCAAGAAAAAACGTGCATTAATTACATGAGTAATTATGGTACCTATGCATTGCATTGCACTAAATGTTCGATGTTTGTCTTGCTTTTTGTGCATTCCTTTGCCAATATATTGCGCTGCTATAATTTGGGAATAAATAGTCAGAAATTTGCGCTCCCCTTGACCCCATCCCTCATTATTTAGGTTCGCAAAATACCCAAAACTATGGCTTCTAATTGAACAAGAACAGATTAGCCCAATAGCATGCACTACACTGCTTGCTCTCGCTGGTGAGGATCTTGAAGGAATTAAACTTGTTATGAAGCACGGCAGAACTTTCAAGTGCGTCGATGAAATGTCTGTTCCACATTTCCGAATAAATGCCGTTGAAAAATACGGTGTGTCTGTCGGACACCAAGAACTCTTCAAGTTCAAACAAGAGACACGCCAAAGTTGCAAGTATGTATACTGGACATTTTCTCCCAGTTATAATGCGATATTGAACAATAAACTTACATTGCACTTGTGAGCAACTTTCAATTTGCACATCTTGACTACATATCTGGAAAGAATCATTATAAGTGGAAAGTGCCACAGTGCTTTCCACTTATTTTTTCACCTCAGCACTACCTACAGCGTGTTTTAATTTGAATAACTTCATGAATGTAACATAACAGCGATGCCAAGATACAATGTCTGAAGTGTAACTGAAATGAATTATATTCATATTAAAGGAACTTGTATTAAAAAGTCATTCAAAGTTTGGGAACAATGGATGTGGTAACTATGTGTTCTCATTGTAAACTTGAATCAAGCCTTATCAGGAAAAATACTCTGCTCTTATGTACTTTTTCAGCACTTATTATACTAGGCGACAGGCATTTTTCAGAAACATATATGCGACCTCTTAAATAGTAAAATATTTCTTAGACTTAATGACAGGATGAGTGCAATGATGAAAACTGACAAATACAAATGCAGTGTTTACCATCTGCGTAGTTCATCCGAACATAAAAGATAGCTATGTCAGTCAAGCATAGTGCATAATTACCCTATAAAAGTGAAAAAAATGTCCGGCTTAAGGAATGATGTTCTTTACATATCCACAGCTATCTTTTTGTGAGCTATTGTTTTTCTTGTGCTTGTATAAGTGACACCTAAGACCCCGAATTCATTATATGATTCTCAATGCACTACAGAATGTTCCGAAACCCTTAGATACTTTTACATGCTTACTAAGTAAAATTCATTTTGGTTGAAGAGTGCATGTGGGAGGAGAATGAAGAAAAAAATTCACAGCTTTGCTGCAAAGGCGAAGCAATGAACGCAATAGCAACAAGGATGGCAAGTAGATCGAAGCGTGCCCCGCGTTTCTCACGCACAAATAATGCATAAAACATACTCACAGGTACAGATGAACACGAATAAGCATCTCAGTTGTTACTTCGCTATGTCTGAAAAGCGCGCTATTTTCGCAAACAGAGACTGTACAACGATTGCAGTAACCTTTGTGCGCCCGGTAACTACAACAGAAGCCTTCTGGAGAAAGCTTAAGGACAGCCAAGACATAAAATGCTCCCAACCCCGAGATAAAGGCACACGAATGTGCATTCAGGGGCTTTGCAACTATCCACTCCTCTCCTCGAGGCAAAGTACGCATGGGAGATGAAGGTGCGCGCTGCGACGCGCCATTGTGCGCTCGTTGCGCCATCTTGCTGTTAATGCTGAAAACACGATAGTTCTCCTACGAGATGCCTATCACTAGCGGTAAGTGGTAGATATAAATAGCTTTCTGTTTACAAGTTCAGGGATGTGCTCCTCTGTAGCTCAGTGGTTAACGCCTAGCACTCACAACGCAGAGGTTCCAAGTTCGATTCCGCGCGCTGGAGTGTTTATCTAGATTTTTCTCTTTCTTGCATTTTCATAAATATATATACGTATACATATACAGTGAATGACGCCGACACCAGCAGCAAAATCCAGCCGAGTGTGTCCACATAATAGCTATCGCAATAAAAAGAACACAAACAAGCGATTCGTCCTCGTCTCGCGTGCGCTGTTCAACCAAAATGAACCTATACCAACTGGCTCAAGCTTCCAATTTTATCAAGTAAAACTCAATTCTTATACACCAAAATGCACAGCTTTATTTGTGTGTGTTCTATGCGTATCTTGGATTTCGGACCTCTTTCTTTCATTACAATGACTATTGTTTGAATGTTTATTCTGCATGGAATGTACTTTTGAGTGGTATAAGCTGGCTTCCGAAGGAATGGTTTCATACCAGTTTATAAGCAAGCAGACACATGCATTCATAATTATGGGGCATGCTTTTCCACCAAAGCAAAAACATGCAACAGTGAACGGACTGGTAATGTGCTTGCTGTGTTGCATATAACCATTGAAGACTGACTTCATTTTTTTTGCTAAATGGGAAAATATTTCTAACTTAATAAGAAATATAGATGGCAATTGCAGCATCTAAAAAATAACCCCTACCAATTCCTGAAATTATATTTATATTTCGAAACCCCATGTATTTTAAAAAATTGTAAAACCCAGAGCAAGTGCCCTTTCTTCTTTTTAAGAGATTCGAAAGACCCACAACTGAGCAAGCCGCCCTCTCATTTCTTTTCAACCGCGACAATATACGGCAGAAGCAATTCCTGTGTACCAGTTTCCTGAATAGTGCCCAATTTCCTTGAATTTATGCATACAGTGTGGTGCCTTAGAGTTACCCTCTGAAATGTAACAAATTGTTGGAATGTATGATGCACGTCTTCGTCTCTTGTAACGACACAAAATTTCACACGATAATTTATGCTGGTTTAGTAAAAACAGTGAATGAACAAAATATTTCATTACAAGAACTTCTCAGTGGCTCTTCCAGGACAACCTTGAATTTAGGTTCACAACCGAGCAAGAGACCCCCTCCAAATCTTGTCCGATTATCTTTCATCATAGCTTCAATGCTAGCAAATGCATTGCGAAGCGAGAACCATGAAAACTCGTGCAATATAAATGAAAAAGAATATGCAAGCTTGCTTTAAAAATTCGACAAGGTAGATAAGTATTATGTGCAGCAACTTTAACAATGCGAGCAGACAAACACTATTACATTTTTGAACATAATTATATTGCTAAATACACTGGGGTACCCGGCAAAATTATTTTTATATAAAATACACATGTAAATTGCACTGCCTCTGCATAGCACATAAGGAACATGCGAGTGAAAAAAAAAGCACGTAAACGCAGTATCACACAGAACAATCTCTATACTCATAATTGTATGTAACAGTGCAACAACTGTGAGAAGAGACTAAATGGGCAGGACAGAGCACTGATATTTCATCTTCACATCCTCTTTCTAGAACAAAGATGAAGTACCAGTTGCCACTTATAGTTTTTGCAGCAAAGTCTGGTTATCTCCTGACAAAAAATTATTTTATTGATAATTTTGCCGCTTGCCATCAACTGCAGGCATTACAAGTGCACGCTTATGTTTCACAGTACATTAGAAGAAAACGATTTATAATAGGAGCTCAAGACATCCCTAGACAGGAGACATCAGCAATGAGTCCATTGCCTCACTTGCGAAAAGAATGCCACTGTTGAGTGGTAGAGCACAAGCGTAATGTAAACTCTCGGGACAACCATAGTATGACGGTACCATGCGTATGAAAGTTCACACAATTTTAAAAATAAAACTGTTGTAAGTTCACACTTCGTGTGTCTGGCCACATTTCTCTTCTGTTGGTGTCTCAATCCCACAACTTTGTGCATTCTAATATAATGCTCCACAGGTAAGACATAGAATATGCACAGTCAGGACTAAGACGCCAAATTAATAGCAACTGCATGACAGTTTTGTGGCGTGTTTATTACATGAAAAATTCTCAACATACTGCATAGAGACAACCTAAACTTACTGCTTCTGAAGAAAGAACAATTCTCAAGTTTCTACAAAGCGAGGCAATGAATGACACGTCCTCCTCAGCAATTTATTTGCACAAAAAGAACCACGCGAAAATGTCTGCTAACAAGAATATTCATTAAAAAATCCCCATTTAATTTTTTTGACAGATCCAAACTTCAGCAGTCATTTCGTCGTAAAGCCAATGTGGTGCCAAGTATAGGCAAATGAAGTTCCCCTCACTGCAATGAACACTCATAAAAGCCTGCTTTTTATTTTTCTAGCTTAAAGAGATGCTAACGGCGCACTTTATGTACAGCAACTGTGGTCACAAATGTGCATATGAGTCACTTCTCAAAATACATACATTGTACTAACAAGCTACATGTACCTAGCTTTGCATTAAGCGGCCTACTTACTGTTATCTCCTACAGCTCACGCACGGTGTACATGGCAAGTTCTCAAAAATATAGTGAGTGCGACCACACTGCTTTATTTATTTACAATGTACAAGATAAGCCAGAGTGTTTGTCTTGTGGGGAGGCACTGTCTGTGCATGTTTTTCACTGTTTTCACATCTGCATTCTTCGCATACAATCACCATGGCAATGACAGGTTGTTAATGCAATGATATGTTCTGAATAATCTTGCTATTCACGATGCCCAAGAACTAAAGGTGGCGCACTGCAAAAATAACATGGCGCCCAAAGGAGGTTCAGCTCGTTTGCTAGCTTAGGAGCATATAGGACATGTGGACGCACGGACCGTGTAACTTTCACCAGACAGTCATGAGGCGCACTGAACTGTATATGAGGCCAAGACACTTTATGAAACCTTGGAAGCTCGCCACCTGTTCATTCGCCGGGGCGTGAAATATTATATTTCAGCTCCATTACCATGCATGAACGACGCTTTGCGAAACCCTCTGCATGCTACCGAAAACTGCACAAACTAGAATTTATGTATGACCTTATTGGCCCTCCGAGTTCCTATGTACCCAGCCTGCCTGACGAATTTGCAGCACTAGTAGGCCGCTAACGAGTAGCACCATTGCTGTTTCATGGCTTCGAATGTTTAACGTGGTGATGGTTGGCAAAGATATTACGTCGTCATTATACCTGCACTGTCCGGAACATGGAGTTGATTATTCAATGAAACAGAAGCATCTAACATCCCAGCGCTTGCGCGATTCACTGCATTCGAATGTTGCATGTTCGATCAGCGCAATCGAAATATGAATACTAGGAAGGAATACACACGTATGCTTTTTCTAAGTTCGAAATTGCAAAAATTTATTGAACAACAACACCATTCGGAAGGTATTAGTAGTACAGGAGAAGTTACCAGAGAGGTGTGGATTATAGCCGTAACTGCACGAGTCTCACCATTCCGCTTTCCTCGAGTGTGTTGATGGCGTGTGGCGCTCCATAACGTTCACAGTAATTGCACTCGCTCCTCATGAGTGTTAGCTGCTGATCGTTCATTGCCGCTGTCACTCTTGATGCGTTCACAACTTTCTATATGTTTAGTGAAAAATTCTCGTCATTAAGGGGAGACGCGGGTCGAAAAGTCGCGTTTTTTTTCCAAATTTCACCTTTTCTGTTTTTTGTTGCTTTATCATCTTTATACATTATATTTTGACATCTGAAAATATCACAGCGAAATAAGCATCAGAAGTCAGTGAAAAACGCGTCTGAGTGAGCGGCAGTGACGCGCGGCATCACGAAATTTACACAAAACGGGCTGCTGTTCGCGTGCTCGCGGGGCCGCGAAGAGAGCTGTCCGCCATATTGCGGCCGCTGGCTCGTGTAGAGTTGTCCTTACTCTCCACGATCCCGGTTCTTGAAGTCTCGTACGTTCACGAAAAATCTAAAAAAAAGCAACAAAAACAGTCTTTTCCCGCCGTTTCAAACCGCGCGCCACTAACGCAGGGCCGCCATTGGCTGACAGCACCCGTGTTTTCTTGCCGTAGTTCGCTTCACTGTTTTCCGGAGTTATTTTTCGCTGTTTTCGTGCGATGGCAAGCCCGAAAAAGGCCGTTGCCGACCATCGGAAATACAGAAGTAAGAACAAGTTCAGAGGGAAGCGGCGGAGGACGTACAAGAAAGCCACCGCCAACGAAAATGTCCGCGACGGGCCAGCGGCCGGTAGGCCTAACATCGACCACGGCAACGTCGACCATGGCAACTGCGACGACGAGATCAACGCTGCAGTGAATTTTGTGAGTGCATCGCAGAAAAAGATCGCGTTATTCGAAAACGACGTCAGGCCGAATGCCGGTCGTGCCGAAAGCGTAGTGCTGTGCGAGTTGGGTGCATTGACGGCCGTCGTCGCAGGCGCGGCATGCCCCGTTTGTCACGAGAGTAAACTCGCAGTTCGGGCACCGAATAAAAAGCGGAAAGGCCTTTCGGCGTTTCTGGAGCTACACTGCGAGAATGCGGAGTGCTCGGAGAGCATCCTTTCGTCCGCGTACTCGTCGAAGCGGGTCGCGTCAGATGGCGGCCGCGGTGCAAGCAGAAGCTACGACAGCGGGAGTTCGCGTGACGCCTTTGCCGTGAACCTGAAAGTGGTGCTTGCAGCGCGTGCCGTCGGTATCGGGCATGAGCAACTTTCACGATTTTGTGCAGTAGTTGGATTGCCAAACCCTATGCACCATAAGACCTTCCATGCTATCGGCAAAAAGATTCACAGTGCGGCAGTGAAGGCTGTCTGTGAAAACATGCAAAGGGCACGCAGCGTCACCAAAGAGGTGGCTGGTAACAGTGACGTGCCAGTCATGTTTGACGGCACATGGCAAAAAAGAGGCCACAAAAGCCACAATGGTGTGGGAACTGTAGTGTCCTTGGACACTGGTTTGTGCCTGGACTATGAAGTGCTTTCCAACTTCTGCCTGGCGTGCAGTTTGCATAACGACATGGGAGGCGATGAAGAAACATGGCAGGCGTTTCATCATCCCTTTTGTGAGAAGAATTGCGACTGTTCTTCGCATGCCATGGAGGCCGAAGCTGCAGTGCGCATTTGGCAGAGGACTGTGGACTATGAGACACCCCTGCGGTTCACCATCTTCCTAAGCGATGGAGACAGCAAGGCCTACAACGGGGTCTGTGATGCCAACGTGTACCCTGACACTCCAATTGAAAAAGAGGAGTGCACCAACCACGTGGCGAAACGTCTGGGCACCGGCCTGCGGAAGCTGCCAACGCCACTTCCACGAGGGGAGAAGCTGAAGGAGACCACCATCCAGAAGCTTCAAACTTACTTTCAGGTGGCCATTGTGAACAATCGGGGAAATGTCCACAAGATGTACACTGCCATATGGGCCTCATGTTTGCACTCGTGCTCAACAGACGGTGCTGGAAGTCACAAGTTCTGTCCTGCAGGCCCAGACTCGTGGTGCAAGCACCGACGTGCTGAGGCGCAGGGCCAGCCTGCACCGTGCCACACCCCCCTCCTGACCAAGGCCCAGGGTTTGGCAGTCCTCCCAATCTACAAGCGTCTCACAGATGCGAAGCTGCTTGCCCGGTGCCTCCACGGCAAGACACAGAACGCGGCCGAGTCCCTGAACAGCAAAATATGGCTGCTGTGTCCAAAGACCCCGGTTTGCTTCCCGGACTGCTGTGGAAACAGCCACAGCCATTGCAGTCCTGTGGTTCAACCGGGGCCACGCGAGCTTTGAAAAGGTGCTGGAAGAGCTTGGGGTGCTTCCTTCGGAGGCCCTGGTTACCCTCAGCGACCGCCGAGACAGCATGCGCATGCACAAGATGAATGTGCGTCAGACCGCTGAGGCGAGGGCACACCGTCGCAGTGCAGCCAAGAGGGCCCGGGTGGAAGAGTCCTGCCGCACCAGCCGGGAAGGGAAAACCTACGGTGCTGGAGAGTTTTAGACAACTGATATTCCCTCTGGACATGTGTGTATGTGTTCAGCACAAGTTTCGTGCTACTGCGTTTTTCATTTTTGTAAATACAGACTTTCAAACTTTCAAACGCGTTTTTCTCATTTCGCAATTTTGGCCAATTTGCATTTTTTGCGGGAAGTGTTTCGGGCACTTAGAATGGTCATACGACGACGAAATTTGGCACACACATTGAGGAGAGTGCGTAGGGTGCCGATATCTACTTGAATCAGCACAACCTATCAGCTGTAAATATCTATTAATAAATTTAATGGTGGTCGAGTGGAAAAAAAAAGGGTACTTTGCTACACAGATGTTTTTTTCATAGTTTCAAAGTTGGAGCACAATTTCTAGCTAGATATCGGCACTCTATGGCTAATAGGGAGCAAAAGGAGCCATTGAACAACTCTCTGCATGAACATTTAGTATGCGCGAAAGTTCCCGGAAAACTTATCAAGTTTCACCATTACTTGAAACACAACTCCCAAACTATTGCACTTATGTAAAAACTGATTACAGATTTGGAATCAGGAGGAAAAACTGCATCAGTGGTCCAATTTCTGAAGCTCTAAGTTGAATAACAAAAAAAAAGTGCTTTCGAGGAGCGTCTCCCCTTAAGTTGGTTTCTTTCAACATACCTGCTGAAATAATTTGAGGAGTCCCCTCCGTCGAGCGATTTCGGCAACACCAACAACACCGCATGACTATATTGGTGAACATTTAGACAATTTATCTCTAAAGCTCGTCAACGAGCAAATCGCTTGCAGTGTGCTGCCATCTATCCACAAATATACAAAGACAAGCAGCGCAGTGCTGGCCTATTTGAGATTGCTCAGTCAGATTTCCTCGAAGAGCGAATCCCGAGCCCTTGCAACTTTAGGCGTACAATGTTATGAAATTCTTGTACTACAAAGCTCTCAAAAAGCCTATATGCAAATAAGATAAGGTGAGCTTCAACTGAAAGGGTCCGACAATTACACTTTTCTAACCTACGTGGCTACAGAAAACCGCATGAAGCTGATATGTGTACTCTAACAGCTATCACCGTAAGCATGAGTCTCCACGTACTAGTACGAAAACTTCGCGCCTCGCAAGAACAAATCAGATTTATCGTGTCACGGAGGGTCCGGTTTATTTACTGATGCAGGAAATGAAAAACCGGTAGTGTTCGTTTTTGCTAACATGTTAACACTGAGAATAGCACAGGGGAGTAAATGCATTGTGACCATTTTCGGGAGACGACGCTCCTGAATTCTGCTTGGCAGCGTGACAGCCTATGGGCATTGCGAATGTAATGCAAGCTGCTATAGTGAGGAACAGGATGGCTAACTTAAAAAAAAAATAGGGTGCCGATTATTATGATTAAAACTACATACAAACAATATCAATATGTAGATGGATTTTAATGAAGACTGTCTACTGCGACATTATGTGAGTTTCTCTTCCTCAAACCACAACAACCACCTTCTGTCAAAACAACAACCTGTTTCAGATATAAGTAATCACAGGAAAACATGTCTGCCATGACACGCAGTTTTTAAGCTTTTTACAGATTTGTTGCAGGTGTGATTGCAACCACATTTATTTGTACCCTTCTTACACATATAAATAAAAAAAACAAGGTGCCTTGATAGATAAATGTACATAGCATTGGAAAATTAGCAGCACTACGTGTTGGATTCAGCTGCCTCCTTTGCATTCGATTACCGCGAGTATCAAACAATGCACACACCACTCGCATGCACCAGTTACTTTTTCATTAACAATGAAACCAGTCTCAACTGCAGCAACTTAAAAAAACACTTGGAATGGCATTATTTTCAACTGCAACAGTGAAACATGTGCTTGCAAAGCATGCATACAGAATACTTACACTTTATGCATTCGGTATATGACTGAATGGAACGAAATTCATCATTAACCCTCCTACCACTGAAAAAATTTCAGCAGATGCCCCAAATCGCGCAGTAACTTAGTTGATTCCCCTAAAAAACTCACGGAAAGACGGATAGTGGTTACAGACTTTTGGCACGGATGAATTGTCCACCATGCTTTCAGGTCGTCCTGCTGGAGCTGTGTGCCGCCTGCTTCAAAGAGGATGATGTAGTCGTTCTTGAGGTGGCCTTTTTTAAATGTTCCTGATACCTAAGGCAACAAATAAGACACATGTGATTGTCACAAAACGTATTCTACTAAGTAAAATGATATGACAATAACAATGAATCAACATGACAACACAAGTAGACAAGTATCCTACACAACATGACTCTGTGTACATCTTAATCACAAAGGCATGCTGACGGTCAGAGTCAGGTGCGGCCTTTGCTTCTGCTCACGAGTCCACGGCCGTCAGCGTGTATCAACATACCAAATAGGCTAAATGTCCACTTTATTTACACACAGAGCACAATTTGCGATTTCTATGCTTGGCACTTACAAGAGGCTATCTGTGGTGCTTAAAGCCAGGGGCCCTGAAGGTTTCGGCATCAGAACAAAACTGCGAGAAACGAAGAAGAAGACCTGGACTCGATTGTATCGCTACATCGAACGTAAATGGAACAACTGAGTGAGCCAGCGCCCCTGGCTTGTTCTCCCGCCCGCCGCCCCTTCTTCCTCCTTCATTTGCAACACCCGGTACCCAATACATATTTTGAAATGCTCAGCTATAGGCTCAACTGTAGCACCTCAGAGCCCATCCAACAAACGGTGGGGTTGAATTTTTACATGCGAAGCATCTTATGGTCGAGGTCGATCCAATGTGCTGCACAACCACTCATACTGTGCATGTGCGTCCCCTTCTCCTCACACTCCTCTCCTATGCCCTACCCTCTTTTACCTCTAGGCATTCCTTTCTGCATTGTCTACACCCCCATTATGCATGTGCGTCCCCTCCCCTTCCTCCCCTCTCCTACACTCCTTCTCTCTCACCTTGACACTCCAACGCAGGCAGTGTCTGCTAGTGGGTTTATTCATTAAAAAACCACCTGCTCGCATTGCACAACCATTCACTAGCCACGTTGCACATATAGGCACAGGATCTTGACCTCTACGGTAGTGGTGGTGATAGATTTCTCCTGTGTGTTGTTGAAAAATAAATATTCACAGCATGTGCGTTAACTAAAAGCAGACTGAAGGTCCTTGTGTCCAATTGGAGACTTCTGTCTCCCACTGCCCATTAGCAGCGATTGGCATGGGGCTCCCAGGTTTCTCTTTTGCGCAATGCCGCGATGAGTGCAAGTGTCAACGTCACCATTAGTGTAAGCATTAGAGCCTGCTGCTTTGCATGGTTCCCTTTAGTGAGAGATGGTGCAATTCACTTTACAGCAGTGACTTCTAGGGGATATTCTCACTCTCTAAATTTTGCAAATAATGTTTCGATTGCAATTACAGTAGGCTCTGGTTAAATAGAACCTGCAGAGACTACAAAAATGTACCCCACTTAAACGGAGAGATGAACAAAAGTGGAGAATCCAGGTATGAAACCAATCAGGTTGGAAGCAGTCGTTCTAGTATTTAAGCAGCAGTTCTGATTAAGAAATTTCTGCTAACAGAGAGTCTACTGTGTTCAAGAGCAAAGCAAGAAAACTGGTGTTGTAGGACTACTGCATGTATTTCTTTGAAACTTACAATAACAAGGAGCAGAGCTACCAGTTGTAAACCTACTACTCATGAACGGGTGGGCAAACATGGACACAAGAAATAAGTCAAAACACGGCAAATGCACACTAACAAGAGAAGAGAAACACAGCGGTGCAAAGAAAGAAGGCACACAAAGAAATCAAAGGACGCTTGAGCGTCACCTTCAAGAAAAAATCCTGATTGTGCTTCGTGTGCCATCTGACCTGCTACCTTGCTTCGATTCTCAGAGCATGCCTCAAGTAACAATGCCCATTTTAAAATATCATTGAATGCTTATTGCAAGCACAGTTGTTCTGTGCCCACTACGCCATAAATATTCCTTCTGCGAATCACCGAAAAGCCCAATACTCATCTGTAGGGCAACATGCAAACTTGTGAAACTGTTCGCTCCTGCTGTTGAGAATGATTAATTATGTCTGAGCATTTTGTAATAGTTGGACATTTTAAACACCCTAATAATACTCAATTCATATCTTTTTATGTCAGGGGCAATTCTAGGCACTTATGACGTGTTAAAAAAACTCCTTCTATTATGTGACATTCGTAAGTGTTTCTTTTCAAAGAAGGTTGAACAAATCTTGTGACTCTGCGATTGAGCAATTCCTTGCCACACAGACGGCCAGAGTTCAATCCTCACTCGAACCTGATAATTTTTATTCGTTTTATTTGCGTCACTAATGATTTTTCAGCCACGGACAAGATGACTATTTTTCACTGACAACCAATGATGACACTGATGCTGAGGCCAAAATCCCTGCGAAACGAGCTCTTCAAAGAGACACTAACGACAAATAACAGTTCATGTCAGAGTGAAAGCTCAATGTATGACGTCTAAACTGACAATATTGTGACGAGGCGAGATCTAGGTTTATAGTATAGCATCCACAGAGATTCGGCAGCCGAACAAAAAGTTCATAATGCTTCGAATAAAGAGTAGAGTGCAAATAACTAATTAGGGAACACATACAAAATATGTATTACGCATGAAAAATAATGGACATAAAAAGTCCATATTTCACCTACCCTAGTAAAGGTATACATACAGTTTTTTTATTACAGAATAAAATATGAAATTTAAACTAGATAATTGCATTTGTCATACTTTAGAAAAAATTCGGCCAAATTTCATGCAGATCTGAGCACTAGAAGTGCCCGAAAAAGCAGGAGCACATTAGAAAAAATGGCAAAATTTGTGTTTTGAGAAAAAGGAGTTTTAAAGTTAAAATTGAGTTTGATTTATGAAAGACATCATCAAATCTGATGAAATTTGCACACCAAAAAGAAAAATTCTTCTTGCAGTGGCCACTGCGACTAAAATACGCCAGCCGCATGAGTTTGTCCCTCTCGGCTTTTCGAGCTGACTCCTCACAGGCATTTCACTCACAGACAGGGCCATGAAATGCTTGCCAAATTTCAACTCCATCTGGCAGAGCCTTGTGCCAACTGCAAGCTAGCAAGAAGTTTGACAGGACTGCGAAATCCAAACTAGGTCCAGCGTGATGCTATCTTGTGCCATGTTTGTGCTACATACCGTCGTACATAATGGCAATGTCGTCTTTGCTGAGTTCTCTCACTGCAAGCTCTTTGGACATCTCAAGATTGGCGCTGACGTCATCTATTGTCGCATCACGAACTTTCCGGCTGACGGGTGTGAATGACTTTTGATGCATTGGCTTTTGCAAGCCAACAACTGCCGCAAATCGGACCAGCTGCTCGTAGCCTATTCCTACAGCTAACGTGGTTGCTTGGGCGAGTTGGTATGACATGATTCGCATAAAAAACAGCACCAATAACGAGGGACAAGAAAAGAAGGAGACAGAAAGCGGCACTGACCGGACAAGAAAAGAGAACCTTCGGGCATTGCATACGGCGTAGACGTACATAGCGACGATGACACATGGCTGAACGGTGAAACAATTAAAAGAGCCCAATGTACTAAAAATGAAAGTAACTAACGTGGTTGCTTAGGCGAGTTGGTACAACATGATTACGCTAGCGTTACTTTATCTGGTCAATCGCGTTTCGTGAGTGTCCTGGCACAATGAGTATGTATCTTATGCCGCGGTTTAGGGTTAGATTCTGCGCGCCTCGATCCCTGGATTGATTGATGACACCAACGTAACATTGACACAAACTACAAGTGGCCACTTAACATGGCCTGCATTTGAGTTGAGTGCTGCATAGTTGCATAATTCTCGCTAAAATTAGTTCAACAGAGAAAATTTTCAGGCTGGTCAGACATTTCGGCACACCATTGTGCGATTTCAGCAAATTTTATGGTTTTGGCGCAGCTCAGAGGAAAAAAAGGGAAATGTATCAAAATGGTGCAGCTGGTGCAGCTGTTGCACCCCTGAAACCATCATGTAGTTTAGCTGACAAAGAGCTTCAGTACCTGAACAGACTGAGTGATTCTCAAAGGTCACCAGCTAGGCATCACATAACACAGACTTGACTCTTTCGTTACCGCACAAAAATAGTTATTTTTCGTATGTCCCTGGAAGATCGTTTTTGCCACTTTGAAAAGAACTAAAGCATGTATTGTGTCATAACAACTTTTGCACAATGAAATGCTCTTTCCAAAAAACATATGTTTAAGAGCAAAAAAAAATTTTGGAAAGAATAAAAATGTGAAAAGTTTGCAATTTTTGGTTGTTAACTGGTAAACATTACAATAAAAAAGGCAGCTTCTCCTGCACCACACGGCGCAGCAGCCAGCCCCACACAGAAGTAGCTCCTGGGCCGCACGGAAATGACGTCGCTTTAAAGATTATCACCTAATGCTATTTGAATGTATAAATTATTAATGTATAATACATTAAACCTATAAAAACCTTACTAATCAAGTGTTTGATGAGCCAATTAGTTTATATTTGTTAATTAAACACATATTACAAGTATTTTAAACACAGGGGGTGCCATGGGTGCTGTGGCTGCGAAAGGTAAACAGTGCAAGACGGTAGCTGCCTGCGATGTGCGTTGGTGTAGAAAACTCCGACAAAATCGTGGCCATGACCCCAAAAAGGACCAGAGACCTTGTGTCGCCGCTGCTTCATGTGATTCCTAAATGCCCAGTTAAACCTGGAGGTTGGAGCTAGCGCGGCTGTCGACCGCACTGCAACTTCATCTGAGTGTGGGCGCCATAAAGTTTCTCAGTATGAAGTGTGGATTATTGTTGTTGGACATACCGCATTTTCCGAATTTCAATGCCAAGCGTTGTGTTGTCTAAGGTGAAAGTGTCCTTGCTGCTGAGTTTCCCTTGTCGCAAAGGGCTAGGTCGACGATGAAATAAATGCTTTTGCACAGTTCACGTGTGACTGACCAGACGCACAAGCATGAAAACCCACTGAGTTAGCAAAGTTTTCTTACGATGGACGGAAACAACTTTATTGTAGTGTTCTTACGAAGCCTGTGATCTCCGAAGGCCAAAGCTACTGCATTGCAGGCTGTTTTGTTAAGTATAAATGCAAACATAAATGCAAAATATTAAGATAAATGCAAAATGTTAAGATAAATGCGAAAATATTAAAAAAAAATCAGAATATACATTTTGAAAATGAATGACGCAGGAACAGTAAAAAAAAAATGATGCGTCTTGTACAAAATGTTTTCATTCAAATAAAAAAGAAAATCAGAACCGAGGTGCTGCTTCATTTCTTGTGCCATGTGGTGAAGCAGTGCCATGGTTTTTCGTGAGGCACAAGTGAACTCTGTGGAGATGTGAGGCGCGACCGCGACCATTTTGCAGGCATTCCGCCGTACGGCCGCTCCCTTTCCCTTTTCCTGCTTTAGTAACAGTGTGTGGCAGGCGTGTTAACTTGAGTGCTAGCTTCCGTACCGTACACTAAGCCAACGACGGTGCCTAGTGCTTGAAGTGGTCATACCACACCAAGCCGCACTTGCCATAGGCATATGCATACGAGATTTGCCCTAACTCTCGCGACCAGGCCCAGTGGTCATCGTGAGAGTGCGCAGCATAGCTGCAAGGGACCTTTTCCCGACCGGTGTGTCAAAGCTCGCTATTGCCAGCTGCGACGTGCTCACTGTTTCCCCTTATCGTTAACGTCCGCGTCGCAGGAGCGGACGTTGTACTGTTGCTCGGGGTGCCGCCAAAGGCAATAAAGTGTTGGTGTATTTCTGTTATTCGAACACTGTCTGTTTTGCCGCGCCGCGCTGAGCACCTTGTTAGTTGAGCGCACGCGGAGCGGTGCGCTACACGCGAGTAGGTGATGGAGTCGCGGCCCTGTGGCTCACTAAGTGTGAACCCGCGGTGATCATCAGCTATGGTGAGTAGCGAGGTCACCACACTGGCATCCAACGTGGTATCAAAGGCTCATTAAGCCTTCGATTAGTCTCAGCCGAGTCAGCCCGCCTTTGCGAACCAGGCTCGCCGTGTTTATTCCCGTTATGTCTGTTCTTTGTGAGTTTTGTCTGCTGACGCTTTTAGCAGATACCGCACTGCTCGAGAATAGGGCCAGTGTCCCCCGTGAGCATCACAATCGCACACCCTCACTTGTTTCAAGTCCCAGTCGGGATGACGCGGGGCGCTAAACAACAGCTCCCGCTAGAAAGGTAGCGTGTTCTGGGTTCGGGGCCATAGCCCAAACGGAACAGTGCACACCGGCAAATCGAAGTGCTACTGCTCCCTTTGTCATGCATGGCAGTTCCATGTCACAGCTCTCCAAAACCACTCTCAGTGGAGCTTCCGTAGTGCAGATCGACAACCCGGCCTCAGCCGTTGCCGAATTTTTCCCGCTTGCTGCTAGGCAACCTAGCAGCCAGGCTCGTTTCGAGCACGCGCCTGTACCACTAGCCGCAAGCGGCCTAGAAATTTCATCTGAAGCTGCCCTAAGAGGCAGCTGTGAACAATAAGCGCTCCTCAATGTCGCGACGGCCGGTATCCATTTTAAAACCGCACCGCTTATCGAGCTTGGAGACAGTTCCCCATCGCTCGCTCGCGCCGCTAATGTGCCGACAGCTTCCTTGAAGCGGGCGCACAGGCTCTGCTGTAAAATGCCGCTTGAATAGTTCAGCCACTCATGGGGGCAGCCCAAACGCTTTCGGCCGTTTCGAAACGCCCTCATCCCGATGTCATGTTGGCCGCTCCGACCTACAGCGGGTATGGTGATCTAAAAAGTTCAAGAAATTACCTGGACTATCTCACACGTTACCAGAGAGCCATGGGTCTAGATGACCAGGAAGTGCTCGGACCGTCGTCCCGGCTGCACTGACTGACATCAGCTTTCCGGCCACCAAGCAGCAACCCTCTATGAGTTTCGCGCGGCTTTCCTGCGTGAATTCTTACCCGCTGATTACAAGAGTAGGACGCGGCGTGAGTTTGAGCTCCGCACACAAGCTCCTGATGAGTTGCTTCAGGAGTACGTACGCGCGATGAAAGACATTTTTTCTATCGCTGAGCCCAGAACCTCGAATGAAGAGCGCGTCTAACGGGTGATCAGGCAGGCACACCCAACTTTTTCGGCGTACCTGTGCGGCAATTGCTTCCGTGATTTAGAGGAGTTGGCCGTCGAGGCAAAGCTCAATCAAGGCGACATTCTCGCCGCGCGTGCCTATCGCCCGCCACCGCCAGCGAGCGAGGCCCTTGAATTGCGCTGCGCGTGGGGAGGGGCCACGACCCTTCCCCAGCGGCAACGGCCTGCAGGAGCTGCCTTTGCGGCTACTGCTAGAGGTGGGCGCATGTGGGAGATAAGCGGTCGGGCTTTAGATCTCTATATGTACGGGAGGCGCTCACCACTGGTGGTGACGTTCGTAAGAGCGATTCCTTTGATCACGCGGCGAACGGACCCCTGCAGCTCGAAACTGCTTCGTCTCGGGAAAGGGACCGCGATGAAGTGTGCTGCTTCAGCTGCCGTCAACGAGGGCACATAGCGAGGGAGTGCTCCGCGTTCGTGCCTGCTTTGAGGCAGGGAAACGGGAGCGCAGGCCGTTCGTGAAGACACCAGCGGCCGAACCCTTGCTTCTCCCCACTGCGTACCGGGTGAGCAGTCTTGCTCTTGCGCACGCGTCGTTTATTTCGGTCACCATTGTCGGTCGCCAATTCTCGGCGTTGCTGGACACGGGCGCAAGTGCTTCGTTGTTTGGCGAACAGGTGTTTTCTCACTTGCAGAAGCACTCGGTGCGCTTGCGGGACAGCCGAACGACATTCACCCTCGCGAAAGACGTGGCCCAGTCGGGGGGCGCCGGGACGTTGATTGTCTGATGAGGGGGCCGAATGAGACGCGCCCATTTCGTTCCTCTTCCAGGGCTCAGTGTTCCTGTGATTCTCGGTCGGGACTATCTAAAACTAATATTGTAGTGGATAATACGAATGTAGCCTATCTCGACGGATCTTTTTCCAAGCTAAAGCCGTTCATCAGCCCACCGGCGTTTACTGTTGCCTGTGCAGTAGAGGCGTCGAAACCGTGTCACGTGCAAACTTTGGGGGGCAGGCCCCTGCACCATGCACTCGTCGACTCAAAATCCCCATTGGGTTCGAGCGGCATGACATGAAGAGGCTCCGCATTCTTTGATTGCCTGTGCGACTCAATTGAATGATACACAGAAGGCTCGTTTGTCGGCACTGTTGCGCGATTACGCTGAGCTCTTCACCGATCAACCAGGCTGTACCGATTTGGTGAGCTATTCGACAAAAACTGGCGACGCCCTTCTTTTGAAGTGTAACCGCAGGCCCGTCAGCCAGGCCAAGAGGCAGGTAATTGAGGGCTTGCTGGACGAGTTACTCTCAGCTGGCATTGTTCGCCATTCGTCCAGTGCCTGGGCGTCTCCAATTGTGTTGGTGCCTAAGAAAGATAGCAATCATCGCCTGTGCGTAGACTACCGTAGTTTCAACGGAGTGACTCATAAGGATGCCTATCCACAACCCACGATTAGCTCCATTGGAGGAAACCTCGGCACTGCGCGGTATTTTACCGCACTAGATGCCTCCAAAGGTTACCTACAGGTTCGGATGGATGAGCGTGACCGGTGCAAGACCGTGTTCACGTCCCACAGAGGGTTATTTGAGTTTACTTGTATGCCCTTTGGTCTTGGCAATGCTCCTGCGACTTTTCAGACTCATATACCACATCCACTGGGAAGCAAAGTGGTTTTGCTGCATATGCTACCTCGATGACATTGTGATTTATTCACGAACCTTCGAAGAGCACTTGACCCACACTGCCGATGTGCTCGAGAGGGTGAGAGCCGTCGGGATGACGTTAAATCCCATGGAGGCCCAACTAGCACAAACCCGAGTTCAATTACTTAGCTTTACGCCGGGCGATGGCTCTATTGAGCCAGACCGGGAGAAACTTCGAGCAATCCTTAACTTCCCTATGCTCAAGGACGTACGCAGCCTGCGCCGCTTTCTCGGAATGGCCAATTTTTACCGGTCGTTCATTCCGTCCTGTGCCCAAGTGCAGGCGCCCTTGACCAAGCTGTTGGGTAAGTCAGCTAAGTGGCGATGGGGAACTGAGCAGCAACAGGCATTTTGCCGCCTGTCTAGCGCCATTGCGGAGACAGCGCAGCTCAAGCTCCATGACCTGACCAGACCATTTGTCGTCCAGACTGACGCAAGCGATCTGGGAATAGGAGCAGTTCTCCTACAGAAATATGATGATGTGTTGCAGACGTTGGCCTTTGCCAGCCGTTTGTTGATATCCGCAGAAAAGGATTATTCTGTGACCGAGAGGGAGTGTCTCGCCATCGTGTTTGCACTGCGGAAGTTTGATGGCTATCTAGACGGGACAAAATTTGTGGTGCAAACAGATCACAGCGCGCTTAGCTGGCTGATGCGCCTCCGTGAGCCCGCAGGCAGGCTATCGCGCTGGGCTCTCCTAATACAGCATTATGACTTTTCAGTGCAGTATCGGAAGGGGAGCACTAACGTGGTAGCTAACGCGCTATCTCGTGCCCCAGTGTCTACTTCGAGCCTGGATCCCGGTGCGACAACCGCTAGCGGTGCCTTTGCGCAAGCGAGCGACACGGGCAAAACAGCGACGGAGCCGCCGAGTAGAGAAAAGGGTTAGTGCGCCATCAAGCAAACCCTTTCCGCGGGCCAGGCAAGCAGCGTGCCGCGAAGCGGGCGAGAGGGGGAGCGGAAGGGAAGTGAACCCATGACGCCAACACGACCGGATGCGATGGCTGCCGTCCTGAGTGGGAATGATACCAAACTCCCCTTTGGGAGAATGGGAATCGCTTTCAGCCGACAAGAGTTACTGAAGGCCCAGCAAGATGATCCGTTTTGTCACGAGTTGAGCAACGGTCTTAGGGAGATGGAGCGCCGAGATGCTGCTGGTAGAGCGGCGGGCGCAGTGGAACGAGAACCGGCGTGTCGCTGGGTCCCCCCCTGGATACATACTTGCTGGACCATGATGGAATCCTGTTGAAATACATAGCCACCAATGAGGAGTCCGTGGACCCGTTAAAGGTGGTTGTGCCCAAAAGACTGAAAGGCGCTCTGCTGTGAGCCCCTCACGACAAGCACATGGCTGGTCACCTGAGTGGCTCCATAGTTTTTGCGGAACTGAGCAGGGTTTTGACTTGGCTTGGCATGAAGCGTGACATTTTTCGCTATTGCCGTTCCTGCCATGTCTCAAGTGGTAAAATCAAGGGGCGGCAAGCCGCCTGGTTTGAAGAAACCGATTGTCAGTGAGCGTCCGTGGCAAGTAGCCACCTGCGATCTAATGGGGCCATTCCCCAGGAGGAAGCAGGGGTTTACACATATGATGGTAGTCGTTGATCATTTTTCCAAATGGGTGGAGTTGTTTTCGTTACAGAAATGCCAGGTTGGGAACGAGGAAGAACCGACAGACTGTTCTGCTAATGCTTCAACACTTCGGGACAGACTTTGTCGAGCTCTCAGTAGAACGAGACAGAGTTTGGCATCGGCCAGGGCCGAGCAAAAGGCCCAGTACGCCCGAAAACATCGCCACCTTTCATTTAAGGTCGATGACCTTGTCCTGAAGCGCAACCACGCTCTTAGCGATGTGAGCAAGCGTTTCGCAGCTTCACTCGCAGCTAAAAAGCTGGGTTCGTACCGAGTGGAGAAAGCTTTGACTCCACTCGTCTATTTGCTGAAAGACCTGCTTTCGGGAAAACTCAGCCGTGCCCACAATGCAGACCTGAAAGCCTTTGCGTCGAGGTCTGACGAGCCTGCGCCAGCGTCCAGTGGCTCTTCGCGCAAGCAACGGCGCACACCCGGCACGGCGGACCGCATTCAGACCACGCTCCGGTATAATCTGAGGAAGCGGTCACCTTAGTGATTTCCCGCTGAATGGTGGGCTTATTTCCACAATTGAAGGCCCTCATTTTGACTGCCTAGTCTCAGTAATCTAACTTCTTTACAGCCAGTACTTGAAAGGAAGTTGGCTTCGCCCAGTTTCTGCTGCTGATTTTTCATTTGAGAGTTCATGTTTACTTGATGTTGTTTTCGTGTTTTCTTTTTTTTCCTCGCTGGAGGAGAGGATCGTGAATTGGCGCTTTAGCGTGGAGAGAGGGACAAAGAATGCTATGCGCCTTTCTTTGCGGGGCGCGTTTAGAGGTACCCGATCATCAGAAGTGTGTGTGTGTGTGTGTGTGTGTGCGTTGTGCTTCTGTGGGTGGTGGTGACGACAACTTAGGAAGTCACCGACCTCTACACTACTTTGCACTCTGGAGGTGTCCGGAGATCCACGGTTGTTAGGCTGCCTGGCTGTACCTTGCCCCCAGTCGTAGCTGAGAAGCTCTGTTGGCCTTTCCATTACTGCTCCTGCAAGAGGCCAGCTGTCGCAGACGCTGTGCACGACTCGACCAATGCCAGGACGCCTCGCAACCAGTTGATTTGGCGACCATGATTCCAGCAGGAGGGCCAGCTGTCGCAGCGAGGTCCATCCGAACCTCCACCGAGGCGGCATTCGTCGGAATCGCGGGCCTGTCGTCAACATTGACGAGATGAAGGTGAGCCCGTTCCTGCATAAGGGCCTCCAACAGTTCTTTCGCCTTGCACTCTCACATCGACCCGGTCACCCAACCCAAACATTCCATCACGCTTCCCCTCCGAGCCGTGAACGTGCTCTTGTGTGAGCATCGTAAACTCACGTTGCCCTTCTTTCACGGCGTCATTGTATTTCTCCGGTGTATTATTTTTGTTGTTTCATTTTTTTTTCTTCAGCAGCAGTTACAGGGCCAGGCTAAGGCTAGCTGTTGCCCATTGCATGACGTCTTTGCATGCATGGGCGATGATCGGCTGCCTTTGCAGACCGGTATATAGGGTGAATTAAGGAGAAGAGGATGTGGGAATCTGAGGCACGCCCGCGACCATTTCCCGGTCATTTTGCCATACGGTCACTCCCTTTTCCTGCTCTAGTAACGGTGCATGGCGATAGATGGCGCCAGGCGCGGGCACGGCACGACTCACGTGCGCACCGAAGAGAGCTCTCTTCCGTTGGTCAGCGCCGGGTGAGCACGTGTTTCTTTCGTCCACATCTCCTTTGGGAATCACCGAACTGTAGCCTGTCTGGGGTTCTGGCATCCCAGCAGACGTGTTTACTTGAGTGCTAGCTTCGGTACCGTATGTTAAGCCAACAGCGGTGCCTAGTGCTTGAAGTAATCGTACCCCACTAAGCCGCACTTGCCGTAGGCCTACGCGTACGAGGTTAGCTCTAACTCTCGCGATCAGACCCAGTGGTCATTGTGACAGTGCACAGCATAGCCGCAAAGGACCTTTTCCCGATCGGCTTATCAAAGCTCGCTGTTGCCAGCTGCGACGTGCTCCTGGTTTCCCCTTACCGTGAACGTCCGCGTGCGGGAGCCTTTGCTCTTCACGTCCCGGGAGCGGATGTTGTACTGTTGCTTGGGGTGCCGCCAAAGGCAATAAAGTGTTAGTGTATTTCTGTTATTCGAACACTGTCTGTTTTGCTGCTAAACCCCTTGTTAGTCAAGCCCGCGCAGAGGGGTGCGCTACACGCGAGTAGGTGATGGACTCGCGGCCCTGTGGCTAGCTAAGCGTGAAGCCGCGGTGATCATCAGCTACGGTAAGTAGCCAGGTCACCACAACTCGTACACTTTTCTCATTGATTTTTTTTTGTGATAAGATCCTCCAGGTCTTCTAATATAGACAGATGCCCGTGATGTGAATAATTTCACTATAAATCAAATGCTCAAAAAACTTTGCTATTTCGTCTAGCGTTACATCTTTCCATGAGCCAGCTCACTGGATCCACATAGGTTGGCATTTGCATCCATATGCATTCATGTGAATATGTATCCAAGCATATATCTCAGCATTTTGCACATCGTATTAAAGAAAGAATGTCACATGCAGTACTAAAACGTTTCGCACTGCTCCTTATAGTCAGGGCCAAGATGTGCTCCGGTATGTGGCCTTGTTTTCGTTAGGAGAAGCTCTACACCGGCGCCAGCACACCGCTCCCTAGCAGAATGTGGATCTCATAAGTAACTGAAGTAGCTATGAGATTGTACGAAAAGGTCAGCAGCTCTGCGCTAGCGGGGGAGGAGACAACTTGAGACCATAGACAAAAAAAACCCATGAATAGCGGTAAATGTCTCAGGCTCGCGCAAAACATCGTCGCCACAAAACTTGAAGCTGATGTGCTGTCATCCTTGAACTTTAACCTTGCCCTGAGTCAATTCAGGTGCGGTTGCAAAACAATATCGAGCAGTGAATGTGTTTTTCAGCACTAGTTCACACCAATGCGCACCTGATAACGACGCCATAGGAGCAATTAGTGACACTAGAAGCGACCCTATGCCTGATTTAACAATACAAGCAAAAACCGAAGTTGCTGGAAAAAGGCTGAGAAGGCCGCCTCGACACTTTCAACATGCAGCAGACCTTTGGAAATATTTTTTGTAGAATAAATTTTCTCTGCCTTATAAAAATCTTTCTGTATTGAATAACTGGCATAAATTTCTGGCAATTATTACTGCTCAACACTGAAATCGTGAAGCTGGCACTTTCATTCTATATTTGACTTGCAAAGATTCCTTTCATTACATAACTTCGATGTTATGATAGGATAATCACAAGGGGCACGCACTTTTGTCAAGTTGGCTAGCCTAGTGCACAATTCCAACATCACATGCACATTGGTTCGCACAAAGATCTGCCATAAACTACTATGTTGCCAAAACAGGTAAACTAAAACTTATTCTGAAAGTTGAGTAGATGGACTAACTACCTTAAAGTGTTGGGTGCCCACGAAACAAATTTAACATGCCAAAATCGACGATCCAAAATGTTGATCACTGGTGATCGATTCGAATAGGCATGATAAAAAAATATTGATAATATGTTGTGTTTAACGTCCCAAACCACCACCATATGATTATGAGAGACGCCAGTGGTAAGGTAAGAGTTAAACTCCCTGTCGTTTAGGCATATCATACCTTGCATGCAATACCTCGACTAAAGTTCCAGCCATCCCGCACTCACCTGCGTATGCGATTGCGCACAATGGCCAAATGCTTGGCAACATAGTTCTCGCCAGGTGCCAGCTTCAGTGCTCGCAGGAGGCAGGCTTCAGCCTGGTACAGGGCACCCCTTTCCACTTGTACCACGCATAGGTTGTGCAGTGCCTGAACATGGTCAGGCTGCAGGGACAGGATGCGTTCGTAGCACTAAACAAAAAAAAAACGATTCATGTGAAGTTGTAACTTACGAGCAAAACTTTCTCAGTTGCCTGGAAAATGTCTGAAAGAAAGCTTTCCAGAACCTCTTACACTTGTATCATGACTTAAAAATCAACAAGACACTCACAATTGCCTTTATTTTTGCTTGTGCCAGTTTACAATATGTAACTCAAACACGCACTTGCGAAACAGAAAAAAAAAAACACTCAATGAAGCGACAACAGAGACTACATTTTTAATTACAGGGTGCTGCACAGCCAGCTTTGTCAAGGCAATAGCCCTGCTTGCACTCCCATACCGTCTCATGTCACACATGTCAACAAGGCATCTTTAAGTAGAGTTCGATAAAGCACTCTTTCGGGCTAGTTGGTAAAAGTTTGATATATGTTCCGGAGTACTGCGCTACCTGTCTGTGACAGAAGGGACACTTACGAAGACACAGAAAAAAGCACAACCAGAATGTACAAACTATCGAATATAAATCCTTTGTGAGGCGCTACTTAGAGCTCCCAAAGGAGAAGAAAAGAGAACAAGGGGTAAAAGTGTAAGCATACAAATGTGAAAAACAGACAAGACAGGTTGTTACAAGCTGCCACTCTATCGTCGCCAGCGCGAAGTCGGCGAAGGGAATGACAGCAGGTTGGTTCGTTCCGTACGCAAGCAGAGACAGTGAAGAGATCAGAGACGTGAGAAAACAAAACAACTTTACTCTAGTGATATTGGAGCACACGGGATCTAATACAACACTTCACTACAACTAACAAAATACATCAACACTTGATACAACTAAAAAATACATATAACAAACAATAAATCAGCTTACACGAGAGAACTATTACAAACTACACAAACTAACAACAATAGAACTACGGATGAGAAAGTTCAAAGATATAAACAGGTGAAGGCATACGTGTGATGACCGGCAACGTTGCGTCCCCGACGATCGGATGCGAGAAGTCGAAGAGAGTTCTGGCACGACTGCGATGTCGGCGGTGTTGCAACGCTGGTGGCTCCCGGAGGCTAGTGCTTGCAGGTGACTTCAAGCAGGTTGAGCTAACTCGAGGCGAAGTCCCGATGTCTACGTTGCAGACGTTAATATCGCGTCACAACTAGACGAACGGCTAAGTTTAGATGGCCAGCCGATACAAAGCCACACTAAAAACTTCTAGAAGAGATGCTTGTTGATCTGTTTCTACACCATCTTGGTCAGCGACTAGTCTGCCTAGCAGGGCAAAATCCTGCGCTTAAATCCCCCTCGTGTCTCCTCGCTCTCTTCCTTGGGGACAAGAGATCTCTACATGGGTCCAATCAGGTGCGTTTAATTGATGGAAACTCCGCCCCAAAAATATTTTGACCCCACCCCTTTTTAATTGGGAGAGGGCCCGCAACTAGCGAGAGTGACAACCTGTCGGGTTGTTGTCATACGGCTTGGCCACCACAGCGTTTCCCACGCTTTTCCCCGTGGGAACGGTCAAACGTTTGGCTCTCAGCCGGTGCGTCTTGTAGTCTAATCCTTGTTCGGGGTATACCGCGGCCTTCTACGACCTTGCAGACGCCGCCACAGTTACAAAAGGATTAACCCTCGGCGGCGACGTTCTAAGAAGAGCACCCCATTTTGCACTTCTCGGCTCCCTTTCATGCGCCGCCGTTTCTCACGGTCAGTCGAAGAGTACAGCGCCCGTTAATTACCGTGACGCGGTGTCACCAAAAATAGCCGTCCGTGACACAGGTGAAATGGCAATCAAACATCTTGGAGCCTGTCGATACTGCACAGCACCCTTCCGCTCACCTGTCTTTGCAAGGGCTGGAACATGTTGCTTAAAAATTGAATATTTACTTTGCTTAGCAACAAAGATGGAGTGCTTAGGAATGCATTGCCTTTTCTAGATTCTCAGTGATATAAATGACTTGGAACTGTTTTGGAGCAGATTTTTGGAGCAGCAAACAGTGCATTTTCGAGCAGGAAAAAATTATTTTGGAGCAGGAAAAACGGCTTGTGGAGCAGCTTAAGGCTCACTGCCAAATGGGACACTGTGTGAAGCACAGCAGCGAACTGAGGAAGAATGTTTTGAATTGAGAAGTTCTGTGCAATAACGGATGTTTGAAGATGTTTGTATAAGATCATATAATATTAACCCAAACTAATTTTAAACCCTCCAGCGCATTTTTTAATATGATATGCAAGCAACTATTAATTGGCGCAGCATTCTGGCCGCCGAAATAATGTAAAAGAGCAGTTATTATTGAAGAACAAATAAATCACTATGGATTTTTTTTATTGAAGACTAGCAACACTGTTTTATTTTTTTTAATTGCAAAAGAGTTGTTGTTTAATTGGTTGTCTTGTTGCCTGACATCTTGTTAAGGACTGTGGAGAGTCGTGTTTTACTTTCACCAAGCAAGGACTGGCACTACTCATGCGCTCGAGTCTCGATCCAGTACGTGGTGCGAGCACGGCAATCGCCCGAAAAACTTCAGTTTCCAGGGGTCATAGAAATGCTAATCTACGAGGCTTTCATTGTGTCAGAACATTCATAGACGCTCACGGCGAGCACGGCTCCAAGCATGTCTAAATCACATCATGAAAACTTACTGACAGCAGTTCATATGATCGTGAAGTGCGCGGCCGCGTGAACAGCGTAGCCAGCACGTGATACACTTGGCAGCCGCGTTCGGTGACGATGTGCGAAATGTGTAGTTACAATGAAAAAGAAATCAGCACGCACTACGCTTGGTATCGAATCTTTGAGTGCCGACGCTCGAAACTGCTAGCTGCTGTTTCGAGCTATCTTGGCAGTGGAGGGTGGGGTTGAGCGTGACTGTGGGGTTTGCTGCCGATGCATAAAATGCCCGTACGCGGTTCTGAGAAGCTAATGAGTGATGTGCTTCATTGTCTATGAAGCAGCATGTTTCTACGAGTGCGCTAATGCATTGTTCTTGCCTGCAAAGTTTGTCTTGCTGTGAGCGGAGTTAGGCCTAAAGTCGACTAAGGTGACCCGCCGTGCTCCCAGTAATCTGATTGAGAATCCGCTTACAGTTCTTAACTAAAGCATAATTATATCCCAAAAGATTGTCGAGCTGTGAACTCTTCATGAAAAAGCGATTTTCTACAGCAATTTCCTCGCGACGTACAAGACAGACGACAATCTCCCGAAGCGAGCATCGCGCCGATGGCGAGGCGAGCTGGGGCAACACGGTGGCCACAGCCAATCAGGCTTTTGCTCCTTCTTCCCTGTCCTGTGTTTCAAATGTTGCACTGTTAACAAGTTAACGATGCAGGAGCCTCCAACTTCTTTAAAACGTTTGCTTTTCGTGCGCTTGTTCTTAAAAGAAGGAGCCAGCTGAAGCGAAAAATTTGAACACGGAAACATATTCTGTATGATGAGCCCGAAAAGCCGACTCCTGGTCACGCCATCGCCAAGCTATAATTTTTTGAAAATTGCTATTTTTTCCCGATTTCCAGAAATATTTTTGCTACTTAGGAGGGTGAAACAAATTTTCCGAAGCACTCCTGCCCGGTTTAGAGGATAGAAATTTTGGAATCAGAAAAAGGGTTTCAGAAACTGAAAACTTGATATTGAAAAATTCGATCTTTTTGCCATTCTTAGCAATACGAAACTGCGTCTAACCTTAATATTTGTGCTAAGTCTGAGTTGACCTTTGATAATGAGATACAAAAAAGTATGAAACCAGTTCGCTAGTTATCTGCCTTTCTAGCTTTCAGCTGTTTCGCACTGCTGTCCACCTGCCAAACACGATTAGCTCAGAACCTCGGACACCGAATCGCGGCGAGCTATACCGTCCAATGTGCATTTTCTAGAGGGGATGGAGGAAGGCACAATTGTTTCCGCTTTCCTAAAAACCAGCGTCCGACTGTATCCCCCCATGCCCCCTGCCGGACACCGATTTTCCTCCCACAGGCAACATAAGAAGGTCACAGGTCATCCCCAATTGCGTGTTGTCGTGGGCGATGCACTGTGCCCATTTTTTAAAGACGGTAGTCTTTCTTGGTGACCTTCGATGTAAAAAGTTTGGTCTGTCTGTCTGTGTGTACATTTGTATGTTTGTTCACTCTTAACGGCACCAGGTACTTGAAACGGCCGACCCCATCCGCAGCGCCCACAAATGTTGCTCAAGATTTAGCATTCATAAGTGTGCAATTGTCAATTAAAAAGCCATTACTGCACATGTCTGGGGCACCATAACAACACATATATATTTTGCATGTGCATCTTTTACTAGAAAAGGCATACATAAGTAATTTTAAGGACCGTAGCGCTCATCACGCTGCGCTGACCATGCAACGCTTGCACGAAAAGGTGAGTGTTGCCAACGCTTTGCTAATACAAGACGGTGGTGGCACCCACCCGTCGCCTTGTGTTCTACACCTTATTACCTCTGAGATGGGCGTGCACACCCGTCTCAGAGCCACGCGCTTCGTTTAAAAAAAAAAAAAACTGCCAGATGGCGCTCATGTCTCATGCGTAACGTGACTTGATGCGCTCGTTCGCCTCCGCTGCACGCTCGAGGCACTCTAACGCCGCTACTCCAGAGTACCATTCACCAATTTTCTTGCGCAGAACATCAAATAAATGTTTTGTTCACTCTCTCCACATGCAAGACTATCGTCTTTCGATGACAGTTGCAGATTAACATGCAGATACGGGGCCAATTTTTTATAGTATAATGTAATTAGGCGCAGTTTTGGCACAGAAAAGAGGAAATGTAGCTGAATGTAGCTGGTTTCCTGTCTTGGTGCAGTTTGGCACAATTGGCGTAGCTATTGCATCACTAGATTCTATATTGTAGGCCTCAACTATTTTCCTATTGTGCCATTTTATTGCGCAAAATAAAAGACCTTGGTCTGATCAAACAAGGCCCTTCATCCACTTTATTTTACAGCGTGAGAGCAAGTTCCCTGGCATGCTGAACTGCTCGCATGCATGGCAGTGCTCTCACAGTCCCGTTTTCAAGAATCTGCATGTATATCCCATGGAACTGTTCTTGCATGTCAGGGTAATGGGGTAGACCATGTGAACAGTGCATTAAACAAATTTAGTTTGGTGTCCAACTTCTCTATCAGCTATTTAGAGTTTCCTCCTTGTTTATGTATTCTCTTGCAAGTGGCGCCTCACAAAAGATTTACAGTTGAGTTAGCGCCCACCTGTTCTGGCTGTGTTTAGTTCTGTGTCTTTGTAAGGGGCCCATTGTTACATATATGCAGAGCTATGTTCAGCGACCTGTATTAGGAAGAGCATTTCATACAGCTTCTTCCTTTGGTTACCCTGTCATGCAAATAAGCGATTCTACCTTTGTGTAAACAACAAACTTTCCTTTCTTCACTATGTCGCCTTTATTTCAATGCTTACGTGCATGTGCTACGCACTCTTGAAAATGTCCATTAACCAACTTGCCCAAATCACCATTTGCGGCGACTCAGAAAGCGCATTTCGCGAGGTCCCGTCTAGGTACTAACCGTGCTGGACTAGAAAAAAAATTTAAAAACGTCCTATATTTTGTCGGTAATTTTTTGGAAGCAGAGAAATCTACGATAACACAGACTTATACACTTTGTGCACGAATCAAGCAGCAATGCTTGCTTGGTATACTGTATTCCTGGAAAAATGGTACAAGAAACTAAGCAAGCTACCACCACACTGTTCTGAGCAGTAGCAACATCAGTACACGATAGACGTGCGGTGGCACAGAGGCAACGGTAAGTTTGAGGTATATTGCTACGAAGCATAAAAAATAAAATTTTGATGACAAAATTCAAGAATAAGATTATTACACGAGTGCGATTGTTGTGCGAGAAAATGTGGCAATAATATAAATAATACTTTTTGGAAGTTGTCATATTCTGAAGGAAACAGAGTGCAGATTACTTATAATGTAATCGCTTATAATGCAGGACCGGTTAACATGCGGTCTTTTTCAGCTCTCGTTTACCATCTCATAGAAATCCATGTATACATATATAGCTCATTATGCAGTCCCCCAAGATAAAAGACCGGTTATAATGTGGTAGGCAGAAAGTCTTTGTAACGTAGCGAGTGCGCTTCTGAAAGGTGGTGCCCTGCTGGGGAGCGAGGGACAAGGTTGTAACAGAGGAAGAGAAGCAGAGTGAACGAACAAAAGAAAAGAAAAAATGACCGCAGCACTCTGCGCGAGCTTGCCGAGTGAGGGAAGAGGGCAGTTGCCTAAGATGCAGGGTTCTTCCCGGTGTCAGGACACACACGCTGCCAAAGGGTGGCCAACCACATGAAAAGTGCTGAGGCTAGTGCTAGCCCAGCATCACACATTGTTGCCAAAGGAAATGAACCAGACAACTCGCAAAGTAGTGTGCAGTGTTGATTGATTGATTTGTGGGGTTTAACGTCCCAAAACCACCATATGATTATGAGAGACGCCGTAGTGGAGGGCTCCGGAAATTTCGACCACCTGGGGTTCTTTAACGTGGGCCCAAATCTGAGCACACGGGCCTACAACATTTCCGCCTCCATCGGAAATGCAGCCGCCGCAGCCAGAAATCGAACCCGCGACGTGCGGGTCAGCAGCCGAGTACCTTAGCCACTAGACCACCGCGGCGGGGCTAGTGTGCAGTGTCCATCGACCAATAATAAATATTCATGATTATAGATATTGTGCCTAATTTGATGTTCTGTGGCGCGATAACTGCCACCGAAAAGCTATTGTGGCAACATACTGTGCACAAACTGGCGCAGCCTCTGCCCCGCCACTGCAACGTGCCTCCGATAAGGGACAGCGCCAACGCAGTGTCAACGGAGGCTTATGTCACTGACGATGACTATAAGCTCTAACCGCCGGGCTCAGAAGATACCATTCTTTCTCTAACCATTGAGCACAGCAGCAGTATGCTTGCCCCGCTGCTGCTGCTATTGACCGGTCGTTACGTTGGGATGCGTCCTTTCATCAACCAGGCATCCCACATCTGGTGACCAAGAAAGTGAAATCACACTGCAATGACCAACCTGGAAGCATTTGAAACTCATCTCCAGCAAGTGCAAGAACTTAAACAACAACTGCAGGCCCAGCAACAGGCGGTCCCGTAGCAGCACGAACGAACTGAACCCTATTTGCTCGACGGTCCTGCACCACCACGCTCCTGCCATGCCCCTCAACGCTCCGTTCTACTGGTCGCTGTCAACGCAGACACTGCTACTACAGCGACCATTACGAACCTGGACGTCTGCCACATAGCACCCAGACTATCGTCCTTTTTAACGGAGTCGCTCGAGGTATGGTTCACTGAAGTCAAGGCTCAGTTTTCTCTGGCACACAGCATGTAGGGCAAGACCCGTTATGATTACATCGTCGCCCACCTGGATGCCAGATAGGCCAACAAGCTACAGGATATCCTCGTCAACCCACCACCGCTGAAAACCTTCACCGCTTTCTTGGCAAACTGAACTTCTACAGGCATTTCTGTCACGAGTAACTGAATACCAGGCTCCCCTCCTTGATGCTTTGGCTAACTATGAGGAAACTAACCCGTCCCGCGGAGACTAACATTAGCGAAAATGTTCTAAGAATGCGAAGTTATCATCTGCATCGCAAGCTCCTCACCAATCCCATGCCAGACTCTCCTTTGGGACTCTTCACGGGCACATATAATTTCACCAGTGGCACCTTCCTCATGCAACGGGTGGGCAACATGTGGCATCTCTTGGCATTCTTCTTCTTCAAGAAACTTGCTCGTCGAAAAGTGACCCCTTCAACCGCCCCTTCTACTGACAAAACTATGACCACAGCTCCGACAAATTTGTCGAGAACATCTGGCAATAAACGAAGCAGCGCAACACTTTTGCCATATTCTCGAATCACGGTACTGTCCAATCTATATACCATCCACAAGCCTCTTTCCTATGCCTTCTATCAACATCGGGACAAACTACTGCCTGTACAGCAGAACTAACTCTCCTTGTTTGCCCAGTTCACTACCGATGATGAGGATGATTAGTGGAGTTTTGTGGTGCAAGGGCCATGAGTGGCCAAAGAGTGCCATGTCTTTAATGTGATCTAAGTGATGACCAATGATTGCGATGACAGGGTGTATTTTGGATGCATAAAGGCCTAAAATCACGCGCTGCATGACAGCGTAAAAGGTATGTATACGCATAAAATTATGACAGTGACACGCCATGTGATGCATGGGTGTGAAATAAATTACAAATAACTATTGTATTTACTCGTTAGAGTTCGGAAAGCAACTATGCATCCTCAAGGCCTTTGAGACCCAAAGTCCAAGTAGCAGGTGCTTCTGCGAGTGGCTGCCACAGCAACAACCTTTGTTGAGAGCCCGTCCTACGGATATCCTTGATATATGATGTGAAACTTATGAATTCCCTTTAAAAACACGGACAAAGACTCAAATTTAAATATTGGTTTATTACCTTTGAGCATTCGAGGATGAAGAGGAATTTGTTGACTGTAAGCTAGTGAAAAGTGCTTTTTTCTAATGGATTCCAATTCACTGCACTGAATAAGGATGTGACTGACAGTGAGTGGTTCACCACACTTATAACACAAAGGCGGATCATCAGCGGACAAAAGAAAAGAGTGTGTACTGTGCCTGTGTCCTACTCTTAATCTCGTAAGCGCTGGTTCTGTGTAGCGTGATTCTGATACTGTCGACCAACTGCCGAGATGTTATTTTATGAGATGAAGTTTATTCTGTGTTTGCCTGTCTCATGATCGCTGCCAATGATCCCTGAGTTTTCGTTTGAGATAGGGTTTCAGGTCTAGTACAGGGTCAATTACGTCTGTATTGGCAGCACTTCCATGAGCGGATGCAGCAAGCTTGTCTGCCAACCCGTTTTCATAAGTCTCAAGGTACTTAGGCACCCACCCACCACACTTTGACATGCTGTCTGAGCGTGTAAATTTTACATAAGATTGCATATAATAAAATTAGGACAGGTTTTCTATGTTTTTTCATTGCTTTTAGTGGTTTTACCACACTCAGGAAATCAGTGTATAACTGCCTTTTGTAGCTTTAGTTGCTTAATGTGTGTTCACGGCCGCAAGTATCACATAGGCTTCTGCTTTGAAAATGCTTGTGTAAGCGTGCAGAATGCTGACATCTGAAAAAGATGGACCGACTGCTGCATATGACACAGAAGTTGAAGACTTAGAAGCATCCGTGAAAATTCAGGAGAGCTGTACTTTTGCCCCAGTGCAAAGACGTATGTATGAATGTGTGCAAGAAGGGCGTGTTTCGTAACTTCCACCAAAGACACATCACAGTCTATCGTCTGCCACTGCCACGATGGTAGACTTGCAGCGGGGGTCGCCAAAGAGTATTCTAAGCTAGGAACCTGCATTTCCTCAGCTATGCCCTTCACTCGTAGTGCGTAGGGCTCTTGTAAGGACGGTTAGATAACAGAATAGAAGTGGACAAATCATTGACAGTGGAGTGTGAAGGGTGTTCTTTGTTGGCGTTAACCTTCCGAAAATATACAAATGATAGGTAGTACCTCTGAAGAGGGAGTGACAACTCATTCGATTTAAAGTACAGGCTTTCTATGGGGCTAGTTCTGAAGACGCCAGTGGATACGCAAATGCCTAGATGATGGACAGGATCAAGCATTCGTAGGCGCTTGGTGATGCGGATTGATAGGTTATTGTCCTGTAGCCTAAAGGGGTAAATATGAGGCTTTTGTACAGATCTATCAGACACTTCTTGTCACTGCCCCACGTAGTGCATGACAAAACCTTTAGGACCCTTATTGTTTTGATGCATTTAGTTTTCAAATGTTTAATGTGTTATAGAACGTCGGTTTACCGTCTGGAATTAGGTTTAAGAATTTGTCATTAAAGCTGAAACTCTTCTCCTTTGCCCATATTGATATCTTGTTTAGAACTAGCTGGACTTGCCACTCACATATAGAAAGATTGCATGACTTAAAACCGACTTGCACATTATCGACGTATGTGTAATAGAAAATATTTCGTGGAATGAAAAGCGGCAAGGAATTCATTTTGACAATAAAAAGAGTACAACTAAGTACTCCACCTTTCGGCCCTCCTCTTGAACAAACGTTTGAGACAGAACATTGTCTATTCGAACACGGAATATGCGGTTGCACAAGTAACTTTCGATTATGCTAAACATTCTACCATGCACGCCAAGGTCGGATAGGTCTCTTAATATTCCAAAGTGCCATGTTGTGTAGTAGGCTTTCTCCATATCGAGAAACACTGATAGAAAATATTGATTGTGGACGAAAGCATCTCGGATTTGCGCCTGAATGCGTACAAGGTGGTTAGTGGGGGATCTGCTTTCTCGAAAACCGCACTGATACTGGTCAAGCAGATTGTTTGATTCAAGGAAGTGTATCAGGTGCCTATTTATCAGCTTTTCAAAGAGTTTACAAAGACAACTCATTTCATATACTATACGATCAGACCCTGGGGCAGATTTATTACCGCAGTTAAGTTACAGCAGTTTAGACATGCCTGTAGCTCTGGTAAACAAAAAGGATCATTTGAATGTAAACAGTTGACAGATGTCTGTTTGGTTGGGTATGTAAATTTGGAAATGAATTAACTCCAACCAAAAAGTATGTGAAGATGCATAAACCTGACGTTTCGGAACCAACTTGGTTCCTCGCTTAGAGGGGACCGTGGCTACATTGCAGCGGCGTCTTCAGAGCACTCGCGGGGCAGTTAATGACCCTTTCTCTCTTTCCCAATTCGCCACAGAGCGTAGTCCGTGTAAATACACCGGGGAAAGAGTTTCAAGCATTCTGAGATCACCAAATACATTTCCATGCAACGACCTTCCTCGAAAGCGAGACTAACTGGAGAAAAAGATTACTACTCGAGTCGTGGCAAATACAGTGAACAGCCCAAAACATCAACCGTTCTCTCGGTACTCTTCCTTCGGTGTATGTAAACGGACTACGCTCAGCAGCAAAACCGGAAAAAGAGAGAGGTCATTAATCGCGCCGTGAGTGCTTTGGTAACGCCAATGCAAAGTAGCTGCAGTCCCCCCTGAGGAAAGAACCAAGTCGATTCCGAAATGTCGGGTTTACGCATCTTCACGCACTTTTTGGTTGGAGTTTTAATCGTTTCCCAAAAAGGATCATTGTACGCCTCGTATTTTGTACATCTGCGCTCTAGTTTCTAATTCTCTATTTTTGCTTTGTACTGCTGAAAGGCCTCAGAGTAATGCAACGAGCTAGACATCCGTTGAAAGTGTTTGCCCAGAGAGTTCGCCTCGTCTTCTGGCTTATTACTTTGGGTGTTTAATCGAGGGAAGTAAATATGCTTGCCTTCCTATTATCCTACTGACCCTCTTCTAGACTTTACCCTCATGTGTATAGGAAGTAATGCCTGATAGAAACATTTGCTAACTATCCTGCCTAGCTTGTTGCTGCGTTCCCCTGTATTCTTAAAGGTTTGTGGTTCTCAGCTGTCGGAGAGTCCCGCAACAACCTCGAGGCTTTGTTTGGTTTCTTGTGCGCATTTTGACAATCTTTATTTCACCCCAGCACGCGTCGTTTACAAGATTGCTCTTTATTTGTGGGATGCATTTCATTGCAGCCTCATTAAGAAAAGCTGTTAAATAGTCGACGGCGGCTTCTATACTTAAGGTACACAAGTCAGTCCAACTTAAGCGGGTAATTCTATGAAACTGTTCCCAATCAGCTTTGTCTGTTAGCCATTTAGAAACCTGTGGGGCACTTTCAATTAATAGCGGTGAACTCAGAACTAAAATAAAATGGTCACTTTCAAACAAACTATTGACCCCTGAAGTAGGAATAAAAGCAATGGAGACACAATGCTGAGGTCTATGGATGAGTATGTTTTGTTCGTGATGCTATACTATGTGGGTTCTTTCAGATTCAACAGACATGCACCGGAAGATAGCAGGAACTGTTCAATTAGGCAACCTCGTGCATTGCAGCGGGAGTCACCCCATAGACCATTATGTGTGTTGAGGTCCCCGAGGACAAGATAAGGTTCTAGAAGCTCATTTATTAAGGACTGACATTCATGCTTTGCAAGATGGTGATGTGGGGGTATGTATAGAGAGCAGATAGTCACGAGTTTGCTCAGAAGAACTGCTCGAACAGCCACTGCCTGAAGAGGTGTTTGTAGTGGTAGATGTGTACACGCTACTCCTTGATTAACTATAATGGCCGCGCTGCCGGATGATCTCGGTCCTTTCGGAATATAACATAAGAACGTAGAAAATTTGTGCTTTTGGGTTTTAAGTGAGTTTCTTGTACACACAGCACGTGTGATGGGTGTTCGTGTAAGAGTTATTGGGTGTCGTCGTGGTTTCTTAAACGCCTCTCCCATTCCATTGAATAATTTGTGTATCCATTTTGAGTGTAGATTAGTGCCGTGTGTACTAGAGGAAGTGTTGGCCCATGTCAGGGAACCCTTGCAGGCCCCCTGATGAGTGTTTTCGATCTTTTATGGTGCTCCAATGAGCTGCAACAGTCCATCGGTGCCTGTGGCATCGCTGGACTCGCCGTTGTGTCCATCCCCTCAGTTGAGGCTTGGATGCTGGCCCGCGGGTTGTGGGCACAGGTGTCACAGTTTTCGGGCTTTCTGACAGTACAGTAGGCTGTGGGCCTGCAGGCCTGCAACCCCTTAGGTTGCAAAGCAGCACGGGCTACTTTCGCTTGGGAGACAGATGACGCTACCACCTGTCTACTCTGTGTGGTACGTGCGGACGCTGCGAAACCTTGTGATACTGCCCCCTTGCGTGTCCGGTCTGCGAATGAAGGTCCCTGCAAAAAAGAGAGGCAGTTTCGAGCCTCTTTAAAGGAAATGTTTTCAGTTACTTTCAGGGTTATGATCTCCTTTTCCCTCTTCCATGCAGGACAAGCGCGAGAGTAGGCGGCGTGCCCGCCTTCACAGTTCGCATAGAGTAGATCTTTGACGCAGTAGTCTGCAGGGTGTTAGTTAGAGCTGCATTTGGCACAGGCTTGGTGGCCACGGCAGCTCTGAAAGTCATGACCGAAACGCTGGAACTTAAAGCATTGTCGTGGGTTCGGGATATATGGTCTGACTTTTAACCTCAGGTAGCCTGTTTGAATATATTCTGGTATGGTGCTAGTGGAAGAAGTAACAACCAGGTGTTTGGTTTGGATTTCTTTGTCATCGCATCTGATTTGAATTCACTGCACATATGCTACATGCTGTTCGTTCCAGCCATCAAGGAGCTCATTCTCAGTCAAATACAATAGATCTTGATCAGACATCCCACTTTTTTAGCTATTGAGAGAGCGGTTCTCGGTGACAGATACAGAGTTGTTCCAGAGGAGACAAGTTTTGCGATGTTTTCGTACTGTGTATTGCTTTGTATTTCAAGGAGAAGATCCCCAGCCATTCTTGTAGCCTTATATCCTTGACCTAGCGCCTCAATGAGACATCTTGACACGAACAAAGGAGAAATCGTTCTTGCATTCTTTTGAGCTGTTTCACAATGAGTAACGTGGGATCGGGGGAAAATTTTTGTGGTTTTTGAAAGAGATTGAAGTTTGCTTCAGTGTGCCCCCTTTTTAGGAGAAGATGATCATGTAATCGAGGGAAGGAAAAAGTAGTCATGCATCAGCCCAGAGAACTACCAACTTTCTGCGGGTCACCGTTCGAAGACCCAGAGACCTGGTTAGAGACATATGACCGCATGGCCACCTTCAATCATTGGGACATGGAAGAGAAGCTCCGTGGCGTGTACATCTACTTGGGAGACACCACAAGGACCTGGCTCGAAAATTAAGAGCCTGCGCTTCAAACGTTGGACGTCTTCTGCGGCGCGATCCTGCAGATGTTCGCTAGCACCGCTCGCAAAGAAAGGTCCGTTGCTTTGCTAGGGACCAGGGTGCAGCTACCAAATGAAAATGTTGCCATTTTCACAGGAGAAAAATGACCCGCCTGTTTTGTCACACTGACCCGGACATGCGTGAGGAGAAAAAGGTTCGTTTCCTCATGCAAGGGGTCAAACAGGAGCTCTTCGTGGGATTGATGAGAAACCCACCGAAGACCACCCAAGATTACCTCTCAAAAGCGACAACTATTGAAAAAATGCTTGAAATGTGCACATGACTGTTCAACCGCCACTTGATTCAAGGCTATGCAGAGATACAACCACTATGCTCCGATGATCAGCGCGAGACAATAAGGGTTGTAGTGCGCGACGAACTTTGCCAAATGTTCCCGTCATGTCACCCTCAAGTTTCATTATTTGCAGACACTGGGGTAGAAGTGCTGTGCCATTTGCGCTATTCAGCGCCAATTTGACCTGCTGCTTTAAGCTGGCCTGAACGGCAATTTGCGTTTAGTCGGCAAATTGCGCTTAGCCGGCAATTTAGTGGTTTTATCATCGACCGAGCAACACAGCATGTGCTACACTAAGGATGCAACCGCATTCATATCAAATTAATTCTGTCATCTCTATTGGTTCTATTTCACTAGTCACATCGTATTTCGGTTCATGCATGAATCTTGCTAAGGTGGCATTTGTGTGCATACCTCATTATGCTCTATATATATATGTTTGAACAGCAAAGCTGTTAGCCGAATCATATAAACTGAAAAAAAAAAAGACTAAAAACCAGTTTTAACGGCAAAGCAATGACCGCACTAGTAAGAATTTGTAATGTTGTAATGCCAATGCCGCACGCGCTCCTTTCTATTTTTGCAACCACACCATTACTCGTGTAACGCTGCCTTGACAAACCGTGCCTGAATGAATGGGAACAATCTAGATAATTTTGGAACCTTCCGATGAGATTACGTGCACAACGTGTACATTAGAGTTCTGGATCTTACGCAGCCTCTAGCGATAGTGCTGGAATATTTGATGTCACATGTATAAATGCCGAGGCACTTTGCTGCTTGGCAGATTACGGACGGCCGATGCTTTTGTTTGCTTTATCAGTCTAAAGCGCGTAGTGCTCATAGAGTGACGTTTAGTTTTCTGGGCATAGGTTTGCCCAAATGAAAAGCTCACTTGTGAAAACAGCGGCTGCTGCTTTCGTCAACATCACGACCGCGTGACAATACGAATGCGGCAAGCTAATTCTTTTGGATCCAACATCGCGACACTCTACAAAGCGCTGGTGTAAAAGAATAAGGACGGCCGCTCCAAGGAAGAACGCTCTTATCGCACAATACCGCACACTGTGGGAAAATATTTAACACCGCATTCGCATATGTCTTTACTCAAGAACTTGACCCACCTTCACAGTCACCATCAGTTAACATCGAAGCATTCATGCCAACTATCTCATTTTTCGAAGAAGGCATTGCGTCCGTAATCGATAACATGAGGCTTTCATCATCAGCCAGTATGGACTCAATTAATTCTAAGCTACTGAAGAATGGTAAATCAATTTGTGCCACCTATTTATCTTAGATTTTTTTCACAGTCACTCGCCTCAGGAATCATTCCAGATGACTGGAAAACGGGGAAGGTCGTTCCAGTGTACAAATCATGTAACAGAGACTCACCCTTGAACTACCACCCCATTTCATTAATTAGTGTACCCTGTAAAATCATGGAACACGCCATTTACTCTCAAATTGTAAGTTTCTTGGGCTCATGTAATTTCTTTCATCGATAACAACACGGATTTCATAAAGGTCACTCCTGCAAAACACAATTAGCGCTCTTTCTTCACGACTTGCACACTAACCTAGACCGTAACATCCAGACTGATGTAATTTTTCTAGACTATGCGAAAGCATTCGATAAAGTTCCTCACCGCCGCCTTTTGCTAAAACTTTCACACCTGCACCTAGACCCTAACATTCTTTGTTGGATTGAACAGTTTCTCACTAACCGTTCTCAGTCAGTCTCTGTTAATGGCCACCTATCTAACTCTCTCCCAGTCACATCAGGCATTCCCCAAGGATCTGTCCTTGGTCCCCTTCTTTTTCTAATATATATTAAAGACTTGCCCGACCATTTATCCTGCAGCATTCGCATGTTCGCGGACGACTGTGCCATTTATCACAATATCAGTAACCAGCATGATCACCTGTATCTCCAAACCAATCTTAACAACGTGCTTAATTGGTGTAACACATGGTTAATGACCCTTAATCCTTCTAAATGCAAACTTGTGTTTTTTCTCATCGCCACAGCCCATATCGCTTCCAGTATTCCATCGTTAACACCACAATTGAATCAATACCATCTTATAAATATCTTGGAAGAACCTTGTCTTATGATTTATCATGGCGTACCCACATCGCTAATGTAGTTTCAGCATCTAATAAAGCACTTGGTTTTCTCAAATGCCATCTCCGCCTAGCCCCCCTACATGTAAAATTACTTGCGTACAAATCTTTAATCAGACCGAAATTAGAATATGCATCTGCCATATGGAGCCCACATCAAGCGTATTTAATCAAAGCATTAGAAGCGGTACAAAACCGTGCTGCTAGATTCATTCACTCATCTTACACATAAGATATCAGTATTTCATCTGTGAAAGCGAAATCTGGACTGCCACTCCTTTCTTTGCGCCGCCGCACTGCAACTCTCGTGCTTTATCACAAATTATTTCATTCTTCCCTCAATCAGCCTCCTTATATAATAGCCGCAGCACGCATATCTCATCGAACCAGTCATCCATTTCAAGTTTTCCGCCCATCTTCGCACACCACTGGTTTTTCTGCCTCGTTCTTTTTTCGAGCAGCCACGGACTGGAACGGCCTCCCCCGGGACATCGCCAATATCGCCTCATCATCTGCCTTTCAAGACCGTATTATTGATCATCTTCAATGCTAAAACAACTCTTACTGCTTAGTGTTAACCTAAATAAAACCCCACCCCTTATGTAATGCCCCTCATAGAAAGGGAGGTCTTTAAGGTAATAAAACTGAACAATATCTTCCCCTTGACAGCTCACCACGTAGAAGGGTTTACGAGCCACATGCTGATGCTTGCCAATAGTGCATGCGGCAGCTTATCGCAACCACGCCTTGAAATCAAAGCTCACCGCTGCTGCTGCTTGAGCAACCCCCCCCCCCCCTTTCCCGCCAGGTCTTTTTTCATGCTCGTTCAAAACAGACTGCGTGTTTTATCCCTGCTTGAGCATTCCATAACAGGTGTAACATGTGGCGGAATACTATCGCGCTGCGCCGCCCTCCGAGCGAGCGACAGAAATCGGCTGCCTCGTTTAATCTCTGCTTGAGCAGCGTTCACCACCCCAGCTTGCGCAATCTTACGCACGGGTAGAACGTACGATGGGCGGGAAATGTTACCAACTTCCAGTTTACGTGGAACATAACGGCGATGGCGAAAACCCATCGGGTGTCCATATAGTTCATATCATAATAATAAATAAAATCACTTAATTGCCCATCAATAGAGAGTTTTAGAATAGCACACCACGAGCCCTTGTGGTGTAGTCAGTTTCACTGAGCATGTGTTGTAAAGCGAGCGGTCGTTTGCGTTCGCGGCCCGCACGCAAAAAATCCAATATAACGAGCGGCGTGTGCGGCCCGAAAACGTTGGTTTCAAGGCTACGGTGCTGCTGCGATCGTGCATTGCAGTTTGCAGGAGGCCAAACTCTATTCTAAATCTCATATGCCCACAACGCCCGCAGGGCCTGGAAATGTTATTCTTAAACTTCCTAATGGCGCAGCCAGCCCATCTGAATTTTCTTCATGGTTCTCATGTCGGCTGTAGCACTTGAATGACCAGAACATAAATTCTTTACACTCATCTTTATAGAGCCCTATTGGTTTAGTATGAAAATAGCTTTTATTAGTTTATCTATAGCCTTCTAATTGACTTGCTGTTCAAGTTGATTGCGGTGTTTTATTCACATCTTGAACATTGCCACATTTTAACATCAACTTTTTTTCATTCGTTTTTCATTCGTGGTAGCTGTCCAGGGTGCTGCTTATGTTTTTCATTTGAGTTGCTGTGCTTTCAGCTATGATGTTGTAAGATGTAATATATTTATTAACTTTGGGTAGGTCTGCTCCCTTGATCAGCATTGAATGCTTAGTAAAAACCACTGAAATTTCTTGGTTTTATGAGAAATGAAAACTTCTAATTAACCGTGATGTCTGACCCCAAAATCTGCTTCAGAATTCACAGTAATGTGTGACCCCAAAATCTGCTTGAAAACTAAATTTTTATGCTCCAAAATACATCTTTTGGCGCACCAGAGCTGCTCCGAAACTCCCCTTTTACTGCTCAAAATCTGCTCCAAAACTGTAATATTCCTGCTACCAAGGCTGCTCAAAAAGACTGAAGCCCGCTTCCATCCCTACAGACATCATCAGAGAGGAAATCCAGCAATCAATGGGTATCCCTGAGACAACGCAACCGCAACCTCAAGCCATGAGAGCTGCCCGACGCTACACTCTATGTCCACGTCAAGACGCCGCGCTGCCGCATTTTCGTCGCCACCACCGCCACCATACCGCCCATCCGTCGGCCAGCGCGATGCTCTGAGAAAAACCAACTTGAGGTGTGCCCCCGACCACCGGCCTCTCTGCTACCACTGCGGGGAAACTGGCCACACCTATAACCGCTGCTAGTACTGCCAGATGGGACTACATGGTTTTGCCATCAACGCGCTTTGTTCACAGTGGCGAGAAAGACCACGTGACATCGCCGAATATCTTGTAGGGACGCAGAGGACACCTTGATGACCTTCTCGTTCACCTTCACCCGGCCGCTACATGTCACCACATCATCGTCAGTACACTGGCCCAAGCCGGGGCCAGTCGCCTGGCCTGTATTAGGAAAAGTAAGGGCAGCAACCAATGGAGGTGCGGTTGCTGCACGACGAACTGCCAAAGATTCCCCGCCGCCACCACGACGAAACTTCAAGAGCCCGCCGTCACCTCAACATAGCCTCGACGTTGAAACTTCGCGACCAAAAGAAGTCCTGATTACGCAACGTTGAAACAGTGGTGCAAATCGTCGTAGCCGCAATCTGACGCCGGGACCTAACCGCAACGCCAGGCTATGCACTAGCGACCTCGACATTCTCATTGACGGCCACAGCGTCACACCTCTCGTCGACACCGGAGCCGACTATTCCGCCATGAGTGAGACTTTCGCCGCGAAGTTGAAGAAAGTTAGGACCACTTGGGAAGGCCCTGAAACCCGCACAGCTAGAGGTGACTTAGTTACACCAGCGGGAATATGCGCAGCTAGAGTGATCATCAATAGCAGCATTTATCCCACAAGCTTTGTCGTACTGCAGCATTGCTCGAGAGGTATGATTCAATTCTCGCTTCAACAAAATTTTTTCGCGCTCCATAAGCTTCATTGTAGCAGGGCTTGACTGTAGGGACATACACAGTCTTCTTTGAAGGGACTCACAACTGGCCAGAATGGGTGATTGTATTCTGGTAGAAAGGAAAAGAGCCTGAATTATGGCGATAGCATACTTTTCACTATCTGAGTATATTTTTAAGTCACGCTCAAAAGTAACCAAAACCGGCCCATAGCGCAAGGGCTATGAACCACAGTTAGCAAGTCTGAATAACTTTGCTGTGATTATTTATTGTGCAGAGGAATAAGGGCTTAAATTTCGAATATGTATGTTATTGTTCATTTTCATTTATTTCTATGTGGCTTACAAGATAACATAACTAGAACAAGAAAGGTGCCACTGCTTTCGTGGCCTCTGCAAGCAAACAGGTGTAGTTGCGCATGTGCACAGCGTTTCCAGAGTAATTCGATTCCCGTCGTGTTCGGCGCGTTGAAAGAGGCACGCGAGCTTGTGAATGCGATCGCTGCCACATGCGAAATGCCGTAGACTTGCTGCTCTGTGTTACCACTTCATGCGTGCTGCTGGTGGTGGCGATGATGATGGTTCGTCGGATTCGTCGCTACTGCTGTTGTCCGTCGAAGCATGGCGCTCTGGCGCTACCTGATAGGGGTCTAAATTTTGCGCTCCCATGCGAGCCGAAAATCCTTCCTCTAACTCACTCAAGTTGTCAAGTGATGACATATGGAAGCCACCCAACTGCAGCTGCACGTGAACTACTGTTCGTGAACTGTTGATCGCGTGTAAATGTTTCATTTCCTTTTCGAAGACTTGGCTTAGCTTGACTTGGCTAAAGTAAAAAAAACTGCCTGTGAACTGCCAAAAGTATTTGCATAAGAAACCCCGGGAAAGTTATGTAACTCTTATGAAATTATTTAGCATGCTAGAAAGCAGTAGTTGCAGGACAGCAGGCTTAATTGACAAACATAAAATTACCTGCTTGTACTTGGGCTTCAGTTCTCATCACTGCTGGCGTTACACTGGCGTATAATCGCTATCGTGATCACATCCACTGTTTCCACAAGCATGACTTTTTAAGATTGCATATTCGTCGCAATTGGAAATATCTGATTTTACATGTTCTTTGGTGTTTTCTGCGTTACCATTCCGTGATTACAAGCTCTGATCGGTACGCTTTACATTGCACTCAAGAAAATGGGTACCATAAATATTGGTTGTGGGTCTCTTTATTATCTAATACACTTAAACCTGCTTATGACAAACCTCCATATAACGAATTCCTTATTATAATGAAGTTTTTCTATTCTCTGTCGTTACTCTATAGAAGCAAATGTATTTTCAATCTCTATGTAACAAAGTAACAGCGAGAGACATGAGACATCCTTCACATAACCAATTTTCCTCACGTACAACCTAGGAATTTTACTCTGGATTGCGTATTTTCGCACGAGCATGCATATTCTGCGGGTGCCCTGCTGCCGCTTCGGCACGCACGGCACGCTTGTGGCCCAAGTGAGTCCCAGGCCAGAGTGAGAGCTTGTTATTGCGCGCAGGTGTGCGCAAGGCAGACAGGCAGGCCTGCGCCTGACGAACCACGGCCAGGCTAGACTACATCTGTGCGCGCTTCTTTTCTTACGGCCTTCTCACTGGTCACGAAAGCAATAGAAGGGTTTCCGAGTATGTTTCCCCACCTGTCGGCGGTAGAGGTGCTGCAACCCTGACCTTGCATTGCCTGCGCCACGCACACGACACAGGAGTGCTGCTCGATGTGAAAGCATAGAATAGGGGTTCTTGACAGAGAAGGGGGAGGGGGGTCATTCAAGAAGTCAAGCACCGAGGCAAGATCATCTCGTTTCAAAAATGAATGGTAATTATGAGATGGCTTACCCCATATTGTAGGTATGCATGTGCTCGTGGATAATACAAGCTCAAACTCAGTAAAAATAATGCAGAAGAATTGGCTAATGAGGCATAATGCAGTAGGCATAAAGCACTGCACGATCAGAGAGGTAAGAACGTTGCACCTGTTCTGCAAGCAGGGAGCACCAAATACCTTTGACCTTTGGTCTTTTTGGAAAACAAGGTTGCTTACAGAAATGACAAGCATGCCTTCCCATTGCTAACTATTTTCTATTTTTTCTTTATTTTCCAAATACATTTGAAGTGGTTTTTCAGGGCTAAAAGTTGCAATCTGCAGCTTGACAGCTCTTTGAAACCCGTATATGAGTTGTATCTCTAATAGTTAAATATAACAGCGTATCGGAAAAAAGAAAGTAAGAAAAAAAAAGGACTCTTGCTGCTGAATAACTTCTACGAATGGCATGCCTTAAGAGTAGTGTAGTGCATTGTCAAGGTGTTAACACCACCCAGAAACATTATTTCAAGGAACCTCAAGCTTTTTGCTTTCCATTGTACTGCAAGCCACATCCATGAAAAATGCGAAAAACGCAGATGCTTATGCTTGCAAGCCCCTTGCGCTGGAACTGAAAATCTCTAGTGCAAATCAGTTCCGCACTATTCTTCAAGTTCGTAAAAAAACATGTTTAGAAAAAGAAACTGACAACATTCCAAATTTTTAGCAAGTAGACGCCTTTTTTTTTAAAGAAATCTATATGAATTCTTTTATGAATTAGTTCTACAAGGATATTGTCAGTTTCCCTTTGTTTTGGCTGTAGTGCAGGATCGCTTATAGCGTGGATATTAACAACTTCTGCAACTTACGTTCTGTACTAAAAAATTTGTTTTTCCCCAAATTTTTTCTATTCCTGAAAGCAGGCCTCTCAAGTGGCAAAGGACAGTACCTGTTGTGCATTGTCCAGATCTTTCATGTGGTTGATATAGATGTCACCCAGAAGAATGAGTCCCTTAACGTGGTCTGGGTGAGACTGAAAAGAGAGTACGATGAGCAAGCAGACTTGTAGGTGTTTGCTGCAGAAACACGACTGGCAATAAACACTGAAATTTTCACAAAATGCCAACTATTTGGGCAACTTTAATTTGAGGACATTTCGTGTGAGCATCACAGAACAGGAATATAATAAAAAAGCCTTCAAGTGTTTTAACGGTGTCTGTCATTTCCATAGCATTTCCTTCTAAAGCAAGAGTATAGCACTGAGAGAAAGAGGTTGATTTTTCGCTCTGAAAAATGTAGGTTTAGTTCTTACTAGGATTAATAACTCAGTCAATCAGTAAAATCTTGAGGAGCTTAAGCTGCACTGGTACATACATTTTTTTCCCATTTGTAGTAACTCGATTTCTCTAGGAACCAATTACATGCAATTGGTTGCCAATTGGTTGCTAACATGTAATTGGCTGCTAATTGGTTACATGTAATTGTGCGCACCTAAATCTGAGCACACGGGCCTACAACATTTCTGCCTCCATCGGAAATGCAGCCGCCGCAGCCGGGATTCGAACCCGTTGCCCCGCCACGGTGGTCAAGTGGCTAAGGTCGCAGGATCAAATCCGAAGGTCGCGGGATCAAAGCCCAACTGTGGCGGCTGCATTTCCGATAGAGGTGGAAATGTTGTAGGCCCGTGTACTCGGATTTGGGTGCACGTTAAAGAATCCCAGGTGGTCGAAATTTCCAGAGCCCTCCACTACGGCGTCTCTCATATTCATATGGTGGTTTTCGGACGTTAAACCCCACATATCTATGGGATTCGAACCCGTGACCTGCGGGTCAGCAGCCAAGTACCTTAGCCACTAGACCACCGGGGCGGGGCAGACATACCTTGCTGCCTCAAAGCATATGCTGGGGAACTTGACTGCCACCGCTGCATTTTGAGCATTATGACTGCACAAATTTACATGCAGTCTGACAAGGATAACCAGACATGATGAAATATTGCTGGACATAAATCTGCATCAGGAATCAAATTCTCATAACGACCACAACATAACCTTCTGTTTTGCATTTGCATAGTCAAAAAGGCAAAAGGAACACATTTTTTTCAGCTAGCTGAAGCACATGATTAGAAGTTTATTAGTCTTTTTTGTGAGATATGCTGCATTTTTTACTTCACTGATGCAACAAAATTTTTAAAGGGTCCTTGTGGACATTTGTATTTCAAGGAACACTAAATGACAATGAAGTGGAGTAAATATACTTCATATATACCAATAAATTCACAAGCACAGAGCTATAAATACACCATATGATATGAGCTCAAATGATAATCAAGCAACATCATGAAGAACAATATAACTTTGTGAAATTATTACAAAAGGAGTTTGTAATGTACTACAAATGTATATGTTCACAACCAGTGAAGAGATGTATAAATATTTGCGGCAAGTTATGGAAGGGATGCAGTTATATGAGTTTTTAAATTGTGTCATGAACAAGTGAAGAGATAGCACTATCTTTAGATTAGTAGTAAGGCTATTCTGAATTAGTTTCTCCAAATTCAGAAGTTTCGCGTTTGCCATACGTTTGCCATTTTAAGCACCCCCCCTTCCTCCCCCCAATTCTAAGTGCCCTACACGTTTTCACAAGAAATATCATTAAAAAAAGTTTGCTGGCACATTTTTTTTTATGTGAAGCATTTCTTAGGGAACCTTGGCACCTTTCACCATATCTGCCGACCTAACCGCCTACGTCTTTTAGCTCTCCCGGCTGTTTTGATTATGGGGTATATACCAAATTGATACGGTGTAACATAGCTGTGTGATGAGCATAAGTGACTAGTGATAACATGAAAATCATGTCACGTCAAAGCAGTTACAGTGCTAAAAGCAGCGTGTCCGACTTAAACAGCAATGAATAGTGCCGGTGCCGACACGATGCCCACCAAGGTTATTTCTTCCGAGCGCATACCCTGTGGCTGTTCGGTAAGTGAACTGTTTTATATAATTGTTAGTCAGTAGAAATTGCTTTTCTTTCTAATTCGTGTATTTGCCAGCTATCAAAGTGGTTCCCCACGAGGAGTGTTTGGCCGCTTTATTTGTTTCAGTAGTTTTTCCACTCTACAGTACAACAGTTTTGAACATTGTGAGGGCTGTTTGCATATATAGACAATGACATAAATGCACGTTATTGACTAGCACATTGTTTTCGTGGGAACTCAAAGAGACTAAATTATGTGATGTCTTCGTTGAATCATAATAGTACACCTCAGGGATGAGGAGGAAGCTAAGATTATTGCAAACAAAAATCCTGTGCGACTCTCCCATCATTAATTAGCATTCATGCTCACTGAACCCCATTCTGTAGCTTGCATGATTGCAGTAGAGAGGCGCTTATTTCATGAAGCTTTTAGTGTGACTCCCGAAGCTCAGACGCTGGGATCAGTTTGGTGCTAGTGCCATTTTACCTTGCCCATAAGTGTCCAAAGTGCACCTAAATGACTGAGGTTTTGCTTCTGGGACACAAGCATAATCAAATCCACTGCACAGATGTGACAAAATATTCGTCCCTACTGTATGAAGTTGTTACCTGCTGCGAGCTTACCGGAATTTCGCTTATACCGGTTCTGTATTTTTTTAATGCATCATTTTTTTAGTAGCACTTATAAAAAAATTTCTTTCTTTCTTCCTGGTATTTTATATCTGTTTTTCTTTTCAGGCTCTACCTGGAGAAGTGATGCAGTGGCATACCATCGAAAAGAAAGAACAGCATGCTTGGAAAGCTTGTTTCGGGGAAGATTGCTGAATTCATGAAATCATTTTTCTAATAATTAAAAATATAATCAATCAATCAATCAATCATTTTATTTCCTTTAGATAAGGTGGAGTACAGGACAAAAAGCTCAAGAGCTTGACGAGGTCCTGACCCCGTTCACAAGTTGACAAAGCAGCAGGAATGGCAGTCAATCATGTACAACAAATATGAAATAAACATACAGGTATAACATCACAAAAAGTAATACAAAATGTTTATGAAAACAGTGCTAAGATAAAAATAGAGTAGCTTAAATGTATGGTCATGAAGTGGCATGAACATGAAAAGCAATAATAAAAAGGAAAGAATGGGCATAAATTCTGAGAGATGTATCATTGAGGATAATGTATCAGTTTGGCGAAGTGTTTAATCTGACAGTTTTGTTTAGAGGAAGGATCGAAATCTTTGCGGTTGAAAAAATTTAACAGAGAAGGTACTCTGTAGGACAATGATTGTTTGTCATAAAAGGTTCTTGGTCTCATTTGAATGGATCTTTTTCACTTTATAGAGGAGCTGCTATGTTGCAGTCCTCAAATGCCCTATATTTTTTTCCAAAGCTAAGAGTTCTCAACTAAGGAATAGGCTGCGATAGAGTTCTAATACACAAATACAGCACTAATAGACATATAGAATGCCAATAGACATATTGTTACGTTTTAAAAGAGACTGGTAGCTAGACGTTGAAAGGGGCCGTTTATTAGGTCGTTAGGGGCAGCACAGAAGCGACCGACTGGTTAAAGATCCTCCTGATCCTCTTCTTCCTTTCTCGCTCTCGGCGACAAGTGCGTTCACCATGTACGCTTCTTTGTCTTCGTGCATGTGCGCAACATTCGTCTCCGCGCAGACGAAGGCCGCTGGACGAGTCAGTCAAGTTGTCGTGGCATGTACAGTTTCAGGCGGGCAACATGAACCACTCGAGTTTTGGTAGCTCGTCGACCACTCGCCGTAAGACGAGCTATTACATAGTTGACCTCTGTAAGTCTGTCGACAATGACAAAAGGTCCATCGTAAGTGGCCAAAAACTTTTGGCATAACCCGCGCTTGCGTATCGGAGTCCACAACCACATTAGATCACCACGGCGATAAATCACTGGTCGATGGTGAATGTCATAGCGTGCCCTCGCTTCGTCTTGCGATGCCAATGTGCGTAGCCTAGCTATGCGACGCGCCTCTTCGGCGAGGCAGAGAGTCTCAGCGACAGTGACGTTGTCGTGATCACAGAATGATAATACTGTGTCGATTGTGTGCCGGGGCGAATGTGCATAAAGCAAAAAGAAAGGGCTATAGCCTGTAATCTTGTGCTTCGCGGTGTTGAACGCGTAAGTAATGAACGGGAGTACGTCATCCCAGTTCTTGTGGTCGCATGAGACATACATAGACAACATGTTAATAATGGTGCGGTTGGTACGCTCCGTCAGCCCATTAGTTTGGGGGTGGTTTGGTGTTGAGTGACGCAGGCGGGATTCACATAAACGGAGTAGCTCCTCCACGACATCCGCTGTGAATTGTCGGCCACGATCGCTGATAATCAGGCGAGGTGGGCCGTGTCGAAGGATGTCGTACTGTAACAAAAACGACGAGACTTCACTGGCAGTTGCGGAGAGGACGGCCGCCGTCTCGCAGTAGCGTGTGTGGTAGTCGACGCAAACAATCATCCATCGGTTGCCCTTAGCCGATTTTGGAAAGGGGCCCAGAAAGTCAATCCCCACTTGTTCGAAAGGTGCGCTTGGAGTAGGCATCGGTTGTAGAAGACCAGCCGGACCAGTTGATGGACGTTTGTGATGCTGACATTGCATGCAGCTTGCCACATAACTCTCAACAGACTTTTGCATACCAGGCCAATAATAGCGCTCTTTAGACCGGTGAAGCGTCCGCGCCAAACCTAAATGTCCAGATGTAGGGTTGTCGTGCATGACACTCATAATAACGGTTCGCAGGCTCTCCGGGACCACTAGAAGGAAACGCGCGCCACTGCTGGAGAGGTTCCTTTTGAACAACAGTCCATCACGCATACAGAAACGGCATGCACTAGTGGCAGCGGATGCAGCGGCGAATAGTGGTGCTAGTTTAGCGTCCTTCCGCTGTTCTGCTCTGAAACTGGGATAGTCCGGGAACGTAGGCGACACAGACGCTACAAGCTGGTCAAGGTCATCGGATTCACAGTCCGTTGTGCTAAGTGGCATACGAGAAAGACAGTCCGCGTCAGTATGTCGACGACCACTCTTGTAAGTGACGGTAAAACTGTATTCTTGTAGCCGGAGGGCCCTGCGCGCAAGGCGGCCACCAGGGTCACGAAGGTTGACAAGCCAACACAAGTCAGTTACGACTGTGAATAGGCCTCCGTACAGATAAGACCTAAACCGCTGAATTGCAAATGATACCGCCAGGCATTCTTGTTCCGTAACAGTGTAGTTTTGTTCCGGCCTGCTTAAAGAGCGACTTGCATATGCGATGACGTGTTCGCGGTCGCCGTAACGTTGTACTAGGACGGCTACAATACCTATGCCGCTAGCATCCGTGTGAAGCTTGTCGGAGCAGAAGGACTGAAGTGCTGAAGGACGGGTCGTGACGTCAGCAAAAACTTAATTGACGGAATGAAGAATCGCACTCCAGAGTCCACTCAAAGGAATTGTCCTTTCGTAAGAGGCATGTGAGAGGATACGCAACGTCGGCAAACTTCGGAATGAAGCGGCGGAAGTATGAACAAAGCCCCAGGAAACTACGAAGCTCCTTGACGGAACGCGGCGCATTGAACGCCTCAACTGCTGCTGTCTTCTGGGGGTCAGGGCGGATGCCATCCTTGTCAACGAGATGCCCGAGCACAAGCGTCTGGCGGTCTCCGAAGTGGCATTTCTTCTAATTTAAAATTAGGCCAGCATTTCGGATGAAGTTCAAAACAGTATCCAGACGAGAGTTGTGTTCACTGAACGTGCGGCCAAAGATGACGACGTCGTCGAGGTAGCACATGCAGATGTTCCACTTCAAGCCACGCAGAATAGTGTCCATAAACCTCTCGAATGTTGCCGGTGCATTGCACAGTCCAAATGGCATCACGTTGAATTCAAAGAGCCCATCAGGGGTTACACAAAGGCAGTCTTTTCCTTGTCCTCTGGGTGCATCGGAATTTGCCAATAATTGGATCGTAAGTCTACGGAGGAAAAATAAGAGGCCGAATGTAAGCAGTCTATTGCGTCCTCTATACGGGGCAGCGGGTATACGTCCTTTTTAGTCACGGCATTCAGTCGGCCATAGTCGACGCAAAATCTCCAATATCCATCTTTCTTCTTAACAAGGATTACCGGTGCTGCCCACTGACTGGCTGACTCTTGTACCACTCCCTTTTGCATCATTTCCTGCACTTGGTCGTTGATAATTTGTCTTTGTGACGGGGAAACACGATATGATTTTTGGCGAATCGGACTTGCCGCGCCAGTGTTGATGGTATGGCGCGTTCGAGACAGGGGGACAGGGATTACTTTGCCCTTCTGCGCAAAGTCAAACACCGAAGCGTGCTTCAACAGCACATTCATTAAAGTTCGGCGCTCGCTTGACCTAAGTGACTTATTTATCGTTGCCATAAGCGCCCCGTCCAAATTGTGACAACCAGTTCCGTCACGTTCTTCCGGCACGTCTGTGAGCTCGACCACTGATAAGGTCGCGTGTTCTTTGCTGACCGAAGCTAATCTCAAACCATTGGGTAGTGTCACGGGCTCAGAGGAACAGTTTACAGTCCATAGGCCAGTTCGTCCGCCATCTATCGACACCACACAATGGGGAATCAACACAATCTTCTTCACGTAGTTTATGTGCATTGGTTCTACGCTCGCATCGAAGCTGTCAGAATCCGCTCCGCGAAAAACAACAGGAACACGTACGGTAGACAACGCAGGTATGAAAGTATCGCCACAGACACACAGCGTAGTTTGATCATTGGCTGGAGTTTCCAGAAGTTCTGACGGCATCTGGCCACTGACAAAGACTTTCCCCGTGCGACAGTCTACAACGGGCACCACATTCTCGCAAGAAGTCCATGCCTAGAATGACATCATGTGTCGACCGAGGAATAATCGCAAACTCTGTCGTTATCATAAGGCCACCCAAAAATACTTCAGCACTACACACATCAATAGGGCGCAACGGCTCTCCACTCACTCCACAGAACGTCGAAGTTTCATCCCAGGTAAAAACAATTTTCCGCCCTAACACTTCTTTAAAGGAAGCACTCATCACGGGAATCGTTGCACCTGTGTCCACCAAGGCCATCACAGGCACATAATCCACCAAAACACGCACTTTGTTTTTAAACATACACACAGGAGGTATTTCTGTTAGTAGCACGTTTCCAGCGACCTCACCCCCATTGGCCGTGCTGGCTAGTTTTCCGGTGGCGAAGAGGGTGCTTTGCGACGCAGCGGTGAAGGAGAACGATGAGCACCAGGTCACGGTGGGGGCGTTAAACTCCTGTCAGATGCCGGGGAGATGTTGCGGAAGTTGCTGGGCCAATAGTTGTCATCAGGTGGTATGTGGGCCGGCCGCCGGTTACCGTGAGGCTGTTCGAAGGGTCGTGAAAAGTCAGATGGTTGGTGATACCGAGGAGTCACCCGACGGTTGCAAAATCGCGATATGTGGCCTGGCACACCGCAGGAATAGCACACAGGCCGAGGCCGAAACGTTGGTCGCTCGTCGTTGAATCGAGCGTCATCATTTGTTCTTGTGTAACGAATGTACTGGTCAGGTACGTCGTACCGAGACATCGGGTGTCGAGGAGGCATGCGCTGAAAGCGTCGGTCATACCGCGACGCGGGAAATTTGGTTGTCATCCTTGACTGTGGGACTGGACTGTACTCCACAGTTGCCGCGCTCATCGTCGGTTGCCATGGGGTCAAAGGAGGCACATCCATAGCCTCGCGTGGCAGAGACAACTCGCGATGGTCAGCTGTCGAACACGACATTTCTCGGTGCGACAGTTCCTCTCGAACAATCTGTCGAATGGCAGAAAAAAGGTCGAGGCCAGGATTCGTGTCAAACACTGGCAACAGTTGTAACGTTAGCCAGCCGACCAAACAAGGCGCAATTCGACGCATCTTGAAGTGTTTCAAACGTTCGGCAGTGCTGAATGACGTCGGACACAGAACTGAGGCTTTCTTTTCCAATTAGAAAATTATACACATCCTCAGCGATCCCTTTGAGCAGATGCCCAACTTTGTCCTCTTCCGACATGGTAGCACAGACCACCTTGCACAACCTTAACACTTCTTCTATGTAAGTGGTACATGTCTCACCTGGTAGCTGTGCCCATTGCGACAGTGTTTGCTAAGCCCGCTTCTTTCTAGCAACCGAGTCGCCGAAACACGCCCTGAGCTCTTTAACAAAAGATCTTTAACAAATATCGTTCCACAAGATGCCAACACTCACATAAAATACAAGAATACGCATACAAAACCACTACTTTTGCCAACTCCTTCTTTTTAAAAACAATTAGAGACTGGAATGAACTACCCGAAGGTATAGTGAACTTGAGTGACAACAGTGCTTTTTTCTCATCGTTGTGAAATTGTGACATAGGTACTTCTCTTTTGGTATCTGTTGTCATGTGTAACATTGTACTAAAATATTTTTTATTTTTATATGTTGTTATAATTGAATTTTCCACTATGTTTGGCGTCTTATCGCAGAAATATTTTCTATGACTTCTTATGTATACCCCCCTGCAGTAATGCCACTACGGCGTTGCAGGAACTATGTAAATAAATAAATAAATAAAAAAGATCCCACGTCGTGAGTGCGTCCTCGTGGTTCTCGTACCATACCAGTGTGGTGTCGGTCAGGGAGAACACTACGTTGGCTAGCATAGCAGCTACATCCCAACCGTTGGACTTGCCCACACGTTTGTACTTGGTGAGCCAGGCGTCGACATCTTCTTCGGCTTTTCCTTCGAAGGGCGATGGAACTCGGTAGTACGGAGGCGAGCCAGACGGTGCCGTCCTGGAAACGCCTGCTTCTTCGGGCATGTCGAAGTCACTCACGGCAGATGGTAGGATACCGGCAAGTCGACGGCTTCGTCGAAGCTGTTGCAGTGATCGTTCCGTAGTTGAAGCGCTTACCCAGCTCCTCCACCACTCTGTTACGTTCTAAAAGAGACTGGTAGCTAGACGTTGAAAGGGGCCGTTTATTAGGTCGTTACGGGCAGCTCAGAAGCAGCCGACTGGTTAAAGATCCTCCTGATCCTCTTCTTCCTTTCTCGCTCTCGGCGACAAGTGCGTTCACCATGTACGCTTCCTTGTCTTCGTGCATGTGTGCAACAATATACAGGACCAATACGCCAAGTGACCAATTCGTAATAGGCTAATAGAGCGCCAATCGACAAATACACCAATAGACAAATAGAGGTCTATTAGACCACAATGCCACTCATAAACCCATAGGATACCAATAGATTAATATAACTTCAATAATCGGATGGGCTATTGGTTTTTCTATAGGTGATTTTTGCTAGGCTACCTCTCCCAGCAGCATACACTACTGTCTGCCAGGCGCCAGTCACGCTCGCCATCGCCGAGACGATTTTCATCGCTGCCGCAGCAGTATTCTACCGCATGGTCTCCCAGCCCCCGCGGGGGAAACTAACCGAAGCAACCTCTGGAGGCGTGGTCGCTGACTGTCGAAGTGCTGAAGACCTCTTATTGACGCAGAGCCGTACAGAAACTGATGCGACATCACATGGTGCTGCAATGGCTGGCTTTCACTGGACGTATTAGTGACAATTGATGTTTGCGCAGTTACTACTTAACCATCAGCCAGTGGGAAACTGGCGACAGAGCTGAGAAAAGTAATCCCATCGTGGTATAACTCGCAGATTCGAACGACTGGAGGCCACGTCGTTACCCCTCTGGGCGCCTGGACAACTAGAGCTCAGATTTAAGGGTATATATTTGTAGCAAGCTGCCTTGTTTTATGCAAATACTTCCGTGATGTCATTCTGGGAGTTGATTTTCTACAGGAGAATGGTGCTATAATAGATCTGCAAAAGCGCCACGTCACATTCTCAGCTCCACGAGCAATAGACTTGCAGAATGATGAAAGGCGTGTTGACGTACACGTTTCTCAACACAGCATGATGCTTCCTCCACGAGCAAGTGTACTAATCAACGTCACATGCTGTGGTTTGGGCAATGGCGAAGGGGTGGCCAAAACAAAATGTAGAACACTTCCTGAAGCAAGGCATTTGTGTAGCTAGAAGTGTAATACACCTTCGTGGTGGTCAATCTGAATTGCTCGTTACCAACTTTAGCAACGAGCATCGACACTTTTTCCCTGGCAGTCGGATAGCTTTTGCCCACGAAGTAGCAAACATCACCAACTGTCTCACGTCAGAACTAGTGGATACCACAGACACATCAATCAGTAATATTGAAACAATCCTGATCTGTCCACCGATAACCAGACTGCGCTGTGAGCGCTCCTGTTTGATCGAGTTCAGGTCTTGCTTCGCAAGTTCCTCAAAGATCCGCCAGACATCTAACACTCAACACAAGATCATCAAGTTTTGAGGAAGCACGCCTGATACACCAGCACCCTTACTGCATGTCGGCTAAAGCACGTAAAGCGATACATATGCAAGTCCGCGAGATGCTTGACGATGGCGTTATTGAACCATCTAACAGCTTGCCGTCCTCTCCAGTCATCCTTTTCAAAAAAAAAAAAAAAGAAAAAGAACGGGTCACTACGCTTCTGCATCGACTATGGAAGCGTGACCAATAAGGACATTTACCCGCTGCCGCGTATTGACGATTTGCTGGATAGCCTTCGTCATGCCCATTATTTCTCTTCTCTGTATCTAAAAAGTGAGTACTGGGTAAATCGAGGTAGATCAGCGAGACCACTAGAAAAGAGCCTTCGTGACTCCAGACAGCCTCTCCCAATTTCGAGTACTTCTTTTTGGTTTGTGTTCAGCACTGGCAACTTTTCAGCGAACGATGGACACTGCCCTCAGATGGCTGAAGTGGCGGACTTGTCTTGTCTACTTTGATGATATGATGGTCTTTTCTGCCATGTTCGAGCGGCACCCTCACCGCTTATGCAGCGTGCTGGAGGCTATCGGATCAGCAGAGCTCGCACTAAAGCCACAGAAGTACCATTTTTGTTATGAGGAACTCAAATTTCTTGGGCATGTAGTTAGCGCCGAAGAGGTTCGTCCCGATACAGACAAACTTGCGCCTGCTGCGGAATTTCCAGCTCCTGTCGATTAGAAGGCCATCCAGCACTTTCTTGGTTTATGTGCCTCCTATCGAAGGTTCATTGACGTCTTTTCACAGATAGCGGAACTCCTCACTGGCCTCACAAGGGACGACACCATGTTTGCCTGAGAAAACCAGCAACAAGCAGCTTTTGATGAACTGCGACAGCGCATGCAATCAGCGCCCGCTCGCTCATTTCGAAGACGATGCTGGCACGAAGGTGCATACTGAGGCTAGTAACATTGGTCTGAGGCTAGTAGCATTCAGAGTTAAGATGACATTAAAAGAGTCAGAGCCCACACCAGACGCCCCCTATCCTGTGTCGAGGTGAATTATTCTAGTATAGAGATAAAGCGCCTCGCAGTCGCGTGGGCAATTATGATGTTTTACCCGTACCTTTGTGGTCGGCCCTTCAATATATTGATGGACCATCACGCCCCCTCTCTTGGTTGGCAAGCCTGCTTGACCCTTCAGAATGTCTAGCACCGTGGAGCTTGCGGTTGTAGGAATTTGACGTCCCATCGTTCATAAGTCCGGTCGTAAGCGTGAAGACGCTTACATACTGTCACGCGCACCCCTTCATCTCGTCAGTCAAGAAGTAGAGGATGATGGTTTCCTGGGCGTCATTAACTCAGACTTAAGCAGACGGCAGGGAAATGACGCAGAAATTTGTCCAATCATCGACCACTCAGAGGGCCAGGACGCAATCATACCACGTCTTTTATCCTCCTCGTTAACGTCATTCTACCTGCGATACAGTGTGCTGTACAAGAAGAGCGCCCATTCGAACGACTATGCTTACCTTTTGGTGATTTCTCGAGACATGCAAGACGGCGTCCTCTTCATTTGCCACGATGAACCTACATATGGTCATCTGGGTTACTCACAAACACTTGCCAGAGTGAGTGAGAGGTACTATTGGCTCCAACTTTCAGCGAGCGTTAAGAAGTATGTCAAGGGCTGTAGGGATTGCCAGCATCGAAAGCAACCATTCATTAGGCCAGCTCGTTTTCTTCAGCCCATTGAAGCACCTTGCATTCTGTTCGACCAAGTCGGCATGGAAATTCGCGAGCCATTTCCCAAGTCTGCGGACAGCAACATATGGGTGATCATCTCGATTGACTATTTGACATGCTATGCTGAGATGTAGGCGATCCCATGAGCCAAGGCTTCTGAGATAGTGAAATTTTTCATGCTCCACATCGTGTTATCTCATGGTGCTCCCTCCAGTGTAATAACGGACAGAGGGACGGCATTCAGGACGCAGCTTATGGACAAAGTTTTCAAACTAAGCAACACCAGACACCGAAAGACAGCTGCATACGACCTGCAAACCAACGGCCTTACCGAGCGACTGAATAAGACCCTCGCAGACATGATCGCGAAGTACATCAACGTAGAGGACAAAACATGGGACTGGATCTTGCCTTACATGACCTTCGCGTATAATACCGCCGTGCAAGAGACCACGCAATTGATGCAATTTCAGCTTCTTAACGGCTGCGAAATGCAGACTATGCTGGACTCTATGCTACCGTGCCAAGAAGACGACGCGTTGGCCACCCACGCCGAAGAATTTAGAGAGCTGCTGAGGAAGCTCGACAGCTTGCGGGACTGCACATCGGCCAGGAACAGCAGGCAGACGCACGACCCTGTAACCCTCACCACAAAAAAGTGTTGTACCCCCCCCCCCCCAAAAAAAAAAAAAAAAACAAGTTTGGGTGTTGACGCCCGTTCGCCGCCATGGCCTTGGTGAAAAGTTACTGAGCCGGTATTTTGGCCCATATAAAGTGTTACGCCGCGTCAGTGACGTGAACTACCAAGTGGTCCAGGACTCAACACTGCAGGCAGGAACCAAGACATAATCGAGGCCAGACGTTGTTCATGTTGTGTGCATAAAACCATTCATTGCGTGTTGTTCGTAACTTCTTTTTTGTTCACCCCTTTTTGTGCTTTTTATTTACTTTTGTGAACGTGTTTGTTCGTTCATTGACTTTTCCTATACAGTCGAGCCCGCTTATAACGAACCTGAGCCTGACGCGGCATCCGTTCACTATATTCTGAAGCTTGTAATATATTGCCACAGAGATTGTTCCTACTGATTATTTTACTAAGAAGAACAACAGGACGCTATGTGAGAGTCTACAGTGCCTCGCAACTAACGAGACGCTATGTGGGCTTCTACAGGGCCTAGCAACCAACGAGACGCTATGTGGGCGTCTACTGTGTCTCGCGCCTGCTCACGCATCTTGGGCAGAGCAGCGCATGCCTCTGGTGTACGAGCACGAGCCGGGAAGACTGACAGAGTAGTTGTTCAGAAAGGGACACGTAGGCGGAACGCCTTTAGCAGACTTTTCTTTTTGACATAGCTACTTTTCTGGGCACAAGTTCGCCCTCAATAAATCATTGTGTGTGTTCCTCCTCTTATATTACGTGACAATATGAAACACAGCTTTCAAAAAAGTTGCGAGTGAAAACACAAAATATTTCGCCTAAAAAAGTCCGTGATGCACGTGTTTCGAAGAGCAGGAGCGATAGGGGCGGTCTGGAGTTATTTCAAACAGCAGCGTGCTCTTCGCTGAGGCCCGTGGCATAAGCTGCATGAGGCACTGGCTCCAAAGTTTCATCATTCTCGCAATTCGATTCGTCCAAATCGCTCTTGCCATGTACTTAATTCACAATGCCCTAATCTGTGCACGATTCTGCAGTGCCGGAATCATCATCGGCCGTAATTAAACTATCGCAACAAATGTTCCATCCACTCTGCTAGGTTGGAGTCGTCGACGCGCTGCCACAAATCCCGCTGCAGTGGTCCTATTCGGAAGCTTCAGGCCCGATGTCGACGAAGTCGGCCTCACGAAAACAGTTTTGCGTGCATGTAGCCGTCACCACCGCCCATGAAATATTCACGATCTCCACAGCTGAATACTGTGACGCTTGAAGCAGCAAGTTGGCTGCCAGGTGGTCAACAGCTATGAGCAAGCGCTCCGCAACGTGGCACCTAACACGCCGGTTACGCCCAAGCCAAGCGGTCACACTTTTGACGTTTCATTGAGTGGCAGAAAAAAGCGTGCGAGGCCTCCCGTCCACCATCCTGACCACACACGCAACACAAATGCCAGAACACGCGATGTTGGGTTCAGGCGTGTGTGGGGCGCATAGGCAGAGTCAGCATTCAACAATAAGAATCTATGGGCACCTCGTCGATGCCTCATCCGTGGTCAAAAGTGGTTTCCCGGGAATTCGGCAGAGCGCCCACTCTGTTCGCTGCAACCGATCGGCGGCGCTCGGAAATGTTCGTTGTAAGTGCGAATTTGTGTCATTGAAACAATGTATATTTTTACGGTCACGCGGATATTGTTTGTTTTAGGCGAAAGTTTGTTTTAAGTGGGGCGGTTATATGTGGGCTCGACTATATTGCCTCGCGAATTGCCTGAGATTGCCTGAATAAGTACTGCCTCAGCAATACTCATTCCTGTGTATTCCATCTGTGTTGCACCAAAGCCAAGGATTTTGTCACCAATAGTACAAGCAAGCATGTGGCAAAAGTAGCCATCAGACAGAAACTAAGAAAAAAAAAACTTTTTCGGATATGAGGGTGGTTGACTCTTTTCTTGGTCGAACGTTGGCTGCGGTACCTCAACTAAGAATTTGAACCTGTCCTGCGAAGTGGAAACCACACAACCACTGCAGTTTTGCGTGCATGTAGCCGTCACCACCGTCTATGAAATATTCACGATCTCCACAGCTGAATACTGTGACGCTTGAAGCAGCAAGTTGGCTGCCAGGTGGTCAACAGCTATGAGCAAGCGCTCCGCGACGTGGCACCTAACACGCCGGTTACGCCCTAGCCAAGCGGTCACACTTTTGAAGTTTCATTGAGTGGCAGGAAAAAGCGTGCGAGGCCTCCCGTCCACCATCCTGACCACACACGCAACACAAATGCCAGAACACGCGATGTTGGGTTCTGGCGTGTGTGGGGCGCATAGGCAGAGTCAGCGTTCAACAATAAGAATCTATGGGCACCTCGCCGATGCCTCATCCGTGGTCAAAAGTGGTTTCCTGGGAATTCGGCAGAGCGCCCACTCTGTTCGCTGCAAACGATCGGCGGCGCTCGGAAATGTTCGTTGTAAGTGCGAATTTGTGTCATTGAAACAATGTATATTTTTACGGTCACGCGGATATTGTTTGTTTTAGGCGAAAGTTTGTTTTAAGTGGGGCGGTTATATGTGGGCTCGACTATATTGTCACGCTCTATGATTTCTAATTTTCCTTTATCTGAGTTTTCTATTTTTCTCTTCACGTGCCTATGTTGTAGCGTCGGGCTGGTGCTATGTCTTTTTCTTTCTCTCTTTTAGTACTTTTTCTTTTCGAAAGGGGGGAATAATGCCACCTGCACGTAGTAGATTGAGGGCAAGATCGGCTCTCGCCCTGAGGGAAAAAAGATCTCGTGCATCTTCCCAGCTCGAGAGCCAGCCGCAACGAATGCATGTTTCAGGAGCTAGCTACTTGGTGGCTGAATAAACTGCCAAGAAGTTCTAAAGCCTCGTGACATTATACACACAAGCGAAATTAAGATTGTTCGAAGGGAAAGATTACAGAACCTTACCTTGAGCCTGGGGAGCACTACAACTTGCACAGAAAACAAGCATATGTGAAAAAAAAGTTACACACGTAATGCAACAAATTTCCAAAAGCACTTGCTTATTTAAACTAAAATATACTCCGCGCTCAGAGAAACTTGAATATTGATCAGAATGCACACAAGCTAAATATTAGCGTGCTCACTGAGAAGAATTAGGTCATAACGAGCTCATTGATTAGAAAAATACTGCCGCAGTGTCTGTTACCTTCTTTCAAATGCACAAGTCTCTGTTTTGCGCTATTCTCCATCACGCGTCATTCTCATTCTTCAGGAATTGACAGAGCGATATGTTATCATCTTTACACTGCGAATGCACACATTGCCACATGCTGGAATGGTCTTTGGACACTGCTTTCTTCTTTTTCGGGCCGGCGTGTGCTACACAGAAAAAAAAAGAAGAAACTATGCGGCAGCTTCTGAACACACGCAACGTGGTTAACATGTCTCCTTTCAAGGATGACCCTATTAATGCGGACAGCAGGCGCAGCTGCTGGGTGATGGGCGCTCACTTGGAGCCGCGAATTGCCTGAAATTGCCTGAATAAGTATTGCCTGAGCAATACTCATTCCTGTGTATTCCATCTGTGTTGCACCAAAGCCAAGGATTTTGTCACCAACAGTACAAGCAAGCATGTGGCAAAAGTAGCCATCAGACAGAAACTAAGAAAAAAAAAACTTTTTCGGATATGAGGGTGGTTGACTCTTTTCTTGGTCGAACGTTGACTGCGGTACCTCAACTAAGAATTTGAACCTGTCCTGCGAAGTGGAAACCACACAACCACTGCAATTTATCAGTACTAACACATAGAGCAGAGACTAAGAAAAACAAGCTTTGATTGATTGATATCTTAGCTTTAACGTCCCAAAACCACCATAATGCCACGTTCCATTTCCCAAGTTTTTGTTATCGTCCCAAAACACCGCACGATTCTCAGCGCAAACCACGCCTGCAGTTTTCTAGAAGGTTCCGGACTGTAGTAGATCATTTCGATAAGATCACGCCCACTGTGCGAATGGTACAGATTGTTCTGGAACCTACGCCACCGCCAGCGATAACGCTAGAACATTAGATGGCAAGAGTATAAATGCCGACGCGCTTCGCCGCTTGTGAGTTGTTGATCGAAGGCCGACACTCCGTTCGCCGCTATCAATCCGAGACTGCTATCTGTGCAAGACTGCTGCTGTAATTGGACTTTCCGTTTACCGGGCACAGGTTCGCCCAAATAAACAGTTCAATCCCAACACGAAGTCTCCTGTCTTCGGCCACGTCACGACTCCGTGACATCTGGTGGAGGTGCTGGGTACACGGCTTGATGGCGGCGTCCGGTACAAGGAAGAAACAGCACCTCCACAAGATGTCACGGAGTCGTGACGTGGCCGAAGACAGGAGACTGGCTTCAGTGTGAGTCCGTACAGGGTTTCGACGCGAGAACGTGAGGCCATGAAGAGACAAGTTGATGAAATGCTGCGGGATGACATTATCCAGCCGTCCAAGAGCCCATGGGCATCCCCCGTGGTGTTAGTAAAGAAAAAGGATGGGACCCTACGTTTCTGCGTCGATTATCGCCGCCTGAACAAAATCACAAGAAAGGACGTGTATCCCCTCCCACGAATAGACGACGCACTTGATCGGCTCCATAACGCCAAGTACTTTTCGTCAATGGACCTCAAGACTGGCTATTGGCAAATCGAAGTCGACGAAAGAGACCGAGAGAAGACGGCGTTTATAACACCGGACGGCCTATTCGAGTTTATGGTGATGCCCTTCGGCCTTTGCTCAGCGCCTGCAACGTTTCAACGCGTTATGGATACAGTACTGGCAGGATTGAAGTGGCAGACTTGCCTTGTGTACTTGGACGACGTCGTCGTGTTTTCCTCGAGTTTCGACGAGCATCTTCGGCGCCTTGAAGCTGTACTTCAAGCCATCAAGACTTCCGGACTCACACTGAAGCCAGAAAAGTGCAGATTTGCGTATGAAGAGCTCTTGTTTTTGAGGCACGTTATCAGCAAGTCTGGAGTTCGTCCCGATCCACGGAAAACATCCGCCATCGCCGACTTCCCGCCGCCCACTGACAAGAAAGCCGTGCGCCGATTTCTGGGCCTGTGTGCCTATTATAGGCGGTTCGTGAAAAACTTCGCCCGCATCGCCGATCCGCTCACTAACCTTACCAAGGCCGATGTTGAGTTTAAGTGGGAAACGCCGCAGGAACACGCTTTCCAGGAGCTTAAACATCGCCTCCAGACGCCTCCGTTACTTGCCCATTTCGACGAATTCGCCGAGACAGAAATACATACTGACGCAAGCAGCGTAGGTCTTGGCGCCGTTCTTGTGCAGAGGGCTGACGGACGTGAAAGGGTTATTAGTTACGCCAGCCGATCGCTATCCAAAGCAGAAGCAAATTATTCCACAACAGAAAAGGAGTGCCTCGCCATCATCTGGGCTACGTCGAAATTTCGCCCCTACCTCTACGGCAGGCCCTTCAAAGTTGTGAGCGACCACCACGCATTGTGTTGGCTAGCCACCTTGAAGGACCCCTCAGGTCGCCTCGCACGATGGAGCCTGAGACTTCAAGAATATGACATTACTGTCATTTCAAGTCCGGCAAAAAACACTCCGAGGCCGACTGTCTCTCTCGTGCGCCTGTCGACCAACCGCTACCCGACGACCCGGATAACGACTACTTCTTAGGAACGATAACTACCAACGACTTCGTTGAACGACAGAGGGCCGACCCGGAACTTAAGGCCCTAATAGAATACCTCGAAGGCAGGACCGCCGTAGTCCCGAAGGTATTCAAGCGCGCACTTGCGTCGTTCTTTCTACGAAACGGTCTTCTACAAAAGAAAAACTTTTCACCGCTTCGAGCTAAGTACCTCCTTGTGGTGCCTTCAGCTCTGCGACCAGAACTCCTGCAGGCCCTTCACGACGATCCGACGGCAGGGCACCTCGGTGTTTCTCGCACGCTCGCGAGGATACAAGAAAGGTACTACTGGCCACGTCTTACCACCGACGTCACTCGTTATGTGAGAACATGCCGGGACTGTCAGCGACGCAAGACACCTCCGACAAGGCCAGCGGGACTTCTGCAGCCAATTGATCCATCTTGCCGACCTTTCCAGCAGATTGGTATGGACCTACTGGGGCCGTTCCCGACGTCGGCTTTCGGAAACAAGTGGATAGTGGTAGCTACCAACTACCTCACCCGCTACGCCGAGACAAAAGCCTTGCCAAAAGGCAGTGCATGCGAGGTAGCTAAATTCTTCGTCGAAAATATCGTCCTACGTCATAGCGCCCCGGAGGTCCTTATCACTGACAGAGGAACGGCATTCACTGCCGACTTAACTCAAGCAATCTTGGCATACAGCCAAACAAACCACCGCCGGACGACAGCGTACCACCCACAGACCAACGGCCTCACCGAGCGGCTTAACAAGACGATCGCCGACATGCTGTCAATGTACGTCGATGTCGAACACAAGACGTGGGACGCCATTCTTCCGTATGTGACCTTCGCATACAACACGGCGGTGCAGGAGACGACGCAGATATCTCCATACAAATTGGTCTACGGAAGGAGCCCGGCAACGACGCTCGATGCCATGTTACCCAACGTCACCGACGAAGAAAACCTCGATGTGAGCGAGTACCTTCAACGCGCCGAAGAAGCCCGACTACTTGCGCGTCTCCGTATCAAGAATCAACAGACGACCGACAGCCACCGTTACAACCTTCGACGACGCTTCGTGGAATACCAGCCCGGTGAACGTGTTTGGGTGTGGACGCCGATACGCCGACGTGGACTAAGTGAAAAGCTTCTGCGACGGTACTTCGGACCGTACAGGGTGGTTCGACGGCTCGGCCCACTTGATTACGAGGTTGTCCCCGACGGCATCACGAACTCTCAACGACGCCGATCGCGACCTGAAGTCGTCCATGTCGCGCGCCTCAAGCCGTTTCATGCGCGTTAACAAACTGAACTAGTGTTTTTTTTTGTATTATTGTTGTATCGTAATTTATTCATTGTACTTTCTTGCATTATTATTGTACTTTCATCTTTAGTTAAAGCATCGGGACGATGCCTTTTTTCAGAGGGGGGCAATGCCACGTTCCATTTCCCAAGTTTTTGTTATCGTCCCAAAACACCGCACGATTCTCAGCGCAAACCACACCTGCAGTTTTCTAGAAGGTTCCGGACTGTAGTAGATCATTTCGATAAGATCACGCCCACTGTGCGAACGGTACAGATTGTTCTGGAACCTACGCCACCGCCAGCGATAACGCTAGAACATTCGACGGCAAGAGTATAAATGCCGACGCGCTTCGCCGCTTGTGAGTTGTTGATCGAAGGCCGACGCTCTGTTCGCCGCTATCAGTCCGAGACTGCTATCTGTGCAAGACTGCTGCTGTAGTTGGACTTTCCGTTTACCGGGCACAGGTTCGCCCAAATAAACAGTTCAATCCCAACACGAAGTCTCCTGTCTTCGGCCACGTCACGACTCCGTGACAATATGATTATGAGAGATGCCGTAGTGGAGGGCTCCAAAAATTTTGACCACCTGGGATTCTTTTAACGTGCACCCTAAGAAAAGTAAGCTGGAGGTGATGTTAAAAATATGCAGCACACTGTTACGTGAGTGTGATTGTGAAAAAAAGCTCTAACAGGGTTGTCAAATATGCAATTTGGGCAAATCTCTGCCCAGAAAATAAAAGGTCAGACCGTAAGTCATTCAAGCTGTGCACTGATAGCGGTGAGAGCAGCATCGGTCATCCAGTAAACTGGTCAGCAGGAAGACACGTCGGCATTTTCACATGCGGCTTCGAACATTTTTTTCATTGGGGGTTTGGTCAGTTCTAGAATAATGTTCACATTAAGCGCTATTAGAACAATTCAAAATAATTGGGAATGTTCCTAGACATTTCTGGCGTGTCACGCTTGAGACAGTGGTTACATGCATGCAATAAGTCCGTTATATGAAAATAGAAAAAGAAGCTCGCACACTATTATGATCAATTGACAGACAATAGTTGCAACATTAACATGTAGGAAAACAGCAGAATGGATCAAGATAACACAAAAATAGCCAATACTTTAGTCAACATTACGGCGAAAAAACGATGTAGATGTGGACAAGTGACACGATGCAATAACTGTCATTATTATTTTAAATACTGGTAGCACTACACTTAATGAGAACAAGATAAAGAAATACATGACAGGACAAGTTGACTAACTGTCAGTTAAGAAATCAGAATGAATACTAGGAGATAAGAAAACAACAGGACTAGGTGGGCGTGATAAAACCAGGAAACTTGAGGGCAATATACAGAATTGCATTATGTATATTTATGTGATTTTGGTATAATTTGCAGAGATTCTTGTTCTGCAGTAAGTGAGTGGTGAGAATCTATGTGAAATACAAATTAGCACACTTGTCTCGCATCAGGCGGAATCATAAAAAAAATTTCCGTAAGAATAATGATACATATTGCTTGTTCTTAACTACGAGATGCCATTTGCAAGGAGCATACTGCACGGCACCTTCAATGCCCACATCAAGAAGCATTCATAAAATAACATTATTCTTGGTTGAAATAAGTACGTAGTTTGACTTCTGCTTGGATGGTATATATTCACTGTATTTGTATGATCAAATCATGCTGCAAACTGCTTCGCTATTTTTGGCATCATGCGCAAAGTGCACTGACCTGAAGAAGCTTTTGAAGGTATGGAACAGCCTCCAGTGGCCGGTTTGAGTCCGTCAACAAGAGGGCAAGGTTGAACAAGGCACTACGGAAGTCTTCCTTCACCTGTCAATTTCAATCAAATGGCATTCAAAGTAATAAATAAAACAAGCTGCTATAAGTGCTATGAACAACGGTACAAAAAAAAAGAAAGCCTACATAACTGGCCACTCCGATAACACTAATGTTTCAGAGGATGTATAGGGCAAGCTGATATGACCTGATCTTCAGCATGATATAGGCAGAGACCAAGAGAGAATTAGGACAAGTGCTTGCTGTTTAGCCCTTCTGTCTTGTGCCATATTGCCGGGCTATAAGGCTAAAGATCTTTAAGGGGAAACGCGAGTGAAAAACCGCAAGTTCTTACCAAAATTATGTATTAGTTGTTTTTATTTACTTTTACAAGCTTGGTTTTTTCTATACTTTCACGATAAAAGCTGTGAAGATTGTAATTAAATTTCAAGTAGGTTAAGATTGCCGTTAAAGAGCCCAAAGGGACTGCTAAAAACTAAAGAGTCCCCTGAAAATTGTCACCAGGCTGCTTGCTGTTGTATTTCGCAATCGGAGTTCCCTAAAGCAACAGTGCTCAAGATAACCATGATTGCCAAGCTCTTATGATCGAAGAAATCATCTTAAAAAACGTTTTTTTCTGCATATATGAGCATTCACTTATACTTTTGAAATCCAGTTTTCCCGAGATCCAATTTTGGGCCACTTCTTGAGTTGGCCATCATGTTGTTGATAGTTCTGATAGTCGGACTGATATGAAATTTGGCTAGCATATTCTTTGACATGTTAAAGGTGCAAGTTTCTACCTTAAAAGTCAATATCTATAATATAACTATTGTTATTAAAAACCGAAAGCAAGCAAATACATGGGCTGAGGATTCTAAGAATTCTCACAATTCATTTTCTCTTGATACCGGTTATAACGAACCTCAGCGTAACGGGGCATCTGTTTGCTGTATCCCGGAGTTTGTTACAAGTGAAAACAAAACAAAAAAAACGCGAAAAAGTGCATGATGCACGTGTTTCGAATACCAGAAGCGATAAGGATGGCCTCGAGTTCATTTAAAGTGGCAGCGTGCTTGTCACCGAGGCCCGTGGCACATACAAGCAGCTTGAGCATATTAATGTAACATACTTGTGAGCACTGGCTTCAAAGTTTTGCCGTCCTCTCCATCTGATTCCTCCAAATCACTCTTGCCATGCACTTCATTAGTTTTTTAGCAAGCTTTGGAAATACAGTTCGCAAATACGGTACGGTATTACTAGAGGTGTGTGCCTAGGCGGTTTCGACCGGCGGCAGCGTGGGAATCAATCCGAGTCGGTGCATCTCAAGTAAAATTATCGGTGGCGGCGCATGGCTACCTTTTAAGAGACAGTGGGATTGGGCGTGTTGGTATAACATAATAAGGGGTGCTTACCAGTGCAAACGGCAGGGCAGGAGGGGACAGGAGAAGAGACGAGACAGAGCGCTGAACTGCCAACAATTTATTTCTTGTGAAGGTATTCGCCTTTATACAGTTACCAGTCGCACTAGTCATGCGCGAAACACAATGACAATGCATAAGTACATCACATTGACAAGCCAAGGAACAACTTTTCCTTATCAGTGAGAGGGACAGAAGGTGTGCTAACACAAGCATCTTTCAATGAGCAAATCTTTTCTGTCTCTATGAACTCACGTGTAGTAGGATCCCTGCATCTAGCAACAATAGAACACTATGAAAATATTGGCCGGCAGCCACACGTGCTGCAGTGAACGGGCCAGCCATCCTTGTTTATAGTGATCCACATTGTACATATGTTCCCTCAGCCTCTCATTTTAACAACGACCTGTTTGATCGACGTAATACCTTCCACACGATAACAGCAGCTGATATACCACTGAAGAAGAATGACTATTTGGGCTAGTTGGTTTGAATTCATGGTAATAAGGGCTGCAGCGCGAGCACGAATGTGCTAGAAGAAACAGACAAAAGGCGAGGCACGGAAAGCAAAGAGAACAACACGAACAACAGCAAGCAAAGAGAACAACAGCTCGTGTTGTTCTCTTTGCTTTCCGTGCCTCGCCTTTCGTCTGTTTCTTCTAGCACATTCGTGCTCGCGCTGCAGCCCTTATTACCATGACACACCACATTACAGATGCAATCTCTGAATTTATTTGCATGTTTTGTAGTGCAAACGAGGGTAGGTCTGGGTGGAGGAACGGACAGCTTGCACAGGCGACTCAATTTTTGAGGGGCCGTAAAGACCACCTTCACATTAACTCGCTGTGCCACTTTCTTAAGATTGTGGGCTATCTTGTGCATATATAGAACCACGGCGAAAGCCTTTCTAGCTGTGACAGGTGGGACAGCATTATCTGTCCCTTTGGCCTTGAGTTCACGCAGCAGGCCTTCGGCAACGGAAACTTGCACGTGGTTGGGGTAACCAGCCAACGTCAGCCTTGAAGATTGCTCAACAAAGCTTTCTCTAATCTTGTGCACACACGATTTTCACAAGGCATTCAAGAAGCAAGATTTTGCAATACCTCGCTTAACTAACTTAGAATGCGCGGAATGAAATGGCAAAACAGGCTTATTTCCACGCGGTTGATACATCCAGCAAGTGCGTCCATTGTTCAAGAAAAGCTTAAAGTCAAGGAACCTGATTTCACAATTCTCAGATAGTTCATGAGTAAGCTCAAAATGTTTAAAACCATTTCGCATCAGGTCTAAAACTGTAAGAGCGTCATTCTTATACGATGCAACGTCAGTGTCCATAAAAATTAAAAAATCATCTACGTATCTGAAAACATGTGTCACATTAGTGTTAGTGAAAACTTCCGAAATGTATCTGTCTAATTTGCCTAAAAACAGGTCACTGACAATAGGAGCGATGCAAGAACCAATACAGATATCGGATTTTCGAAGGTGAGGTTTTCCATCCCATAAGATGCAAGTCGACTGAAGGTAAAACCTTAAAATCTCTAAAACCCCACTGACGCTGACGCCAGACTGGGTCTGGAGTTTTAAGGTGCCATACTCATCTATATATTCCCCAATGCATTGTAACAATGAGTCATGCGGAATGGAATAGTACAGGTCCTTGACGTCTACAAACAAGGCGGAAGAGTCTTATTGCAGCGCGATGAAACAAACTCCTGGACTTCACATGAACTTTTTACCAGAAATGGATCGTTCACTTCTAGGTACTTCAAGGTTTTCTGAAGGTAGAGTGCAATGCATTTTTGCCAGGTATTATTTTCAAAAACAATAAGCCTAAAAGGCATGTAGACCTTATGCGTTTTCACGCTGATGAAGGCTTAAAAGAAATCTTCCTTGGCATCCGACATATTCTTAAGGACACTTACAAGGTTTAACTTGTGAAGCAGGCTCTTAGCTTTACTTTTGAACTTTTTCGTCGACACTTCAGCATGACAGTTAAAAAGGGTCGAAACCGTGTGACAAGCTTTTTCCCGGTACTTTTTAAGGGACATTACGGCAAAGCCGCCCTTTTTATCAGCAGGCAACACACATAATGAATGCTTCTTCATAAAATCTACTACGCGTTTTACCGGAAGAATCGAAAGGCTCGTCTTACACCGACTTAGGACATCTACGCCGTCCGCTATACAGCGGTTTTGCTCTTCTGGTGGAGCACGCCGAGAGACTTGTCGTACGATAGCCAAAAGGTCGTGCGGGGAACGCTTATGATGTTATACCAACACGCCCAATCCCACTGTCTCTTGAGGTACTTCAGGTTGATGGTATTTGTGACATAGTCGAAATATGTGAATGAGTCAGGACAACGCGAGAAATGCACGCGATTTCGGCTTTAGTGGGATCTAAGAATATCAGAAATTGTGAGCACCAGTTTGATATGTTATTTAGGTCTGATTGAAGAATAAAGTTATCATGCTAATTGAGAGTGCAATGAGAGTGCGGTGACGGCAGTGCAGAGCTTTCTGTGTCATGTCATCAAGGCCAAGAATCGCAACCTGCCCAAACTCGCCGCATACTTCGCCAGGCAAGAATTTGCCTGGTCTCCTAGTACACATGGGACAACTAGCAGGACATAGTCAATAGCATCCACCACCGCCGTCATCGCCAGACTTTCAAAAGCAACAAGCACTGGAGCCCCGACCGGCTTGTGCGAGGCAGGCAATGCCAACCACCAGAGCATTTGGTTCTACCTATGGTAATTCATGGCCTAGCATTTCAATGTTTCCACCTTCGAAAAGAACATCATCGCCAGAGAAGGCCCTGCTGTGGCAGGCCCGACACTGCCTCGGTGCCCCTATAGTTGCCGCTCTCCCCGACCACTTTTTGTTACGCACCCCTCCGTCCTTTGTCCCCCCGCTACTCTGAGCCTTCCGCATCACCAGACGCGGCCCGTGCTTTCACACTGCCACTGATCTTCCGAAGACCAGTCGGCCAACCCCCTGTTTTTAATCGCTGGTACTGTCACTGGCGTGGATGGCCTGGAGTGACCTGACCATTTGCCAACATCGTTTGTATCTGATAGTCTGCGTCTTGTCTTATCGTATTGTTCTAGTGCACGCATGTACACTACCCCATCCAATCTGATATTTCGTGATTTCTTTCGTGTTTAGGACCTGTTCTCGCTCATTTTGCACTCGGCTCAACATGCTTTCCCCATGCGTGCGGAAGCATAAAAACGGCAGTTAATTTGCGTGGAACATAGGTTCAACCATGTAGTTGACTGGTGATGTCTGGTGCATGATCCGGTACGGACCGTCATACTTGGTTATGAACTTTCAGCAAAGGCCTGGAGCAGATGATGGCACGCAGAGCAACACGATTGTTCCAAGCGCGTATGATGAAGGGGATGAGCATTGGTTATGGGAGTGCTTCTGGCGAGCCTGATTGTGCGTAGTAAGCGAACGTGCGAGCTGCCCACATTCTTCGGCATTTATGGCAGCTTCGGCCAATGTCGTCAATTCTGAAGGGCCTGGCCGGTACAGAAGGATAGTGTCCAAGAATGATGAAGGTTCCCGACCATCAAGAAGGAAGAATTGGGAGAATCCAGTTGTAGATTGAATTGCGCTGTTATAAGCGTAAATAACGAATGGCAGTATGCGGTCCCAGTTCGTATGGTCATCGGAAACATACATGAAAAGCATGTCACCAAGCGTGTAATTAAATCGCCCGGTCATCCCGTTTGTCTGGGGGTGATATGCGGTGGTTGTTCGATGCACGATGTTGCATTCGCATAGGAGTGCTTCTACAGCTTCGGACAAGAAGGAACGCCCACGGTCACTGAGAACCTCACAGGGTGCACCATGCCAAAGGACGAGATTGTGCAGAATGAACAAGCTGACTTCACGCGCAGTGGCCTCGGGAAGCGCCGAAGTTTCAGCGTAGTGCGCAAGGTGGTTCACGGCTACGATGACCCAGGGGTTTCCATTTGGTGTGTATGTTAGGGGACCGTACAAGTCGATTCCGATGCGGCCAAAAGACGGGAAAGGACGAGGCAGTGACTGGAGTGGCCCTGTGGTTGTGCGAGGCGAGCTCTTCCGGCGTTGGCACAAGGAACATGAACGAACGTACTGCCTAACAAAGCGCCATTTCGCGCCAGTAATATAGAATTCGTAGGCGAGAATACGTTTTCACTACACCTGCATGGGTGCATTGCGGATCCGCGTGGAAGGAGGCACAGACATCAGAACGCAGGTGGAGAGGGATTACCAGCAACCACTTGCGGCCATCAGATAAGTAATTTCACCGGTACAGAAGACCGTCACGGATGGTAAAATGGCGAGCAGTTCGTCGAAGCAACCGGTTGTCGGTAAGTGGAGATGTCTGAGACAGGTACTCTAAGAGAGACGCTATCCATAGATCCTGGCATTGCTCAGCGGACATGTCGGCATGTTCAAGTGAAGAACCTTCGCAGCTGAAAACAGACGTAACATAATCGTGGGAAAGTGGCGAGCGAAAAAGAGCGTCGGTGTCCGAATGCTTGCGGCCTGACCGATAAATTACATGAATGTCATAATCTTGGAGACGTAGAGCTTGGCGAGCTAGGTGACCAGATGGGTCTTTTAACGACACCAACCAACACAATGCGTGGTGATCAGTCACGACGTCAAATGGGCGGCCATATACATAAGGTCTGAATTTCGTGACTGCCCAATAATGACAACACATTTTTTCTCGTTGACTGAATAGTTCTTTTCCGCTTTAGTGAGGATGCCACTAGCGTAGGATACAACATACTCATCGAAGCCAGATTTATGCTGAGCAAGAATAGCGCCGAGGCCTACTCCACTAGCGTCTGTATGGATTACGGTTGAAGTGTCTGGATCAAAGTGGCGTAGAATGTCCGAAGATGGTGTAAAAAGGCGAATGCTTCGTCCATGCTAGGGACCACGCCGAGATGTTTTGGTTGTCGGCAAGTAGCTGCATCAAAGGTGCGATTATGGTGGCGAAATTGCGCACAAAACGGCGAAAATATGAGCAGAAGCCGATGAAGCTGCGGAGTTCTTTTAGTGTATCCGGCCTGGGAAAGTCGGTGACAGCGCCAAACTTGGCTGGATCAGGACGAACACTATGCTTGCTAATCACATGCCCTAAGATGATAAGCTGACGGGCAGCGAAGCGGCATTTCTTCAAATTCAGCTGCAGTTCAGCGTACGAAAGACAAGTCAGGACGGTTGCGAGGGAGCTGAGGTGGGAGTCGAAGCCCTTTGAGAAAATGACGTCACACAAATAGCACAGGCATGAGTTCCATTTAAAGCCTCTAAGGATGTTGTCCACGAGAAGCTCGAAGGTGGCAGAGGCCGAATGGCATCACCTTAAATTCATACAATTCAGCAGTTTTGAAGCAGTTGGCTTCATTCATAGAAACCTGCCAGTAACCCGATCGAAGGTCTAAAGAAGAAAAAAAAACTCTGCTCCTTGCAGGCAATCGAAGGCACCATCGATTCTGGGCAGCAGATAAACATTTTTTTTTTTCACCAGTACAACCGGAGAGGCCCAAGGGCTGTTCGAAAGTTGTATTACGCCGCGTCGAAGCATATCATTCACCTGATCATCGATGGCACAGTGTTCAGCATGAGAAACTCTATATGGGCGCTGGTGCAAAGGTGCATGGCTACCGGTGTCGATTTTGTGAACGATAGCAGATGTGCGCCCTAACGAAGGTTGGCTATGGTCAAATGACATCTTGAAGCAATCAGTAAGGCCAGGAGTTGGGTGCGCTGAGCAGTGGGAAGTTTAGGGTCAATCGATGGGAAAAAGTCTCTGGAGATGAAGTGGGAGTGGTATCACGGGTAATGGTAATTAAGTGAGATGATGGCAAGTCATCAGGTTAGTGACTGGATGAAACAGAATCAATTTCCTCAAGGTGATTGAGGACTTCGCCACGGAATATTATGGCTGGGAATGAAGGGAGTTCGTTATATACATGGAGCCAGGTGAGTTTTCTATGGTGACAACAGCAAACGGGAGAAGGAAGCTTTTGCGAGAGCCAGAGGCGTCAAAGGGGTAAAAGAGGGCAGTGAGAGAGGGCGCGTCGTCACAGAAAAGTGGCACAGGAACACAGGATAGAGGAGGGATGTGAGTGTCCGCGGCCACGGTGACTCGGTAAGATAGCGGCTTGAAAGAAGGTCTTTTAGAGGTTGGCGCTTCACACAGAGGCAGTCAAGACATTGTCGACAACTCTAGTTTCGCACGGGCACAGTGAACGACGGCATCATGAGCACAGAAGATGTCCCAGCCTAAGATGATATTGTGTGAACACGGGGAAAACCCAACGAATTCAACTACATACAAAATATTGTGGATGACCAGTCGAGCTGTGCCCGCCGCAGAAGGTTGGATGTGATGCGCAGTGGCCGTGCGGTGAGAGACATCGGAAAGCGGCAGCGTAAGCTTCTTCAACTTGTGGCACAGTTCACCACTTAGCACAGACACGGCAGCACGACGAGTATCAACGAGCACTTGCATAGGTACACCATCAATATGAACAGTTATTTCATTAGCAGGTAAAAACGGAGGTCTTGAAAATTTCAATACTTGCGCAGCTCTTGCCTCGGGAACTGCAATGGTCAGTTTTCCGTTTGGGCGGGTGGCGATCGAGAAAGCATTTGAGAAATGGCAGAAATAGGAAGCACCGGGAAGATGGCAGAAATAGCAAATTGGCCTGTTGTCTGGAGTGCGCCAAGGGTTAGTTGATGGTGGTGTGGGGTGGCGAACAGGAGGTATATATTGTCACGTGCTAGGAGCTCAAAGAAATGTACAAAGAGACGCGACTGTCAAAAACTGAAACACACAGAAGGATGTCTCCGCTGGCACGGGTTACTCGTCTTCGTCTTCTTCGTTCACTGGCACAGAACTGGTTCAATGTTCACTGGCACAGAACACCAGGTGGCATTACTCCTCCACCCAAGAGAGCACTGACTCGATGCTCAAACAAAAGTGTGCACAGCAGTGGGTCGAAGTAAGCAGAATAAACAAACATTAAACAAAATAGTGCAAGAGAGAAAATGCGTCCTGGGCCCAGTAATCGGAAATAAACGGCATTCACTGTTCACAAGAAGAGTTCACTGGCACACGAAGAAAATACCCACCACCACGTAAAGTATGGTTTTAGGCGGATGACGTGTACAATCTCTGGGCGTGGTAACGTGTGCTGGGATGATGATGAGCCTCCGTCTGGAACCACTTCGTAGTTCTCATCGCTCACACGTCTGAGTAATTTGTAAGGTCCAAAGTACTTTCTCAAAAGTTTCTCACTGAGAGCTCGCCGCCTAATGGGTGTCCAAACCCAAACTTGGTCACCAGGTTCATAATTAACTTCTCGATGATGGATGTTGTACCGCTGTGCATCTGCGCACTGTTGAGTTCTGATGTGCACACGGGCCAGTTGACGTGCTTCCTCAGCGTGCTGAATGTATTCATTGATGTCGAGGGCTAATTGGTTGAGTTTGTCGATGTCCTCACACGGAATCATGGCGTCTAGCATAGTACTGACATCTAAACCATAAACAAGCCGAAATGATGTGAAGCGTGTAGTTTCATGCTTTGCAGTGTTGTAGGCAAACGTTAAGTATGGCAGGATGTCGTACGTAACGTTTGTCCCGCGTAACACTCGTCCCCCGGTTGTAGATGTAGATCGATGTAGATCGATCGGTTGTAGATGGCCTGCGGGCTTTGAGGGTGGTGTCTTGCGACGCTGGCATTCCTTCACGTAGCGTTTGACACAGGCAGACAATTTAGGCCAGTAGTAGTGTTGTCGCACCCGATCCATAGTTCTCGAGTAGCCCAGATGACTGGATGTGGGCTTGTCGTGGCAAGATAATAAGACGTCATCGCAGAGGGCTTCAGGCACGCCGAGATGATAAGATCTCTCACCAGCACCAGTGTTCTTTTTGTATAAGACACAATTTCGTAGGCAAAATGATGGCAACGTTTGCGACATTGGATCAGGAATGGGCGCGGTGCCACCTTCTAAGTGATCTATAATCATTCTTAGAGCGGCGTCATTTTGTTGATGAGACATCAGATCCGGCCCCCTCAGAGTTGCCATGAAGGCACCGTCCTCTTCTGCACTTATACTGGCAGATTGAAGAGATGCTCGTGATAGCGTGTCGGCATCTTCGTGCTTTTTCCTGACTTGTACACGATAGTGACATCAAATTCCTGTAGGCGCAGACTTCATCGTGCTAATCGTCCTGAAGGGTCTCGCAGATTGGTCAACCAGAACAAAGCATAATCATCAGTCACCACTTTAAATGAACTTCCATAGAGATATGACCTAAACTTTGCAATTACCCAAATGACCACGAGACATTCTTTCTCTGATCAAAAATAGTTAGATTCTGCGTGAGACATAGTGCGACTTGCGTAGGCTATTACCAGTTCAATGCCATCTTGTCATTGTACCGAAATAGCTCCAAGACCAATATTGCTGGCATCAGTGCGTAATTCTGTGTCAGCATCTTCATCAAAGTGGCTGAGCACGGGAGGGTAAGAGAGCCGGTGCTGTAGTTTGGCAAAGGCAGTCTGCTGTTCGTCAGCCCAGACAAACGGTGTGTCATTATGCGTGAGGCGTAATAGTGGCTCTGCAATGTTGGAGAAATTTTCAATAAAGTGCCGGTAATACATGCACAGACCCAGAAATCGTCGAACATTTTTCTTGTTAGTTGGAGCTGGAAAAGCGTTGACGGCAGTAGTTTTGTCAGGATCAGGCCGAACACCGATGGCGCTTACGACGTGACAAAAAAAGTTTAATTCTTCATAGCCGAAATGACATTTCTCAGGCTTGAGTGTGAGATCGGCTGATCTAATGGCTTCGAGCACATTCCGAAGGCGACGAAGATGCTCGTCAAACGTTTCTGAAAACACAACGACATCATCGAGGTAGACGAGACAGCTTTTCCACTTCAGGTCTGCCAAGACGGTGTCCATCATTCGCTGGAATGTGGCTGGAGCATAACAGAGGCAGAAAGGGAGCGCTTTGAATTCATAAAGGCCATCCGGCGTTACAAAAGCGGTCTTTTCCCGGTCACTTTCATCGACCTCTATTTGCCAGTAACCACTCTTCAAGTCGACGGACGAAAAATACTTCGCGCGTCGCAGCTTGTCCAGAGAATCATCGACTCTGGGCAACGGGTACACGTCTTTCTTTGTGACATTGTTAAACTTCCTGTAGTCGACACAAAAGCAAACCGTGCCATCTTTCTCTTTCACAAGAACGACTGGTGATGGCCAAGGGATGCTTGAAGGCTGTATCACGCCATCCTGAAGTATTTCCTTAACCTGCGTTTGAATCACGAGCCGTTTGGTTGGCGAAACACGATAAGGCTGCTGCCGTATGGGATGCGTGTCGTCCTAGGTGATGATACGGTGTTACGTTATTGGTGTTTGACGTATCTTCGAAGAACGTGCAAAGCATGAGCAGAATTCCAGCAACAGCTCACTCAAACGCTGCTTGTTCGTTTCAGAAAGCGTTGGATTGATGTCGACGCTACTGAAAGACGCTTCAGCAGTGCCGATGACCTCAGAAGCAAAACACTCGGTGACATTGGCGACTGGGTCAGTGTAGGCGATAACAGATACAGGAAAAAGGTGCTGGTGCTCGTAGCTGAAGTTTGTGATAAAAGCATCGCAGTGATCATCACGAAGGTCAACGAGGCTTCTCGCTTGGCAGACACCCTGAGACAGCAGGAGAGAGTGATTGCTCTCCACGACTGCTTCACCGGGCATTACTCCGTCCCACGCCACCTGGACCACAACAGTTGTACGAGGTGGTAACGTGACAGCGTCGTCGACGACTCGAAGATACACTCTGGAGTGGCTGGGGTTGGCGTAAGCTGTTGTGGCGTTTGTGGTCGTGAAAATGACTAGACGTCGTCGAATGTCAATTATAGCACCATGCTCCCTGAGAAAATCCCTGCCAATGATCAGGTCTCGAGAACACTGCCGGAGAATGCTCAAACTGGCAACAAATGTACAACTGCAGACTTGCAATCTTGCCGTGCACATACTGAGTGGCGTGACGATATGCCCGCCAGCTGTACGAATTGGCGTTCGGTTCCAAGGCGTGGTTACTTTCTTCAGAAGGGTGGCCAGTTTTTTTGCTAATTATGAAATAGTCCGCACCAGTGTCAATTAAAGTGCTGACATGCAACTATCTAGCAGAACAGGAATATCTGAATATCTAAGGAAACTCTTCCGCAATCAGCCGGTGATGTCGCTGTCAATGTATCGTCGGTATCTTCAGTCCGCGTCAATAGGGGGCCTTTAGCATGACCAGTCTGAGCGGCCTTGCCCCCGAAGGTCGCTGTGGCGAGTTTTCCCGACGCAGGCTAGGTGCCCGGCCCTGCACCACGCCCGAATAGGTGCAATGATTCGGCGAGAACCGCCGCGGTGATGGAGAACGTGATTGGTGCCGAAATGTCGATCCGCGCTGCTGGGCAATGTAGTCCACAATTTCTGGAGGCCGCTGGCCGAACCTAGCAAGTGGGGAGTGGGCCGAAAAACCACGAAGTCTCAGCTCTCGATAAATGCACTGTCGGTAGATGTGCCCAGGTTCGCCACAGTGATAGCAAAAAGGATGTCGATCAGGGGCCCGCCACACGTCTGATTTTTCCGGAAATGGTCGGCGGTCGCTGAGGTCTGGGCCCGCTTGGACTGCCTGAAGCATGGCTGAGGCCGTGGTATAAGGCGGAGTGAATTGTGGTGCAGGTTGGCGCAGAGTTTGGTCTGCCGGAAGCATGGCAGGGGCCGCGAGCGGAAGCGGAGCCAAAGGTAGTGCTGGCTGGAGGAGAGTTTGCGCATATGACATGCGAGGGAAGTCATTTAGGGCCCGCGGCTCTGTCTGACAGGACGGTTCTCGTAGTGCCTGCTGAACATCATCTTGGACAATGCCGGACAAAGAACTGACAGTGGGCGCCGAGAGTACTGATAACTTCTGCAGTTCTTCGCGGATTACAAAGCATATGAGCCCTCAGAAGAAGTCGAGGTGGCCCCCAATACTGCCCATGTAGTCTGTAGCAGAGGCAAAGTTCACTTGTTCCTCGCACGTCTGTGTCCGTTGCCGAAGCATGCTTTCAATTAGGACGGCTTCAGCAAGAAACTCTGATATAGTCTTGGGGGGCTGTGTACAAGATCACCGAACAACTGCTCCTTCACCCTACGTATCATATATCACACCTTCTCTTCCGGCATGTGAGGGTCGGCTTGTCGAAAAAGACGCGTCATGTCCTCGTAATTACATTGCTACGCCTTCATTTGCTATTTGCATACAACACTGGAGTTCAAGTTCAGCTCGCTCTTGGCGATAGGGACTTGCATATGTTTCGAGAAGCCGGCGCTTGTAGTCCACCCATGACGTGAACACACCTGCCCGGTTTTGTACCAAACACGCGCCCCGTCATTCAAACTGAAGTAGACATGTTGGAGCTCGTCTGTGTCATCCCACATGTTATGAGCGGCAACGAAGTCATAGTGGACTAGCCAATCCTCAACATCCTCATGGACAGCACCATGAAAAAGATTCGGCGTTCGCGGTTTGAACAGTGCATGGTGCATTGGCGTTGCACCTTCTATACCGGCTGGGTTAGAGACACTTGGGACGGCGCTACCTGGGATAGTTGGGGCCGTCATCCTTTCTGAGAGAAGTCCGAACTCAGGGTCCAGTCCACTGATCCTTCAGCTAGCCCGGTGAACAGGCGTAACCACCGGTACGGGGCTGCAGCTTCTTGTACTGGGAGGGGTTCGGTGCATAGGGTACCCAGCACCTCCATCAGTTGTCACATGCTAGGAGCTTAAAGAAACGTACAAGGAGACACGACTGTCAAAATATGAGATACAAAGAAGGTCATCTCCGCTGGCACGGGTTGCTTGTATTCGTCTTCTTCGTTCACTGGCACAGAACTGGCTCACTGTTCACTGGCACAAAACGCCAGGTGGCAATATATTTGTTGTATAATTTTTCAGCTTTATGTTCCTTATTCTAGCGCTGTTTGCCACACTTCTCAACAATAAAACTTGTGCTCACTAGAACTACCCACACTGCATTTCTTATTATGCTGCTTTGGAATCCCAACAGCGGCAGCTGCATTTTCGATGGAGGCTAAAATGCTATAGATCCCTGTACACAGATTTCGGTACATGTTAAAGAACCCCAGGTGGTCAAAAATTTTGGACCTTCTTCACTACAGTCACTCTCAAATTCATATTGTGGTTTTGGGACGTTAAATTCCATGTATCAATCAATCAATCAGGTTCATGACCATCATATTTTATTTATCAGGTTAAGTTACATGATGCGTACGTTAGTAGGAGTTTCTAATATCATCATTGGACAGCAGCTTTGCCTGTGTTGCACCTTCGTCATTAAACGCTTCGGAGTGCCTTTAGCCGTTAGGGTATAAAAAAGATACGAGTATATTGTACACTCGCATACAAAAGAAGACAAATATTCTGTCCCATGTCTGGGTGTGCGTGTGTGCGTTTAGAATTTAGCACAACGTGCAAATGTTCAATAATAATGTTATTCGCTGGCTTGATTACATCTTAGCACATGTACTTGAACGTTGTGGGGGTGCTGACACCCCCCCTGTAAAGTTGTCTGCGCCGCGTGGCGCACGTGTCTCGCCCCAAGGCTTTATTTTGGTGGTGACCACCGCCAGGCGATAGATGGCGTTGTGTTCGCTTTGAGTACCACTGTTGGTAGAGAGGTAGCGCCGGCGGTGGCCCCTGGCGGAAGGCAGGCCTTGGTGGCGGGCGAGCGGTTAGCGAGCCTCTTCTGCGCGTGGCGGCAGCCGCGAACGGTTGTCTGTTGCGTGGGCCCCCGGTGCTTGGCACCGCGGGCTTCGCGCCGGGGTCCCACGTAGATAGTCAGGCGTTGGCGACGCCGCCTTGGGTATGTGTTAGTGTGTGTTTATATTGTTATTGTGCATTTAGTGTGTCACTGCGTTATGTTGTTTGTATGGTAGCGTGTTAATTAAAATTGATGTAACATTCGGCGGACGATATCGTCATCAAAATTAGTTCATAAATGTATGTATGTAGTGGGCTTTGTACCGACCGTATCCACTGTGTCCGTTCACTCCAAGAGCGTGGCGGAGCGAGGCGCGTGTTCGCCTCGCCGCCGAGACACCACAACGTGGCCTATCAGACCTTGGAATTGTGTCTGGCTTTTACCATCAAAATTATTCTCTGCCTAGCGAAAATTATCGTAGTGATCAATTCCGGCAAGACCTCCTCCGGTGGGTACTCGTATGACCACCGCGGCAGCATTAATCCCATCGCCTAGCCAACTTAAAACGAGCTCAACTACTGAGATTTCTGCCTAAAATCTCACCGAGTGCCGAAGCCTCCACAAACACAGTGACACTGTTTTCTAGTGTGCAGACATTATTCACTCTAATAGCGCCCAGGAATGGCATTATGATAGTAGCACCGCTTAGTTTCTAAATTATCAAAAAAAGGTGCGTAGGTGGCGGAGGTGGAGAGGAGATACTCGCGCGAAAATTTTTTGGGGAAAGCTGGAACCCCCTCCTGGCTACACCACTGCCTTCAAGGTAGAGAATACACCTTGGAGGATATACATCTTTTTTTTTTGTGATTTTGTTCAGGTGACGATAATCGACACAGAAACGTAGGGTTCAATCTTTCTTCACTAATGCCACGGGGGACGCCCAAGAACTCTTGAACGACTAAATAACCTGATTCCGTAGCATTTTATCGACTTGTCTCTTCACGGCCTCACGTTTTTGCGTCGAAACCCTGTACAGAATCTGACGAAGTGGTCTGGCATTTTCATCTGTTATGATGCGATGTTTCACGACTGGGGTCTGCCAAATTTTTGACAATGATGAAAAGCAATCCTTGTATTGCAGAAACAGGGATTTCAGCTGTTCTTGCTTATGCTTGCCCCGTCAAAAAAAAAGAGAATTAGTCTAATCGGTCATACCAGTTTCCAGCAATTTGTCCTAAATGAAATGAATTGGAAAGGGATTGGGATGTGGTGCTTCGATGTGGAGGACCAATTCGACCACACAGTTACAATTGGTCACTCCAATAGGGGCAACCAGTTTCCGATTGGTCTCCCAATTGGTAAACCATTGGAACAGCGGATCCCAATGGGCCTCCCAATTAAAATACTTGTTGGTCCAATTGGATGAGCACACCGAAATCGGAAAAGACTTTCCAATTGGAAAAGACCCTTTATTAGAAACTATCTAGTTGTAAAGAGTTCATGTTGTGAGTGTTCAACTGGTTCGCCTAATAGAAACCAGTTAATTTCAACTGGCTGACCAGCTAAAGACCAGTTCTTTTCAACTGGTTGAACCTATGGAGTGCCATGTGCAAGTTTTGTGAAATCGGCAGTGAGTGAAAGTGGTAAAAATTTTGTAACATTTTTTTTAAATCATAAAACTCCTTACTACAGTACTGCTGCACACTTTTCTTGCCACTTGACACCTTTATCACGCGAGCAGCCGCCGCAGTTTATTCATAAGAGAACACAGTGAGAAAGCGCAAGCATTGGTTCAGTAATAACAACCCTTCCAAAAACGCTGCATTCGAAGCAATAAAGTGAGGTCAACATAAATTTTAAAAATTAATTTCTTATTACAAAATTTTGTATTGTTTTTTTGACTAAAGCAATAGTCATGTAATTTATACTTTCATAAAATGCATGCGCTCATAGTGCAAGCGCGGCAGCTAGTGCCATCAGCATCGTCATCAGCAGCGCACCACCGCAGCAGACACAAGTCATAAGCTTTACCGATGTGTTTTATATCCAAGGTCTTTGCAATAATCATGTTGACATGATCCATTGAATCAGCCCCATTTCTTCACAATCAAGGCAAGTATTTTGTTTCTGAACCACCTTAACTGCTGTATTATTAGCAACTTTTGCACATTTTGTTCATTACCCTAACTAGTGTTGGCTCGCGACTGCAGCGGACACGGTGCACGGGCGCAGCAGACATGAAGTGTAAGAGCTACTATACGCAGTAAGCCTTGTTACATCGATAACATTTCCATCCTCCATGCAGAGGTAACGACACTCGTCTGGAACACTCGAATGGCGCGCTTCGAATCGCACTGTCAATGTTGCCATGCATGGCCGCTTCGGACAAACTCTTCACGTGTGGATGTGGAGTATCTCGAACTACCCAATCTGGAAAGTGCCAGAGCGTTCAGTTACAGCATTTAAGTCTAGTGTATTAACCTCTTTACTTCAGCCATGTAGCTCATTTTTCTCTGTCTTATATTTTTCTTTAGCACAGTCTGCCTGCATGATTCCCGATGCAACTCGGAACAAAGAAAAAAAACTGAGCACAAGGAACCTCCTGTCCAGAAGCAGCAGCAGAACAGGCGGCAGTTTGACTACAAATACCCTCACTAGCAAAAATTGGGAGTTTTACTACAAAGCTCACTTTGCATGAGACATTTTTGCAGAGCTGTTCTTGTCTAATAAAGGCTCTTTGTGTTGTGCACCAGCTTGCTTTAAATGGATGGCCATTTGCACTCAGCCGGTTAACCAGTTGTCAACCAGCCTAAATCAACTGGCTGACCAGTTGAGCACCTGTTACCTTCAATTGAATGACCACATCTATTCGATTGCTTAACCAATTAAACACCATGTACCTTAGACTGGCTGTCTTGTTGGACACCAGTTCTCTTCAACTGGCAAACCAGTTAAACACCAGCTACCTTCAATTGGATGACTACACCTATTTCAATTGGTTAACCAATTGAAGACCACCTAGTTTCAACTGGGGAACCATTTTCGATTCACTTAAAAAAACAGCGCCAATAACGAGGGACAAGAGAAAGAAGGAGACAGACAGCGGCACTGATTTACAACAAGAATTTATTTGCTAGAACCGCACAATATATACTTGGGCAGTATCTGACAAAAAAAGAGAAAATACAAAACAAACAAAACAAAATCCACCTAACAACCACGTAGTCATCTCCACAACTCACCATGAACAACACGTGTGCTAACGTTCCGAAGGAAATCTATTTCTTTTAGTGATAGCGCAATCGAAGGCCTGCTGACACATGCACTACCCAGCCTTTCTATTTCTAAAGCCTCGTAAATTTCACGTATCATCTGGTTCCGATGATGCCTAATGACAGTACAAAGCTGAAAATCAGGGACAGAACCGCAGTCTCGGCAATGAATGCCGAGATGGCCCGAAACTGTAGAGGAGACGTTGTGAGCGTGCTCTTTCAGCCGCTCATTTAAACACCTGCCTGTTTGGCCGATGTACCACTTTCCGCAGGACAGGGGTAGAGAGTACACCACCCCTTCAATGCATGGAACGTACTTCTTCCGATGCTTGATATTGCAGCCTCGCTCACCCCTCGAACCAGGATTCACGGCCCTGCACAACCTAGCCAGTTTTTATGGGGCAGAAAAAACCAGGTCAACGTCGCACCTGCTGGCCACTTTTTTGAGATTGTGGGTGACGCCGTGGATATAGAGAATAACGACGAAGTTTCGTTTCTCCCGTCCCTTATCCTTTGTACGGGTTTGAGCATTATTTTCTGGGCTCGTTCTGATTTCTCGGAGTAGACACTCAGCAACAGCGGTCAAAACGTACTTCGGGAAACCAGCTTCTGTAAGGCGTTTAGTTTGCTGATAAAAGCTGGACTGAATTGTGTGATAGCAGGACTTTCGCAGAGCATTTGTGTAGCTAGTCTTAGCAATAGCGCGCTTCACCACTTTCGAATGTGCTAAACCAAAAGGGAGGATTGGCTTGTTAGCGCGTGGCTAATAGGCTCAACACACGTGGGAAGAACTCAATGTTAACACCATTTTGAGTGATTTATTTTTAGCCAGCCGTGATCGTGCCATTCAGAATTGCTTGGGATCCACACCTGTTAAGAGAGTATTCCGCTATGTTGACGATTTCCTTGTGTTGTATCAAGCTGGAACCTCGTCGGACGGTTCGCCTTTGACTAGTACTTTAGAAATTTTCAGTAAGTGCCTCTCTCCGCTTGTTATAACACATGAAGTTCCGGACAGAGGAGCCATCAGGTTCCTAGATTTGATGTTAACATTGAGTCCTTCCCACGTGTGTTGGGCCTATGAGCCACGCGCTAACAAGCCAATCCTCCCTTTTGGTTCAGCACATTCGAAAGTGGTGAAGTGCGCTATTGCTAAGACTAGCTACACAAACGCTCTGCGAAAGTCCTGCTATCACACAATTCAGTCCAGCTTTAATCAGCAAACTAAACGCCTTACAGAAGCTGGTTTCCCGATGTACGTTTTGACCGCCGTTGCTGAGTGTCTACTCCGAGAAATCAGAACGAGCCCAGAAAATAATGCTCAAACCCGTGCAAAGGATAAGGGACAGGAAAAACGAAACTTCGGCGTTATTCCCTATATCCACGGCGTCACCCACAATCTCAAAAAAGTGGCCAGCAGGTGCGACGTTGACCTGGTTTTTTCTGCCCCAGAAAAACTGGCTAGGTTGTGCAGGGCCGTGAATCCTGGTTCGAGGGGTGAGCGAGGCTGCAATATCAAGCATCGGAAGAAGTACGTTCCATGCATTGAAGGGGTGGTGTACTCTCTACCCCTGTCCTGCGGAAAGTGGTACATCGGCCAAACAGGCAGGTGTTTAAATGAGCGGCTGAAAGAGCACGCTCACAACGTCTCCTCTACAGTTTCGGGCCATCTCGGCATTCATTGCCGAGACTGCGGTTGTGTCCCTGATTTTCAGCTTTGTACTGTCATTAGGCGTCATCGGGACCAGATGATACGTGAAATTTACGAGGCTTCAGAAATAGAAAGGCTGGGTAGTGCATGTGTCAGCAGGTCTTCGATTGCGATATCACTAAAAGAAATAGATTTCCTTCAGAACGTTAGCACGCGTGTTGTTCATGGTGCGTTGTGGAGATGACTACGTGGTTGTTAGGTGGATTCTGTTTTGTTTGTTTTGTATTTTTCTCTTTTTTTTTGTCAGATATTGCCCAAGTATATATTGTGCGGTTCTAGCAAATAAATTCTTGTTGTAAGTCAGTGCCGCTGTCTGTCTCCTTCTTTCTCTTGTCCCTCGTTATTGGCGCTGTTTTTTTTAAGGGAATCATGTCGTACCCATTCGCCCAAGCAACCACGTTAGCCATTTTCGATTAACTGGGTTACCAGTTCCACACCAGTTAATACTTTAACTGATTAGCCATTTGGGCACCAGTGAGCTTCAATTGGATGACCAATTGGTCCCCCACCTACATCAATTGGTCAACCAGTCAGCCACCAGTTCTGTCTGAATGGTTATAACCAATTGGATATGAACTGGTTCACCAATGAGATATCATTGGTATGTTTCCAACTGGTGGCGAAATTCCAATGGGTTGAAAACCAATTGATGTCAAGTGATATTTTTCCCATTGGATCACTTGAACTTTTTCGACTAGGTGGGAAGGCTCGGATTCACGTCGAAGGCTGAATGAGACGCTTGATTCCCCGGAGTAGGTTCCGAACATTAGGTGAGGGCAAAAATGCTGGTGGCTTCTGCAATGTCCTCTATGCATGCGATCATTGTGCCTTTGATCACATGTTTGTCTTCATTGCTAAATTCGTGAGCATAACTATTTCTTTCCCTCCACGCAGCTCGTCGATTCTTTTTACGATGCAAATATCGCAGTTGACTTCCAGGTGCTGATTTCCCAAGGCCTTCGAAGTCTTCTGGTTTTAGGGTACCAAATGAAACGATGACGCTTGTGTGAGAAGGAACGGTCACTTGTTCTTCTAGAAAATTGAGGCATGGATTTTCGATGGCATGTGCGGTGATAGTAGTGCTTTTTCTGTGGATAGTGTTATAGACTTTGTTCTCAGGTCGGTGACCGCGCCATAGAGGACCAAGCAGTTTATATCAAAAATGACATTTCTCGAGCAAAGAAGTAGTAAGATGAAGCTTGTGGAATACATCTGGCCGTTAATGGTGACTCTGGCTGTGTAGATTCTTGCCAGTGCTACTAGGTGACCTCCGGCTGTACGGATTTCAGGGCCTTCCCAAGCGGTCCTAGTTTTCTTCAACTTCGCAGCGTATATTCTTCTGATGATTTAGTATTTGGCTCCGGAATCGATCAGAGCAGTGACGCTACGGCCATCGATGAGAACGTCGAGGTCGTTAGTTTGTGCAACATTCCAGTTAGGTAGTGGCATCGGATCATGGCTAAGACGGTTTGTACCGCTGCTTTGACGTTGCGTCATCACACCATCCTCTTGCTGGGAATTTTCGATGTTGGGCAACACCCTCTAAAAATTCTTCAGACCTCTTCACATCCTCCTCTAACGACGTGCTATGTCACGGAGAGTGTCCAGTGGAAGAACTGGAAAAGCGTCTGGCTACACTGGCTCCAAGTCTGTTCTCGGCACACTTGTCCGGGAAAGTCAGTGCGTGTGCACAGTGCTGCTATGAAATTAGTGTTCTTCGTGGTGTGTGTGCCCAATCAATTCAGTATTCTTCGTGTCCGTGTGAGCGTTCTTTTTTTCGGCATACCCGTGTCAATGCCCGATATGATGTTTGGTGCGAGTTGTAGGAATTGCAACGACTGACTGCAAGTTTGTGCAACATAAGCCGGTGTTGTCTTGCTGGGTGCCGCGGAAACTATGACAATGGGCCAAAAGTGCGCGTGTGTTAAATCCCGAGTGATGACGTGCAGAAATAAGCGTGGCTTCGAGCAATTCCACAAAAGTATTTCATGCCAACAGTGTATTCAAAGGTAAAGAATTCTAACATTGCCTTAACAGGTGTATGAATCATCGTTCTTAGCTGCAACAGCTATAATTGTGGAAATAGTATGCTCTTTTTGTATGTATTGAGAATACTTCACTACAACTATGAAGAAGCATGCATTTCTCGTGAATATTCTTTGATCACTGGGGTGGATTTGTAAATTAACAGTGCTAAGGAAGTTATCTTTCTCACAGTATAGTTAAAATATCTTCTATTTTGTTCTTACTGCCATAAACTATGCCTGGTTTGGTCTCTGTGTTTTATTTTCTGCATGTTGATGTGTGCAACCATTCTCTGATGAAGCGTGATATGTAGCAAGTTATTGCGACAATAAAAATGACATTCTCATGATGCAATGGAAAAAAGAAAACGAAAGCAGTAAAAAAATGCAATTTTTTTTCATTGCAGATGCTCAAATCCACCTTGAAAGGTGGTTTTATTTTTCCTTTTGTTGCTTTTTTTATTTTTTTAAACAGAATTGTAAGCGTAGCACATGCCAGGTCTATGGATAGCAAAATTCAGTGTTGGGTAAAAAAAAAAAAAATTCGTTTGACTGCTATGCTACGCATATCACCGTGCCGTTTTTTTTTTCTTTAAGAACGATTCCGTGCTTATACCACAGTTAAATAATTATGAAGGAACAGCTATTTGCAGGTTATATCTGCACGTAGTGCGTTTCATGAGTAGTGTGTTTATAACAGCAGCTTTTTTTTCTTGCACTTGCAGGTTTGCGAGCTTCACTTCCAACCAGAGAATTACATAACGAGACTGTCACATCGAAATGAACGAACAGGAGGAATAATAGAAGTGAAACGGGAGAAACGCAAGCTGAAGCACAATGTTGTACCACCTACCTTTCCGAACTGTACAAAATACTTGTCCTCAAATCCAACAAGTCGTGAATCACCAGCAAGAAAGATCGCAAGAACGGAGAGCGCTGCTTTGCAAGAAGCCATAAACAGATCGCTTGACTCTCCAAAACTTGAGCAAAAAAGAAACGAGGTGTCTTCATGTATGGACTTTAAAAGGAAGCTATAAGAGATCTGCAGTAATAATCTTTAAACAGTACCTATCAGTAACGAGTGCGTAAGGTTTCTTATCATCGAAAACAATCCTTCTCCTTACAATAAATGCTCATTGACTGTTCTCCCAGATCTCTCACTTTCTGTTGTTTTCAACGAAGTGCAACTCCGATCGCTACAGTGACCAACGCAGTATTGTCGCTTCGCTGGCATTTTTTCTGCTGGACCACAAACCGACATTTATACATCTGAAAATGGCCACACAACACAAACTATCTTTTGCTTGGTAGTTCGAAGTTTGCACAGCAACCAATGTTGTCTTGAACAACGTCTGCAGGCTGAAAAATTACAGCATCTAAGACAATGCACAGAGGAAGGCCGCAGCATGATAATCAGCAACACCAAAGAAAAAGTGATGATTTAACCGAATAAAGCTTATCTTGTGTCATACGGTTTCTTCTTGCGAGAGTAAAACTACCTTCAAAATGCTTCACTTGTGTCCGAGAAAGCTTCTCAAATACATGACATAGTATTTCGCACCCATCACAGACTATTCCAGAGCAATAGAAGCGAGCGCAACGCTCCGGAATATCGGGACGCAGTGCCTGCACGAGCCCACAGGATGACATCGCGCAGCCATCAGAAAGGCCTTAGGAATCTAGGCGGTGTTGCGTTGGGACTATACGTTGACGTTGGGGCGGGTTCTTGAGGTTTTGTGGCGGCAACGACGTCGACGACGGAGGAGCTTTAGCAGTTCGTCTGCTGAACCGCACTGGCATCGGTAGCTGCCCGTAGTTTTCAGAGTACGGGCTGGACCACCGTCTCGAGTTGGGCCAGTGTACGACCGGCGCTAAGGCGACATGTAGCGGCCAGGTGTTGGTGAACGGGAAAATCCTCGGGGCGCCCGTTGCGCTGCTGCGAAGTAGTTGACGATGTTGCGTGGTCTTTCACCCCGCTGTAGACTTGGCGCGTCGATGGCGGTACCATACAGCCCAATTTGGCGGTACTGGCAGCGGCGGTAGGCGTGGCCAGCTTCTCCGCAATGGTAACAGAGTTGTCAGTGATCAGGGGCATGCCACACGTTAATAGGTTAGCAATAGGTTAATCTCCAAACTTTCGAGCAGCGTAAAATCCGCAAGGAAACGGTATTTTTGCGAAAGTTTGCCTCAGTTCATTTTAAACAATCCAGGAAAGTTCTGGAATCACATCCGTAGTGCACGTAAATCGGTCGATCAATTATTGGTTGATGGCAAGATGGAAACATCTCGTCTCTCCATTGCTAATGCTTTCAATTCCTTTTTTCATTCTGTGTTTTCAAACGATCAAGGTGATGAATTTTATATGGAGGCTCATTCGGAACAGATCGAGCTTGTTTCTTTTGAAGGAGTTTTTGAAATGCTTCTGCGATTAGATCCTAAGTGCACTACTGCCCCGGATGAAATCCCGAACGCCTTTCTGCGTCGCTATGCAGAATCTTTAGCTCGGTTCTTGACAGTCATTTTTCGTGAATCTTTTCGGACGTCCGTGCTGCCCCGTGATTGGCTTATGGCTAGGGTAATTCCTGTTTTTAAAAAAGGAGACCGTTTCCATGTTGACAATTATCGACCAATTTCCTTAACGTGCTGTTGTTGCAAGATGATAGAACATATTGTAGCTAACCATATTCTTAATGTACTGGAAAAAAAATAAAACATTGAGTCCCTTCCAACATGGTTTTAGAAGGGGATTTTCTACCGTTACGCAGTTGGTCACCGCCGTTCATAGTTTTAGTTCAATCTTAGATCACTCCGGGCAGATTGATGTTTTGTTTTTAGACTTAAGCAAGGCATTCGACAGGGTTCCTCACGGTAGCCTTCTTTTAAAACTTAAACAAGCAGGAATTCCTTCTACACTTGTAAATTGGGTTAATTCATATTTGAAAGATCGAACGCAATTTGTAGACATCGATGGTACTTGTTCCTCTTCTCTAACAGTGACATCAGGTGTGCCCCAGGGAAGTGTGCTGGGGCCCCTGCTTTTTTTGTTGTATGTTAATGATCTAGTGTCTGTGGTTGGTGATACTGTGAATATTGGAATGTTCGCGGATGATATCATGATTTATACTGAAGTGCAGTCTGCTTCTGATCAACATCAGCTAGATAGGGCTTTATGTGACATATCATCTTGGTGCGACAAATGGGGCATGAAAATTAGCACTACAAAAACTGTTCTTTTACGTATAACCAGGAAACAAAACCCCATAACTTTCCGGTACAAAATTAAAAACACCTTAATCGAGGAGGTTAGTAAGTTTAAATACCTAGGTATCGTATTGAACTTCAGATTAGATTGGAACGACCACGTTCAGCAGGTAACTTCTTCAGCGCTAAGAAAACTTGGTCTTTTACGGCATAAACTTCAAGGTACACCTAGTAACGTTAAGCTTTTAGCGTATAATTCCATAATTAGGCCTAAACTGGAGTATGCAGCGGTTGTTTGGGACCCGCACACGAACAAAAACATTAACGAATTGGAGAAGGTTCAGAGGAGGGCTGTTCGTTTTATTTATAATAAATATAAAAGAAGTGATTCTCCGTCAGGTATCATGGCACTCAATAAAATCCAACCACTACACATTAGACGCCAAGTTGCCCGCTTAGCTTTTATGGAATCCCTAATTAAGTGTAAGACTGGATTATCACCCACTCCATTCATTAGTCCGTCCACCACGAGGAAAACACGACACACACATAGCTACAGTTTATCCCCATTCTTTGCCCGAACAAATACCTTTAAGTTTTCATATTTTCCACGCACGGTAGATGACTGGAATAAATTGCCAGAAAGAATTTTTAGTGGAAATTTTATAACAGCCCTACACGATCATTTTAGAAACCTTTAATTACTGACGTTCGGGTTTTTAGCAATGTTTCTTGAAGTTGTGCGTGTTTTTCTAGTTTTTATTTGGATTGGAAACCCTGCTATGTTTGTGCGAAAAGTCGGTTATACCGTTTCTTGTTTATTTTGTAGTTCCAAGTGAATTCTGCGTTTTGTTGCTTCATTGTTTTTGTTACATTGCATTTCATTGTATGTACGTGAACATTCTTTTTTTTTCTGCCCGTCCTGCTTGGACCATTAAATTGGTCTGCAGTATTGTATAAATAAATAAATAACACGTCAGTTTTCATAAGAGCAATGTGCTGGCTCACGGGTGGATGGCATGGCACTGGTGGCAATGGAGTCTGGCGGCGCAACTGTGATGGTGTGGCTTCTTGACGTGGACGTGGAGGGGGAGCGTAGCGTCAGTCAGCTGCAGTGAGGCGGGGGTTATAAGCGATCGCTGAATTTCTTCCAGAACGTTGTCCGCAACGGAGTCCACTTGCGGCTATCATGAGGGGAATAGCTTCTGCAGTTCCTCCCGCACGATCGCTCGTATTGTGTCGTGCAGGTAGTCAGTGCTGAGGGCATGAGCCTCGAAGTAGTTGAGCAACCGTTATACTGCTTTGTGTGCCTTTTCGATTGTCGTAGCCTCAATGAGGAATTATCCAAAAGTTCTGGGTGGGTTATGCACAAGCCCCACAAACAATTCTTCTTCGATACCTCGCATCAGAAATTGGAGCTGCTTCTCCTCAGCCATCTTAGGCTCTACATGACGGAACAGCCGTGTCACCTCTTTGACAAGGATGATCACGTTTTCGTTGGGGAGTTGCACACGTGTATCCAAGATAGTAGCGGCACGTTGCTAGCAGACGGCACTCGTGAACGTGCTGAAGAACGTCCTCCAAAAGATATCTCAGCTTCGTAGCGTGGACTCCCCGTTCTCAAATTGTCTTCGCGGTATTTTCTAGGTAAAACTAGACTCAGCCCAGTTTTTCATCGGGCTCTCACCTATCAAAGGCGGCGACTTGGTCGTAAGTCTCTAGCCAGCTTTCTAGGTCTTCCTCTGACAATCCGTCGAACGATAGTGGCTCTTTAGGCTGCTGGAGCACGATTGGTGCAGGTGACACAACAGTGTTGACTGTGCCTACGATTGAAGCCACGGTCTTGATTTAACACCTTCTCAGGTAGAGGCCCAAACTCTGGCAGCATAGCTTGTTGCCGGCGGCTTGTTTGCTGCTCGGCGTTATCGTCGATATCTTCACAACATGTGCTGGGCTCATGGCTTGACGAATGCATCAAGTAAATGAAAGAAGCAGCACCTCCACCATACGTCTCGGGGTCATGATGTTGACAAAGGGAGCAGACTGGATGTTCCGATTAAACTGTTTATACGGCAGAACTTGTGGCCTCATAAAAGGAAAAAGAGATTACAATGATACACTGGCACTGAGAGCGGCCAACAGAGCATCAGCCTTCTATCAACAAACGGTGAAACTTTTCTGCATTTATACATGTGTCATCGAACATTCTAGCGTTATCATTAGTGGCCACATAGATTCCAGGATAATTTGTAATGTTCGCCAAGTGGGCGAAATCTTAACGACCATGATCTACTACAGTCCCGAAGCTTCTCAAACACTGCAGGTGGGGTTTGCGCTGAGAATGCTGTAGAATCGGCCACAGGGCGATTGAAGAAGAAACGTGGCAATATGTGTGTGTATATATGCATACATACATACATATATATATATATATATATATATATATATATATATATATATATATATATATATATATATATATATATACATGAGCAAATGAGAAAGACGTCTCAACAAAGGCATTAGGCATTCCTATTCCTGAACTGTGTACTGTTGTGTATACAAATTTATATACGTATATATGATAGAACACAATGATGCCAAGAGAAATATAGGCGATATTATTGGATGTAATTGTAATGTAAATGTGAAGAAAGAAAAGCGGAAGAAAAGATATTTTTTTTTACATTTGCATTACAATTGCTTCTAATCATGTTGTCTACACTTCCCTTGGTATAATTGTCTGTTACCTCTCATGAATATGGTGTTTATATTATGAGGAAGCACTTTATTCAAACAAGCTTGAGCTGGCAGACGGTGATGATGATGTCTAAAGATGAGGAAATTATACAAATTGTACAATCATATATATGATATGATTGCTATGAATAGTCAGCGACTGCGCTCACACTATTTCTCTGTCATGCTAAGCGGCCTGCTGGCCGCACGACAGACAGTATTAAGAATTACATCGGCTATATAGCTTCAGTCAAGAAACAAGGGCAATTTTTATCCCATGGCAACGGTATTCAGGGGGAGGCTCAAGTGGTGAGATATGGTAATTAACGGGGGATGTTTGTTGAATGAACGTCTTATAAGACGACTAAAAAATTTTTCACATACGCCGGAAACTTGCACGGGAGTCTAGAGAAGAACTTCGTCTTCTGGAGAAAAGGTGACAGCTTGGGGAAAATTGATTCGTAGCGAGACTTGCCAGTTTCCTAGGTTATTTCAATGTTATTTCTGGCCAGATGACGGTAGTGTGTGCGGTGATTAATATTGTGAGGATAAAGGGCCTGCTGAGGTAGCAGGATACGAAAGAGCAGATATCCAGAGTTACCCTCCGGGAGTGGCCATGAACCAGAAAATAGGGACAAAAGCCGGTGTTGTGTTGCATAGCCGTATTGTGGGCGAACGTCACGAATGGCAAAATGGCGTCCCAGTTCATGTGGCTGGAATTGACCTACATGACAATCATGTCTAAGAGGGTACGGTGAAAACGTTCTGTCAAGGTGTTTGTCTGTGGATGGTAAGTAGAAGTTGTCCTGTGGATGGTGTTGCCGGAGCACAGAACCTCAGCAAGAATATAGGAAAAAAAGAACTTGGCGTGGTCGATGAGAAGGAAGCGTGAACCTTCATGGCGTAAAACTATGTTACGCAGAAAAAAAATCGACAGCTTCAGTGGCTGTAACAGCGTGCAGTGAGGCTGTTTCCGCATAGCGAGTTAGGTGGTCAACGGCCTTCACAATGCAACGATTTCTATTGGAGGTCACGAGAAGGGGGCTGTAAAAGTCTATCTCGACGACTTTGAAAGGCAAAGCGGGACAAGAAAGAGGTTGCAGAAAGTCCGAAGGAGGAGTAGTGGGTCGTTTCCACTGTTAACATAGAGCGCATGAGGAAACATGTTTGGCAACAGCCTATGAGAGGCCAGGCCAGGTGCAGCGACTGCCTACAGCAGCCTGTCATGCCTTCTCCAAAGAAGTTCCCCAGTGCTTTGCCCAGGCCCTAGAGTTTACTCATAGCAACAAGTTGGTGCTCAGGCAACACAAAAGGCACATTATGACCACCATAGACGGCCAGTTACCCCGTACCCAGGTGACCTTATTTTCTGGGACAGCCATATACAATAAGTAAAACAGCACAAGCGCCTAATCGAAAATTTAAACATGATGTCCAGGTTTCTATAGGAATACGAAGAAGACAGGAACTAATTATTTTCTGCTCACAGGTCTCACAAAAAGCGATCATGGGATAGCCCATGCTGACCAGTTGACAGCATACCATGAACACCAACTGAACATGCCCGCAATGAGTTCACATTCTACAAAAGGCAGATGTGTAAGGATTGTGTGACGCAGGCGGCAGTTGCAAGGCCGACAGATGGCACCACAATTGGTACGAGTGTCATCATCATCATCATCACCATGAGGATGGACAGGGGCAGGGGAGTAGAGAATAAAGTGTGCGTTTGACAAAACGTGTTGTGCGCGCTTCCTTCCTGACATTTAATATTTCGAGCAGTTGGTGATGCGTCAGCACTCTGAACGGCTTGCTAGCGAAACAACCGTGAAACTTCTTCAGAGCCCGTATCAAGGCCAGACTTTTCTTTTCGATAGTGGAGTAGTTCTGTTCAACACTATTCAGATTTTTACTAGCAGAGAGTACCAGGTGGAGGGTTCCATTTTTGTCGTGTAGAAGTGCTGCTCCTAAAGCTGTATTCGAAGCATTGGTCTGTAATACAAGCTCCTTCTGCATGTCTGAGACCATATGTATGCCAGGACGGGGTATTTCACCTTTTAACTTTTCAAATGCAGTGCCATGCGCCTTTTCCTGCTTCACTATATTACCCTTTTTGGTTATTTCGATAAGAGGTCTAGCTATTTCTGCATAACGAGGTATGAATTCTCTATATAAACCTGTCAACCCTAGCAAAGCTTGAACTTCTTTTTAGTTTTTGGTCTCCCCACTGCTTGTGTTTTGTTTCTCTTCGTTGGGGCCCAATTGACCTAGGCCTAATTTACGCCTTGAAAATCAATTGTGTTATATCCGGACTCACATTTGTTCAGTTTAACCATCAGCCCAGGCTTGCTTATCTTTGCAAACAGCTTCTGTAAAGCCTGCACATGTTGTTTCCCAGTACCAGAACAATACTTTCTTGGTGATCATATTATTCACACATATTTTGACCTGTTCACAGTGTGCACGCATGTACTTTTATGAATTTATCACCAAAGAAGAACGTGTTGTATAGTGGAGCTACAACGAAAAGCGCTGTTTGCACTACACATGTGTGCACTGCCTCATCAGGCCCTGGCCTCATCAAGCTGCATGCTTCCGCTTTCTTACTAGGGTGGCCTTGAACATTGTACTTCATACGTGTTGCAAATAAAGCTTGACTTGACTATCTGTTGTAACCAGGATATCATCAATGTAGTGCTTCATATATAGCATATTGTGCAAGACTTCTCTCATTAACCTCACAAATACCAATGCTAGAGCAATTCCAAAACAAATATATGCCAGAAAAGCATATATTTACATTGAAAAAATCCCCCAAAACATGTAAAACTTGTATTTTCCTTCAAAACTTCTTCCATGTGTGCCTGCTGCTGTTGCCTGGTTGCAACCCCCTGATCGTTCTCTCATAAAGCATGTTAAATGGGCAAAATCCTAGACTAGCCTACAGTACCTCACGATATGCGAACGAGAGTGCTGGCAAATATCTATCCCAATCCTAGTGTCTTTCCTTATACATCTTTTTAACACGAAAGTGTTTCATGTTGGAGTCCACCATGGCTCCGCTGACGTATTTTCGTCACAGATATGACGATGTAAAATATATACTGTATTTACTGGCATAATTCTCGCAATTTTTTCAGAGGAAAACCGAGGCAAAGTTGGAGGGTGCAAGAATTATACGGAAAAAACTTTCCACGAAAACGTACAAAGCGGAACAGAAAACAAAGTGGCCGCAAATCGGGATTCGCACACCAGCAACATACAGCAAGCTTTGAGAAGTACTAATGAAAACTTACCTCAGCAAAAAAAGCACAGGTTCAACACAAGGCAAGATTTATTTGAGACAAAAAAAGTGCAAGCAAATAGTCGGAAATTAGAATACCATATGCAAAGCTTGTGGGCGTTGCGTGCGTAGCGGTAGCGTTTGTCACTCAACAGGAGCGCTAAAAAGGTAAGCATACGATGTCAGTATTGCGCTGATGGCTATTTAACAGAATCGTCCACAGTTTCCTTCTGAATAAATAAAGTTTACCATTAATCACAGTCTTAGACACAAGGCAGGCCCAACGCGTCTTGGTGGCTTTCAGCTGCCATCACCAGAAGCGCACACAAAACTCGTCGACGCTGAAGGGCCTACTGGCGGCTCTGTTGCCGTTGTTTAGTGCATGATCAATCACTTTCAACTTGAAAGCAGCCGTGTGGCTTCAGTATTGCCCCATAACGTGACAAGATTACCAACACAACATACAAAACACGCCCCAACGTGCACTTGCCGCTTTGGCTTGGCTTGGATCGGATTGAATCTTTGTGCCACAATAGTATGCTTGATGCTTAAGAGATGGCCCAAGCTATCATCATCAACGGCTGGAACGAGCAGACAACATTATTGCAGCAATTTTCGGGGGTGCAATAATTACACGTGAGAAAAAAATCGAATTTTTGTTGGGGGATGTGGGGGGTGCGAGAATCATGCGAGTGTGAGGATTACGCGAGTAAATACGGTATTAACGAATTGAAGAAAAAAAACTTCGACTATCTCTAAAAGGAACCATGTGTAGATGGGAAGAAGTGGGCGCTAACGCATACACTGATGGCGACGTTGATGCTGGTACTCATCAAGTGAAAGCGAAGTAAAGAGGCCTTTGACTGACTTCCTAACGCTCGATTCAGTGTCTACATATAAGGGGTGGCAGTGAACAGTAGTGCAGAACGAGCAGTCGGTTTTTTACTAGCAGACGCTGGCTGCATCAGTCTTGCAAAGCGAGAAAGGGGAAGGGGAGCAACAGTTTCGCGGGTGCCTTCTAAGGCCGGCACAAAACATGAGCATGCGCAGCAGGGGTGTACGGAGAGACGGCATTGCACAGGCTAGTTCAAAGAGGTGCTTCACATCTTTAAAAAGAGATAAAAATAATCTGGCACTCGGCGTCAGCAACCTCTTGATTCCCAGCGTGCGGCGCAAACCACTATGCCATAAAGTGAACGTTGCAAAGGATGCTTACGGTAAGCCCTATACTATTATACACTTGACACGGTTTGCTAGTCCTCTTACGCAACTTTAGTGTATTTTCGTTACCAGTTGTGAGATGACACAAGGTCATAACTGTAGACTTATGCCCTTACACCTCTTTTTCTACTACTGCGGGCAGACTTCTACAGAACCTGAGGGCCCTGCACTCCGCGGGGGAGAGTGGGGGGGAGTGATGTGGCAACACATTGAGCACAAATCGGTGAAGCCCATGCTGCAATGCGCATCTGATAAGGGACAGCGCCACCGCAGTTTCACCAAAGGCTGACCTCGTCACAGGTGGCTATGAGATTCAAGCTACCAGGCTTGCTTCCCTGATTGTTTTTCTAACCTTTAGAGCGGACTGGCGGCATGCTTGCTCCGCTGCTGCTACCACGCTAATAAACGAATGTTATGTTTTATGTTGGAATCCGTCCTCCTTCAACTCCGCATCCCACAATGGAATACACCGCGCGTTTCAATTTTTTTAGAAGTTGGACACGAACCTACAGCGCCGTCTTTAGACAGGAGTAACTAGAACTGAGAAGATGGTCCTGTGCTACCTAAGGCTTGGAGTGGCCTTCACGAATGGCTTACTCGTTTCGCATCGGAATGTCACCCATGTTTTGCCCATGTTTTGCCCATCATGTGATAACTCTAGTTTCAAGGAGACAATCACCGATATGAGAATCTGCACCAACGCAGGTGGCGTAGGACTCAGCACAACTCTAATTGAGAAGCCCCGCCGTGGTGGTCTAGTGGCTAAGGTACTTGGCTGCTGACCTGCAGGTTGCGGGTTCGAGTCCCGGCTGCAGCGGCTGCATTTCTGATGGAGGTGGAAATGTTGTAGGCCCGTGTGCTCAGATTTAGGTGCACGTTAAGGAGCCCCAGCTGGCCGAAATTTCTGGAGCCCTCCACTACGGCGTTTCTCACAATCATATGGTGGTTTTGGAATGTTAAACCCCACATATCAATCAATCAACTCTAATTGAGAAGACTAACGAAGAAGAAGGGGTTATGAGTTACTGCATTTACTCGCGTATTGAACCCACTTGCATAATGAACCGATCCCCCCCGTGGTCCTTACAGAAAATTTTTTCTTTAATGTATCTGTAAATTTTTTTCGGCGTGATAGCCAGTGTCATTGACGATCGAAAGACCCTAAATCAAGCCATTATATCAGAAAATAACAACTCAATGAAAATCAAAACATAGTTTAGCAGTGCAAGTGCAGATAACATCAATCAAAGTTTGAATGTCGCGCCTTTTGTGGCAAAGCGCCATCTGTCGAATGCAGGAGAAACCTTTTTGTTGATAATGCCACGTAAGCACAGCGGCACAAAAACAAACCAGTAATAAAGTGCGTGGCCTCCGAAATGGTGGGCGTGCAGCATAGACTTAGCATGGCCTCCGAGATCGCGCGCCTGCAGCCTCGGAGGCCATGCAAAGCGCTACCACGACGACGGCGCGTCGTGCACCCGCAACGTATACCGCATTGTGTGCCACCATCTGACGCTGCGTTTTTGTTCTCGGGTTTGTCGTTGTGAACGTCTCTGAGACACCTGCTGCTCAAGGCGCGTTGGGCCGCAACGCTAGCTACACGGCGGGTTACAAACAGCATGCACTGGAGCATGGGAACCAAGTGGCTGGACGACACTTCAGCGTTGATTCATGTGCTTTAGCTACAGGAGGAAACAAAAAGAGTTTCTGGCTGCAAAAAAGATTTGTTGTGCGTTTCTCGGGCCAAAAACAAGCAAAGCCGTGATGCGATATTTTTGTTGTTTTAACTCTCATGACTTTTTTATTCCGTGCAATGAACCCTCCCCCCAAATTGGTGTCAACATTTCTGAAAAGAAGGGGGGGGGGGTTCATTACGCGAGTAAATACGGCATGTTAGCCGGTCGCTATCCAAGGCAGAAGGCAACTACTACACAACCTAAAAAAAGTGCCTTGCCATCATCTGTGCTATGTCAAAGTGTTGCCCCTACCTCTATAGAATGCCTCTTAAAGTTGTGAGTGACCACCATGCCGTGTGGTGGTAAACTTGAAGAACTCTTCAGGTTGTCTCGAGCTATAGAGTATAAAACTTCAGTAATTCAACATAGGAGTTTTCAAACTGGCCTCCGCAAAACTTAGCGTTAGCGTTTTGCCCCACTGCTAATGCTTCATATGCTACACTCACAGGATCTCATCAAGTGACGAAAATAGAAAGCGATCACAACCAATGCTAACAACATACGCTATTCGAAAAATCTATATTACCGTCATATACAAGTTCAGATGAAAATGCTCAGACACAAACTGCTTGTTCGTGCCCCCCACTAGAGGACAACGAGAACGGCAACTCCTTCTTGGCAACCTTACACGTTAATAATTTCACCGAAGGATAAAGAGCTAACCCGGGATTCAAGGGCCTTTTGAAATATGCCTCAAGGGCACAGCCACCAATGTTACAAACGTATTCAAACGAAAAGTTGAGTGATTTGCCCTGTCGAACTGCGTTCTCATATAGAAAAAATTCTCGTCACTTTGAGCCAACTATATCCTCGAATCAAGAAACTACTCCTAAGATACAAGAAAAATATTACCAGCCTCGTCTCACTGCCACAGTCACCCACTATACGAAGACTTGCCATGAGTGTCAGTGAAGAAAGACACATACCGCTGAGAAGGCCAGCCGGACTTCTTCAGCACATCAACCCACCTTGCGGGCTGTCACAGCAAATCTGCATGGACTTACTGGGGCTACTCCAGGCATCGAATTTCGGAAACAATTGAATCGTTTTATCTACTGACTACCTCACCCACTACAATGAAACAAGCGCTTGTAGCAAAGTTCTTCATCGAGAACATTGTCCTGCTCTAGAGGTTCTCTTTACCGACAAAAGTGCACCCTTTACTGTGCACCTAACTCAGGCTATCCTGAATTACAGCCCGACAAGTCACTGTCCAACCACCACCTACCTCTTACAGACCAATGGCCTCATCGAGTGTCTAAATAAGACCATCGCAGATATGCTGGCAATGTTCGCTGATGCCGAGCAAAAGAAATGGAATACCATACTTTCGTACGTTACCTCTGCATACAACATGGTCATGGAAGAAAAGTTACAACTTTGCCACAAAGACAAAGCAATGAATGTGATAGCAACAAATTATATTGTCACGTGAAGAATGGAAAGCAGATTGAATGTGCACTGCATTACTAACACAAAAATGCGGCACAAAACATACAGGTACAGCTGAACGTGAATAAGTGCCTCAGTTGTTACTTCGCTTTGTCTGAAAAGCTTGCCCTTTTCACAAACAGAGACTGTGCGACGAGTGCAGGGACCTTTGTGCGCCCGGTGACTACACATGAATTGTTACGGCGGAAGCCCAAGGCGTAAGATTCTATTATGAACGTGTGCTTGCGCTTCTAAGATGAGTGCATGCACGCATGAGCATCTCCCCCCCCTTCTTTCACGAAGGAAAACTGGCTTGAGAGATCAACGCATCAGCGCACGTCGCCGCATCGTGATGATCTGGCAATGCGTGCTCATTGCATCATAAGGCTGGTGGTAATGTTGAAAACACGATAGTTCCCCGGAGATTGCCATCGCTAGTGGTAAGTGGTAGATATAAATAGCTCGCCGTTTCTACGTTCATGGAGGTGCTCCTCTCTGGCTCAGTGGCTAACACCACGCACTCACAAGGAAGAAATTGGACATTCGGTTCTGCGGGCTGGAGTCTTTTCTCGATTATTTTTCTTCTTGCGTTTTCATATATATAGACTAGTATACATATACGGTGAATAACGACGGTCACCGACACTGACGACGGCCACAACATCTAGCCGGGAGTGTCCATATGATTGCTAATGCAATAAAATGAAGCAGATGATGCCATACAAGTTGGTCTATGGAAGTAACCCGGCCACAAAGCTCGACGCCATATAACCATATGTTACTGACAAAGAAAGCCTCGACGTGATTGTATACCTTCAGCGTGCCAAAGAAGCCTGAAAACTTGCCTGCCTCCGCATCAAGAATTAACGAATGACGAAAAGCCACCATTACAATCTTCGACGATGCTTCATGGACGACCAGCCCAGTGACCGTATTTGGGTGTGGACGCCGATATGCCGATGTTGACTCGGTGAAAAAAATGCCCTCACCTTCTCTAAGGAAATTGTGAAGAAATGAGAATGCACTTCTTGCGCCGAGAGAGGGTACCATTGCCATCAGACATTTGCCTTCACCGACTTCTGCCATCGCCTTGAGAGATGCCCAGTCAGCGAAGGGTCGAGAGAGTAAGGCGCCAGCGTTCTTGGCTCGGCATTGGCGTTTCACAGTGGTGTCTTGAGCAAACATTTCCGGATGTTCTTGAGAGGCACCCAGCCAGCGAACGGTCAAAAGTGAGGCGCGAGCGGACAAGAGAGTAGGACGCAAGAAAGAGAGAGAGAGCAAAAGGCGAGAAAAAGAGTGGCGAAGCACTGCACTTACTCTTCTCTACACTCTCTCGCACAACATGCTTCAATGGCTAGGGGCCTGAATAAGCGTGCGTGCCCCCAGATGCAGATGTTGCTATAGGAGAGAAAGTGAGAGCGAAGAGATAACACCTGCCAGTGCATGAACACCGCCGCAGACAATGCCAGATGCCTGACACAGCCCGACTAACAAATGCATTCACATTTAGAATTTCTGCGCTGACACTTTAAACTGTGCAGGGTAGCACAATGTCTCGGCCCACTCGACTACGAGGTTGTCCCCGACAGCATCAAGAGCTCTCAACAACCTGAAGTTGTTCATGTCGTGCGCCTCAAGCCGTTTCTAGCGCGTTAATGAACCTAAGGACTATTTTTTTTATTTCGTTGCTCTATTATTGTAACTTATTACTTGTACTTTCATGCTTTCTTATTGTATTTTCCTCTTCTGTTAAAGCATTGGGGCGATGCCTTTTTGAGAGGGGGTAATGTCACATTCCTTTCTCAAGGCTTGTTATCGTCCCGTGTAGGTGCTTCTTTACGCAAACTGTGCTGAATGACTAATAACCATCTAGCTAATCTTACAAACTTTCAATGCGGTTATGCACACAGCATGAACATTACGAATTCTTCTGGAACTTATATGGCTGCTAGTGAAAACCCTGGAATATTCAGCGGCACATGTATAATTGCCGACGCGCATCACCACTTGTCAGCTTATTGACGGCCGATGCTCTGTTCACCGCTATCAGTATCAGTGTGCATCACTGTAATCTGACTTTCCATATACCAACTCCAAGTTCAGCCAAATAAACAGTTTTATCTTGGACATGCTTACATCTTGATGCTTCCATTTTAATGGTTGTGTTAGCCTGTTAACTAACAGAGGCTTTCCATTTTTTGAAGCTTGCAGTATCCCAACCTAACAGAATGTTTGTCAAACACAGCAGCACACAACGATTGAGTGGCATTTCACCTAGCACGTAAGATACCAAAGATGGGTGACCTGTCTCGAGTTACACTCAGAGCAAATTATACATTTGGAGAAAAACAACCCCCGACTCTACTTACCCGCTTTTCTTTTTAACACTCACTCCATACCACCGGCACGCTGCATGGAGCCTTTTCCAACTATTACATCCCTTTCAGCCAAAATGTGGCGACAGCTGTCAATTCCACTTCTATATTCTCGTCCGCTGCCTGCGCCACATCGTGGCAGGCCTCACCGTGGGTTTTTCATCGAGCGGCTGTGGTACTTGAATGAGTGCGTGCACGTTGAACCACTGCTTTCTTCACTCTCTACTAACAGGAAGCTTTCTAACAAATTTTTTGATGTGCACCTGTGAGGCCACTTACCGGATTCCACTGTGACTGTGCTGTGTTGCGTGCAGATCTTTGAGAGCACAACTTCACTAAGGTACACGCTTGAGCAAGGTATTGCCAAGTGCAGAAGTAAAAACTAACACCATCCCAGTTATGATAAGGCTCACATGCTCCCACTTGGTAATCGAGTTCTCTGCGTAGGTCGCTGCCTAATCTGCCAAGTATACCGGGAGTGCATGATCGAAGTGCACCAGGGCCATGAATGAAAGGAATGGGCTCACATCAGGTGGTGGGAGCATCAGCCCTCGCAGTTTGGTGATGGTGATGGGAAGACTACAGTGCTTCCCCATATAGAACAGGGGTGTTTAACAGACATGAGTCAACGCAAATTGGCAGTATAAAGCCACGGCTATCTGCAAGTCAAGCACATCCCAAGTTTTCCTTCTCTGCATGCTTGAAGTACAGAATAAACAACATTAAAGTAAATGAGATAGAAAGGAAAAAAATGACAATTCATTAAACGAGAAAACGCACTGTCATTACACAAGTACAATTGTTCTTTTTGGAATTTGCACTAATGCATCTCATGACTGAAAAAAGCAGGCCACCTACTTGTATGGCCAAGTGAAACCACTGTTCTGCTTCTTCGACCTTTTTGTCATCCATGGAAAGCATGCCCAAGTTGAAGTAGACACGCTCATTGGCCTTGCCCTTGTGAAGCAGCAGCTCCAACCTGTGACACACAAGACCTTGCTTTGCGCCAGTGTTCAAAAGAACCAAGACACAAACCCGACAAATAACCACCATATATTCAAGACTGGTGGGTGTTCTATTTTGCATAATTATTTACCATTGATTGTACTAAGTTATTAGTTCACCTGTGCATTTACTTCTATGATGCAGATTATTATGTTGTCTCGATTTGTACAATGTTATTTAGTGGAATATTTTCAGTAGTTACTGTACATTCAATTTCTACATGTTGTTTCTCCAATTGTTACCAAGTTAATAAGCTTTTATAACATGCGCCTTTACTTAACGCATGCTTTTATTTGCACAGTGTATCTACATCCTTTAAATTTTTACCGATGCTTCTTTGACTTTACAGTGAAATCTGTCATGAGATCAAAATGCCGGTCACGTGCGGCGCCGTAGTTGTCTGCTGCCACCGGTGTCTGTAACTAGTATTGCAAGTAATAAGAAAAAAAAAAACTAAATAAAAACACCAACGACACAGCCGGGTCTGCTACACGCCCGCCCAGTAATTTATTAGTGAGCCAAGCCGGCGCATGAAACTCCTTCCTAACTGGCTTTAGGCAGGCTTGATGTTGGGAAAGGAATCCCGTTAGTATGAGTATTAAAGCATTTTAGAATGTTAAAGGAAGAACCAGGAAGGAAGAAGGACCAAGAGGTTAGCCAGAAAAGACCAACCAGGCATCATACAATGTGAATTGTCTAACGAGTGGGTCTACCAATGCTCCAACCCATCAAAAAACTTGTTCTTGATCACCTAATAACTGTGGCACATACCCACTTCAGGTATAATTATTCATCGTCTGCTACTGCATAAAAAAATTGCACAAAATTCTTAGCAACTGCGCAGCAGACACCACGCTTCTCCGAAGAACGACGAAGGATGGCATAGTGAATGCTGGCCGTGCAACTACACAAAACATGTGATTATTTATGGTGTAGTGAGTATTCAGCAATTGTACTTGTAGCAGTTACACAAAGAGTGTATAAATAAGTTCAAAAAAAAAAAGCTCTGAAAGGCTGCTCTTCCAGCTTTTGCTGTGACTGTGCTGCGCATTTTATGCAGGCCTGGCGTTTTTTTCGTTTTTCATGTCGCATTGCATCATGTACCCCCATTACTTATGTAACACCCCTATAAAAGAGGCCTTAAAGAAATAAGTCCTTCAGAACAAAGGAGGATTCAAGTCCATGGTTTAGACTGCTCATAGTCCTTCTTGAGACACTACAATAGTGACAAAGTAAACTGCTTTGCAATCATTTCCCCGCCCCACTCCACAGATCTGTTCGTCGCCAGTGTGACCGGATCTATCTATTATGAGCTGTTCTGCGTTGGCCCCGCCATTGCCGTCCCCAATGTCTCTAGAACTAGGTAAGTTGCAAAACTAAGTAATGTTGCGTGGCGCCGCTGCTGCCAGCGACAAATGTGGAGCAGCTGTCGCATCTGGATTCACACACTGCATGATTCGCTCATGTCACTCCTGTAACCACCGTCGGCTGCGCATGTTGCAGGGCGTCGCTATCCATGGAGGCTTCTTTCTACGTGAACAGTTTTGCGCTTCACTATGCCCTGTTGTGTTCTGTACGTGTGGCATGTCTCAATCTTGCTCCCATGTTGCGCCCCCGGCTGCATAAGTAGCTACAGAAAATCAGAGACACTCTGACATTTCTTTCGTGCCCCGCGTGGACCTGAGAAACGAGAGGCGTGGGATCCCATTATTCCTCGTGCGGATAGAAAACTGTCTAACACAGCACGTGTGTGATATGCACTTTCATGAGGAGGACATCCTGATGACTTTCACTCACGTCATCAATGATAAGAAGGTACGAATTGCCAGAGAAAAGTGGGACCTTGTCGAAAAGCGTTCCATGGCTAATTCCAAATTTTCCCATTTTCCTTTCAATACCCACGACAAAGAAACGAAAGCTGCCCGATAAGTGTAGTGGACTTTCTGGAATATCGTCGGCGAAAAAGAACCGACTATCTCCGAGCACTGTGCCCAAAAACAGTGAAGTAAGTCCCGACATGTCGTCAACAGGTGGTGCCATTTCGCTTTAACACATAGACAAGGTTTGTTTGCCTGCTCCATGTTGGCGAAAACTTGTTGAGAATGGCTAGATAGGACCTTGTGATGTTTCCAGTGCTCAAAAAAGAAAAAAAGGGTGCTATTTATGGAGAAATGAGCAGTCATCGCAGAAAACATCACAGTCACCATTAGCAGCCATCACCGTCGCTTAGCCAAGTCGCCCGGCAATGTAGATACCATCATCCGATTGGACGAACTTTGGGAGGACATAGAAAAGCTGAAAGCGTGTTCAGGTTGTCCCAATTTGTCAGCAGGCAGCCTTGTGTGTAATGACTGCGAAGTGCTCACCGATACCCCTAAGTGCGGTCCTTCCTCGAAGCTTTGGTTTAACCTGTGTTAACAGGCTTTATTACAGGAACCCAAGATGAAGCAGAGGGAAGACATGCTCAGTAAAAAGGCCATATTCGCAGATTTTTGATGGTCTACGTTGCTAAAGAATGTGAGTGGCATTAAAAAAAAAAAAGAGCCGACTATAGAACCATACAAAAGCCATGGAATTGCACTACATAGTTATAATTTATTTTAAGGCACGAAAAACAGAGTCACAATAGAGGACACAGGACATTTTGTGATTGTGTTTTTTGCACCTAAAAATCAATCGCAAACGTACACCAAGTAGGTACTAATGGACAGACTCGTATGTTATGCTCGATATCAAGCATCGTTTATCGTGGGCAGTTCAGAAAGCCATAATTATACTGTCTTTGCCTTACACCGCTAAATATTGCAAGGTATTACGCTTCTGTAGCAACACAACGAAAAATCTCGATAATATAGTGTTGGCAAAGCTCTTTCTGAAAGGCCGCTACGGCGTCATGCCACGACGATTACGCATTTTCGTCTGCTAGCGGAAGCTTCTTGCGCTGCTGCCACCAAACCAGAAGCTGTCTTGATGCTGCGTGACGGGTCAGCTGTCGCGGAGTGCTGTGCTTTATTGCTTCTACTTATTGTTTATTGTCTTTATTATTGTACTTTCGTCTTTTGTTAAAGCATCAAAACGATGCCTTTCCAGAGGGGAGTAATGCCACGTTCCTTTCAAGTTTTGTTATCACCCCATTACACTATGTTTACTGCAAATCGCACCTACGATGCTCAAAAGCTGCGAGGCTGTAGTAGGTCGTTTTGTTAAGATTACGCGCACTTCGTGAACATTGCAGAGTATTCTGGAACCTACGGCACCACCAGCAATAAGGCTAGAACATTCCATGACAAGTGTATGAATGCCGACGTGCTTCGCCGCTTGTCAGTTGATTGACGGCCGATGCTCTGCTCCCCGCTATCAGTGCCAGTGTCTTGCTGTAATCCGACTTTCCTTTTACGTGGCCACAAGTTAGGCCCAAATAAACAGTTTACTGCCTGACCTGCAGTCTGCTCCCTTTGTCCACGTCACGACCCCGTGACATCTGGTGGAGCTGCTGCTCCTTCCATGTACAGGATGCCCCCGTCAAGCCGGGAAGCCAGCGTCAGTGGTGAGGACATCGACGACAATCCCGAGCAGCGAACCAGCCGCAGGCAACAAGGTCTACCGCCAGAGTTCGGGCCTCTACCTGATGAGACCCGGCAGACCAAGATCCTGACCATGGCTGCAGCAACGATGAGACCCTGTGCCTTCTGCACCAATCTTGCTCCGGCAACCCAAAGAGCCACCTACCTTCCACATTTCATCTTGAAGACCCGGAAAATTGGCTGGAGGCATAGGATCGAGTGGCCATTTTCAGTGGCTGGACCAGCGAAGATAAGCTTCATCATGCGTATTTCGCCTTACAATATGCTGCTCAGACATGGTTTGAGAATCGCGAGTGAATCCTGAGAACATGGGACATGTTTCACACAAAGTTTCTCGCTACATTCACAAGCATCATATGCAAGAAAAGAGCCGAAGAACTGCTTGAAACCCGTTCGCAACTTCCAAACGAAAACGTGTTGCTCTATGCAGAAGAGATAACTAAGCTCTTCTGGTACGCCGACCCCGATATGCCTGAAGACGAAAAAGTTTGCTTCCTCATGCGAGGACTAAAGCAGAAGCTGTTTGCGGGTCTGATGCGAAACCCACCGTGCACTGTTGGGGCATTCAACTCGGAAGCGACAACCATTCAAAAGATGCTGGAGGTGGGCACCTGACAATTCAATCGCCGCTCGACGCCGGAATACGCAGCAGTGCGACCACACTGCTCCGAAGACCTGCACCAGACTATCTGAGCAATCGTTCGAGAGGAGCTGCGCAAGCTGTTACCCTCAGCACAGCTTCAAGTGAACTCGATCGCTGACATTGTCCGTGAAGAAGTTCGGCAATCGCTTCAAATTTCCGAAGCACCGCAGTCTCAATCACAAGCAGTGAGCTACGCTGCTGCAGCCCGACGCTACGATCCCCCTTCACGCCAACGTCGAAAGGCCGCACCATCGCAGTTCCGCTGCCAGCCACCGCTACCGTCGACGCCATACCATCCACCCACTGCCCAGCGTAACGCTCCAAGGAAAAGTGACGTGTAGCATGCTCCGGACCACCGATCTCACTACTACCACTGCGGATACCACTGCAGCCAGTACCGCCAGATGAGACTGCCTGGTTTCGCAATAGACGCGCCTTGTCCGCAGCGGGGCAAAGACCACGCGACATTGCCGACTACCTCGCAGCAGAGCAGTGCTCGCCCCGAGGATCTTCCCGTTCGCCGTCACCGGGCCGCTACATGATGTCACCTCACTGCCGGCCATACACTGGCACTACCCAGGCAGGTCGCCTAGCCCGTACTCGGAAAAACTAAGGGCAGCAGCCCATGGCGGTGCAGTTGCTATACGATGAACTGCCAAAGATCTTCCTGCGCTCCCGCCGCCGTCACGACGAAACTACAAGAACCCACTGCAACGTAAATGTAGTTCCCACCCCACAAATTTGCGGCTAGAATATGACTTGATGACGCAAGGTTGAAGCAGCGGCACAAACTGCCGCAGCCGTGATCTAAAGCCATGACCCAATTGCAATGCGAGACGACGATCTAGCAACCTCGACGTAATATTTGACGGCCAACTCGTCACTGCTCTCGTTGATACTGGAACCAACTATTCCACCATCAGTGGGGCGTTCGCTGCGAAGTTGAAGAAAGTTAGGACAACTTGGGAAGGCCTCGAAATCTATACAGCTGGAGGTCACCTAGTTACGCCGGCAAGAACCTGTACAGCCAGAGTCACCACTAACCGCAAGATTTATCCTGCAAGCTTCATCGTGCTACAGCATTGCTCAAGAAGTGCCATCCTTGGTATAGACTTCTTAAGCCTCCAGGGTGCCGTCATCGACCTGAGAACAAAGTAATTAACACTATCTACAGAAAAAGCACTGCCGCCTCCCATGCCGTCAGGAAGGAACACCTTGAATGTGCTGGAAGTCACCGTTCCTCCTCGCTCCAGCGTTTTCGTCAGCACTTGAAAATCAACAGACATGCAAGGCGTCATTGAAGGCGACCAGAACCTGTTGATCAACCGCAAAACTTGCTTCGCCAGAGGAATAGCCTACATAGACGACATTATTCAGCCTTCAAAGATTCCATGGGCATTACTGGTGGCGTTAGTAAGAAAAAAGAATGGGACACTACGCTTCTGTCTTGACTATCGCCGACTCAACAAGATAACGAAGGAGGACGTATACCCGCTCCCCCGAATAGACGACGCCCTAGATCGACTACGCAACGCCAAATCCTTTCGATGGACCTCAAGACAGGCTAGTGGCAGATTGACTAGACGAACAAAACTGAGAAAAGACTGCGATCATAACACCAGACGGCTTCTGAGAGTTCAGGGTCAAGCACTTTGGTCTTTGCTCAGAGACTGCCCATATAGTTACTATCACACTAAAAAAAAGCAATTCTGGACGTCGCCAGAGGCCACACCATGTGCCCGTAGTGAAACTACGCACATGCGCATGGCATCGAAAAGAAAAAGCGAATAACACGGTTGCATACACGGATACCACAGAAAACTATTCAACAAAGTGCCCTCCATTTGCAGCATGGCCCCACATCTGTGACACTAACAAAAGCATGGCGCTGCCAACACACAAACATAGCTTTCTTTTCCAACGAGTCAGAGATACAGTCCTGGCTGACCTGAAGTGGCAGACTGGCCTCGTGTACTTTGATCTTGACGTTGTGTTTTCGTCGAGCTTCAAGGAACACTTCCAGCGCCTCGAATTCGTACTTCAAGCAACAAAAACCTCCGGACTCACTCTGCAGCCAGAAAAGTGCCACTTTGCATACAAGCAACTCTTGTTCTTGTGACACGTGATAAGGAAGTCTAGAGTACGCCCCGACCCGCAGAAGACAACAGCCATCGCTGCATTCCCGCCACCCACTGACAAGAACGTCGTTCGTTGATTTCTCGGCCTCTGCGCCTATTACAGGCATTTCGTCAAAAATTTTGCCCGCATCGCCGGGCCACTCACTAACCTTAGAAAGCCCGACCTCGAGTTCAAGAGGGAAACTCCGCAGGAGGAAGCATTTCAAGAGCTAAAACGACGCCTGCAGACACCGCCGATACTTGCTCATTTCGATGAAAACGCTGACATGAAAATCCACACCGACGCAAGCAGTGTAGGGCTGGAAGCCGTCGTGGTGCAGAAGATTAACGGACTTGAAAGGGTCATCAGTTATGGGAGCCAGTCGCTATCTAAGGTGGAAATCAACTATTCCATAAAAGAAACGAAGTGTCTTGTTGTTATCTGGGCTACCTTTCAATTTCGCCTCTACCTTTTAGGCAAGCCTTTCAAAGTTGTGAGCGACCACCATGCCCTCTGTCGGCTAGCTTACTTGAAGGACCCTTCAGGTCGCCTCGCACGGTGGAGTCGGCGGCTTAAGAAATTTGACATCACCGTCGTTTACAAGTCAGGGCGAAAACACTCTAAAGCCGACTGCTGTCTCACGCCCTCGTTGAACCGCCACCGCAGGACAACAAACATGGCGACTGCTTCCTGAAAACCTTAAGTGTCGATGATTTCGCAAAACGACAGCATGCAGACCCTGAAATCAAGGGCCTTGTGGAATACCTAGAGGGCAAGGCTGCCATTGTTCCAAAGGTATTCAAGCGAGGACTGGCGTCATTTTTTTTTTTGCGAAACGTCATCTTCGTCAAGACAAACTTTTCACCCCATCAGGCTAACTAGCTTTTTGTAGTACCTTCAGCGTTACGTCCAGAAGTCTTAGATGCTGTACACCGCAACCCGACGGCTGGACACCTCGGTGTTTCCCGTACACTCGCGAGAATACAGGAGAAGTATTGCTGGCCATGACTTGTCACTGACGCCACTCTTTACGTCCAGACTTGTCGAGACTGCCAACGATGAAAGACTCTGCATATTAGGCCAGCGGGACTTCTCTAGTCTATCGAGCCACCTTGCCGGCTGTTTCCGCAAATAGGCATAGACTTACTGGGGCCGTTCCCGACATTGAATTCCTGAAACAAATGGATCATCCTAGTGACTGACTACCTTACCCACTACGCCGACACAAGGGCTCCGCCCAAAGGAAATGCCACTGAGGTAGTAAAGTTCTTCGTCGAGAACACCGTCTTGCGGCACGGAGCTTCAGAGGTCTTCATCACAAACGGAAGTATGGCCTTTACGGCGGACCTAACTCAGGCATTCCTGAGGTGCAGCCATACAAGTCACTGTTGAACCACCACATACCACACACAGAGCAATGGCCTCACCAAGCGTCTCAACAAGACCATCGCTGATATGCTAGCCATGTACGTCAACTACGAGCACAACACATGCGATGCAATCCTTCCGTACGTGACCTTCGCGTACAACACGGCCGTCCAACAAATGACGCAGCTGACGCCGTACAAACAAGGAAGCCAGCCACGAAGCTCGATGCTCTGCTACCTAACATCAGTGACGCAGAAAACATCTACGTGGCTTTCTACCTCCAGTGCACTGAACAAGCTCAACAACTCGCCCACCTGCGCATCAAAAATCAGCAGAGGTAGCACAGCCTCCGTTACAACTTTCGACAAAGCTACGTAGAGTACCAGCCCACAGAGCGCGTTTGGGTATGGACGCCGACGAGAACTGAGCAAAAAACTTCTTCGTCGGTACTTCAGACTGTATAGGGTAGTTTGATGTCTCAGCGCATTCGACAATGAGGTTGTCCACGCATCACGAATCACGAACTCTCAACGACGCCGTGCACAACCTGAAGTCGTCCATGTTGTGCGCCTCAAAGTGTTTCTTGCGCGTGACTAACATATTGACTGTATTATTTGTTGTTTCTCTATAATTGTGCTTTGTTGCTAATGCCTATTTGTCGTACTTTTTTGCTTTATAGTTTTTTCTTGCATGCATCTTGCTCTTGTATTTTTTAAGCATCAGGACGATGCCTTTTTCTAAGTAGTGTGATGCATGTTCCGTCCTTAAGTTTTGTTATCACATCATTTCACTGCCAAGAAATCTCAGCACAAACCAAGTCTACACAGTTCGAGAAACTTTCAGATGACAGTATATAATTTTGTTAAGATTGCACCCACTTTGCGAACATTACAGATTATGCTGGAACGTACGTAACTGCTTGCGATAACGCTAGAATATTCGATGGCAAGTGTATAAATGCTGACACGATTCGTCGCTTGTCAGTTGATTGACAGCCGACGCTCTGTTCGCCGCTATCAGTGCCAGTGTCTTACTTTCATTTTTCGTGGCCGCCGCCACAAGTTCGGACCGAACAAACAGTTTCTTCCTCAACCTGGAGTCTGCTCCCTTTGTCCACGTCACAACCCCGTGACAATACATTTTCCCGGTAAGTATAAAGGGCTGTAAGTATAACAGCTGTAAGTATAACTTACAGCTGTTGATAGGAATCTAGGGGAGAACTACTGTGTTTTCAGCATTACCAGCAAGATGGTGCAATGAGCCCACGTCGCCACATCGTCACGACGTGGCGGCGTGTGCTCTTCCACACGTACTTTGTCCCATGAAGAGGAGGGGCTGGACGCTCTCTCTCGCACCCTTATGTAACGGTAAGGAGGATCGTGCATCTTAGCTGGCCTAGGGTTTTCCCTCGAACGATTCTGTTGTAGTTACCAGGTGCACAAAGGTCACTGCAATCATCGCATAGTCACAGTTTGCGAAAAGGAAGCACTTTTCAGACACAGCAAAGCAACAACTAAGATGCTTATTCATGTTTATCTCTACCTGTGATTACGTTTTGAGTGTCATTTGTGCGTGAGAAACGCGGGGCCCGTTTCGATCTGTTTGCCATTCTGCACGTGACCGTCCAATTTGTTGCTATCGCGTTCATTTCAAAGCTGTGACTTTTTTTTTTGTTAGAATCAGTTTCAATCAATGACGAGCCTCTGTAGTAGAACACCTGATTGCCGTGCAGAGCGCTTTAGTTCGATTCCTACTCGTATTGAAATTCTTTATTATTTGTTTTAGTGGCTGGTTTTTGATTTTTTTTTTCTTAGAGAAGATGTTTTCACGCGTGCAACCGGAGACACCGACATCCGAATTTCTGTCAAACGAGCCCTTTAACGCTAGCGAATACAAACAGTATACAGAGCATAAATAATATAAATAGAGTAAAAGCTGGTTAGTTCGACACCCGTTAATTCGGATAATTTGGACGGCTCTATTGGTACCGGCCAAAGTGCATGTTAATCTATGGGACTAAACCTTCGTTATTTCGTCGGAATTCGGCTCTGCACCGTTTAATTCGGACAAATGCTGACGGCTGCTGCTACACAAAAGTGTGATAAAGCAGCGCTGGCACCACTAGAGTGAAACCGAAACCTGAGTGGCATCGCCATCATCATCAACTAGTGGGGGCGATCGCAGCGTTACCGAACGTCGGCGCCTTCTTTCTTCTCCACTCAGCGCCTCCGACGCCATTTTTCGTTGTGTTGTCGTGTCGGAACCATCTCTTCTTGTGAAGTTCTCTTTTTCTTCCATTGTGACCGTATTTGCATGCCACCACCATCGTGCGCTACAGTGATGGCAACACCGAAAAAGCGGCAGAACTACGACGCGAAGAACTTGGCGACTAAAGTGGAAATTTTGGAAGCACTGAAGAACGGCGAATCGCGACAGCAGGTTATGACCAAGTACAACGTGAAGCGGAGCACGTTGGGAACGTACGTAAAAAAATGAACAACAGATTTGACAAGCCTTCGAAAGCGAGAAGTGTCATGCCTCTAGAAAGCGGTTGCGAACCGCAGCTCATCCCCAGCTCGAAGAAGCTTTGCTCTGGTGGATTACTGACTGTCGCAACGCGTATCTGTCTTTGAGCGGACCTCTCATCATGGCGCAAGGTGAGAAGTACGCTGCAATGATGAACATTGAATCGTTCAAAGCGTCAGAAGGGTGGTTTGCAAAGTTTCGAGAGAGACACGAACTTGTCTTCATCAGTGTGTGCGGTGAAAAGGCCAGTGTTGACGAAAGCGTGACCACCGAGTGGAGAAATGTGAAGCTGCTGAAGCACATCGCCGCATATGAACCACGTGACGTGTTCAATGCAGATGAAACTGCTCTATTTTTCAGAGCTCTGCCCGACAAGACGGTGACTTTCAAAGGGGACGCGTGCATTGGTGGCAAGAAGTGCAAGCAAAGGATAACTGTGCTTCTTGTCGCCAATATGACTGGCACGGAGCGCTTGCCACTACTTGTCGCCAGGAAGGCGCTTAAGCCACATTGTTTTAAGAAAGTCAAAAGCCTTACTGTCGAGTACACAGCGAACAGGAAGGCATGGATGACATCGGACATTTTTCGCGGCTGGCTGCAGCAGTTGGACCGGCACTTCACGTCGAAGGATCGCAAGATAATTATGGTTGTTGACAACTGCAGTGCCCATAACTGTACAGTCGAACTGAAGAGCATCAAAGTAGTTTTTTTGCTGCCCAACACAACGTCTGCTCTTCAGCCGATGGACCAGGGTATCATTCACTACGTGAAGTCGAAGTACCGGAAGCACCTGCTAGAGCGAATGATCCTATGCTTAAAAGCTAGAAAGTTGTATCAAGTGGACTTACTCGGCGCAGTGCACATCATCGCCCACGTGTGGAAAAACACTCCGCCGCAAGTCATCGCCAACTGTTTTCGGCACAGCGGTTTTGCGAGGCCCGAGCATGCAGCAGTAGCTGACGATGGCACTGAGGAGGTGTCAGCCGAATCCACCGACGAGGACTGCCCGACTTTCGATGCTGTACTTCCTACAGATGTGACCTTTCAGGACTACATCCCGATTGATCATGGTGTCGCCACGAGTGGTCTCCTGACCGATCAAGAGATTATTAATGATGTCACGGGCGCCCATGAAGACCACGATTCCGACGAAGAATCATGCGAGGCGATACAGCCGCGACCTCATCGCACCTCACGGGAAGTCTCGGAGGCGCTGTTAATATTAGAGGACGCTTGCCTGAACACTCCCGACAGCTTGCGTGCTGTTGGCCATTTGGAACAGTTAAGAATAATTGTGATGTCAGCAGGAATCTGTGCGAAAATGCAGACGACAATTACAAAATACTTCAAAAAATAAAGGTATGTTTCTGCAGCTTGATTTTAAATGTTGTTTTCCCTGTTCATTCGTTAATTCGGCATTCGGTTAATTCGAACAGTTTTTCCGGTCCCGAGAAATCCAAATCAACGAGCTTTTACTGAATAAATGAAGAGACAGTCGTTTATTCGACAACGTAATTTGAGCACATGATCAAGGCACACACTGAAAGGTAGTTGTAACCTGCAACAAATACCCAAGAATGTGAGTGGCCAGGCGAAACAAGTTGAGACCATGTTAGTATAGCCAAACTTTTAAATCCGGGATGCTAAATTAAATCATTTGCGTACAATAATTTGGTCTTTATTGGTGTATAAAGCAAATAATGTTGATCGTGACAGACCTCCAAAGAAATCCGACGCGATCCAAAAAGTGAGAGCAAGCGTTGCGTCCCAAAGATAGAAATATCACTGCCAAACACAATGTCTATGACGTCAATTTGAGAATGACGACATGCTATTGCACTATCGTCATGTTATTCGGTCAAGAAGTTCTGATCTTACGCGAAAAGTGGGAGCTCGTGCCCGGTACCCTTCCGCCCTTGTTCCCAGCGATTCCACTCTATATTTCGAAGCCAAGATGTTCATAACCAAGGCGCCAATCCCTCCTAACATGTACAGCATTCTTCGGATACCTAGTTGCCAGTTTGGAGGAGCCGCCAGAAATAGCACAGCACGATGAAAGGCACGTGACGAACAATGCTCTCGGTACTTGAAGAGTTGCATCACACTGACATTCGATAAATTTCCAAATGTTATGCTACCTTCAAAAAGTGGATATTTTTGTTTTATTATATATTTCTCTTATGAAGCAATACAATTGATAACAAGTGGTCGTTTTCTACCAGTAATCATGTTTTGTTACATTTGCTTCATATTACAGCAGTAGATACTTTTCTCGATTGCAGCGTTATCACTTCTCAATCTTATAGCAGGTAACAGGGTGGGGCATATGTGGGTATCACTTCTTCTTAGTGCAGCGTAGTCCACCTGTAACACACTGTGAGTGCACTACATCTGGTACGTTCGCAGAAAAATTAAATATGTGACAAAGTGTAAAGAGCACCTAGCATCTCTACAAGTACCTCCGGGGCAGCCACGCCCATACTACACAAAAGTGCAATCACTCAGATGAGGTGTTTACATAATCTGCTTACATCATCTTTTACGTAGCCTCTTTTTACATTAAAAGCAATTGAGAAGGCGGTCTGGAGGCATTTCACGAAAAACCCATAGTTGGTAATCTCTTTTAAATTGTGCTTGAACAGTTGGAGTGGTTGCCACTGCATCTTTTGAGTTATATCGCTCATAATCAGAACGTGGTGGCTAGAGCAATAATGTTTCATATTGTGATGAGAATACCGTTTTTTTTTTTCGCAAAAAAAAAGAACAATCAGGAGAGTGCTAAAAATGTGGGAAATGCAAGAAAGGAGGTGATGTTGCTGTAAATTTTCGTACTCCGTTCTCGATTGACTTGTCAGGCGAATAGTGTAAAGCATGGATACTGCTTTTCTGAGACCGTATTTTTTTGCAAGTAGTAGAAAACATCAGCACTCTTTTTTTAGAGCACTTTTGTATTCCAGTAAGTCAAGTTGTTTGAGGCTTTTACAGACGCCTTCCGCCGTTTTTCGTCTAGGCAAGACGGCTCTGGTTAAAATGATAGAGGTCGTCAAAAAAACTACACTTAAAATGCTCATTCACCTAAAACCTAACGTACTTTGAAGTTAAACACAAGGCACACAGCTGAAATATAGGCAGGAAATCGATTATCGACCAACTTGCAATACGCAACGCATCCGGGCCAATTTATACAGGTGACCTTGTGTGCATACACATAACCAGCCCACAAATGTGACACGAGAATGCCGACTGAAAGCACGATGAATGGTCAAGTTTGATAATAGTCCACAAAGCTGCTGCGCACTTTTCCCTTTTGGCGGAACTGTGACATTTTGTTAGCTTGTGCGTCGCTTGCCGTGAGCACGCTGGAATCTCAAGCGCACGCACAATAACAACAAAAAGTACGTGTTCATGTTCGAAATGCCATCAAGTGGAATGAGAAAGTGGCCGAACGAGTTCGCCGTGCACAGTTGAACTAGTTCGTTGAGGATGCGGTTTAACTTCACTCAGCACAGAAACCCTCGTTGATTCTGAACATTTTACAGTGAACATAACTTTTTATAGCATTCATATTTATAACATGGGTGTATTAGTGAGTCGTGTATGTAGTTTTATTGGTTCAACAGTGTCACCTGTTTCGTAGAGAGACTTGGGTGTATTGACCTTGAGTGTTCTGGAAATTAGAACTTTCTTGCGTGTTTTCTATACAGTCGAACATGAATATATTGAACCCACATACACCAAATTTTTGAGTATATTGGACTCATAAGCTGTCCTCGTGAAATTTTTCTGTAAAAGTATAGAAATTACCATGTTTATGTCAAATGGCATTTTTACCCGCCTTCGGACATATCGGACACCTCGTGAGCTGTAAAGTGGGCTTAGCACTCGCCGTGCCTCACATCTCTGCAGCAGCCCCACTCCGCGCGCGAGTTAGAAAGAGCGTTTTGGCATTCGCAGTGCCTGGTGACCTCCACGTGGCACCACGCCTCCGCCAAAACCCGAAACGTTTGAAGAAAAGTATGAGCGAGAGGGCTCGAACTGCACAGTCCCTAACTTGCGGAATGACTTTTCTTCCCTTTTTTCACGTTTTTCTCTCTCTTTCTTTCTCATGCTTTCTCCGCATAACTGTCAGCTCGGAGAGCTAGAATGAAAGAGCCAACGTCTTCCTTCTTTCGTCTTTTTTCAAATTTTTTGTTGCTGTTTTGGGAATTTTGATTAGCCAATCACAGCTCCTGTCTTTTGCTGTTGCCCGCATAGGCAGCCACCGCCTCATGAGCGATTTGTCGCTGCCGTTGTCACATCGCCTACATACCAACGCATGTGCGGCATTTCTATTTTGCGTGTGTGATGTGCAAAGCTGCTGCGGACTCCTTGAATTGTCGACTTCTCATGTAGCTATGACCAGCGTCAATAAGTGCAAGACCCTTGACTTTGTGATGAGGTTGAAGGCTATTTAGCGTGTTGAGGCGGGCAAGAAGTGTTCAACCGCTGAGGACGACTTCGGGATACCACGAGCACTCTGAGTACCTTGTTGGAAAACAATGCAGATATCAAGGCAAAGGGGACGGAGCAGCGAACGTCGGGAGCTGGTTATGTGCCCTGGAATGTAGAAAAGCCACTCTATGCTAGGTTTTTAGAAGTGTGCATGAAGAACATTCCGGTGGATGGCCCGATGCTGATAGTCAAGGTCAAATGGTTCGCCGCTGTGCTCGGTGAAGACAACTTTGTCAACCACACTGTGCGGTTTCACCGATCTAAGGAGTGCTACAACTTCGTAGGCAAAACCATTTCTGGCTAAAGCAAAGCTGTCAGCAACCAGGACATCCAGGAGTGAACGACAATGTTTCCAGAAATTCTGTGAACTTTTTTCTCATGGAGATCTTCAATGCCTGGCAACACGTGATGACGAACACAGTGATCAACTGCTTCCGCAAGGCAGGTTCGAGATGGCCGTACTTGCGGAAACCGGTGAGGACGGCAACGACGAGCGCTTAGACTACGCGTTTTGTGAGTTGTCGTCCCTCTTCCCGGGAGCAGTTCTACACAAAGTGTCAGCACACCATTTCGAAGAAGCGGACGGCAATGTTCAGGTCGTTGCGAGCCTCACTGATGAGGACATAGTAGCTGCGACCGTAGGGACCCAGGATGCCCAGGCCGCTCACATGTGACGAGGAGGATCATCTGGACGAAGTGCTGGCTACACGCCCGTACTTCACCACCAAAATGGCGGCAGCGTTCAGCGTCCATTCACCGTTGTATCGGCCACATTAAGGGAACCAGGCTGCCGCAACTGGACATGGTTGGTAAGATCAAGACTAGCATCTTCAACTTCATTTTGAAAATGAAGAAGCAAGCCAAAATAAGGTATTTTTTCACACAAATAAATCATTCTGTTGCAGCGTGTGCTGACTTAGTTGTCATCATTGGATGCACCTATTGTAGGTAATCGTCAGCTATCCGTGTTCGACTGTACTTGTATTCCTATATAGCGTGTATGATGCAAATTGTTTAAGTTCCTACTGTTATTTATTAAAAAGATTGGACACTCCTGCCAAATATTTGAGTTGATGAATTGAATCGGTTCTGAAATTCGATGGTAAATGTCCGCGCAAGAAATTTCGGCGAGTGAGAGCAAAATAGCATGAATAAGCTATTCTTTATGAGCTTGTAAACTTGGAGTTATGTCAAACTGAATGTTATGAGGACTTTTTTTTTTTCAGCGTGATATTTCTAATACGTTTCTGAAGATCAGATCGTAGAGAATAGTTGAGGTAATCAGCGCACATTACTATCTTGCTGGCTTTGAATTTTCTCCGTTTTGATTTACGTAAATTTCTTGGCATATCAACTACGGATAGGGACACATACGCTGTTGGTGAATAGAAAAGTGTGCGATTGTGAGGAGAAAGGCAGTTTGTCGTAACGCACACCTTCTCATCGGGAAAGCTACAGATGAAAAGGGAAAAAGCAAGGGAGTGATTCAGGTGTGTGTGCTGTGAAAAGGAGGGACAGGTTAGCGTGACTTTAGTCGGTCTGGCTGTGCGTACTGCACGTGGTGGCGGTTATAGCTGCTGAGTAGTAAGGGCAGGTCTGAGATGGGTGTTAACTTCGTGTGCTCTTTCATTGCGTGCACAAAGCTTGCAGTCATGTAATAACGAAACGTCAGGATTTGCGCTGAAGCAAGAGGCAACACACATGTGGTTATTCATCTGTGTCAACATCGTGAGCGTAGTAAATATGAGTGTCAGTGATAATTGAATTTCTTCTGTTCGTATTTTACCAAAGAACGAACGTAGTTTATCAATTGTGTTCGCTCACAATTCAGAAGTAAAATTAATACCACAACCTGCCAATCAAATATAGCTTCTCTTCTTTGAAGTGATTACTTGAGAATGATTTTTTTAGGCTCCCTTTATTTTGTGGGATACACTATATATATTCAATCTGCCACTTGAATGAAAGTTATAGTGCACACATAAAAAAATAATTTTTTTTGCTCCCCAGGAGTCTGTAGCTAATAGTAGACAGCGTGTCCAATATGTTTTAACTTTGTTTTGTCTTGTCATGTTTACTAGAGCAACTTGGTGCAGTGTACAAGACTTAAGCAAAGCAGCATAGCTTATTCTTACGCTCAGAATACCGTTTTCACTTTGTCAATACAGGGCGACATACCAAAAACATCTTGTATGACCTTCAATTAGAATTTCTTCGGAAGAGGCAGATTTTTTTAGGCTTATGGAGGACCATTCAAAATGATTCACTGTCATGTACAGATAATGAACTTGCAGCAGTGTGTGCATACTGGCTGTTTATTCTGCAATACGCACGCCAATTTTTCAACACGCTTGTAGCGCTTGAAGGATTTTTTCCGGTCTTTCAGAAAACAATTCTGAGGTCCATTGTCACTAAATCTCTCAACAGTTTTGACTTGCCACCTCCTTGGTACTTCTTATTTTTAACTGTAGCTTGTATTTTTTATTATTTGACACATTGTACCAGTGTAACTATCTAATTCATAATAGTTATAAACCAACATACAGTGGGCTATTCTGATTTCTTTTACATGGCTGCGTGGTAAAAAACACATATGAAATACAGTGATGCCACTGAGGTCTTCCGATTTGGAGCAATTTCTGGAGCAGAAAAATTTTCACTTGTAAGCACTTTGGAGCACTTCATAGCAGTGAAACGTTCTATTTCAAAGCACTTTGGAGCACCTAAATTTTCCACTTCGGAACAATCTGGAGCAGCAAAATTTTCCATTTTGGAGCCATGAGGAGCAGCTAACTTCAAATCCTGGAGAAGAGAGTAGCATTTATATTCAAGGATGTGAAAATTGTTGATGTGAGCATTCAGGAAAAAATTGTTCAGTGATTCTTTCCGTAGCAAATAAACAGAATACTGGTTGAATAAAATTGTACTTCAAATGCATGAAGGGGAGACAGAAAATTAGGTGGGCCGTAGAGATTAGAAGGCTAGCAGGTATAACGTGAAAGCAAAAAGCACATGACTGGGTTGATTGGCGGATCATGGGAGAGGCCTTTGCCCTGCAGTGGGTGTATAGTCAGGCTGATGATGATGGTGTTCACGCAATTATTTTTTCCCATTATTCAGAACCGAGTGTGCGCAGGCAACCGTCACGCTCATTCCAAAAATGCAGGTTCCGCAGAAAAGCCAGCGACAAACTAAAGAAAATGAAAACAATTTAAAATAATGTAATGGACACAATATTCAGAGAATAAAATCACCGGGTACGATGAGCAGTAGATTCAACAAAGGATATGGGTGCCTGAACACTGGAACCAGTGTGAACCATCTTATTTATGAAGGAGTGTGACACGATTGCAAGTGTGCCGGTGTTGGACAGGGGCTGCAGTGATAAAACATGTGCAAGCAAAGTAACGAGAAACATTGGTCGAAGGGACGAAATATAGGCAGTATTATTTTTCAACAGATTCTGACAGAGCTATGTCATGTGTGTGATCAGGTCACCAAACAACCAATGCTGATTCGAGTTTGGCCAAAATCTTACGCGCAATCAGTTCACACTCTTTTGTCTAGTTCCTTAACGTGTGTCAGAGACACCAATGTTTTCGAAGATATTGTACTGTTTTGTAATACTGGGACATTTTAAATTTGTTGGAAGAGTTACACCAATGTATTTAAACTCCATTGACAGATACAAGACTTACACAGTAATTATTATACGCAAAATATTATATTCGAGTTTGGCCAAAATCTTATATGCCGTTAGTCCACATCCCTTTGTCTAGTTGCTTAATGTGTGACGGAGCTACCAATGTTTTCAAAGATATTGTACTGTTTCGAAATACTGGGCCATTTTAAATTTCTTGGAAGAGTCACACCAATGTATTTAAACTCCATTGACACATACAAGACTTACACCGTAATTATTAAATGTAAAATATTATATTCGAGTTTGGCCAAAATCTTATGTGCTGCCAGTCCACATCCCTTTGTCTAGTTGCTTAACGTGCGTTGGAGATACCACTGTTTTCAAAGATATTGTACTGTTTCTTAGAGAGTTACACTAATGTATTTAAACTCCATGATACGTACTAAAGTTACAGCGTAATTAGTATATGCAAAATGAAGTGGCCATTTTTCATTTTGAAATGTCATGAATTAGGCCTTTTCGCAGTTACAAGACAATTACCATGCTTCCCTCCTGTTACAAAACGACGAAAAAAATGGTAATCAGCGCATCTTGATCTCGAGTATTAGAGATGATTTCACAGAGTACGCAGTTGGCCGCATACATTTCAAATTTAAATTGGGTGTTAATGATAATCGTGGCTACGTCCCTTATACAATAACCAAAACCAAAAGCGGCCCAAGCACTGAGCCTCAAGGCACCGCTGATGTGATCTCTACGTGATCAGATGACTTCGCATGGTTAAACGTAACGAAATTTGAGTGCTGATATTCACCCCATATTAACCCCAAAATGGTGTTCTGAAATTGATTTTCAAATTTTAGATTGAGATTACAAGCCGTGAAGTGCCTACTGAGATCACTTGTGCCTTTCGACATTTGGCCTATTGCACTCGCATAACTAAATAACAGTTGTATAGTGGCATGCTAGAGAATGCTTCCAGTACAACGTATCTTTCGAATTTGACTAAAAAACTAGATTTTTACCTTTCAAACGCCAGTTGACGGAGCTTTGAGTTTCCACTCTCTTGAATAAGAATGGCAGAGTTCATCAGCGCTTGCTGCGGGAAAAAACAAAGAACAACAACTTTTACTGCTCACAATTATTTCACGCCTATCAGTGCCTAATAAGACTTGTGCTGAACTTAAACCCTTGGATTTCAATAACAGGCAAACATAAAAAGTGCAGAAAAGTCCTGAAGCGTCGGAAGTCCTGTCTGACATGTGAAACACATACATATTGCCACGTTCTTGTTGTCAAGTTTTGTTATCGCCCAAACACACTACGTAATTCTAAGTGCAAACCGCGCCTGCAGTCTTCGAGAAGCTTCAGGAGTGTAGTAGATCATTTCGATAAGATCACACCCACTCCGTGAATTATACAAATTATTCTAGAGCCTATGTCACCGCTAGCAATAACGCTAGAACATTTGACGACAAGTGTATAAATGCGGACGCGCTTCGCCACTTGTCAGTTTATCGACAGCCGACGCTCTGTTCGCCGCTATCAGTGCAAGCCTGCTACTGTGATTAGAGTTTCCGTTTACCGGGCACAGGTTCGCCCAAATAAACAGTTTATTCTTCAACGTACTCTCTGCTTCTTTGTCGACATCACGACCCCCTGACATCTGGTGGAGGTGCTGCTTCTTTGATGTTCCGGACACCCCCTTCAAGCCACGAGCCCAGCCCAAGCGGCAAAGAAGACACAGACACCAACCCTGAACAGCGAACAAGCCGCAGGCAGAGGGGACTACAACTAGAGTACGGGCCCCTTCCTGAAGCAGCCAGGCAGACCCGGATCTCGACATCAACTACAGCAACCATGACTGCCCCTGTGCAGCCTGCCCTAGTCATTCTCCGGCAGCCCAAGGAACCCCCAACGTTCCATAGATCGTCAGGCGAGGACCCGGAAAGCTGGATCAAAATATACGAACGAGTCGCCGCCTTGAACAGCTGGGACCCCGAGGAAAAATTATGCCGCGTCTATTTCTACTTAAAAGATGCCGCGAAGACGTGGTATGAAAACCACGAATCCACACTACGAACCTGGGAACTTTTTCAGACGACAATCCTGCGCACGTTCACGAGCGTCATCCACAAGGAAAGGGCTGCCACATTGCTGGAGACAAGGGTGCAACTTCCTAATGAAAGCGTAACCGTCTTTGTCGAAGAGATGACCCGGCTCTTTCGACACGCCGACTCCAACATGGCTGAGAAAAAGAAGCTCCGGTTCCTCATGCATGGAATCAAGCAGGAGCTGTTTGCAGGACTTGTCCGTAACCCCCCCCAAGATCCGACGGCAGGGCACCTCGGTGTTTCTCGCACGCTCGCGAGGATACTAGAAAGGTACTACTGGCCACGTCTTACCACCGACGTCACTCGTTATGTGAGAACATGCCGGGACTGTCAGCGACGCAAGACACCGCCGACAAGGCCAGCGGGACTTCTGCAGCCGATTGATCCACCTTGCCGACCTTTCCAGCAGATTGGTATGGACCTACTGGGGCCGTTCCCGACGTCGGCTTTCGGAAACAAGTGGAAAGTGGTAGCTACCCACTACTTCACCCGCTACGCCGAGACAAAAGCCCTGCCCAAAGGCAGTGCATCCGAGGTAGCCAAGTTCTTCGTCGAAAATATCGTCCTACGTCACGGCACCCCGGAGGTCCTCATCGCCGACAGAGGAACGGCATTTACTGTTGACCTAACTCAAGCGATCTTGGCATACAGCCACACAAACCACCGCTGGACGACAGCGTACCACCCACAGACCAATTGATTGATTTGTTGGGTTTAACGTCCCAAAACCACGCTATGATTATGAGAGACGCCGTAGTGGAGGGCTCCGGAAATTTCGACCACCTGGGGTTCTTTAACGTGCACCCAAATCTGAGCACACGGGCCTACAACATTTCCGCCTCCATCGGAAATGCAGCCGCCGCAGCCGGGATTCGAACCCGCGACCTGCGGGTCAGCAGCCGAGTACCTTAGCCACTAGACCACCGCGGCGGGGCACCACCCACAGACCAATGGCCTCACCGAGCGGCTAAACAAGATGATCCTGGACATGCTGGCAACGTACATCGATGTCAAACACAAGAAGTGGGACGCCATTCTTCCGTACGTGACCTTCGCATACAACAAGTCGGTGCACGAGACGACGCAGATATCTCCATACAAATTGGTCTATGAAAGGAACCCAGCAACGACGCTTGATGCCATGTTACCCAACGTCACCGATAAAGAAAACCTCGATGTGAGTGAGTACCTTCAACGTGCCGAAGAAGCCCGACAACTCGCGCGTCTCCGTATCAAGAATCAACAGACGACCGACAGCCGCCGTTACAATCTTCGACGACGCTTCGTGGAATACCAGCCCGGTGAAGGTGTTTGGGTGTGGACGCCGATACGCCGACGTGGACTAAGTGAAAAGCTTCTGCGACGGTACTTCGGACCGTACAGGGTGGTTCGACGTCTTGGCCCACTTGATTACGAGGTTGTTCCCGACGGCATCACGGACTCTCAACGACGCCAGATCGCGACCTGAAGTCGTCCATGTTGCGCGCAAGCCGTTTCATGCGTGTCAACAAACTGAAACAGTGTTTTTTTTATTATTGCTGCATCGTAATTTATTCATTATACTTTCTTGCATTATTGTTGTACTTTCATCTTCCATTAAAGCATCCGGACGATGCCTTTTTCAGAGGGAAGCAAAGCCACGTTCTTGTTCTCTAGTTTTGTTATCCCCCCAATACACTAAGTATTTCTCCGCGCAAACCGCGCCTGCAGTCTTCGAGAAGCTTAAGGAGTGCAGTAAATCTTTTCGATAAAACTACCTCCACTCCGCGAACTATACAGATTATTCTAAAGCCTACATCACCGCTAGCGATAACGCTAGAACATTCAACGGCAAGTGTATAAATGCCGACGAGCTTTGCTGCTTGTCAGTTTATCGACGGTCGACGCGCCGTTCGCCGCTATCAGTGCAAGCTTGCTACTGTGATCCGTCTTTCCATTTACCGGGTACAGGTTCGCCCAAATAAACTGTTTAATCTTCAACGTACTCTTTGCTTCTTTATCGTCATCACGACCCCGTGGCAATATTGTATAGAATTGGCGCTGTCCTGCTGCAGCGTGACCAGGCTTTGCAAGAGCAAGTCATGGCTTACGCGAGCCATCAACCAAACACGCAGTGAGAGACCACGATGATGATGATGATCACGATGAATTGTACGTGCAGGTGAAGATGAACTACACAATCAGTACTCACAATATATTGAAACTTAACACACATAAGTCAAGAACATTGTGACGACCATTTTTGTTAAGAGCACTATGCGAGGCACAAATGCACAAAAATAACTACGGAGCAATACCATTTTGTTTTTGTACGCGTGAGTGGCACCTGCCACCGTGTGTTTTGCTGGGTTTAGTGCTGCTGAGTTATGTTTCAGAGTTTAATATTGTCACTGGGTCGTGATGTAGACGAAGGGAGCAGACTATAGATCGAAGATGAAACTATTTGGGACGAACATGTGCCCAACAAATGAAAAGTAAGATTACAGCGATACACACTGACACTGATAGCGGTGAACAGAGCATCGGCCGTCGATCAACTGACAAGCCCCGAAGTGCGTCGGCATTCACACACGTGCCGACCAATATTCTAGCGTTACGCTAGCGGCCACCTGGGGTCCAGAATAATCTGTGATGTTCGCTGAGTGGCTGTGGTTTTCACGAAATGATTTACTACAGTTCCGAACTTCTCGAACACTGCAGGCGCAGTTCACGCTAAGAATTACGTACAGTGTAATGGGCTGATAACAAAATTTGAAGAAAGGAACGTGGCATTGCCCCCCCTCTACTGAGACAGCAGAGACTAACGTACATGACTTTGAACTCGAACAGGCCGTCCGGTGTTATGAAGGCAGTCTTTTTTCTGTCTCTCTTGTCGACTTCAATTTGCCACTAGCCGATCTTAAAGTCCATCGAAGAAAACCTGTGAAGTCAATCTAGGGTGTCGTCTATGAATGGGAGGCGGCGATAGTCGACGCAGACGCGTAGAGTTCCGCCCTTCTTCTTCACTAACACCACCGGTGACGCCCATGAACTCTTTGAAGGCTGAAATATGGTCACGTAGCGTTTTGTCAACTTGTTTCTTTATGGCCTCGCATTCTCGCGTCGATACTCTGTACAAGCTCTGATGGAGTGGCCTGGCGCACTCTTCTGTTATGATTCGATGTTTCGCGATGGGGGTCTGTGGAATTATTGATGATAAAGAGAAGAAGTTCTTGCGATTCAGGAGCAAGTTTCCGAACTGTTCTTGTTCATGCGTCAAAAGGCTCGGATTAACGTCGAAAGCAGGTTGAAGCGCTTGAGTTGTCGGGGTGCTTTCGGCAGAATCGATGACGGTGAAAGTGTTGCTGGCTTTCAGCATTTCTTTGATGTAGGCAAACGTCGTACCTTGGCTCACGTGCATGTACTCTTTGCTGAAGTTCGTGAGCATCACTCTCGCGTTACCTCCCCGCAGCCGACGCAAACTTCCCGGTTGATCAACAGGTTCTGGTCGCCTTTAAATATGCCTGCATGTCTGTTGATTATTGAGTGCCGACGAAAATGCCGACGCTGCAGCAAGGAGGAACGGTGACTTGGTCTACAAACAAATTCAAGGTGTGCCTTCCTGACGGCATATGTGGCGGCAGTGCTTTTTCTGTGGATAACGTTATTGCTTCAAACCTTAGGTGGATGATGACACCGTGCTGACTAAAAAGTCTATTCCAAGTATCACGTCCCTGGAGCAGTGCTGTACAATTAGAAAGCTGGCGGGATAACTCCGGTTATCGATGATAACTCTCGTTGTGCGAACACCAGCAAGGTTATTAGATGACCCCCAGTTGACCGGATATCAGGGCCTTGCCAAGCAGTTTTCACTTTCTTCAACTTTGCCACCAAAGGCCCACTGACAATGAAATATTCGGCCACAGTGTTGACGAGAGCGGTGATGTGGCCGTCGTGGTCGCCAGTTCGTTGCCGTGCGTTGAGGTTTGGGTCACGGATACGTCGCTTTGCTTCACTGCTTCCACGCGTCGTCGTCAGGTCTTCTTCTGGGCGGAAGTTTCTACTTCAGGGGCCCGCCTGGTCTGTGGCATGTCAACGTTTCGTTGCGTCGGTGACAACAGAGAGCCTTTGGTGTTTCATTATACAGCAACCTAAAGCAACTGCCCCTACATCGGTTGCTCCCCTTGGTTTTTCGATTATGGGCTCACGGAACGGCCCCTGCTGGGGCTCCTGTACTGCTGTCATTGGTAAGGGGGCCTTTAAGTTCGAGGTGAAGGAGAACGGGAGGAATGTCAAGGTGCTCGTTCTGTGGTGGTCAGGTAGTCAGCGTTGTCGCGTGGTTGCGCACCGTGCTGTGGAGGCGATGCATTGGCGGCGAAGCCGGGTAGGCCCATTTAGCGGTACTGGCAGCAGCGGTACGCGTGACCAGCTTCTCCGCAGTTCTAGCAGAGTGGGAGGTTGTAAGGAGGGTGCCAAACGTTGGTCTTTCTCGGTACGTAGCGCTGGTAGGCAGGGGGGTGGTATGTTGTCGGTGGTGGTGGTGGTGGTGGTGTTTGGCGATGAAAATGCGACCAGCGCGGCCTCTTAACGTGGACGTGGGGGTAGAGCGTAGTGTCTGGCAGGAGCAGCGTAGCTCATAGCTTGGGGTTGCAGCTGCGCTGACTCAGGAATGCCCAGCGATTGCAGAATTTCTTCCCTGACGATTTCTGCGATTGACGAAACTTGAGACTGGCATGACAGAAAAATTTGGTGAAGTACTACGCACACTACGGCTTTTATGGTTTCTCGCAGACAGTCAGAGCAGAGTGGCTGGATCTCTGCACAGTCTGGTGTCGAGCAGCGATTGAATTGACATGTGCGCATTTCAAGGGTCTTTTTGATAGTCGTATCTTCAGAGACAAATTTTTTGACGCTGTTGAGAGGGTTCCACATCAGTCCCGCGAAAAGCTCCTGCCTAACTTCTCGCATGAAGAGCCGCACTTTCTTGTCCTCAGGCATTGCAGGGTCAGCGTGACGGAAGAGTTTGGTCATCTGTTCTGTGAAGAGCGCCACATTCTCATTTGGCAGCTGCATGCGAGATTCTAGGAGGGCTTCAGCCTTCTCCTCGTGAACCACACTACCAAAAGTGGCAAGGAACTTGGCCCATAAAATGTCTCACATAGTCCGGTTTCGCTCTTAACTCCTGATTCAGGTTTGAGCAGCGTCTTCTCAAGCGAAATAGACATGCTAAAGCTTGTCATCATTGGTCCAGTCAATGACGCCGGTGACTTGGTCGAACTTTTCAAACCGGCTTTCTGGGTCTTCGAGCGGAGAACTGTGGCTCCTTAGGTTGCCATAGCACAAGCTGTGTCAGGCACTGTCATTGTTGCCGTCAACGTCTTGGTCTTCTCAGTCTTGTCAGGTAGAAGACAGTACTCAGGTGGGAGGCCTTGTTGCCTGCGGCTAACTTACTGCTCGTGGCTGGCGTCGGAGTCATCTCTGCAACGTGGGCTGCGTTCACCGCTTGAAGTGGGCGTCTGGTACATGAAAGAAGCAGTACCTCCGCCAGATTCCATGAGGTCGTGACGTCGACGAAGGCAGCAGACTATAGATCGAAGATAAAATTGTTTATTTGGGCCGAGCTCGTGGCCAACAAACGAAAAGTAAGATTACAGCAATACACACTGGCACAGATAGCGGCAAACAGAGCGTTGACCGTTGATAAACTGACAAGCGGTTAAGTGTTTGTCAGTTTATACGCGTGCCGTCGGATATGCTAGCATTATCACTAGCGGGTCCAGAAAAATCTGTGATGTTTGCGGAGCGGGCATAATTTTAACGAAATGACCTACTAGAGTCCTGAAGCTTCTAGAACACTGCAGGCGCAGTTTGCGCTGAGAATTACGTACAGTGTAACGGGGTCACAACAAAACTTGAGGAAAAGAATGTGGCATTATCTTATGCACTTATTTTTCAAGCAAATAACTCTTTCAAGCCTCTCAGGACTGTATACTATAGCTAATAACGAATCAAACATACAACAATAAACATTCTGTCTTTCTTCTCGTTTATACTGGAACCTTCTACTACATGTGTTGCAGAAGCACGGAAAGTACAATTTGCAATATCTACCAGCGAACCCCAGCGAGAATTTTAGTGTTGCCACAGCCTACAAAGGCGTAGCCATATCATAGCAGTGGAACCAGCATCTCCACTTATATGCAACCCAGCTACTTCAATCAATGACACTTTACTTTCAGGAAACAGGAACTGCGTAAACAATGATTATTTGGACCGAGAGCCTAAAGTAGCTAGTTCTAGTCAATACAACGTGCAAATAAAGATTTAAACGTCAGCTGCAAGAACATAAGACAAAAATGAAATATAAATGCACTTACACTTTCACACAAATTTACTCCTGTAATATATAGCTGCTATCAGAACTTATAACTTGCTGTACATAGGTATTTCCTTAAAACATAATTAACATCAGGTCATACGATTTGTAACGACGTACACAGAGGTTCGAGTTCGGGTTCGATTGCGTTCAGTTTAGCATTAGTCATTCAAGATACGAAAGTTCTTGGTTAGTGATTCGCAGGCAAGAGTCCCAGAGTCGAGCGGCTCAAGTGAGACTCTTGTTCACATGTTTTAGAGCAGCTAACAAAAGTGACTTGCATGCTAAAGTGAAATTACATGCTATCTTAAATCTCAACATGTTTCACAATATAACTCCACTAAATTATACTACTGTTTTGTCATACACATTATGGCATTTGGAAAATTGAACCTACCATTTGAAACATAACGTGCATTGCGAATGGAAATGGAAAAGAAGTCAGTAGACAGAGGTGAGTTTCTATTAGCTGCATGACTTATCGGAACAGCGATTTCGTCATCATGTATCATCAGAACTGTAAAAATGCATATTGATTAAAAAACATTACCATTTTATGTAAATATTGCACATCACTCTTGATCAAAAGCAGTAATAGATGTGACAATGAAGCAATACTTCTATGCAGATTAATTGATTTATACGTGAAAACTCGTCTTACTGCAGAAGCTCAAAAAAAAAAAAACGAAGAAAGAGACAGGAAACAGTGCAGTTTTCTGTCTCCCTTCTCGTTTTTCTTCAGCTTGCACAGCAAGTTGAAATTTCAAGGATGTGACATTGACACAATGAAAAGTAGACTGTATGAGGTATAGCTTGAGAAAAGTACTAAAGGGCTCTTATTAAAGTTTAGCAGCCATAGTCTAGCTTTGATAAACATTCTGTACTTGCTCACAGCAGCAACACTTCTCATAAAAGATAACCCCTTCATGATTTCAAAGGGAAGACTTGCTGATTAGGAGCATTGTTTAATGAAAGGGTAAAGGGAACACTAAACATGAACATTGATTTGCTTTAGATTAACAATATGCACTCTGAGAACTCTAAAGCCACGCGCTTCACTATCAGAAGTTTTTGTTCAGCAGAGAAAATCAAGGTTGAAATTTCATTTTTATAATTTGCGCAATCTCGGCGCATGATATAAGAAATTCCAAAATGTATATTCAGTATGTTTCTGACACTACCTCAATTACATTTTCCAAAATAATGTATTCTAGGTCTATGGCACCCACAGATTACAATATGGTGGCGTTATTACCCGCATTTTCATTCCGCGTGTTTTCTCGCTTACTAAGCATCACACCGTAGTAAGAGTGGTATTTTTGAGTTTGCAAAATGGTGCTCTACTAATACGCGGAAAATTGTTTTGCTCTTTAGCATTCCTTAGGAAGTGCAGTATCAATGTGTTTTACCTGAGAGATTCTTTTGCTTTGGCACAATTATTAGTCAACTGATTTTCGGAAAACTATCCAAAATATTCAACAGATTACTTGTCAAACCATTTTGTAGAGCTGCTATAAAGAGTCCTTAAAAAATAAAGCTGTATCATTTGTGCAGAGGAATGCCCTTTTCACATGCTTGCATCTGTAGCTAAAAAATCGAAAAAAGAAAACAGAATAAAATGTCAGAGGTCTATAAGAAGAAGAAATGGTATCAGAAGACTAAAGAAGTCTTGAAAAATTACTGCTGAAACCCACTTTTATGCCTCATCACTCAAAGCAATTTGGAAAAGTGCTCAAGTCATTTTGACCTTAGTGCGACACGAGTTAGAGTTCTCAACCTTATGACTAAGTTGCCTTCAAAAATACCTCTCACCATCTGTTCCTAGTGTAGCGACAATGGTTTAAAGTATCACTTTGACCTATAAGAGACAGTGTGCCAGGCAAGGGGACCAAAGTTCACACAAGCATCATTTTAACTTCACTGGTAGAGGCCAAAAGAGTGCATCTGCAAATATTCTGTCTGCCTCTCTAAGTTTAAAAAATGTGATGTGATAGCAAAAAAGAAAAACCGAATTATGCAGAAGATCTTTGAAGCACATGGCTGCCTGTAGTACTTCGTGTGAAAGGCAGTCTGCCTTAATCAGCTAAGACATGAAGACGGCTTCTGTTGAACTGGTTCTTTATAGATACAGTCGAACACGGATATATTGAACTCTTAAGGGATCGCAAATTAGTTCAATATATGAAAAATTCGATATAAAAAAATTGAGGCCTTGAGAGCTCACCTGTAGCCAATCATCACCTACAATAGGCGCATTCAAGAATGACAACTAATTCCACACACACGCAGCACCAGAATGATTTATTTGCGTGAAAAAAAAAACCGCTAATCTTGGCATGCTTTTTCGTTTTTTAAGTGTTGGAGATGCTAGTCTCGACTTTATCAAGGCTGTCCAGTTGAGACAACCCGGTTCCCTTCATGTGGCCGATACAGCGGTGAATGATGCCGAATGCTGCCACCATTTGAGCGGCGGAATATGCCCGTCTAGCCAGCACCTTGTCTGAACAATCCTTCTCGTCACATGAGCCGTCAGCCGAGACATTGCAGTCCACTTCCACGAAGTCGTTTGCAGACACTTCATGTGAAACTGCTGCTGGGAAGCGGGACAACAACTTGCGAAATGCGTCATCTATGCGCTCGTTGTCATCTTCACTGGTTTCATCAAGTTTTACTGTCTCGAAGCCTGCCTTGAGCAAGCAGTTGACCAATGTGTCCATCTTCACGTCTCACCAAGCGTTGAAGAACTTCGCAGAGATTTCCAGCCACTCCTTCGTCATCCATTGCTGGATGTCCTGGTTTTGTCAGAAATGGTTTTGCCAACATTGGTGTAGCACTGCTGAAATTAGTGAAGCCACCAGGTGTTGTCGGCGAAGTTATTTCACCGAGTGCAGCGGCAGGCCATATGGCCTTGGTGATCAGCATCGGACAATCCACTGGAATGTTCTTCGCATGCACTTCTTAAAACCAGCCATAGAGTGCCTTTTCTACATTCCCGTGCGCCAACGCACACACATGATAGGCTCCCAACGTTCACTGCTCGGCTGCCTTTGCCTTGATATCTGCCCTGCTTTTCAACAAGGTGCTCAAGTGCTCCGTGGTATCCCAAAGTCATCCACGACAGTCGAACATTTCTCGCCCGCTTCAACAAGTTGAATAGCCTTCGACTTCGTTGCCAAGTCAAGGGTCTTGTGCTTCTTGATGCTGGCCATAGCTACACGAGAAGTCGGCAATTCAAGGAGTCTTCAGTGGCTTTGCACACCACGCACGTAAAAGAAAAAAGTTGCACATGTGGTGGTTCATAGGCAACACGACAGGTGGTTGTGGTTAGATGAAGGAAAAGATGCCTAATTTTTGCAGCCCTTGAGCGAGCACGACGCAGTGTCAGCAAAAGCAACAAGGCGCTAGTAAGGCGATGGCCACCTGCGAGGACAATAGCAAAAGGCGCGAGCTGTGGTTGGCTGATCAAACCTTGCAAAGCAGCCACAAAAAATAAAAAGAAAAGGGAAAAAGAGGACGACGTCGACCCCTTCATTCCTGCTCTCAGAGCCAATGGGTACGCAGAGAAAGCATGAGAGAGAGAAGAGACATGAAAAAAAAAAGGAGGTAGTTCCGCAAGTTAGAGATTATGCAGTCGGAGCCCTCTCGCCCTTTTTTCGAGCGCTTCGGATTTCAGTGGAGGCGTGGTGTCGTGCGGAGCTTGCTGGGCACTGGGAATACTAAAACACGCCTTCTAAATCGTGTGCGGAGCCACGCTGCCGCGGAGATCGCGGGGGAGGGAGCGGGGCGCGGCAAGTGCCGAAGCGCATCTTCCAAAGGCAAGTAAAAATACCATTTGATATAAACGTGCAAATTTCTATACTTTTACACAGGAATTTCAAGAGGACAACTCGCGAGTTCGATATACACACAAATTCGATATATGTGGGTTTGATATAACCGTGTTCGACTGTATAAACAACCCTTTCTTCAGCTACTTTTTTTGTCCCATGTCGATAATGTACATTATTGCACATTCATCAATCAGTGTAATAGAGCCAGTTGATAAGCAACATATTGACTACCATTTCTCATTGCACTCTGTTTGTGTGTTCTTGAAACATCCTTGGAACATTGGACGTCATTACCGAAGCAGTTTTCAAGGCAGTTGAAAAAGACAAGACCCTGTTCTGAAATGTAGACTCCTGCGAGATGCCAAGGATTTTTCACTACTTATACCTCCACTGCCTTATCTGTCAGCTACTGCTGTTAAGCTAGTAACGTCACCTTCACCCTCTTCTTCAATACCTATCTCGGGCACCTTTCCTACTGCTCTTGCCAGTGCTGGTGAAGCGTGCACTATGACAGTAATGTGTTTATTAGAAAAGCACAGAGCTTTAAAAACCTTTCATAATGCTAACTGCTAGAAGTTTTACATGCCGAAACCTCGACATGTTTATAAGGTGCACCATAGCAGGAGCCTCCGTATTAGATTGTACTACCTGGCTTATGTTTTTTAATGTGTGCCTCAATCTAGGTGCTCTATAAATTTTATGCTCATCAAAATGTGACAGCTATATGGTCACAAATCAATGCTTGGCACTGCAAGACCTTACATGCTAAGCTGCCACAGCAGGTGTTTTTTTCACGGAAGCTGTTATTGGCGATTGTTATTGCAGGGAAAAAAAATATCTTAAGAGTTTCTACAGCTAGAGCAATAAAAGCAATACGTTTTAAAGTAGTTCAGTCACCTCATGTTCAGGGTCCAACTCCAAGGCCTTGTTGAAGTACATGAGGGCATCATCTGGTCTGCCTTGCTCCAAAATCACAACACCTAGCTGAAAGGAGAGGTGGCAAGTAATAATGACATGTCTTATTAAAGAAGCAAAACAATAAAGTGTTATCAATCGGCAGAATACCAGCAGGCCCTAAAAGCATGAAATCTTTTTCTCATAAAATTTTAAGTAAAATATGCACATCTCTGTATATGCACTGCAAATCAAACATGTCACATAGTCAAATGATTGGAATGAGTATATCACTTTTTATTTTGGTCCTCTAAGCAAAAAAGTGATATATAAGATTAGTCAGTCAGACCTAATAAACTTCACTGCTATGGGCATAGCTGAAACCACATACAACCATAGGTCGACAAACCAATGGAACTTGTGGGGTCTCCAAATGAGGCACGCTGCTCTCAGAACGAACGAGCACAGCAGACGCGGTTGAACCACCAAACAAACACACTTAACTACTTTTATTCAGCAATATCCAAGCCAAATCCAATACATCACTAGTGATCAACATGCTAAAATATAACCTTATACAACATTACAATACACTTACAACATAAGAACAAACACAAGGTAGCGTGAAGGTGTCGTCGCCAATGTGTGACTCACCACAAGGCCAAGCCCACCACAACGACCCGCAGTGCCGCTGCCACGAATCCACAGCGGGAGACAACCGCTCGTGCCAGCCGCCACGTACCAAAGAGCGTCCCCAGTACACTATGTGCTGCCATACACCTGACAGGCGACACTACTGGCACTACCGAGCTAACCATGATAATGCTGATGAGGGTGAAGATCACTTACGGGTGCTGTGCTAACCACCGCTCAACGACTCTAAGTGCAACTGGCTTATTCGTGAGACACATGTGTGCCATGAGGGGCAAATGACATTACAGGCGGAGATAGCACACCCCTTTGGACTCGCTCACACAATAAATCTTGTGTTTAGAACTCACTTCACCATAATTTTCTTGAGCTGTACTCATCGGACTAACACTCACAAAAATTTTCTTCAACCAGACTCACTTGAGCTCAATCTCATCAAAATACCACTCTCCCGGCCTCACTCAAACTCAGGCTCACGGAGTGATCCGAGTCTGAGTGAGCCCAAGTGAGTCAACTCATGAGTGAGTTGGCCGACCTATGCCTACAGCAACAAAGAGTACCAACATACATTGTAAAAGATGTCAGGGTTTGTGGCATCCAAGGAAAGGGCTTGCTCGTAGACCTCTTGTGCTTGCTTGGTCCTGATCAAAGAAACATGTAACAATTTATTTATCAGAAGAAAAGTAATCTATGAAACGGGCTCATATAAAAAGAACTGATGAGGCATTTACTACAAGGCAATTAAAAAGATCACAGAATGAATAACTTCAACATCACAGCAAGTGATATGACACACCAGCTGGGGTGTGCATAGTACTTTGATGTGTACGAGGGCAAAAATTTTGCAATGAAAGTCGAGTGGCAGATCTTGACTGCAAGGCAATGAAAAAGCGACTAAGTTAAAGGAAAAACATCAAGGCAGTCAGTAATGTGAGTACCGTGCATAAGATATGATGTGTTGTTTTAACTGCAATTAAAACACTGTTGAAATCATCCTTCTTGTGATGCACAAAGCATAGCTGTTTATTTTTGCAAGACCTTTCATAGCATAATTTTTCATTCATGTGTTACTTCATTCGTTAGTACATTTACAGCAATTAAGCTGAATGTTGAGGATTGGAACAAGCCAAAAGGTCAAGCACAGGGACGAGGAGTTGCAGACACAGTGAATGTTTGTTAAACTTCCCAGTGCTTCATCTTTTGGCTGGTTTGACTATTAGAGAACCAGATAACAAATAAATTAACTGGCTGAAAAAAAAAAGTGTGTCCATACCTGTTGAGTTTGATCAGAATATCTCCGCGGTTGATATATGCTTGAATATAATCTACACGCATACTGATTGCCTGGCGGTACAACTGAAAGAGAAAAATTCATAATCAAATAGTGGTTTTGGGACGTCTAACCCCAGAAATCAATCAATCAATCATGAAAGAGAAAAATGAAGTCAATGGCAGCTTACACATATGTTAGTGTGTAGGGTCTACCTAAATGAAAAATGAATCATAGTGTTAAGGTATTTACTAGTTGGCACACAGCAACAAAGCGTAATGGCCATAATGACAGCAAGGCACATACTCTTAGTGAAAGTGGTGTGCTTTTTGAAGAAGATCCACTAGAGGGTGCTCCAAAGTGCAATCCAGTTTCAAGGCATCACTACAATTACCCCGGATATTAAAACAGAGACTCCCGGTGGCCTAACAGTTTGTCAATACGAGCGAGTCACGGTAGGCCTTCAGGCACTCCACGTTGACATTGTCGAGAATGTTTGATGGCTTCGATCAGGTAGTTGACTGGGGATGTGCGCTTGATGACACGGTAGAAGTATGTGCATTTCGGCAGTAGTTTTGATTCTGAAGAGAGGCCAGCTACAGAGGTAGGGACCGAGAGCCATACTAGCGCTCCAGGGAAGAATGTGCACACTAAAAAGTGCTGGAGCCATCACAAATACTCGTCTGCCGCTTTTCTTCATTCGTCGTAAATGTCTCGGCGAGTCATATTTGCAAGTTTTTTCATCGCACAAACATACGAGAAAAAAAAGAAACAGGGTAGACAAAAAGAGCACTGACTTCAAACTAACTTTCTTTTGCAGAGTGGCAAAATATGTATGCGTTGAAAAGGACGATACAGAACAGGAAAATAAAAGACAAGCCTAATCAATTAGTCAGTATCAAAACATGGGTGACGAGTCCTCGATTGCCACAAAGCTCAGCCACGCAATCATGTTCTAACTGTGAGAAAGCAACAGATGCTATTTTGGTGCTCCTACAAAGAAAGAGCATCTCTGGCAAAGTTTTGCATCCATAACAGATATGGCAGCTCCAATTAAGGGCAGATGCGCGAATATTGTCCACAAACACATCAATGACGTTCAAAAGATTTGGCTTGGGGCTTTCTTAGTTCCATAACATTGCAGCCCTCGCTCCATAGACTACGACAACTAGTTTTACTGCTTTTGAGCAGCCGAACTTGGCAGCATCGGTGATGGCGATCGACGTCTTAAGGAGAGATGCTACTCAAAGACACTTTTTTTAGATATTAACTGTAGAGCAATGAAACTTGAGTTGTTTATGAAACTTAGTATGCTGATTTCAAATATATAACTAGTTTTCTTGCAAGTTGCATATATCCAGCTCTGCGACATGACAAAGTGAAAACCTTAACCCTATTGCCCCCCCCCCTCTTTTCATCTCTAAACTTCCGTAATTTTTTAGCACTCAAAGCTCATAATGCTTCAAATAAAGCGTGGAATGTAAATAACTAATTACGAAGCACATACAAAATATGTAATAGGTTTGAAAAATAATAGACGTTAAAAAGTCCGTATTTCACTCGCCCTTGTAAAGGTTTAGATACAATTTTTCATTATGTAATAAAATATTGAAATTTAAGCTAGATAGCTGTATTTCTCATACTTTGGAAAAAAATTGGGCAAAATTTCATGCAGATCCAAGCACTAGAAGTGCCGGAAAAAGGAGAGGAACATTAAAAAATGGCAAAATTTGTCTTTTGAGAAAAATGAACTGTGACGATAAAATTGAGCTTTTATTTATGAAAGACATTGTCAAATGCGATGAAATTAGCACACCAAAAAGAAAAATTCGTCTTGTAGTGGCCACTGCCACTAAACTACGCCAACACCATAATTTGTCCTTCTAGGCTTTTTTGAACCGACTCCTCACAGACAGGGCCATGAAACGCTTGCCAAACTTCTTCCATTCCATCTGGCCGAGCCTTGTGCTAACTGCAAGCTAGGAAGAAGTTTGACCGGACTGCGAAATCTAAACTAAGTCCAGGGTCGAGAGACAACAGTGTCGATGCCATTTTGCAGCCATGTTTGTGCCACATACCGTCGTACATAATGGCAATGTTGTCCCAGAAAAATATCTTCGACCTTGTAAGATTGGCGCTGACGTCATCCATTTCTGCATCACGAACTTTCTGGCTGATGGCTGTGAATAACTTTTGATGCATTGGCATTTGCAAGCCAACTGCCTCAACTCAGACCGGTTGCTCGCAGCTTATTCCTACAAAGCGCATCACCACAATGGCTTTCACGCACGAGGAATAGCTTTTTTCATTCATAAGAGAGATAAAATACATAAGAAAAGCATTGCTCAGCTGCTCTGCTCATCAAGACATGGACCCCGCAAGTGGGCTTCACAGCACATACAGCCACGCAGCAGCCAATGGCGGTCCCCGATCTGTACCACATGATAAGGCAGTCGTGGGGCTTGAAATATGTGCAAAAGTGTGCTTCTTTTTATTATTTTTTGTGCCGCATCAGAGAGGGAAACTGTCATTGTTTGAACAGTGAGGCTCAACTATTCGCCTCATGCGATCGACAATGGCGAGCGGCGGCCCATTATTGGCGGCAAGGTGCTCAAAGACTGCACACTTTGGACCTTTTAACACGCACTTTGTGTTCTTTAGATGCAATTTTAAAGCATTTTCAGTGAAGTCTCGACCTGTATATTTTTTTTTATAACAATAGAGATGATATTCTTATCAAAACAGACAAAAAAAAAATCAGTAATTTTGAACAAAACTTGCGTTTTTCGACCTGCATGTCTCCTTCAGACTTGGACCTACGAGGAGACAGAGCTCGGAGAGATGTCGATGGGATAGACAAGAGTGAGTTATGAAAGGGACAACTCAGCTGGCTAGCGATAGGTAACGGGACAAGAGCTAGCTGCACGCGAAGGCAATAACGTTCCACATGACCGGCATAACTGCATGCAAAGCAGATGGGCCAGTTGTCTGGTGTGTGCCATTGATTCGCTGGGGTAAGTCCCATCCATGTTGCAAGACCTGACAGATAGAACGGCATCTGGAATGACTGCATGGTGGACTAAAGTCGAGCCCTAGGGATGTCGTCAGCATACATAACCAGCACAACCGTTGCGGTGGACGGAGCTTGAGCCGCAGCTTCGGCCTAATTCAGAGGGGTGACCGCCGGAAGTACTTTAGGCAGCCTGGCAACAACTTAAGCGTAACTTTGGGGTGCAGAAGGCGGAAGTTGTTGGTGGTACGCAGGCATGACCTTCGTAATTTCCTACTCAATCGCTCGGTGGGCGGGAGGAAGAAGGGTTGCTCTTTATGTTGAACAGCCAGTGGGTAGGCAAAAGATAGGAAAGAAAACTAGCGTGCGATTTCCTGATGGACGACTGCCTTCAGCTCTACCAGCAACGCCACAGGCGTCAGAGCTGGCCACCAAGACAGAAAGCTCTGCATCTTGTGAAGGAGAATGACGGGTCATCGAACACTGCCGGCGGAGCTCTTTGTACCTCTGACACAGCTTTATGACCTCGCCAAGTGTGCCAAGTGTGCCGAGTGTTCCTGATGAACGACTGCCTTCAGCTCTACCAGCAACGCCACAGGCGTCAGAGCTGGCCACCAAGACAGAAAGCTGTGCATCTTGTAAAGGAGAATGACGGGTCATCGAACGCTGACGGCGGAGCTCCTTGTACCTCTGACACAGCATTATGACCTCGCCAAGTGTGCCAAGGTTTTTGGCAAACAGCACAGTGAAGGCAATGTTGTCAATACCTTTAATGACATGCCGGATCTTGTAAAATTCTGACATAGATTTGTTAGCTTTCTTACACAATTCGAGGACATCTCCGATATAACTGGTGAATGACTTACCGGCCTGCTGAGTGCGCTCGTGTAAGCGCTGTTCAGCTTGCAGCTTACGAATGGCTGGGTGGCCAGAAATGGTAATGATGACGATTTTGAAATCGTACCAAATCGCTAAATCAAACGTGTGGTTGTTGAACCACAAACTGGCTACTAGTGCAAGGTAGAATACCAAGTTGTTCAACTTGCCGTCATCGTTATAATTGTTGGGGATGCTCCCGTGCTCGTAAAGTGCGAGCTAGCCCTCCACGTCAGTGCCATTGCCAGCAGTGAAGTTGGGTGAGTCGCGAATGCATGGGACAGTAGGACAAGCGGGCGGAAAAGGAGGAGACATCAGTTGAGAAGTGTTTTGGGTCATGGTAGAAGGCAGGTTATGAGATTGAAGCTCCATGAGCACCGAATGAGAGCACAGCACTTTCACGAATTTGCTAAAGGGGCCTTGAAACATTTTTCAAGGTAACCATGGAATGGAATAGATTCAGTGACATAGAATAGATTCAGTTCCTGGGCCTTAAGACCATTACAATTGGCGAGCCAAATGTAGTGGTTCCTGGGCCCTCAGACACCGACAAGTTCACGGAAAAGAAAACCTTTACGCACAACACGATTCGAACAAAGCTACACACACTTTCAATACATGACTGACAGTGTAACACAGTTACGCTCTTTCTGACCCCCAGTCCTTGCAGTCCCGTAGCCTAGGCTTACCTCTACGCGCTCTGACTTAATCAGGGACTATCGTTCGTCGACGACATTCACGGCGCCGATGACCGCGTAGTTGACACACACTTGAAGCAGGAGAGAGAGAGGCCCGCTGACTTGTGCCACTGAGGAAGGCTCCGAAGCACGATGAGGCCTGCAGCACCGAGACAGTCAGTTGTGCCGGATCGGGAGCCTAGTAGCGCCAAGGCCACGCCCTCAGCATGCATTTGTGCCCGACCTGAGCAGACTAAGCACCGTAGACCGACTCTGTAGCTGGTTGGTCTCGGACATGATTCGGCCCATGATCAGTAGCTCGTCCTGGCCCGCTCACACGTTCACCACAGAAACGTGCCGCAAGACCCGGTCTGGAAGCCACTCATTCACTACAGGAAATGCCAGACTCATCCTGGCTGATCCGATGGTCTCAACGTGGCGACCCACGCTCTGCCAGTCGACGTTCCATGGCTAAGGTGTTTCACGCTCGCCTTTCGCACGCACACTTCGTCATCCTCATTTGCGTCACCACTTTCACTTCGCACTTTCAGTTTCGGTTTATCTTTCGGTATCTTAATACACTAGGCATCATTCTCTTACTACAATGCCCATGCCATAGCAAGGATAAATCAGAGTGTCTACCAACTGGGAAAACCGGGATATCTCAGGTATTTCGGTTTGTCTAGAAAATCTCAGCGAGAGCGAGAACTCGGGGAATATGGGCTTCTTTTGGAGAAAATCTGCTGAAACTTCATTGAGGAAATGAAAGCCATGGTAAACGAAGGGCACCAGAGCAGCGCTTAAGCCCGCTTTGGGTTTTTACGGTATGTCACAAGACGAACGCTCAATAAGGCTCGCGTGCCGCCTTTGAAAGTTGGAAGGCAGCAGTGTAACCAGCGGGTTCTTCTTCAAAGTGTGCACAACGAAAAAAAAATGCCCCCACCTCACAGAAGGGAATCGTGAGAAAATGCAAATGCATTGCTTGAGCTGAGAGAGGATACTATTGTCATCAAATATTCACCTTCACCAACTTCTGCCATCGCCTTAAGAGGCGCCCAGTCAGCGAACGGTCGAGACTGAGGAGCAAGTGGATGGCAGAGTTGGGTGTCTTGAGCACACATTTCTGGATGCTATTCAAAGTTGCCCAGCCAGTGAACAGTCGAGAGTGAGGCACGAATGAACGACAAAGTGGGGCGCAGAGAAGAGAGGGAGCGAACGGTGAGAGAAGAAACTGCGAAGCACTGCACCTACCCCATCCTACACTGTCTCGCAGCACATGCTCCGGTTGCTACGGGCGAGGGCAAGCGCGCTCACTTGTAGCTGGTGCTATATGAGAGAGAGTGAGAGTGAAGAGGAAACACCTGCCAGCGCGCGAACACCGGCCCGGACAATGACGGTTGCTTGACATAGCCCGACTAAGTAATGCATCATCATCATCATCAGCCTGACTACGTCCCCTGCAGGACAAAGGCCTCTCCCATGTTCCGCCAGTTAACCAGGTACTGTGCTTGCTGCACAGTACCTGGTTTATACCCTCAAACTTCTTAATCTGAGTAATGCATTCGCATTTAAAACAACCATCAAAGGCAGCGTGACAACACCTCAGACACTGAGTGGCAGAACGTCGACCTCCTTATCACCTGGAAACAGCCACCGGCATTGCTTAGAAAGACGGAGAAGGATCGAGAAAGAAGGAATAGTGCCACGGCTTTCGACGCAACCGTCGGCAGAAAGTATTCAAAAAAACTGAAAACCCCCGTAATCATCGCTGTGCTGTACTCAAGTGAAGGCCCGAGAACTGTCTAGAGTATGGGCACGAGGCTATGAGAGTGTGCAGCGACGCGGAGCAGGCAGTTCGAGTCGGATGCTTCCCGTCTTTTCTGGAATATCTTGCTAATGGTGGCGTCGCAAGCCTCAGCATCATTCACCTTCTCTCTCGATCCTTCTTCGTCTTTCTAGGCAATGCCTGCAGTTGTTTCTAGGTGGTAAGGAGGTTGCGCCACATCTCAGTGTCTGACGCGTTGTCGCGCTCTGTTTTGTGGTTGTTTTTCTTGTTGCGTGTGCTTTAAGGTGGAACCCAATCACGCCGCAGTTGCTCTCTGTCGATCCATGGTGGCGCTCGCGCCTAATAGAGCCGTCGTTTTGTGACAATGACAGAGCTACAAATTGACGAAGTCTCTTATTTTTGTGTCATCAATCTAAACTGACTGTTTTTCAAACATGGCGGGTACTGCAGGCAATTCTTGTTTCAAAAGTATGATGGCATTTAGAAGTATGATGGCATTCAAGTGTAGTTTCATCCAGGACTGGACGAATCCCAAACATTCAGAGTGTGCAGCTCAACTTGCATAAGACCCATTGAACAGAACGTGAATGTGGCTTAGCATGTGTGGTGCATTAAACAGTTTTCACTTAGTAACATGGGAAAGAGAGCTGTTACAAGCTACACCAATAGTAAAAAGCATAGACGGGTTGTCAAAGGAGCTGGGACACCCCCCGTAGCATCATTTCTGATGTCGCCAGCAAGTGGGTGGTTTGTCGCCGGTATGACCAAGACGGAGCCAGTGATGTCAGGATCTGCGCAGCCTTCAGCTGCTACAACTATGCCTACAGACTTCCAGCTCCCAAGTACAACGAAAGATTTGTTTCAATGTGACAAAGAGGTCATTATTATGAAAGTCATTTGGTGCCTCAATGCTGTCATGATGCACTCATCATTACGTGCTGCTGCGGCGTCAGCTTCTCTGTTTCCGATGATGTTTTCATCGTCAGCTACAGCCAAAAAAATGCTACTTGGCAAAGACAAGGTGGGTTATACTATTGTCTATGGTCTCGCACCTTTTTTCAAAGAGAACCTTGTGTCAAAAGTGAGTCAAGCGTGCTACCTCATCATAACGTTTGATGAATCATTGAACAATGTTGCACAAAAGAAGCAAATAGACATGTTAGTTTGCTTTTGGTCAGAAGCAGAGGAATGCGTGAAAACTCGCTACTTGACGTCATGCTTTGTCGGGCGCACTGAAGCTGAAGAATTGCTGTCCATATTTAAAAGAGCCACAGAAGGACTTTCATGATCGAAAGTCTTACAGATACCAATGAATGCGCCAACTGGCAACATGAAGTTTTTACGGGAGATCAAACAAGAGCTTTGGAAGAGAATGACAGCCGTCCAATCCTCTACAATGCTAGCTGTAACCTTCATGTTGTAAACGGCGCATTCAAAATGGGACACACGGTGACAGGGTGGCAAGTCGTGAAATTTCTTCGGGCTATGTACAATTTGTTTAAATGTGTACCTTTCCGACGTGTAGAATATGCACGCAATACTGGGAGCAACATTTACACGCTGAAGTTTTGCGTCGTCCGGTGAATTGAAAATGTTCGTGCGCTTTCAAGAGCCCTTGCAGTACTTCCGTACATGAAGTGTTCATCGAGTCATATCAAAATGAGAACAAGCAACCAAAGCCAGGTACACCGTAGTCGAGAAAGCCATCAGGGACCCTCTGCTGCGCACAAAGTTAACCTTCTTGCTGAGTGTCGCTGAAGAACTGCAGCCGTTCCTGGTCTAGTTCTATAGCGATACACCGATGCTTCCATTTCTCAGAACATCAATGGAAAGGCTTTTACAATCTCTAATGAGCAGAATTCTAAAGAAAGAGGTGATGATGACAGCGAGCAGTCCATTGAAGATGGACCAGCCTGCAAAAATTTTGCCGGCGCCCAAGATATCCCGAGCAACCTTGGCCGACTGCCGACGATTGGCAAATTACTGGGATGCAGTCGGCAGTTGACTTCCGTGGCCCCCAAATATTCCAAAACGGTCGGCTCGAGGTACGTTGCCTACTACATCAGCACTTGGTCGGCGGCATGGTTCGAGCCATCCGCCAGTAGATAAGTGAATGTCAAGCGTGCCAAACGCACGTCGGCTGCACGGCTCAGGCCACCATCGGTGGTAGAGTGAACGCCGAGCGTGCCAAACACTCGTCGGGAAGAAGAGTCGGCAGCAGATTAGGCCTGCCTTGGTTGCCCTATGAGCCTAGTAAAACAAGGTGTACTTATTTAGTGGGGAATAAAATATACTGTTGCGTGATTTTAAGTAATCTTCCCAGTGTATAGTGGTTTGAAAAAAATTGCCAGCAGCTTCCCTCGGGGGAACACTGAGGAGGATGCGGAGCATATAATTGGTTCATCATCATCATCATCATCATCATCAGCCTGACTACGTTCACTGCAGGACAAAGGCCTCTCCTATGTTCCGCCAGTTAACACGGTCCTGTGCTTGCTGCTGCCATTTTATACCCGCAAACTTCTTAATCTCATCTGCCCACCTAACCTTCTGTCTCCCCCTAACCCGCTTCCCTTCTCTGGGAATCCAGTCAGTTACCCTTAATGACCAGCGGTTATCCTGTCTACGCGCTACATGCCCTGCCCATGTCCATTTCTTCTTCTTGATTTCAGCTATGATGTCCTTAACCCCCGTTTGTTCCCTAATCCACTCTGCTCTCTTCTTGTCTCTTAAGGTTACACCTATCATTTTTCTTTCCATTGCTCGCTGCGTCGTCCTAAATTTAAGCTGAACCCTCTTTGTAAGTCTCCAGGTTTCTGCTCCGTAGCTAAGTACCGGCAAGATACAGCTGTTATATACCTTCCTCTTGAGGGATAGTGGCAGTCTACCTGTCATAATTTGAGAGTGCTTGCCGAATGTGCTCCACCCCATTCTTATTCTTCTAGTTACTTCAATCTCGTGGTTCGGCTCTGCGGTTATTACCTGCCCTAAGTAGACATAGTCTTTTACAACTTCAAGTGCACTATTACCTATCTCGAAGCGCTGCTCCTTGCCGAGGTTGTTGTACATTACTTTCGTTTTCTGCAGATTTATTTTAAGACCCACCTTTCTGCTCTCCTTGTCTAACTCCGTAATCATTATTTGCAATTCGTCCCCCGAGTTACTCAGCAATGCAATGTCATCGGCGAAGCGCAGGTTACTAAGGTATTCTCCATTGACTCTTATCCCTAACTGTTCCCATTCTAGGCTTCTGAAAACCTCCTGTAAGCACGCGGTAAAAAGCATTGGGGAAATTGTGTCCCCCTGCCTTACACCCTTCTTGATTGGTATTCTGTTGCTTTCTTTATGAAGCACTATGGTAGCAGTTGATCCCCTGTAGGTTTCTTCCAGAATGTTTATATATACTTCATATACGCCCTGATTCCGCAGTGTTTGCATGACGGCTGATATTTCTACTGAATCAAACGCCTTCTCGTAATCTATGAAGACTATGTATAGTGGTTGGTTATACTCTGAGCATTTCTCTATTACCTGATTGATAGTATGAATGTGGTCGATTGTTGAGTAGCCTGTTCGAAATCCTGCTTGTTCCTTTGGTTGATTGAATTCTAATGTTTTCTTTACTCTGTTAGCAATTACCTTTGTAAATAGCTTGTATACTACAGAGAGCAAGCTGATCGGCCTGTAATTCTTCAAGTCCTTGTCATCTCCTTTCTTATGTATTAAGATGATGTTAGCGTTCTTCCAAGACTCTGGTACTCTTCCCGTCAGGAGACACCTCGTATAATTGGTTAACGGGGTGTTAAAGTGCGACTTACTTGGATCGATGGCTAAATTGGTTAACGTGGTTGTAGGAGGGGGTGTTAAATGAGTGAGCACGTACACACGTATGCGAAAGGGCGGCGCTGGTCGAAGGGACGTCGATCATTGTGTTTGTTGATTCGTTGGAATTCATTTCACCGCGACCTTGGACGTCGACGCGCCGTACAAACCAACCGACGAGCGGCAACTGAGCGAGCGAGCGCTGACCTTGAGTATATATACAGCGCGACGGCGCATGCACTGTCAGCTGTTGAATGTTCTCGAAGCGCGACGGCGCATGCGCGTCCACTGGAGAATCAGGAGAATTGTAGAATGTTCTCGAAAGGGAGAAGCGCGCGCGGCACAGATGGTGGGTGACGGTGCATGCGCGCCTCAGCTGTCGAATGTTCGAGAAGGGGGAGAAGCGCAACGGCGCATGCGCGCGCGTCAGCTGCCGATGTTTTCGAAGCGCGACGGCGCATGCGCGCGCGTCAGCTGCCGATGTTCTCGAAGCGTGACGGCGCATGCGCGCTACATTATACAGCTAGCGAATGTTCGTGAAGAGGAGAAGCGCACGCGGTGTGTAGAGGAGGAAGGGTGCACAGATGGTGGAGGAGTGAAGCGCGCGCGGTGTGTAGAGGAGGAAGAGATGCACAGATGGTGGAAGAAGGAGGAGGAAGCTTGCGGACGGCGCTGCACTACAAGCCTCGAGTATTAGATGCTCCGCATCTAAAAGTTGACGTTTGCGCATGAACCGTACTGCGGTTTACGACCGACATAGTGTTAATTCAACGTAATAATATAAACACCAGCATGTTTTCATAAACATTCAAAAACTTCACCTTGGAAACAGTGTGAGACAATATACCTGTGATATTAAAGGGGCCCTGAAGCACTTTTTCAAGTAACCATGGAAGTAATTCATTGGAAGAGCTTATTGCCTCGAGAATTCAATGCCACAAAAATTTTAAAAATCCGTCCAGTGCGAGTGGAGTTACAAAGGTCTGTTGCAAGCTGCAATTGCATTCTCTCTTCTCTTGTCCCGACGATAGCGCTGGAAGCTAAGCAGAGAGGAATGGCAGGGCCACAGAAAAGTGTCACGCACGCTTTGCGACGCGACCTTGAGCACTTTTTTTTTATTCAAATGCGTGGCTTTTTCAGTGTGATCACCCGCGCACGCGTGGAAAAGTAACGGTCTCCCGCGGCGATTGCTTTAACGAGCGGGCGCGACATGTTCGAATCAGCCAATGGCTGATAGGTAGGCTTGCTACGTGTGATTTTTTGGGTATATTGTGTGATGTGTCGAGAGAAAAGAAAGCAATTTTTAGCTGACTTTGATAATTTATTGCGAACTCGAGGCCACGTTGAGCGCCATAATATTTGGCTCGCGCGTTGTTGGGAATCTTTACTACTGATCAGCAGCGTTTTCTGACCACGATCAAAAAGTGTTGCAGGGCCTCTTTAAGCTCGATTACTTTAATTGACAGAGAGTACTTGTACGACAATCTGATTATATTATCGACAAAATTATAATATATATATATACATATATATATATATATATATCCTACGGCATGATCATGCAGGGCCTGGAAGAGTTTCGGTCGCAGAGCTGAAGGCACCACAAGAAGGTACTGAGCTTGAAGTGGCGAGAAGTTTTTCTTTTGGAGAAGGCGGTTTCACAGCGAAAACGACGCACCAGAATCTTTGAAGAAAGATCACGGTTATGCTGATACTGACACTACCAGGTGATTACACAGTGACCAGTCCACACGTGCTGCTTCCGGCGCGTGGCAAGGCCCCGACCACTGCCCCTGCGCAGACGGCCGACACCGCTCATCGTCATCATCGTAGCGGTGCTTCTATCATCTACTGGAGCGCCCTCAAGCCTCTTGCCTATAAAAGGCCGCGTTAGCTATAAGCCAATGGGATTTGCGGCCAGGCATCTGATGCTAACCAAGTCTGCTCGCTTCTTTTGGGTGAGTTTGAGTCTTGTAACCAACTTAACCTTATGCTTTTTGGTCGCAAATCCCACCGAGTGATTACTTTGTAAATAGACATGGGTATTGATATTTCTACATACCGTGTTCGAATTGATTGTTTCGTAGAATTAAGTAGACCCGTCCAAACACATTCACTTGTGTGGTTCTGGCCGAGAACAATCTGCCGTTCTTTGGGTGTTGGTAGTAGGCTTCTTGTTGTCCTGTTCTGCCAGTCGCATCTCATTGTTCGCGCTGGAGATGTTGAGACTAATCTAAGGCCGGATAAGATAGATCAGCTACTAACGTTCCTGAAGGAGTTGGCGTCTTCAAACGAGAAATTTCAAAGGGATGTAACAGGTAGGCTGAAGGATATGCAAGCAGGCATCACAGATGTAAAAAGACGAATATCCTGTCTAGAAAGAATACCCAAAGATATAGACATCCTTCGGGAAGGTGTTGCTGCTCTAACTTCAGCGCTAGATGATGTAAAAGCTAACCTCGAGAGCTCTGACGTGCCGGCACTTCGCCCCGTCCTTGAAGAAGTCAAAACTCAACTCCAAAATACTAGCTCAAGACAGTTTGAACAAGCTAGTATTGTATCTGACAATCTGAGTAACCGGCTGAGACGAAATAATCTGATATTCAAAGGAGTGCCTGAACAAGGAGGTGAAAAAATGGGACGATACGAAAAACTTATAAGCGAGTTCGTTTTGCATAACCTTGGCCTTAACATTGGTGAAATTGAACGTGCACACAGAAGAGGTCAACAAACACCTGGTAAGAATTGCCCAATCATTGAGAAATTCTTGAATTTCAAGGACAAGAGCACCATCTTGCAAAGTGCGTCAAAACTCAAAAATCTTGCATCTCCGTCCTTTTAGATAGAAGAAGATTTCTCACCACAAATTCAACTTATTAGGAAAAGGCTTGGGGACTTCGCAAGCGCTGAACGTAAACCTAACAAAAAGAACAGATTGCGGTTCGATAAACTGCTTTTGAGTAACAAACTCTATACCTACAATTACTCGAGCGATACGGCAGCCTCACTTTCAAGACGGGACGCACCTGCGCCAACTACGTGACCCAAACAGCATTGCAGAAGTAGAACCTTATCTTTGATTGTGTCGAACTTCAGAAGCATTTTTCATAAACAGGACCCCCTGTGTTCTTTTGTCGAGGGCTGCTCTGCCGACATTGTACTTGGTACAGAGACATGGCTGTCCCCAGATGTGGCTAACTTTGAGCTATCACTGTCGAATAATTTACTTGTCTTTAAAAAAGATAGAACGGCCTCTCGGGGCGGTGGTGTGTTAGTTGCTGTAAAAAACAGCTTTAACGCTCACATAGTTAAAACAGAGGCTAGCATTGAAATTTTATAGGTCGCACAACAGTTATCGTTATTTGTAACCTGTACTGTCGGAGTATGTTACCGTCCGCCAAACTTGCCAGCCGACTTCAATGAAAAACTGAATGATTCGCTCAGCCCCATACAATGCAGTTATCGGCGGTCCCCTATTTTTTTGGCAGGTGATTTTAATCACCCAAGCATAAACTAGCAGACGTGTACACTCGAAGGCAGCGCAGGAAGGTCTGACTGTCAGGAATTTCTTGATATACTAGCCCAGTTCAATTTGACACAAATGGTTGTACTGCCGACTCGCGGTGATGCTATTTTAGACCTTGTATTGACTACCGAGCCCGATCATGTACTTGTGAATGTTTTAGACAATATCTGTGATCACAATGTGCTTCATTATGAATATACTTTAGAGAACAAAAAAACAACAGAAGAGTCAAAGAAAACAATCTACAACTACACGCATGGTAATGTTGATATGATTATAAATCAACTGTCATCTTTTTCTTCGGAATTTTCGCGCACCTTGTCGCTGCGCACAACTAATGAGAACTGGCACCTCATACAGATGCAGCTAAATGAACTAAAAGAAAAGTATATCCCTAAAATTGAAGTGACAACGTCAACCCAGAGCGCCTGGTTTAACTTGCATGTCAAGCGCAGCATAAATAAAAAAAACGACTTTACTCGAAAGCCAAACAGTCGGGATCCAATAAGGATTGGGAGCCTTACCGTGAACAATCCAAGCAATGTAAGACAGAAATCGAAGCAGCCAAAGACAAATTCTTTAACAATGATATAACAGCGCTCTTAAGGGAAAACACAAAAAAATTTTGGAAGGTAATTAACCCTAAACCATCTTCGTCATCACAAGTGTCTATTTCCAAGGATGGTGTACTTCTTTCACCATCATGTGTTGCAAAGGAGCTAAATAATTTTTTTGGTTCAGTATTAACAGAAGAAAATCCCAATCCGCCTGACCTTAAGTTCACGACTCTAGATTCGGTCATGAACGATTTAATTATTTCACACCAAGGTATTGAACGAGCTATTGAAAGGCTCCTACACAATTCGGCACTTGGGCCGGACGGCATTTGCACCAAAATGCTGAAAATAACAAAGCCTGTTATTTCTCACATTCTAGCTTCTTTTTTTCAGCAATCTATAGATAGTGGTAGCGTACCAGATGCCTGGAAAATTGCCCATATCACTCCTATCTTTAAATCAGGTGACCCCTCTATGCTCAGTAACTACAGACCAATTTTACTAACGAGCATACCATGTAAACTTTTAGAGCACATTATATCATCTGCAGTTATGACACATCTAACCACGAGCAAGTTCTTCTTACCAAGTCAGCATGGTTTCCAGCGTGGCCTTTCATGCAAAACTCAACTATTCGAACTAATAACCGATGTTCACGAAGTGATACATAATAAAACAGACGTTGATGCTCTCTTTATAGATTTCGACCAAAGCCTTCGACAAGGTCCCCCGTAACTGCCTAAATACGAAACTAACCGCCCTCAACATCAACCCTAATATCTGTAAATGAGTTGCTGATTTCCTGTCCAATCGCTATCAGTCTGTTTTGGTTAATAATACCTTGGCTCCATTAGTAAAGGTAAAATCAGGTGTTCCGCAAGGTACCGTGCTAGGGCCAATTCTATTCCTAATTTACGTTAATGATATAAGTAACCAATTGTCATCCCCAATCAGAGTTTTCGCACACGATTGTGCAATTTACAGACAAACTACTAGTCATATTGATACGAGTGCGCTGCAGTCTGACATTAACCAAATCACCCGATGGTGCTGCCAATGGCAAATGGAAATTATAGTTTCAGAAACAAAGTATATTCTATTTACAAAAACTAAGAAACCTGAGCTGCATTCTAACATGATAAACAATAGACTAGTGGAAAATGTAAACACAATAAAATACTTAGGAGTTTATATTGCACACAACCTCTCATGGAATGCTCATGTTGAGGCAAGAGCCAGTAAGGCTTTAAAGAGCTCTAGAATTTATTAAACAAAATTTGCACTCTGCTAACCAATCCACCAAACTTCTCGCATACACAACCTTAGTTCACTCGAAAATGGAATACGCCGCCCTTATTTGGAATCCAAACCAGCAATACCTTGTTAAAAAACTTGAGGCCATTCAAAACAAAGCAGCCCGCTTTATCACAGGAAAATATTCTCGGCTATATAGCATAACAGCTATTAAAACGTCATTGAAATTACCGACTTTCGAAATACGTAGGCTTATCGCACTGCTGTCTCATTTCCACAAGCTTTATTTCAGTGAGTCATCTTTCTTACATTCACAGACTAAACCAGCTCATCGCATTTTTCCACGTGTGGATCATGCTTACAAAATACACACCATGTTTGCCCGTACTAACTTCCTTCGTGACTCACCATTGTTTCTTGCGATTTATCATTGGAATAAACTACGAAGTGATGTTGTAGCTGTGCGTGATCACGACACGTTTGTCCGCAGATGAATGGAGATGTGGAATGTAGAACCGTAACATTTTGTGGCTTTCTTTTGTTTAGTCTAGTGCCAATATTACATCAGTTATCGCACACATCGTTTCATGCAATACTGAGTGCTACATTTCTATGTCTTCTTTGGTGCGAAATTTGTTTCTGCATTTACCTTTTTATTATTTTTTGTCGTGTTTTGTGTATATATTTCTGTTTTGCACATAACCCTGCTGTATTGTAACTACCCCTCCCCCTATGTAATGCCCAAATGGGCCTTTAGAGTATATGAATAAATAAATAAATATATATGAAAGTAGATGCGCTTTCACATAACAACTGTATATTTAGCCGACGTTTCAACAGGAGGTCCGTCTTTTTCTAGGCCTAATATTAGTTACACATCTTTTGTGCCTTCTTATAGCTTGTTGAAACAGGAGGGAAAGAGACAGAAGGGAAAGATGAAAGAAAAAGAAAAAGGAGAAAAAAAGTAAAAAGAAGGAAAAAAATAGCAAAGAAAGAAACAAAGTAGAAGAAGAAGAAATAAAAATTGGCAGATTCCACGTACTGTGGGAATCGATGATATGCAAAGCACGAATGAGAAAGGTTGATATGTCACTTTAAAATGAGCACGACATTAGAAGGTAGACGTAAATAATGCCGTACATGACTTCCATGCCACAATTTATCATATTTCGACATGTCATTTACCTTCGTTGTCTATTCACCTCACATGATACCAAATTTATCATGACATGACGTGATATGTGGAGCTAGCAAAATGGCTGCGAGTAAGCTATGAGCGTAGCATGTAGTCATGTTTAAGTGACACGCATGTCATGATTATCATGTTGGGACGTGTCATTTACTATGGTCGTCTGTCTAGTCATGCCACGTGATGCCAAATTTGTTATATGTGGACCTAGCGAAACGGCCGCGAGTGCGCTATGATCATAGCATGTAGTCATGTTTTACATGACACACATGTCATGATTATTGTGTTTAGACGTGCCATTTACCTTCGTCGTCCGTTCGCGTTCCAAATAGTGAATTCGGCATATGTGAAGCTAGCAAAACAGCCGCAAGCACATATGAGCATGGCATGTAGTCACGACTTATATAAAGTGCATGTCATCATTTATATGTTAGGGTCTATCACTTATGTTGGCCATGGAGTCACACCATACCATATCAGTTTTGCAAACTGTGATGTGAACGAAAACACAGCAAGAGCAGCAAGACCATGAAATGTAAATCATGACATTCATGACATACATGTCACAATTTTCATGTTATGACTAGTCCATTATACTCGACATAAAGTCATTTATGCCATACCAATTTTAGTATCAATACCATTATCGAAACGGCCAAGAGAGCAAGTCGTAGGCGGCTAGAAAGATAGATAAGCTCAAAGTCCCCGAAGTTCGCTAAGAAATGCTTCGCATTTAAAACACGACGAGATTAGAAAGAAACGTCATCTCAAGAGAGTAAGGCGAACGTGAACACTGTAGTAGTAAATGAGCCATGCCATCATTGACAACAATACACTTCACACACCAACCCTTCCCTCAAGTAGAGAGTGTGACGACCATCAGTCAGTATGGCAGCTTCTGATGCAATCCGCTGGCCGCTTGTCCACTTTTGAAGTTTGAGGCGAATTGGTAGGGGGAACTTGAGTGTTTCGAGTGCATGTCGGTGGCGCCGGTAGATATGAAAAAGCCGGTAATGCGGCCTCGCTATTAACATTCACTATATGCAATGGCTCCTGCCAGTAAAGAAAAAGAAAAGGTGCACAAAAAAACATAAAAAAGGGAAAAAAAGAAAAAAAAACTTTATGACATCTGGCACTTATCTATGCATGCCGGCTGTGCTTGAAGTGGCAAACCAATTCTATATTGTCAGATGCATACGTTTACAGCTGTGTCAAGGGTGACTGTGACTCATTAGAAAGAGGCATTTACGTCTTTTAGAGATTGTTACGCTGACAGGAAGCCTGGCTGTTTATTCATCGCATTTTTTGTTGCGTTGAATTTGTAGATAAAGTAAGATTCCTGTTGTTCCCATTCTCTGATTGTTCAAAAATTGTTTTCCAATAGTGTAACCTTGATGTCATCAAAACTGTGGTATTTTAATGTACTGTGTTTTGAAAGTGGAAGGCCTGGCAGGGAATGTACATGTGCCCGATGGTTCCTGAATCTAATTCTAAACGGAGTGTCTGTCTGGTCCACGTATTCCATGTTATATACCCCACATTCTAGAAGGCATATGACGTCTGAGTCGCAGTCTAGCGCACCACTCATCCTGTGCTTAAAGTTCGAGTGGGTGCTTTCCCAATTGTCGTCTGCATGTGTTTACATACTTTGAATCTGCTTTTTCCGCAAGGGCGACACCCTGTTTGAGGTTTTATGCCAATCTTTGAATTTATTAAATGATCCTTTACACTTTTGGGCCACCTGTATACCACTCAAGGAGAAGAAGTGGAAAGTTTGGGCATTTGCACGCTCTGTTTCAATATGTTAAAGTGTTTTTTTTTTAAGACCCTGTTTTTGTTCAGTGGGTTGCTCACGAAAGTTAATAGCAAATTTTTGTTGCGGTGCGAAGCGGCATTTTTATGCTGGTTTAGGAGAGTCTGGCAGCTCACATTTTTCGCATTTTTGATGGTGTCATCGATGATAGCTGGCGGGTATTCTTGATAAAGGAGTACTTTCGCGCATACGTGTGCTGTTGTTGTGGAAGTCCTCGGTGCGGGAGCACATTCATCTGAATCTGTGTGCTTGGGAATAGGGAATGCTGGTCTTGCAGGGTCGTGGGTGGTGACTTTTGAAGTGCAGCTATTGTTGACCGATCCTAGGTTTTCTGTATACGCTAGTTACCAATGCACCATTGTCTATTCGAATAAGTAGTACATCAAAGAAACGTATTTCAGCGTTAGAGTAGGAGTGTGTAAAATAAATGCTGAGATGCGCTTGGTTAAATGCCTGTACGAAATTAAAGAGCTAATTTTTTGAATGTGTCCAAATGAAAAATGTGTCAACTAGATATAATGTATAGATTGAAGGTTCGATATCACAGGATGAAAGAAAATTGAACTCTGTATGGTGTATGAATATGTTAGCATATGGGCCATTGTTGTATCCATCGCTGTGTTGCTGATTTGAAGGTAATACTGATTGTTTAATTCAAAGCTGTTCAATTCGTGTACAACTCACGAAAATTTCAATAACTTTTTCAGTTAGATATGCATTAGGATTAAGGTTGTCATACGATTCAATAAGTGCCCTTACACCAACGTCATGCGAGATATTTGTGTAGAGTGAACTAACTTCCAATGTCCAATGTCACCAGGAATGCACCGTCTGAAATTTTTACTTCTGATATTTCCCGAAGGAAATGGTTTGTGTCACACAAGGACTCATGTGTCGGTGGTATGTCTTCGATTAAAGAATCAATAGAACTAGAAATAGGTTCTCCTAACATTCCCATGCCTGATATAATAGGTCTTCCAGGGTTTCCCTCTTTATGAATCTTTGGCAGCATGTAAAAACGACCTGGCACTGATTGGTCCGTAATAAATGCCTTTTGAAGCTTTGAATCAACAGCGCCTTCATTTGTGAATTCCTCTAGCATTGTTACAATTATCTCTTTGTGCATGGCGGTGCGATCCAAGTCGAGATGTTTGTGGAATCGTTTTCATTGTAGTCCGATCTATTCAGAACAAAAACCGTTCCTGCTTTGTCTCCTGGTTTAATGATGAGATTTTCGCGGTTTCTCAACACAAGAATTGATTCTCTTTCTTTCTTTGATATCTTATTCATACTTGGTTTGTGCACCTTGTACGCATGTATGACATCTTTCTGAACTGTGTCTATATAGAGATCTAAACGTTGAACTCTGTTGGCGTCTGGGGTCCATTGCCGTCTGATTACCCCACGAACAAGCGGGTTATTTTTTGGGGGTTTATCGAAGAAACATTTCTCCAAAGTCGATTTTGTTAGAGAAAAGTTATTTATGTGGTAAGCGAAAAATAATTTTTCTATTTCGGAGTGGCATATGGCATATGGCGCACAAAATAATGGGCGGCCAGATATGCATGCCAGCCCTGCCCCCAATTCTAATCATGATGGTGCCCCCTCCAGAAACAATTTCTGCTTGTGCCCCTGCCATCCATGACTCCCACTCTCAGGGTTCCTTGCTTATAGATTACGTCTGTAGAATGAGTGCACAGTCACTGTCACTTCCTCTCAATGTTGGTTTGATCTGCAGGCGAAAATGTGGCGAGCTTCGAAAACTGATTCATCTTCTTACAGTAACCGTGAAATGCCACACATCTTATGAATCAAGCTGTGAAATAATTAAAGACTGGGCACTGATATTTTACTGATACGTTTAATTGCCTTTTGTATCATGTTACCCAATACCTCGCAGCATGCTCATTCAAGGGCGCAAAATAATACGGCTGGGTGGCACGCAGTTCACTTACTAATATAATCAAGCCCGGTCGAATGCCATGATTGTAGAAGCTGTGAAACTAAGCCAATCATTTATAATTGTAACCCATGTGTGGCTCGACGGTCATCGAATGTGCACCAAGTAACAACAGTAGAAAATCTACTCAATAAATATTAGGATTGTGCCGCAGAAAAACTTTTCCTCGTGCGAAATTTTACCTAAAAGTTAAACTCTGAATGAGGTACGCGCTCCAGTGTGACTCTCGCATTTGGTTGTAATCATGAGAAAAAGGTTGAGGCTGCCTGCAGCTGTAAGAATGCTGCATTGCTTGCCACAAAGCGAGGAATCAGGTTTTGCTGTGCTTCATAGGGCTATGTGTGCTAAACAAAAATGCAAATTTACGCCAGCTTGTAGTGTCAACCATGACCCGTCTTTAGATGTGAACCTACAATGAACAAAGTAGCGTGGTTGTGCGCATCATTTGCAGTGAAAATAGGTTTCTTTGCCGCCACAAGTATGTGTTAAACCCATTTAGCACTTCAATTTGACACGGAGTGAGTCGTTACCTTTTACGAAAATCGACGTGCTCAGCCTCTGTGGTTTTCGATATAGGTGGCCATAGCAAATTACGTCGGCAGTCAAGCATTTTGAGATGCGTAAAACTTTTTTGGAGCAGTCCTTTAGCACTCCATATAATCATAGAAGGAGCTGAAGCAGTAGTTTACCGATTTTGTTTACTGAAGTACAACAAGAATAGCAATAAAAAAGGAGACGTGAAAGCAGCTGCGAGTTAAGCCCGAAAGGGCAGCACCGCAATCCAACCATGCACGTTACAGTGATGCCTCCACATGATGGCGCCACGGTATGTCCTCACGCTCCATGTGCATTTCCCGGTAGTGGGCCTGGGGTCAAGAGAGGTGAAGAGGACAAAGACGTGCTTTGCAATCTCAGCAGTCTCAGTTTGGACTCAACGCTGCTGAAGGTACGCTGTGTCGCGCCTCAATAAATCCACGATAGCGCCGTGTCGTGGACGTGACAATATATATACGGGGAAGGATGCGCTAGCCTCCTCTTTCTGCGGAGTGAACATTGCTTCTCTGGCTGGGGTCGTCTGCATGCTCCCTTATCTCGTGAGCAAACGGGGAGGAAATGCTATAACGCTTAAGTAATATCATCCCAAAGAAGATGTTTAACCACCCTAACCATTTGCCTAGAAGCAAGAACTGAACGACCTTATTAAAACAGTGTTTGCTCGTAGGCTACCCTGGACCTACAGCTATGACCCATCAGAAGCTCAGCAACAAAATTGCTAGTATGAAGACCGATATTTCTGCCTTCCAATTTGATGCATTGCTTCAAGGCGTACCAGTACAATGGCATTTGTATGACTGCATCTTTGCCAAGACTGCCTTGTAATGACCAGTAAACGTCTAATGGAACCGACGAGTTAAAAGAAGCGACTCTTGAATCCCAAGAAATTAAACAGGGCAAGTGAGCTTCTTTACTATTTGAATAACAATCTACTCGTGTAACAGTCCTTTAAGGCTTACTTTCCATCAGTTCAGCTGTTTCTATTTTTGTTCTACCTTTTGAAACATTCAATCTGATTGATCTTGCTGGCTATCCTTATCAAAAAGTGAGCACAGCACTTCAGACTCTATTCTTTGTTCTTGAACTAGCTTTTCTGCACTTATCTCCGGTTCTCACGGATAAATCGCTTCTCTGTTTGCAGGAAAGGCTATTCATGCTCCATTTTCAGGAGGCATGTCTACCGGGCACTCTACCATACCCGTGTCATCTGATATCGCATCTAGCAATACACAAGAATTGGCAGCCACTACTTCAGAGATTTCATTGTCAATACTGCCATTATCGCACACAACGTTTAGTGCTGGAGTTCAGAACCAGATGGCTACGGTCCCTTTGAGCAGAAAGTACGAACAGGGCAACATAGAGGCAGTTACAGCGAAACTACGGAAGCGAAGAAACAAGGATAGAAAAGAGCACTTTTTTTTACCCTTCTTTCTTCACTTCCGTAATTATGCTGTAACTACTTCTAGGTTGCACTGTTTGTACCTTCAGTTATGTTTACCAACTTGCCCAAATTTCCATGCTTCATCCCTTTGAGCAGGAACGCGACGGCAGGAGGCCTCATTTGGTTGAAGTCTTCGAGGCTTGGGCCAGACATCCGACGGCCCATCTTTAGTGCCCGGTTCGGTGACCATCTTCCGCTTGCCACATCCTCTTCAAACTCCCCTACTTTTCTGTGGCTTTGAATCTTCCTTGAACTCTGGCCCACTTGTCCCGTTCTGATTGGTGATGCTGACGTTTCGGGACGTCCCGCCATTTGCCCCTAAAATCTGAACAGTTGCTGCTCATTGGTTCTTTTTTTATTTTATTTTGTTCCCGTCGCGCCACGTGTCCTCGTGTCTGACGGCCTTCGACATTTTCCTTGACGTTTGAGTGGCTCCACGTGAGCACTTTGCTACTTCTTTGTTTTTGCTCCGTGCTCTTTTTGAAGATGCACTTGCTAACGCGCACCACTCATCACAGTGCTCTTCTGCACCTTGTCCCGAATGCTTGGTGTCAACCATATTAAAACGATGGCATACCAACTGATGTCGAATGGCATGGTTGAGGGATTTGACCACCAACTCAAAGCCTCACTCATGACCTCGCAATCATTGATACCCTGGACGGAGCGACTACTACTCGTCTCCTAGCCTTATGCAGCACGATATGTATGGACCGTCCAGCTCCTCAGCTGACTTGTATTTGGCACTACCCTAAGGCTTCCTGGACAGTTTTTTGACACATCACTGGTATCACCATTAGACGTAGACGATTATGCCAGTAACTTCAGGAATGTCATAAGAGATGTGTCTCGTATTCCTGCACGTCAACACTCATGCTCAAGTTTCATCAGTTGTGCTCTCCATGACTGCAACCACACCTTCGTACGCCAAGACGCAATCTGGCCATCATTGCAACCACCTTATGACGGACCCTTTAGAGCAGTCAAGCGTTGCCTGAAAAATTTCGTTCTGCTGCTTAATGAACGTGAAGACAGTGTCTCCATTAATCCAATAAAGCCAACGTCCGTCCATCGCCCGCCCGCCACGCCCCGCCCGCCTTGCCTATTGTCCGTTCATCGCCTGCCCATGTGTATTCTCGCCATTCCTGGGTTAATCACCTGTGACATATATCTGCATATCAGTGGCATATACCCGTCCTTAGATATGTGCCACTGTTTTTTGGAAAGTGTTTGACGACATTCGCGATGAGACTGGAAATGTTCATGTCATCACCAGCGCATCGAATTCGTTAAACTATCTTACCTTCCTGTGCTAATTTTGGTAAATCCTGAGTTAAGGGGCGATCATGAGAGCACCCAGAAATAGGCGGCTAGATAGATGGATGGATGGATGAACAGACGAACGAACAGACGGGCAAGCGGGCGGGCCGCCCGCTTGCCCGCCCGCTTGCCCGCCCGCTTGCCCGCCCGCTTGCCCGCCCACTTGCCCGCCCCCTCGCCCGCCCGCCCGCCCCTTCGCCTGCCCGCCCGCCCGCCCGCCCGCCCGTCCATCTATCTAGATGCCTATTTCTGAGTGCTCTCATGATCGCCCCTTAACTCAAGATTTACCAAAATTAGCACAGGAAGGTAAGATAGTTTAACGAATTCAATGCGCTGGTGATGACATGAACATTTCCAGTCTCATCGCGAATGTCGTCAAACACTTTCCAAAAAACAGTGGCACATGTCTAAGGACGGGTATATGCCACTGATACGCAGATATATGCCACAGGTGATTAACCCAGGAATGGCGAGAATACACATGGGTAGTTTTAACGCTTGAGCCTTAAGGAAACAGCTTACAAAGACAGCGTTGACCAGACGAATACAAAGAATAAATGTTAGTGTCCCAACAGGAATCGAACCTTAGAATTCTGTGTGGCAATCGAGTATTCTACCACAGAACCATTCCAAGTCTCAGAAATAGTTTGCAAACAATTCCTAATGTTTGTAAAATTTGATAGCCAGTGCTGCGACCAGAATTGACATTTCATAAACATCAGATGTAAACTCCTATGATACAGCCATCATGCTGGGTTAACCTCAATTGTAGTTTCGAGCCATCTGCTCAGGTTCATTTGTGTAGCAGTCTTGAGGGCTGCCATCCTCCTTGGTGTTTGGGCTACCGGCCCTAGCACCAGCGCTTTACATCAGCTTACCGCTGCTGGTGTTGCTAATATCCATGTTGCTGTTGGAATCGTCACGCAACTGCAAACAATTGCTAATATAAAACATATGCTGCTGTTTATCTGTGTGTATGTGTATTGATTTGTACATATATTGACTTCATAGCGTCTCTATCAATAAAAAAAGTTAAAAACATTCACCTTGCATCTGCATGCTTCACATAGGTAACATCGATTCCCAAGGTATGTGGGATCTGCAGAATTTTTTATGAGTCAGCACATGTGTGTGTTTGCACAATTAGAGGAAGCCTTTCCTCTGAATAAACAACTGTGAGTCTTTTCCCTCTCCTCTATGAACTTTGTGTTACTAAGTTTATTTATCACTGCATGCCTTCAGCACATTAGATGAAAGAAAATAAACAGTGAGTTTTTTTTTTTTCAAGCATAAGCTTTAAAAGTCACGTTCCATGCATTTTGCCATCATTCATTTTTCTAATGTTACTGCTTCTTGCACTAAAGTTTTTCATCCATCCATCGGCTTGTGTGTTCCTGTGCCTCACATTCTCTTTTGGTGGTACAGTGAAAAATGCATTATAATAACTCTCAAGAGCACTTGTCTGTATAACTTTGTCTCGTTTCTTGTCTGTGTATGCGCTCTAAATACCACGATCCTTAAGAAGAATTTTTCGTTCAAAATACATCATTGTAACAGAAAAGGGTACATTAAATAATCATATAGTGAGGACTAGGCGGCCAGGCATAAGGGATGAGGCATGGCATTAATAAACGAAGGCATTTATTCACAATTAAAAGTATGCGTCCGCACCGTAGATGGGAGCGAGAGTGACTGAAGTGCCGACCCACACTTGAGCCTGTTGTTAACCAGAGGTATGGCCGCCGTAGATGGCACAACTAATCGGACCCTATGCTAGTGTGCAAGCGAGCGCTCACATCTGGCTCCTCCTTGTTAAACCAGGTACCTTTGGTGGCTTCACTGTGAAAGGTAGTCCTTGAAGCGCTCGGGCGAGCGCCTTGGGCGATGGGGCCGTGATGAGGGTGCTGCTGGAGGAAGCTGCAGGGCCGGTGAAAACTGGTGATTAGGACGACTTCTCGCCAACACTGGGAGGGTTTGATGATTCACACCCCGACCACCCTTGTGTTTTTACAAGGTACGGCTCAACATACAGTGGCACGTAGTGCTTAAGCTGAGAGACGTGCACTACCTTGTTTTGGGGTCTATCATGAAGACATTGCTTAGTTATGTAGTAAACGACAAATGTAACAGGCCTTTTCTGGTTGATGATTTGATATATTCCCTTGAATTTGGGTGCCGACTTTCCGATTCCATTTGCTACAGGCTTTTGATGGCGCACCCAGACGAACTGTCTTACTTGAAAGGAGTGATATCAATGGGACTGATCATACGCTGTCTTACGTTGTGCTTCCTCAATATTGCTGGCCATTGTGGCCCGGTTGAGACAATGTTAAGAGGTGGTCTTAAAGTGTCCTGGCTGTCGCAGGACGATGGCGTTGATATGGGAGCTTGGGGACGTATCCATAAAATAGTTCAAATGGAGAGAAACAGCTGCTGGCGCTGTAGCTTGTGTTGATGGCAAAAGCAGCTTCATTGAGTGTGGTGTCCGAGGAAGTTGGCTCAGTTGGACACAGATTACGAAAAACGGAGACCAAAGTCCTATTGCTTCTCTCCACAAGACTGTTACTGGCTGCGTGTTATGCAACTGGGCAGCAAATCTTAGCATCGTGCATGAAGAGTTTAAACTGGTGAGGTTCAAAGGCTGCTCAGTGGTCACATATACAGTCACCAGGACAGCCAAAGCGAAACAACACCAGCTGCAGATGTGCTATACCTTCCTTAGCTGACATTGAAGTCACAGCCACTGAGACAATAAAATGCCTGGCAACGTCAATGACATTTAAAATGTCCTTCTTTCCTGAAGCAGCTGACATTGTAATGTGATCAAGGGTAATTAAAGCAAAACCCACTTTTCCAACACTTTTAGACACTGGACGGTTACTGCTTTGGCAGGTCTGGCATGCTGTAAGGTAGTGTGTCACCGACGGCGCAAAGTTTGGCCACCAATATTGTTCTCTCACTTTAACCAGTGCCCGCATTATATCCATGTGGCCTCCACCATCATGAACAACTTTTATGACAGCCTGGGGCATTTTCGCAGGTACTACAATCACTTGTAAACCTAAAGTCGCACCACAATGGTACAAAATGTCATCAACTATGGCGATATCATGCCCACACGATTTTGAAGATGACAAAGGACAAAAAGCGATGAAGATCCTGGCACTCTTCATACTCTGCTTGCATAGCTAGGAGTGACCTTGTCTGATGGAGGACTGCTGCGGATAATCGTGACAGCATGTCAGCAACCACATTTTGACGACCTGGATGGTGCTGCACAGTCAAGTCGAACTCTGTAAGATCCATTGACATGGTCATAAAACGACCTGAAGGCCTGATGTTAACTGTCAAGCATGCAACAGTCCAGTTGTCAGTTAACAGGCAAAATTTCTTGCCGAGTAAGTAATGCTAGAACTTGATTGTAACTGCCCAGTGAACGCCAATGCACTATCAAACACTACTATGCAACTTTTGCTCTGTAGCAGTGAGTGCACGACTCGCATATTCGATGACAGTTTCTTTGCCACACTGGTTCTGGGAGAGCACAGCACCAATTTCTGTTTTGTGAGGCATCTGTCATGACTGGTTTGGGCATCTGAATCAACATGGCCCAGCACAGGTGCCTCTGGTAATGCTGCGTGGATTCGTTAAAAAGCTTCATCGCATTCGCTGGTCCAAGCGAACTCCTCAGACCGAATGAGACGCTGCAACGCTGCTGCTATACTGGAGAAATTCTTCACAAAGCGACGATAGAAATTGGCTGTCTGGAGCCATGAAAAAACTGCTTCGCTGTTTGTAGGCTGAGGGATTTTTATGATGGCTTGGACTTTGAGAGGGTCGTGCTGCTTGCCTTTTTGCTCAAAATGAATCCAAGAAACTTGATAGACTCCAAAGCAAACTTGCATTTATCAAGTGAAATTTTGAATCCACTGGCAAGGAGCGCACCAAGTACTTCGCCAAGTAGTCGCGTAACTCACCAAAATTTGGCACAAAAACCAGAACACCATCCAAGTAGACCCGCACACTGCACTTTCGGCAATGAGGCTGCAACTTGTTAAAAATAGACTGCATGACCCGCTGAAAAGTGGCACGCTCTTCAGTCCAAATGGCATGCGAGTCCACATAAAAGTGCCCTTGTGGGTAACAAAAGCAGTTCTTGCTTGGTCTTTTTCATGAACACAGACTTGCAAATAAGCAAACTTTAGGTCACGACAGACGAAGTACTGTGAATGTCATCCATGACGTCATCTGCATGGGGAAGTGTCTGTACGACACTCACAGTCACATTGTTTAGGGGCACGTAGTTAACACAAAGGTGTTTCTAACTACTTTGGCTGAAAACCACTGCGGCGAATGTCCAAGATACGATGACTGGAAGAATGATGCCTTGACAGAGGAAAGTGCTCGTTTGGGCTTCAAGAAAACGATAGTCTGCAGCAGAGTAAAGGTAAGGAGATTGACTGTATGGGACAGCATCAGGAAGAAGGTCGATTAAGTGTTCGACACCCTCATATGACCTAAGTCATCCTCTTCAGGAGCAAACACTTCTGCCTGCTTCAAAAGAATGCTCATAATTTCCCGTAGTGGATGTGCTGGCAAGTGTTTACCAAGCTGATCGGCAGAAAGGGATGGGTCAAGGAAAACCGCAATTGTTGAAGAAGCAGCTTGTTTGCATTCAGAAGACTGGCTGTAGAGGTTTGAAACTTTTTGGCAAGGTAGTGCTAACCACGGCAGTTCATCTGTGCCTGAGAGTGGCATTCGCTGGAGGCTTGTTGAGCTGCAGAGACCAAGTACATGGCAATTGAAAGATAGCACCTGTATCATGATAGCATTTTACATCCTGGGAGATAGTTCTTCATGGCAACATACACTTGTTCCTGTTGGGGAATGGCAAATTTCAGTTGGCATGGGTGGCTGGAACACCAACTGTGCATGCCTTGCAGAAAACCAGTATCCACCTAATATAACTAGCATGGCAATATTATCAAGGGCGGTGGCTTCGAACAAACCAGTGATAGGTCCTACAGATATCTTCAAGCAGATGACACCTGCTGGAGTCACTGTCGTTCTACCAACAACAACCAGAGGGGGTCTGGTCTAGGGTAGGAGGAGCAAAGAGTTGACCAGGTGGCGAGAAACAAGAGTCGCTTTGGATCCACTGTCAGAAAATGCATCCACTAGGACAATCTTAGCAATTGTGGTGTTGGGAAGGGCACACTGGACAAGCAATCCATCCAGGGTCATCTCTGAAAGGGTACTGTTAAAAGCTGGGGAAGAATGGGCCACAGACGCTGGGGCTGTAGCTTTAGATGGGCACTTAGACGCAAGATGTCTCTTTTGGTGGCACTGAAAACAAATGGCTTCGGCCAAGTTCTGGCTAGAACAGTGGGCTGGAGTACCATGCTTTTCAGAGATGGTGAGGTATCGAGCTTCTTGCTCGTCTGGTGGTAGAGCCGAAATTCACTGTGGCTGGCTTGTTTTGTGTGATAAGGCCTGAAGATTCGTGCACTTTACATGTGACGGGGCACCTGTGGGCTTGGTGTTGTGGTGCTTGAATACCCTGGGCAAAGGAGTCGACGAGAAGAGTGCCTTAATGTTGGGTTACAATGTACATATACGCTGTGACGGTTTCTGGTCGTTGCACTGAAATAGTAGAGGCTAGGTTCTTGTCAGTGATGCCTTGAAGAACGTTCTTTATGCGTCGAGTATCCGTGAAGGTGACTGGGCATCCCGAAATGAGCTTCAACTTCGCCAGGAAGTAGTTGACAAGGGTTTCTCTGTGCGCTTGCACATAACAAACAACGAATTGTTGCCACTGTGCTTGGCGCTGAATTATTCAATGAGTGCCTGGCTGAAGATTTTTCAGGTGGGGCACTGATGGCCAATAACAGCTTTCCAATCCGCGGCTGCTCCACAAAGTTTTCCCAGAGCGACGACGACTAGGCTTGAAGGTTCCCATGAAGACAGGTTTTACATTCGTTTTAAGTCTTCAGTCTAGTGGGACGCTGAAATGCTACCGTCTTCGCTGTAAGTGGGAAGCGATGCGGACAGGTTATGAAGAGTGGTGAATTCGACTGGGACTGCAGCGTGTTGTGACACATGAAGGAGCTGCTGAATGAAACCCGTCAGGAGCTCGGTATTTTGTGCTGCATCGAAGCTCGATAGAAGTGGCCTGGCACTCGGGTGCTGGCTGGGCGCTAAGGTGTCTGGGGAAGGCAAAAGAGGTGTTGTTGAGTGGTTTTGGGCGATATTCGCGATGAGACCATTTATTATTTCTTTCTTCGACCCGTTCGCATCAAGGTTTCGGTGAGACAACTCTTCACGGAGGAAGTCCGCTATAAAGCTGGCGAGGTCCTTTGGCCTAAAAATTCACGAGCGGCATGGCACTCACTACAAAGTGGCACAAGAGTTATGGGAGACGAAAAGGTGGGCAAGTGAAGCCGTTTAGCAGTGCAAGCGAGCCACTTCATCGGGCGGGCGGGTGAGTGTCAGCACGACAGTTAGCGACACACAAGGGGAAGCGCAGATTGACTCGGACGAAGAGGGCGATAGGCTTATCACCGACAAAAGCTCCACAAAGGACGAAGTTGATACCAGTGCTGTGCGGCCAGTCCGGTAAATCACTTTACAAGGCGGAAAAGAAGTGACGTTCCATGCATATAATTTGGGTTCAACTGTGCCTGTTGTGAGAGCTAGATGGGCCAGGCATAAAGGCTTAGGCATGGCACTACCATACGAAGGCGTTTATTCACAATTAAAAATGTACGTCTGCACCCTAGGCGGGAGCGAGAGCACCTAAAGTCTCGGCCGACACTTGGACCTGTCGTTGAGCTGACGTACGACGCCATAGGTGGCACTACTAATCAGATGCTATGGTATCCCACATGTGAGCGCTCACATTATACGTAAAAGTAGAACTCTGCTTACCCCATCGGCTTCTTCAAGACGTGAAGTATTTCTTGATATGAGATTGGCCAAATTGAGAAAGACATTAAGATGATTCGGTGCAATTCTTGCTTTGTAGGGCTCGCCCGCTTTTGGTCGAGGAAGCAAGTCCTTTGCCTATGCAAAGAGAGATAAAGTATAATATTTAAAGGAAACTGCTGTTCAAATCTTGGCGAATCTACCAGTTATAAGGTTGAACCTGAAATGCATTTGGTATCAAAGCAACGTATCATAATGCGCATGCACACTAGACTGTAGGAAAACGGAACTGCCCCAAAAATGAACTTGTAGCACAATTGGCTTTGTACCTGTATTTTGCAGCCTTATTTATCTCTCAGTAAATGGAACTCTCCGGTAAATGGAAGACATTTTGATGGTATCATGAGGTCATGCTAATGAGTTTACTGCATTAACATGGAAGTGTCTTTTGCCAAGATGCAACAGATGACAAGAAAAAACTGGAAGAAAAAAACTATTGACTGATTAGAACGACCTAGGAGTCAAACCCGCGACCTCTCAGTTAATAAAGCAGGCTGCTATGGCTCTGCCTCTCACGCTGACGATGCTCGTACAGGCGGCTTCACATATGCACCTGATATCTCTTACACTTTCTTGGTTTCAAAGTGAGCTTGGATGATGGTGGCCAGTGTCGCCTTCTAGAACCTATGTAGTCATGTACTGCATCATAACACTAATGAACGCTGACAGTGAATGCTTAGAAAGTTTCAGTTTTTGCTTCAGACAGACACGCCAGCGAGAAGCAGAGCACCTTCGCCCTTTGTGATTCAAGCTATAAACTCGGCCTATGCCGTTCCGAAGAAAACTTCGAAGTAATACTATGTAATTTATATTTAGTAGCTTCAGTCTGTCATCTATTACTCAGTTACACAGCCAAGTAGTCCTGAGGCATACAGTATTAAGAAATAATATCTCTTGGCATAATTATTCCCAACGGTGTTGAAGTGCATCACAGAGAAGACCTCACAACACAGTACCTATGTTATGTGGTCTCCTCAGTGTCGCATCTCTGTGCTGTTTGGAATAACGTACTAACAAGCCAGCTTAGCTACCATCTTGGCTTAAGTTTCCACGACCAAGAATGCTTTGCATGGCACCTAATCCCTATATTGCTCGTTGCACAGGCCTCATGCACATTGTTCACCAGGGGCTGCCATAAAACGAGAAGATGGTCATAATGCCCAACTGAGATGGAATCCATGCTTCTCCCTCATGCTATCATAATGTACTGGCACTGCACACCACGCTAGCTCATGACCCTTTGACATGGCACCCTTCCTCAATGGCTGCCAGTCTTTTTCCACTTCTGTTGGGAGCTTGGTTGTCACGAGAGAGATGCTTTCCCACATGGTATGAGAGGGTTATACGCTGCCTTGGCAGGCACTTTCTCGATCGTGTACTTGGTGAAATGTATTAGCTGATAGTGCTGCAAGCAAACATCACTGATCGGTCTTGCAGAAGGGCTGAGCTAGTTGGTCAAGCGTGCAATGATGGAAGCCAAAGGGAAATACGTGTTAGTGGTGTCTTCTTGTGTCCATGTTTGAATTCCCAGTTTCTTTAGCATGGTTCTGCCAATGTTACCCAGCTCAGTCTGCATTCCCACGACTGTCACATTGTGTGCATCTTGGGTTAATAAACCCGTGATGATTAGTCAGGCTGCCTCAACCTGCACCCCGTCAGAAAGTTGATGAGCATGGCAAAAGTGGATTTAAATGTTGCCACAGTGGAGTGTTGCGTCCTTTGCCCATAACGCTTGTAGGGTAGAATATTCTTGAGGTAGGACATTTTCATAACTAGGTTGAAAATTTCCAAAAGCAAGTTAAATAGCAACACATGTGAGTACAGTCACACTAGTGTGTAACAAACTGAAAAGTGCCTTAGTAAGTGGTTGTTATATCAGCAGTGCACATGACAACCCAACCAAATTTTTTGTGTGCATTTTTATCAATAGTGTTAACAACCCCTCCAATGACATGATAGGATTTTTCACATGTTAAGCAATACCTGCTGTGTGCTTATGAGTGAATTAAACGATGCTCGCAATGAACTCACATAGTTCCATCAAAGCACAGTACCACCACGCTTGTGGAAACAATAATCTCTGGATAGTTGTGTGCACCTTATCTCTTACTCATCTATCACCATTGCACGCCAAGCCATTTGCAGTCTAGTATATGTGTGCATGCATTTGTATCTTCTTCTTGCATGCTTCACTCCAGATATTACTCAGGTGCAGCACGTAGCCTATTCCTTCAACATCACAAAGACATGCATTTTAAAAGCAATGCGCAAGTTGCATTGCACGACTGTCACAGGTCCCGTTAATTTGGGAGGCGATCGCCGGGCTAATTCCAAGGGCCGGAGTATCGGTCCCCCGAACCGCACCACGAAAGCGTGGACAATTTAGAAGTGGTCCTTTTTGGCGCGCCAGCGGACGCCGGCTGTGGCCCAAAGAACAAGTCAGAGCCGAGAGTTGATAAACAAACAAAATTATATTCTCAGTAATGGCAGATCGAAAACAAAACACAAGTATGCACACTCCACAATAGTTGAGTCCAATATGTCACCAATCAAACAACGTACTACACAGTACAATCAGCCACACTCGAAACAACGGACACAGACAACAATACGCACTACAATGCAGTCGCATGCATTGAACAACCAAGACACTCAAAGACTAAAGAGATAGAAAACCTATTCAGTCCAAAGTTCTTGGAACCAAAGTCTAGATGATACTCTTCCGAGAATCACTCACTCAAAGTCCAGCGTTGTTGTCGTTCCGGCGAAGTTTCTCTCACACGAAACCTCGCCGAAGTTTCTCTTCCAGGAAACCTCGCGTCTTCAAATGGCCACTCTCCAAGCTTCAAACTTCTTCGTCGGAAACACGTCGGCTTCACACGCGCAGCTGTTGCCACGCGTCTTCGCTCGATAGCGGTAAACACACCCACTCTTGCCTGTAGCTCGAGTCGTCATCCCTCAGGTGGAAATCATCTTCTTCTCCTGCTTTGTCTCTACGGACAAAACCTTCGCCGACTCCACGGCGGAATCCCTACGCGCTCTGGCGCTAACTTCCGTCTTCTCCTGATCTCTCGTCTCGGCTGCTCGATTAAATACCTTCCGCGCGAGATTCCAGAAAGTTCTCATCATTTCGTCGGCGCGATGCGCAGCGAAGGCTGGGGAAAAGGTCAAGACGATACGAGGGCCGTCCGCGACGGATGACTCAACCCGGCATCACCACGCCCCTTTCCATCTAGAAATTTCGAGTGCTTGCTCGGCCGCCGATGTGGGGTGAGGAGGTTCCTCGGCGAAGTTACGCTTCCGAGAGGAGAGGCGCGTGCCCGGGGAGTCGTTGGATGTTTGTTTTCTTTTTTTATGGTCGACCTCGCGGCGTCACTCTGGCGGTTCCTTGCGAGAATTTGGCGGCGCGCCCTTTTTGAGCGCTCGTTCTGTGACACTGCCCCCCACTTTAAGAATATTATCTCATAATATTCAAAACCACACAAACGAGCGGGAACAGTTCCCACACACTTAAAGACTGTAACATAGTCCGTCGCTCATGACACGTCACATTCACAATAGATCACTCAATACAATGGTACATTACAATTCAATCCCACAACACATGAAATATAACTACCGGTACATGACTACAACACTCCATCACATATTCCAGACAACACAAATATACGAAGTTCTCTCATTACCACAATTGTACAATACTATACATCTCATCACCGTAACAGAAATTCTGATTCACTCGACATACAGTTGTGACACAGGACAACATCCACATTAACTTAACATATAGCATTGTCAAACACATTCCAAATCGACTTCGACACCTATCCGGTGCATTTCGAGCGGCGCTTGCGCCCTTTTTTGCGGTGCTCTCTCGATCTATTCTTATTGTTTTTGCTCGTTTTGTTCCAGCGAGCCCCTCCCAACGACGGTATCTGAGGCGGCATCTCAGCCATCGTTGTCACTTCCGACACTGCTAGCGGGTCATGACGCTCAACCGATTCTGTCCGGTTAATCACCCGCTTGTTCATGTCCCGACATTTGGCCTGGCTGGCCGACTCCGTCATCTTTACATTGTCGGTCAGTTGAGGTCGAGCCGAAGTAAGCCCAGCTGCCCAGCACGTGAACTCATTCGATACGATGATGTTCTCATTCACTGTCTCTTGCGCCCAGGCTTCACCTTGGGCTCGAGTGAAATCCTTCGCGGGATTGTTCTCCGCTGTATCTCGCAGTCCCTGTGTCGGCGGGGGCTCCATTTTCGGGTCTTCCCCCAAACATTCTGGATCATTCGGCCCTCGCGCCCCGTCGATGTTTCCGATGACGAGGTCGTACAGGGGGGTCGTCATGCATAGAGCCGTAACCTTCCCGCTGAAGTATGGGGTTTCAACCTCAATCTCTGCTTCGGGAAGCATCCGAACCGTACGGTCAATTAGGCAAACCGGTTTCGTTCCGCCTGTCAACTCACTTTCCCGTACCAAATTTCTCCGCACGATAACCGTGGAGCTACCGGTGTCTCTTAACACCGTAATCTTCTTGCCCGCAACTTTTCCAGGCAGCGTTGGCATTCTCTTCGTGACTCTGGTTGGCTGTTTTGTCATTACAGCACCCACAATAGAAATTTTCTCCCCATTTTTCAACTCTACGAATCCATCGGTGACGGCATTATCATCGGATTTCGGTGCTGCTAGCACACAGGATACCTGGTGAGTTTGACTCGCTCCGTTACGACATGCGTCTGCTTTGTGCCCAGTCTGACCACACTTGAAACATTTTAATACCATAGGGCTCGTAAAGATCGTTCGACAGTTTTTTCGCGCGATGACCCACTCGGTTACACAGAAAACATCGCGGAATGCTCTCCGGTGCACACTTATTTTCTTCGGGAGCCGATTTCTTCGAATCTTCGGGACATTCCTTCTTGACCTTGGCCAAATTAGTGCCACCTTGCGCTTCCAAGAATTGATCAGCTAACTCAAGCATGTCTTCAAGTGACTTAGCTCTCCTCTCTTTCAAGTACAGCGGCAGACTTGGGTGGCAACTAGTAAGAAATTGTTCTCTAATTAGGAGCTCTCTAAGCTCATCGTACTTCTGCGCTGCCCCTGAAAGTTCAATCCATCTGTCGAAATAATGGCAAAGTCGGGCGGCATACTGCGTAGCCGTCTCACCATCAGCTGGCTTTCCTGTCCGAAATCTGTCCCGGAATCCTTCCACAGTAAATCTAAATCGCTTCAGCAAAGCAGCTTTCACCTTTGCATAGTTGGCTGCATCGGTCGGCGTCAGCCTACCGTACACACTGAGCGCTTCACCACTCAAGCAAGTACTCAAAGCAGTTGCCCATTGATGTTCCGGCCAATTCTGGCTCCTTGCAATCGTCTCAAATCGGTGAGGGTACGCATCAAGATCGTCCTTCCTTTCATCAAACGCTACGAGCAGCTTGCTTGGGTTCAAGCGGAAGCCATGATCTTCCCGTTCGCTGCTTTCAACTCTAGCTTGGACGGGAGTTTCACTTCGCTGTTGCAAACGGAGCCGCTCGAGTTTCATCTCGTGCTGCCGCTGCCGTTCCCTTTCCTCTCTTTCTTCTTTCAGCTGTCGCTCCTTTGCCTCTTTCTTCTCTCGCCCTCTCAGCGGCCAGCTTTTCTCTCTCCAGCTCCAACTTCAACTGCTGCTCTTTCCTCTTTCAGCTGTCGCTCCTTTGCCTCTCTTTCTTCTTTCGCCCTTTCAGCTGCCAGCTTTTCTCTCTCCAACTCTAACTTCAATTGTTGCTCTCTTTCTTCCTTCGCCCTTTCAGCGGCCAGCCTTTCTCTCTCCAACTCAGCTGCCTTTTCTTCCTTGGCCCTCTCAGCTGCCAACCTCTCTCTCTCCACCACCCCTTTCTCCTTCTGGCTTACCCATTTCCGTAGTTCGGCGCCAGAAAGACCCATCTTCTCACCAAGAGCAACTAACTTTTTCGAAATCCATGGTGTCTCGCAAATAAAACCTTGCCACATGTAAAAAGTATTTGCCTAAATCAGTCTATCGGAACACTCCCCTGCACTCGTTAACGAGAACACTGAACAACACACAAAATCGTTCCGATAGCACTATCAACAACTCGAGGCTCTTTCTCACTACTTTGGACACACTTTGCACCAAAAAGTCCTGTCGTGGACGCCAGATTAATTGTCACAGGTCCCGTTAATTAAGGAGGCGATGGCCGGGTTAATTCCAAGGGCTGGAGTATCGGCCCCCCCGAACTGCACCACGAAAGCGTGGACAATTTAGAAGTGGTCCTTTTTGGCGCGCCAGCGGACGCCTGCTGTGGCCCAAAGAACAAGTCAGAGCCGAGAGTTGATAAACAAACAAAATTATATTCTCAGTAATGGCAGATCGAAAACAAAACACAAGTATGCACACTCCACAATAGTTGAGTCCAATATGTCACCAATCAAACAACGTACTACACAGTACAATCAGCCACACTCAAACCAACGGACACAGACAACAATACGCACTAAAATGCAGTCGCATGCATTGAACAACCAAGACACTTAAAGACTAAAGAGTTAGAAAACTTATTCAGTCCAAAGTCCTCGGAACAAAAGTCTGAATAATACTCTTCTGAGAATCACTCACTCAAAGTCCAGCGTTGTTGTCGTTCCGCTGCCCCCCAAAGTTTCTCTTCCAGGAAACCTCGCATCTTCAAATGGCCACTCTCTAAGCTTCAAACTTCTTCGCCGGAAACACGTCAGCTTCACACGCGCAGCTATTGCCACGCGTCTTCGCTCGATAGCGGTAAACACACACACTCTTGCCTGTAGCTCGAGTCGTCACCCCTCAGGTGGAAATCATCTTCTTCTCCTGCTTTGTCTCTACGGACAAAACCTTCGCCCAATCCACGGTGGAATCCCTACGCGCTCTGGCGCTAACTTCCATCTTCTCCTGATCTCTCGTCTCGGCTGCTCGATTAAATACCTTCCGCGCGAGATTCCAGAAAGTTCTCATCATTTCGTCGGCGCGATGCGCAGCGAAGGCTGGGGAAAAGGTCAAGACGATACGAGGGCCGTCCGCGACGGATGACTCAACCCGGCATCACCACGCCCCTTTCCATCTAGAAATTTCGAGTGCTTGCTCGGCCGCCGATGTGGGGTGAGGAGGTTCGTCGGCGAAGTTACACTTCCGAGAGGAGAGGCGCGCGCCCGGGGAGTCGTTGGATGTTTGTTTTCTTTTTTTATGGTCGACCTCGCGGCGTCACTTTGGCGGTTCGTCGCGAGAATTTGGCGGCGCGCCTTTTTTGAGCGCTCGTTCTGTGACAACGACGCAGCAGCGGCGAACTTGCAAAGGGTAGCATGATGAACTTGTGCTACTGTCACACCGCGCAGCTTAAACTGAAGCAGCCGAGCAGATATCAGAATATGACTGCGATAAGGTTTATTTATTTATTAATATACCTTAAGGGCCTCTAGGGCATTACATAAGGGGAGTTTCATACAGTAATCAGTGACAACAGCAATTTTTTAACAAGAAAAGAAGACAAGAAAACATGCGCAGGATACACAGTTCGGCAACCGAGATAAGCAAGAAATAACACGGCAAGGTTTTCACAAGCGAGCACATTAAAAAAGCTGCCTGAAACGTTATACAGCAATGCCTAAGATTGTCCAACACATTCAAGGAACGCAAACAATGCAGACTGAAAAGATGATTGTTCTGTATGCGTTACAATGCTGGCAGGCAGAGCGTTCCACTCGGTTATCGCTAAGACAAGGGGTGAGTATTGGTGTTTTTTTGTGCGAGAAAATATAGGTTCAATTTTATGATCATGGTCACCGCGTGCGGAAATGTACAAAGCAGGGTGAATGAACGTATGGCGGAACGGCGAATCACTGTGGTATAATTTGTGGAAGAAAGATAAGCGGAAATATTTTCTGTGCGTGGCAAGAGGGGGGAGATTTAATTTTTTCTTAATGAATGACACACTTTCATAGCGGGAATAACATGACAAAATAAATCGCACGGCTTTGTTTAGGACAGTTTCGAGCGTATCAGCAAGGGTTGCTGTGAGGGGGTGCCATACTATGGAAGCATATTTTAGGATTGGCCAGATAACAGTATTGTATGCGTGAAGTTCTGTGTCTTTGTTTGCAAGTTTCAGGCGACGCTTAAAAAGACCAAGTTTCTGTAGTGCTTTCGTGGTAATGTATTCTACGTGGCTAGTCCAGGTTATATCAAAGTGGAATAAAATACCTAGATATTTAATAGATGAAACTGTCTGAATTACCAAGTTGTTTATGACATACTCATTGGGCGAAGGATGTGCAACGGATGAAAAGCGTAAGTGTTTGGTTTTGTTTACATTTATTTCCATTTGCCATAAACGGCACCATTCTGATAACTTTGTCAAGTCAGACTGCAAAATGTTTACGCCGTTTGGTTCGGTGATTTCCCAATAAATTACGCAATCGTCTGCAAAGAGGCACAGTGAAGAGTTAATATTGTATCCGATATCATTAATATAGACTAGAAACAACAAAGGGCCTAGTACGGATCCCTGGGGTACCCCGAATTTGACGGGTCTGGGAGCTGAAATAACGTTGTTAACTGACTGCACCCTGTTAGTAAGAAAACCGCTTATCCACTGGATTGTTTTATCGTCTAGCTGTAGATTACAGATTTTAGTCATCAACTTTTTGTGTTGCACGTGGTCAAACGCTTTAGCAAAATCTATAAAAATTGCATCAGTGTAGCGGGAGTTATTCAGAGAATCATTAAGGTCAGTTACCAATTCGAACAGCTGGGTTTTGCACGAGCGGTTATTGCGGAAGCCACGTTGGTTATCTATTAGCAAGGTATTTTTATTGAGGTGAGATACGATGTGCGTAAACAGAATATGCTCGAGTATTTTGCACGGAATAGAAGTAAGAGATATTGGCCCGTAATTATTAGCAGAAAATTTTAACCCAGATTTGAATATAGGTACCACTAATGCTGACTTCCAATCATCTTGGACGCGACCTGTTATCAGTGACTGCTGAAATATTAGTTTCAATAGGTACGATGATTTTTGAGTGGTTAATTTCAGAAGTTTGGAGCTAAAGCCATTGGGCCCTGAACTCGTTTTGTACTCAAGTCGGTCAATGGCACGTGCTACGCCATTTTCGGTGATTTCTATTGGGAGAAAGATATCATGAATGACAGTCTCTGGTAGGTCGAGGGAATCTAATGTAAGCTCGTTTGAAAATACCGATGCAAACTGATCGCTGAATATTTCTGCAGTTTCTTCAGCTGACGGAGAATCTCCATGCTCACCATCTAGCAAGGTCGGAAAATCAGTGTTTTTAGGGTTTACCACTTGCCAGAGCTTTTTAGGGTCAGTTTTGAGGAGTTTAGGCAGTGTGCAATTAAAAAGTTTATGTTTGGCTTCTTTAATGATGGCTTCTTTAATGATACATTCCTATAGTTATCCCAGTCTACTGTCGATTTTGTCCGAGACGCCTTCCTAAATGCACGCTTCTTTTTATCAAGACTTCTTTTCACATCCTGTGTGAACCACGGATCGTTTTTGGTTGATCTAATAGCCATTTTTGGTACGCAACTATCTTCGATTTGTTTCAATATGTCACGAAATTTAATACAGTTTTCATTTGCAGTGCAATTTGCAATGCTGGCATCGAACTGGGGTGTAAACTCTTCCAGCATTTGATTCATTTTCTCGACATTGGTGCGTGCATAATTGAGTATGTGCATGTCCTTTATGGTTTTATCGGGCAGTGGGATAGATAAGGAGCAATGTACGACATGGCGATCGCCGATTCCTTCCAGGACATGAGTAACTGCATCATCGGGTTGGTTAGTGAGTATGAGGTCCAATATGTTGTTTCCGCATGTTGGTACCGTCACAAGCTGGGACATGTTGTGCAAATGTGCTAGGTTTATGAAGTTAAGGCTTTCTTGACGACGGCTAGCACAGCTAACAGTGGCAGAGGACCAGTCTACGTCGGGGTAATTGAAGTCCCCTCCAAGAATCGCAACAGAGTTTGGGTGCTTGTTTAAGACATAATCAATGAAATTATTCAGGTGTTCAATGAACTCTGGGCCACTATCGGGAGGTCTGTAGCACACGCCTATGACGCACGGTACATGCGCAACCGCAACCCACATAATTTCAGCCGCAACCCACATAATTTCAAGGGGCGAGTCGTAGACTATGACGGAAGGACGAAATTCTTTCCTAATGGCAATAATCACCGCTCCACTATGACGAGCGGCTCTGTCTTGTCGAAATATTGTGTACTGCGCAGAGAAGCCAAGTTCACTGTTTTCCGTGTCAGAATTTAGCCACGTCTCTGTGCCAAGAATAACATCAGTATTGCACGTGTGTATAAGGGCTTTAAGTTCGTCAAGTTTGCTACATATACTGCGAAAGTTCGCAAGGATTATTGATGGCTTTTTATTAGAAGTTGATTTCTGAGCGGATGATGGTCAGGCGAATACGTTGTGCCAAGCCGTTACAGGTCCATAGTTAGTGGCCACGCCTACGCTGTTCTGTTACCCCGTAGTATCATTTGCGAAATTTGGGTATCTGGCGGGTACTTGGACGATACTATATGTGCTAGATTCATACCTATAAGAGTTTTTATGGAAGTAAAGGAGGTTGAAGCGGAGTGAATAGCTTTCGTTATCATTACAAGTAGCTTTGACGAAGTCCCGAAGCTTTTTGCGTGCCAATTGTACTTTATAGGAGAAATCTTCATCGAGCCAGATTTTCGGGTTTTCTAGCTTTTTAAGTTTAGGGGCATTGCGTAAAACATCTATTTTTTATTTAAATTGAGAAATTTTACGATTATGGGCCGGTTGACATTCGCACGCCACTGACCCAATCGGTGAGCGCGTTCAATGTCCCCGGTTTGTACACCTAGGTGAGTTGCAAGGAATTCTTTCACGATTGTTTCTGACTCTTCGTACCCCTCATTTTCTGTTTCGGCTATGCCCTTGACGATCAAGTTGTTCCTTCGCATTCTGTTATTGATATCATCAGCTACGTCAAATAATTCATCGTTTACCTTTGCGATGCTTGTCTTCACTTCGCGTACAGAGTTGTCGACAATGAGTCAAAATAGCCAGTTCAAAATTTCCCCCCCTTCACCTTAACTCTTTCCTGATGCTAAATCGTGAACGCAAAGCCACAACCACACAAAAGTCGTCATCATTGACCAACCAGTCTCTACCATTACCAAAACCCAAGTAACCACGGATATTCGCTGGCTGTCCATAATGAATACAAATTTCCGGCCATATGAATATGCAAAACAGATAGCCAATGAAAGTACTGGGAAAATCCATGTCCCGTGTGGCTGTTTTCTGGACGTCTGAACTGAATGTCCAATCAGACATTAAGTTTTGAATATTGACTGGCTGTTCATACAAGGACATGTCAAAGATGTGGGCATTTGCTCATCAATTATTGTAAAATTAGAATGTAGTGAAAAAATATATATACCTGCAGAATTCCAGGTGACAATCTTGTAAAATTTAGTTAAAATTGATACTGTAAAATTAATTCAAATTTTCAAATTTTGGCACACGCATTTCATCCCCAGATGCCAAAATATTTTTATTCCTGAGGCAAAACAATCTGGTTGATTCAATATGTGTACCATGTGTCATAAGAAACAAAGTATTTAGTGTTACTAATATCGCATGTGAACTGACAAAAATGCAGATCGAGCGCGTCATAGCAGTCATCATGTAGACAAACTTTTATGCGCCAGCCTCAACACTTCGCAACAAGCAGTGCACCCCAGTTGCTCATAGCGTATTTGGTTGGGCGTTTTCGAGCGCTCTAGAGGGCTATGAAAAGTGGCTGCATCTTCAGTTGGTAGAATTAGAGCACTCGGACCACCTGGTATTGATTCGAGCATCAGCCTTTGACATAGAGTGCTCCCAACCGCTCTGACTTCGAAGTGAGAGTGAGGCACGATCTGACCGGGAGGACGGATCACGTGACACAAGCCGGCCAATCACGTGGCTGCCAGCAGGTGAGCCAGGTGAGGAGCGCGAGCGTGCATTTTGGAAGAGGGCGTTGCCGGGCGCGTATTACTTCGTGCACGTGCGTTGTTAGTGGCGTTTTTGAGCGTGTCTAGGGCAAATTCACGTTTACAAATACATAAATGCACCATGTCGGTTAATGAGGCGGCTAGCGAAGGCAGTAGAAACGTCAACGCTGTCGTTACAGCAGCTTGAAGACAGCCCCGTGATTTGCCTTGGAGGTACAAGCTCGGGTGAGTTCGATCGCCATATTTATGTGCTGAGCTTAAAAGGTTTTCGCTACATCCAGACATGTCAGAAAGAGCGAAAGAAATAATATAGAAAAAGCCAAACATGTCAAAGATATTTATTGAACTGATCGGCACTATTTGTTGACCCAACGCAGGTGCAGGACTGTTTACCCTGCAGCTTCCCACGCTGGCTGCACAGTGGCGCTACAAGCGCGCTGCTATGGGGGCTCTGAGATTGCTGATGTTATTCGGTTGGTTCGCTGCCTCTCATGCTCTGATTTCGAGCTGCTCTGCATCTGGCGACTCAGAGCAAGAGGACCAGAGTGGCCAACCGAATACGCCATCAGATTCCTCAAAGGTATACGTCATGCTAGCCGTGCCTCTCTGATTGTGTTGGGAGAAAACGACAAAACCAGCGCCATTGTGCCTATTTTGCCGATACTTGCTTGGCCAGCGGCACGTACTAAGGAAAAAAGCCAGAGTAAGGAGGGTGTTCATGGTGTGTCGCAAGTATCGATGCTGCACCGGTCTCCAAGACTTCGAGCGGCAGAAGGCAGATTTTTTTTTTCGCCTGTGTGGACGTCAACAGTAACATGTGAAGTTACGAAGGATGATCAGAAATCAAACCCACGACCTTCGAATAACGCGTTCGATGCTCTAGCCACTGAGCTATAACGGTGGCTATCCCTCCAGCCACTTTATTGGGTTTATATGTGAGTTTAAACGTGGGAGTGTCAGTCAGCGCCATCTGTAGCCACCGCGGCGAGTGTAGAACACCTTTTTATGAGCCTGGGTGGGGTCACGTAGCACGTGAACTTATTACGAGCGGACAGCTGGCCAATAGTTCCTCGTGTACAACCTAACAGCACCAAGTCTACCAGTACGAGACCCTCGTTAATGAATGAATAAGGGAAAGAAGTGTATAACTAAGGACTCGTTTTTCGGTGTTTTGACACAATATTAATGAGATCTAGCAGACAATAATAAAAAAGTGAGGAAAAAATTATTTTAACCCACTTTTCTTTCTTCTTATTCACATTATATTGGTTAGAATAACTTCCCCTATACTTTCCTTGGCATTATTGTCTGTTAGATCTTATTATTGTCAGTTAGATCTTATGTAATCATTGTTGTCTGTTAGGTCATGAAGGCAGTCTTCAACCTGTGGAAAGCCGATTCACATTCCTGAGACCACTGAAAGGGCATACCGGAAGCAAGTAGCTTATGGAGCGGTGCGGCTATGGAGGCAAAGTTTTGTATGAATCGCCAAAAGTAAGAGGCGAGACCAAGGAAACTTCGCAAATCTTTCGGTTTGTCAGGGCGAGGGAAGCGAAGCACTGCAGCAGTTTTATCTATATATATATATATATATATATATATATATTCATTCTCTGAAGGGCCTGTCAATTTCCATGTTGGCTGTCCTTGAGGGATGACGAGCAAACGTACAAATTTGTTAGATTTGTACAACGGATGTACGTTTACCGGACGTACGATGTACATTCGTGGACATTTGATGAATGTCCGGAATATTCGAAATGTACATCTTGTCGTATGCCTACTGAATATCTGTGATTACTTGGCAAGGCAGCAGACCTTGAACGACGTGGCATTGGCAAGTTGAGCTTTTCAAGAAACTTTCATACAACAAAAACTTATCACTTCCAGCATTTCTGGCGTCTTGCCCTCGAAGGCCCTGTTTGGTAAACTATTCTCTGTCATAGATGCAGAGATCAGCATCAGAAAAGTTGAATTCGCCATGCGAAAGCTGACCATAACTCTACTGCCTCCAATTTTCTTTAGTAAACTAAAGTGCAATGCGTGCGAGTGGGTGTCTCTCATATGCTTAAAATGTTCTAACTTTTTTTCTAACTTAGAATGTTAGTTCCAACGTTTCTTCTGCTTCGTATGCACCATATTTTTGCTGTAATTGAGCCAGAAGAATTAATTGCAAAAATAGGAGGCTTTGAAAACTGTTCGCAATACGTGGACCCAGTTTCAATGGGCAAAATAAGAAAATCATAAGTGCACCGATATATGGTTGTTATGAGCGATTATATGTTATATCTGGGATCGTTATAAGTGGTTCGACTGCATATTATTATAGAGCCAAAGAACCAGCAACTGGGCTAGTTGGTTGAAATTCGTCATTTAATTGAGCTAAGTACACACAGATCACGATGAAAGGCCCTGTTGTCCTTCTTTTTTATCTTTGTCTGTGTGTGCTTAGATAATTTGAACTATGCATGTAGTATATTCCATATGTCATAAAGTGTTAACAGTGCATAGAAGGATTAGGACAGGACGAGACAACAAAGGCAAAGACTGCAGATTTTTTTCATTTCGATAAGTAGTGCATTTATAAAATGCAAAATAGAGAATGCAAGACCAAAGAAAAGAAAAAGAAACAAGAAAGGATGTACAATCATTAACAAATTGGCACACTTTAACAACAATGGAATCATATAGTTTTGTTGTTACGAAGTGGTCATGATGTGCTGCTCGCTCAAGATCAGTGCCAAAAAGTGTGCCCATTTGTTGATGATTTTTTAATTCTTGTTGCTGGGCAAAAAAAATTTTTTTTCACATAGGGCACGGGTTGGTATCCTTTTTTCACAGCTGTCTGCAACCGCTGTGGTTGACTTGCGAGTTCCCTGCAAGCAATTTGTTGAGATTTCTTGACTCGGTACTTTCATAGCATTGATTTCATCTATGCTGGATGTATCAGCCTAGAAATGGGAAACCATTTACCGTATTTACTCGATTCTACCGCGCCCTCGATTGTAACGCGCACCCGATTTCCACCGCGAAAAAAAAAAAAAAACGTGAGACATCGATTGCAACGCGCACCCATTTTTTCTCGTTGGCCTGCACGATCACAGCACTCGAAAAAACGACTCCTTTCGGCAGCGTCTTCCATTTAAATATGAGGTACGGGCGAAGCTTGTGCCCATCTGACGTGTAACAGAGCATTGCCGTCACTGTAGTTTTACCGTGGACCGATGTCAGCACGCGAACTTGCTTCGCCCCCTTCTTCTCGACGGTTGTGGTGCCAGGCATGTCGAAGTAAAGAGGTGTCTGATCGGCATTCCCGATTTGCCCAAGCAGGTAGCCGTTGTTGCGCCGCAAGTTTAGGACGAACCTCTGAAAACTGTGAAGCTTTTCATCGTACTCCTCCGCAAAACTTTTTGCATATGCATGTTCCCCTTCGGAGGTAAAAGCCTTTCCTTTTCATAAAGTTAGTTAGCCAGCACCTGCTCGCTTTAAACTGGCTCCGCATTAGACCTTTTTCTAAGACTAATTGCATAGCCCGCACTTGGAGTTCTGTCGTCACGGGCCGCTGTGCCGCTCGCTGCTCAAGCACATACTCGCCGAGCAGCTCTTTAATTTGCGCAAACCGACCCTGCTGTGGTCCCCTGAAGCCTTTGCGTGAAGCTTTGCTGTCAACAATCTTCTGCTTTTGTTTCCGCCGGTCCCGCACGCACGTTTCGGGAACTCCGAACGACCGCGATGCGGCCCGATTTCCGTCCGTTTCTGCACACGCGATGACTTTTCTTTTAAAAGCGGCATCGTGGTGCACTCGAGTTTTTGGAGTCGGCCCTTCCAAGCCGTCGATGCTAATGCACTACTAGATGACGAACTCCTCAGCACACGTACGAAGTGCCGCACATGAGAAACACATAGGCAGAAATGGGCGACGCGCCATGCCGACGCACATAGGGGGCGGCCATTTTGGATTTGCCGATGGCAATAGATTGACCCACGAGCTCCTCTATATATAGAGGAGGTCGTGGATTGACCGCAATTTTTTGGTTCGTACTCGATTCTAACGCGCATGCGATTTATGAACTCGCTTCACCGGAAAAAAGGTGCGCGTTAGATTCGAGTAATTACGGTATGCCCTACAACCCAATGCACTCAAAACCAATCAAGCGCAGCATTGCAGACCTATGCCTTACCAATTCTCTGCAAAAATCTTTTCCTGGCGCCGTGAAGGGTACTTTTAAAGTGCAAGGAGGCCGACTAGATGCGGGGTACCTAAAGGCTTCACTTAGGTGTGCTGTTGCTGAAAAGCTACTGAGATAGATTCAACAAACAGACAATGAGCAAAGAGCGTGAAAACACCAACGAAAATCACCTCGTTGCCGTATGTATAAAATGTGTCACATAGGCTCAAGAAGAAAGGAGTGCACGCCAACTTGATGGCTTTCTCGGCTCCCGAGAAACTTCAGAAGTTGCAGAAAATTGAATGCTCAGCTCTCACAGGGTCTTGTGTATTCCACGAACCACACTACAACGTTTGTCCCCTGTGAAATAGGGGTTATTTATTCAATCCGACTGACATGTGGAAAAAGATATAGACGGTTTTTGGCAGTGGCAAACGGGAGCTGCCGTTAATTAACATGTGATCTAATGACCTTCCTCTTTCCACTTCTTCACCGTCCCCAATGGCCAGCCGATTTGTGGCCGCCGCTCTCGGGTTGAATGCTGGCAAAGCAGGTACAGCAGCATAGTCCGCGCCGCCCGTTTCTCCTTTTCTTTCTTTTTTCTTTTTATGCACTGCACCGTGTTGCCTTAAGATTGACAGAAATTAGGTGCCTGTTTCCTTCTTCAAGAATCACTACCCCCACCGTTTCTCGCCATAGGCTGCAGGACAACATCCACCACACGCCACATTGCAGTCGTGCCGCCAAGGGGAACGCCGTGGCACTTTGGTGCGGTGCTGCCAGTTTTGCATAGATAAATTAGCTGCGGACAACAAACTATATTGGTCAAATGCGCAAAGGCCTTAATGACCGCTTGCGTGAAGGCCATTTTAACGTCTTCAATACGATGCTGTGTCACATCGGCATTCATTGTCATCACTGTGGGTGTACGTGCCTTAATCAGACCATAGTGATGCTCGCCGCACCTGTAAATGCTTTTCCATTTCTTTTTCTTCTTTTTTTTGGTCTCGCACCCTTTCCCTTACATTGTATAAATGCACTTCTAATAGAAGCAAAAAACTAGTTGAAAGTCAGTACTCCTTGCCTCTACTGTCTTGTCCTTTCCTAACTGCTTTATGCATTGTTAGCACTTTTCTGAATGAATACCCACCAACTTGCCCAAGTGTCTACCCTTTCATACTCAATATGCTAAGGCATGTTGCCAGGCTAGCCAGGCTAGTTGGTTTGGGTACACAGTTCATGTGGTAAGGCGCATCACGACAAGGACAGAGAAGCACCTACACACAGAGCTAACTTGCAACAATCGTTTTATTTACAATAAGACAAGACAATTATTAATAAGACATGACAATTAAGGAGCGGCCGCATCAGCAGCACTGGTAAGTGAGCTCTGCACATATCTACCTATACCTTTAGGGGGGTCAGAGTGGTGTCTATTTGTTCGTGAAGATACAAGGAGTTCAACCGCTACAAATACTGCTATTACAAACGAAAATTTTAAATTTTAGGAGCGGAAAACAGTGTGAATCTGTGAAAACAACAACAGTCGGACCACGTGTTTTTTACGATCGCTTGTAGCTTCGTTAATATTCTACCGGGAAACTTCTTACTTATAAAGTTGAAAGTCCTTAGGGTAGACCTGACGCTACTGAAGTTTGATCAGGCTAGGTTTAATAGTTCCAGAGTTATTCCGCAATCAAAATTAAGCCTAATCACTAAAAAGATTATATTGGTAATATCACCTCGCAAACGCATTTAAATTTTGTCCACTTAATATAATAATAAACCGCACCCCATAAGCTACCAGGAGGCCCAATTCCGTACACTCTAGGCCCTTAATTAAGGTGGTAATCAGCAAAACGCTCATTTCATTAAAACAAATTTTCGAAAGGAGTTACAAACGCCACTGAAAAATAGCTAATATCTTCTTTTAGACCACAACAGTCCGGTTTTTTCCGTGTAAAAATAATTTTGATAGCTTAAGGTAAACGAAAGATACAGAGTTAGAAAGAATATAACGAGAACTGCTAATAAACGTGTGGCGCCCGCGTCTTCCCTCGCCCTCGCTCAGAGGAGGAGGGTGGCTCACTGCTTGGGAGAAAGGTACACCCGTCGGATCAAAGTCTTGAACCACGTGTTTTTTTCTTTTTTTTTACGATTGATTTTAACTTTGCTAATAACCTACCGGGAAACTTCTAACCCATACAGTGCAAAGCCCTAATTGTAGACCTGTCGCCGCTCAGGTTTCATCAGGACAGGAGTAATAGTACCGGAACTATTTCGTGATCAAAATTAAGTCTAATCACTAAAACGATTATTTTGGTAACATCATCTCACAAACGAATTTAAATTTTGTCCGCTTAATATATTAATAAACAGCACCCCATAGGCTAATCGGACTCTCTAGACCCTTAATTAAGGGGGTAATCAGCAGATATCTCATTTCATTAAAACATTTTTATAAAAACAACCACAAACTTGACTGATACACCGCTGAAACCTACATTTAGAACATAACAATCCGGGTGCGGCGATGGCGTAGTGGTTAGAGCGTCCGCCTCGCATACAAGAGGTCCGTGGTTCAAATTCCGGTGCCGCGCAGTTCCCAACCGGAAAAAAAAAAAAAAAAATCCGCGTGTTGATGGAATTGCATTAAGAGGCCTGAGGTGCGGCCTCACCGGTAACCACCGCCGGGAACGCACTCCCTCACCAGAGAAGGATTGGCCACCCTAGTGCAGTATCTGGCCACCAACTCCCCCATGCATACGTCAAATAACTCACGGCCCTCAGTCCCCAGCAGCTGCGAAGCAGCTGCTGGGGACTGAAGGCCGTGACGGTCAGATCTGAAACGGTCAGATCTGAGGGCGGCGGTCAGATCTGAAACGCAGCAGAGGGTGCTAAGAATCTCTGGACTAAAGGCCGCCTTTGGAACCTGAACTTGGCAACGTTTAACGCTAGCACATTATCTAGTGAGGGAAGTCTAGCTGTACTATTCGAGGAGCTAGAGGGTGTTAAATGGGATATAATAGGGATCAGTGAGGTTAGGAGGACAGATGAGGCCTATACTGTGCTACAGAATGGGCACGTCCTTTGCTATCGGGGCTTGGCAGACAGAAGAGAACTGGGAGTGGGGTTCCTAATTCACAGAAACATAGCTGGCAACATAGAGGAATACTATAGCATTAATGAAAGGGTGGTAGGTATTGTAATTAAACTGAATGACAGATACAAGATGAAGGTAGTACAGGCTTACGCGCCTACATCCAGCCATGATGACGCTTCAGTTGAAAGCTTCTATGAAGACGTGGAATCGGCAATGAGTAAGGTAAAAACACAGTATACTATAGTGATGGGCGACTTATAGCAAAGGTAGGGAAGAAGCAGGCTGGAGACCAGGCAGTAGGAGATTATGGCATCGGCACTAGAAACGCCAGAGGAGAGCTACTAGTAGAATTCGCAGAACGCAATAATTTACGGATTTCGAATACCTTCTACCGAAAACGAGGAAACCGCAAGTGGACATGAAGGAGCCCTAATGGCAAAAATAAGAACGAAATAGACTTTATAATCATTGCACACCCCAGCATCGTGCAGGATGTGGAAGTGGTTGGCAAGGTACGATGCAGTGACCATAGAATGGTACGGTCTCGAATTCGCCTGGACTTCAGGAAGGAACGACAGAAACTGATACGCAAGAAGCCAATCAAAGATCTAGCACTGAGAGGGAAAGTAAAGGAATTCAGTGTCTCGCTTCAGAACAGGTACTCGGCTCTTAGTGAGCAAACCAACCTTAGCATAGATACAATGAACGATAATCAGACGAGTATCATTACGGAGTGGGCATGTGGAAGTTGGAGGCAGGGTAGTTAGACAGGACACTGGCAAGCTTTCCCAGGAAACGAAGAACCTAATTAAGAAGCGTCAAATCATGAAAGTGTCAAGTACAACAGACAAAATAGAACTGGCAGAGCTTTCGAAGTTGATTAATAGACGTAAAGTATGCGATGTAAGAAGGTATAACATGGAGAGAATTGAACACGCTCTGAAAAACGGAGGAAGCGTCAAAGCAGTGAAGAGGAAACTTGGGATGGGCAAAAGTCAGATGTATGCACTAAGGGACAAAGAAGGCAAAATAACTACCAATATGGATAGGATAGTTGAAATAGCGGAGGAGTTTTACAGAGATCTGTACAGTAGCCAAGACAACCACGACCTTAATACTATAAGAACTAGCAGTAACCCAGATGACACCCCACCAGTAATGATAGAAGAAGTCAGAAAAGCTTTGGAGAGCATGCAAAGAGGCAAAACTGCTGGTGAGGATCAGGTAACATCAGATCTGCTGAAATATCGAGGACAGATTGTGTTAGAAAAACTAGCCACCTTGTTTACGAGGTGTCTCCTGACGGGAAGGGTACCAGAGTCTTGGAGGAACGCTAACATCACATTAATACATAAGAAAGGAGATGACAAGGACTTGAAGAATCACAGGCCGATCAGCTTGCTCTCTGTAGTATACAAGCTATTTACAAAGGTAATTGCTAACAGAGTAAAGAAAACATTAGAATTCAATCAACCAAAGGAACAAGCAGGATTTCGAACAGGCTACTCAACAATTGACCACATTCATACTATCAATCAGGTAATAGAGAAATGCTCAGAGTATAATCAACCACTATACATAGCCTTCATAGATTACGAGAAGGCATTTGATTCAGTAGAAATATCAGCCGTCATGCAGACACTGCAGAATCAGGGCGTAGATGAAGTATATATAAACATTCTGGAAGAAATCTACAGGGGATCAACTGCTACCATAGTGTTTCATAAAGAAAGCAACAGAATACCAATCAAGAAGGGTGTAAGGCAGGGGGACACAATCTCCCCAATGCTATTTACCGCGTGCTTACAGGAGGTTTTCAGAAGCCTAGAATGGGAACAGTTAGGGATAAGAGTTAATGGAGAATACCTTAGTAACCTGCGCTTCACCGATGACATTGCATTGCTGAGTAACTTAGACGAGGAGAGCAGAAAGGTTGGAGCAATGGAAAGAAAAATGGTAGGTGTAACCTTAAGAGACAAGAAGAGAGCAGAGTGGATTAGGGGACAAACGGGGGTTAAGGATATCATAGTTGAAATAAAGAAGAGGAAATGGACATGGACCGGGCATGTAGCGCGTAGACAGGATAACCGCTGGTCATTAAGGGTAACCAACTAGATTCCCAGAGAAGGGAAGCGGGTTAGGGGAAGACAGAAGGTTAGGTGGGCAGATGAGATTAAGAAGTTTGCGGGTATAAATTGGCAGCAGCAAGCACAGGACCGGGTTAACTGGCGGAACATGGGAGAGGCCTTTGTCCTGCAGTGGACGTAGTCAGGCTGATGATGATGATGATGACAATTATACAATGACAGTATATCCATAAAATTGAGGGAACAACATGTAAAGATACAGCACAAGCGTGTGCACGTGTCATTGCTAGTAGTTTTAACTAGGGCTAGTGTGAATAGTGAATTTTAGGTTAGAAACAAAATCTACGTGAATAGTAGATTTTGGTTCAAATATTTTTAATTGAATTTTAGTGGTATATATAACACATTATAACCAATCTGAAATGAACTACAAACCAATCTGCAAAATATCTTAACTAATCTACAAAATTAATTTTAAAAACTGAAACAAGACCTGAGCTAATTACATATTTTTTGGCTCAAAAGAAATGAAAACAACTTTCAATAGTAGCCAGATTAGACTTTCGGTAGGATGCGAGTCACACTATGTAAAATATGTAATGTTGAAAAATTTAGTTATACTTAGAGCAAATAAAAAGAAAAAAAGTGGGGTTGATGGGGAAAGAAATGAGGGGGTTTTACACACGTGCTGAGTTTGTTTGTCAGACGAAAACATCACTTGACAATGGTAGTTGAAAATTCCTCAAAGGAAGACTTACCACATTCATTTTTACTGTGTATGTACGATATCACATGAACCAAAAAGCCCCTTTTGAAATGTTATACTTGCTGGCTGAAGTGTAATAAATTTGTAAATTCGGTATGACTCTGCATAATTTCTGTCTTTTGAGGATCGGAGTTTGATGAGAGGAAGTGAAGTTTGAGGTCGTTGAAGTGATGACCTGCTACACTAAAATGCTGTGTCACTGCTTCAGGTAATTTATTCGCTGCGTCCGCACGATGCTTGTTTACCCTATTATTAAGAGGCCAGCTTTCCTGTTCTGCGAATTAGCTGTGTCCGTTACAAAAGCAGGTATAAACATTTTAAAAGAGGCTCTTGAGTCTATGCGATATACAGTCGATCCCGGATATACCAAACTCAGATATATCGAATTATTGGTTATACTCGACAGTTGAAGAATTCTCTTGAAGTTCTCATGAAAAAGTAAAGGACAAGTGCACCCGTATATCTAACTCCCGCACAGCAGGACATCCGCTATATTGAACGCAGCACTGCGCTGTGGCCCAGAAAGTGCATCTTTTTTAGAAAATATTGATCAAATTTCAGCCCCATTCTAACAAGTTCCGGTCTCTTTGCGTGCGCAGGTGAAGAAAAGGCAGTATTACACTGATCTGGTTCGCAGCATGGCGCTTGCGAATGCAATGGTATGTTTGATGTGCTATCTGCAGGTCTTCATGCACGGGTATAGTGTTTATGAAGAAGACAGATTGCCGAGGAGACCCAAATGAGTATGCGAAGTGATACGGCGATCTCGTTGCAATGTCCGCATTTCTTTCCTTGTTTGTTAGTGCACAATGGCATGGGAGCGTGAAAAGCATGGCCTTCGAGATGTGCAACGTCATGACGTATTTTGGTGTCTTTGGATTTAGAACACATGTCCCAGAGGCTACACTATTTCTAGCTTTTCGCATAAAAGCAGCTGAAAGCAGCGATTGCCAACTACAAAGGCCCAAGTTCCATCTTCCTCTTTTTTCCCTTCATACAATATACATTTGAATAGGCGCTTTCATGGCTTAGCACCCCCAACACACACACACTGTCACGAAACAACGTTTGCAAAGATTACATGCGAAGTAATATACACCAATTAGTTTATTTCGAGTACTTCAAAATTTTCAATACTTTAAGGGGGGGACATGATGTGTGGAGATATTTTCTGTATTTGTAGACCAATCATAATGAAAATATGCATGCTTAAAGTAGTTTTTCTGGCTGATTTCAAATATGCTAAAGTCTTTATTCTTGGTCAATTAATTCAGAAGATATGCAATGCTGCCCTCTATTGTTTTCGGAGACAATAGATAATAAAGTGCTCATCAAAAAGTAAATATTATTGCATAGCTAGGCAGTGCAATAAGCAATAAGTGCAATGCTGCAAGCAGATTTCAAATTTAAGAAAAACTAGTGATTCTGCAGATGATGAAAGTTGAGGAGTCATGTCATGGCTATCACATACAAAGAAGCTTATTACCTTTTAAGTTTATATGGGCAGCAAATGGGAATTCTGCTCTCAGCACTTTGTAATACACAGATTGGGCTTTATGTTAATGAAAAAATTATTGCTTTAGATTGCAAGATATCAACTCGACAAACTAGTAATGTTACCAAAAAGCATGTTTTCAGAAATCTGATAGAAACAAACAAAACTCATTCATTTACATAACTGCACTTGAAAAAGTTCAGTATGCACCGGGCATGTAGTCCTTTTGACTATAAGTCCCTATGTGGCGCTTTTTCAGGGACTGGTGCCTATTCTCCGTTGCTTTTCGCTTCTTGGCTAATGCTGCCGTGTGTCGACGATCCTTTTCAGCCATACGGCTGTCGTTTCGCCAGCTGGGGTTTAGGCTCAGCTCTTTCATAATGTCTTGTGATGCCCTTTTATTACCTGCATTGAACTTGAGCACTCCTTCTGCCCCAGCTGCCTCCACCGTGAATAGCGAAGCATGTCGCTCCTTTGGTGCCAGTGTACAGGTAATTGAATGCAGGTATTCGTTCCCACACTGGCATCGTTGCAGCAGCTTTCTGTCGGACAAGCGCTCATAAATGGGAAGTAAGGCTTGGCAGACATGTAGAGGCAGCTTTCGACGATGTTTGGGACTGGGCTCCCCCTTGGCCTTTGTCGCATTTTGTTTGCACCAGGAATTTGGGCCACGTGGGCACAGAGTGTGGTTTGCCATATCATCATTGGATGTGATGTGACGATGAGTGGCCATCACTGCTGTGTGCATAGCATCAACATCACCTCTGTGTGTCTTCAGAGCCCACTCATAATCATTGGTGAGCTTGGAGATCAGGTCTCCTGTCAAGTGGCCCTTTCCCCCAAGACTCTCAAGGCCAGGGCCTTTGGGTTTTGCAATCAAGTTGCGCAAAGCAGTGCCCATAGGCTTTCGGACATGATTAATGCAGTCCTCCTTTTCCACTGGGATATACCGATAAACAACATCATCGTGCAGCGCAAGGTAACTGCAGCTGTCCCCGTGGCAAAGCACCGTGGTGTAGCGCAGGTTGTGCCGCTCAAGTGACCTCCTGAAGAGGATGAGGGCAGCCTCAAACTCCATTTCCCCAGCCTTCTTGTTACTGTTTTTCTGACACTGGTGATTTTCCTTCCACGGTGCATAAGAAGGGCCACCTTCCTTTGGGCTTGACTCGCATCCAGCACAAAAGTTTCTCAAAACAACGAAGTCAAGCACAGCCCGTTGAGCAATTCTATGACGGTGCCGAGACCGATATGCGATGAATGACCGCGAGTCAACCATGACCCATCAAATGACGCCGCGATGTTTCCCTTGTGGCCTATATTAAGTTCGGTGTAAACTTCCCAAACCGATCCCGCGCAGTCACTCGTCAATATGCGTGCAGCACGATCGGCCGAGGGTGCCAACTTCGTCTTCACGAAGTGTTGCCACGTTTTCGTGTGAAGACTCCGACGGCTGATGCCCATACACGAGAACACATCATTCAGCCCGGTCTATTTGTTCACCGTTGCCTGCAAGGCATGTGCGGCCAAAACGCTCACAGCAAAAGGTTTCATACGTTTATCGCTACGTACACGCGGCGAGCTCCACAATGACGCAGTCTCCCCACAGGTCAAACACACAAAACGCAACTTCACGAGTCCGAATTCCCAGTCGTCGCGGAAAATCTGCAGTTCGCCGTTGCATGCCTTGCACTTTGCAAATGCCAACAAAGCGCTGTTCACTGTGTCCAAATCTATAATTGTGAACGCGGTTCCATCAGGCCGCCGAGCTGCTTCGTCGGCACCGTCAACCATGAATGTGCGTTTTCGCTCCGTCGCTGCAGCGGACGACAACTCCGATAACTTATCTTGGGCTTTAGCTCACTCCTATTCCAAGTCAGATTGCTGCCGATAGATACTATCTAGACGCACGCGACCGCTGCTTGAAGGCTCCGCGGCCGACAGACTTTGCACAGGCTCCGTGACAATTGAAGCGGTGGCTAGGTCTTCCGTCATAGCCTCAACGACTTCGCCAAGGGATGCTAGCGTCTTGGGGGTTTTGCGGTATCACAGAGCGCTTCTTGAAATTAGCAACTAGCGTCCGTCGCACCTTTTTCACACCAAACTTGTGCCGGGTGCGGAATTTGCGCTCGGGATTTGACATCGTGAAACATTTTCGCTGACACTGAGGCAAAATGGAGCTCATGAACGCACGCCTTAATACTCGAAGCAGACGAAGCCAGAAGCCTCCACCAATAGAGAGGCAAGCTCAAGTCATGGCAAGCTCAATTTTGTGTCAGTTGTTCATGCAGTGGCTGACAATGATGAGAAATTATGCCTGAAATGGGTGAGCGCCACATTTATTAGCTGAACAAAAACAAGCTTTTATAATCGGTTCGAGCATTGGACGACCCACTCGTTACGCTATTCGCTTTGTGCGACAACTGCTTCATCTTTCGTAGTTTTAAAACGCTTTACAAGTCGTATGAAAGCGATTCCTTTCCCAACATCAAGCCTGCTTAAGGCAAGTTTTCCAACGAATCCCAAGCGCCGGCGTGGCTCAGTGGCAGAATACTGGGCTGGCACCCAGTGGACCCGAGTTCGGGCCTCACTCTGTCATTAGTAGTAGGTTTCTTTTCTAATTTCGCGCGATGTGGTTATGAACACCGGCGGCAGCGGCAGACAACTACGGTGCTGCGCGAGACCCGAGGTGTGATCTCATAATAGCTTTCCCTGTAAAAAAAACCGTAGAATATCCACGGAATGAATGTTGATGAGTGGGGCGAAGCATCCGTCAAACTGTCCGTGCTTCCGTTCGGGTGTCCGTCTGTCCGAATGTGTGCCCATTTGTGCAGCTGTTCATTCGTGCGTCATCCCATCTGTACGTGCATCTGTTTGTGTGTCCATCTGTGCATGGATCTGTTCGTCCTTGTGTCTGTATGTCTGTCCGTCCGTGTAACCGTCTGTCCATCTAAGGAACACTTCGAGTACCACCATCTTGCTTCTTTTTATCATATATTCATCATATACAAGTACTGCCATACAGCAGACAATCCAAAGACTAAACGAAAGTATGTACCACATTTCTGCTGTCAGTGCTTTGTGAACACCGAGAGCGTGATAACGACACCGTGCTACGTTTTTCGCGACATGTGGACATGCAGATATGTGCCCAAGGGCAGGTATGCGCCACAGGTTACGCACTATGACAACGAGAGATGCACATGCCACGCCATAAGGCTCTTCGCCCCTAAAACAATTAGTTGAAAGTTAGCACTGTGTTTGTGTGCTTCTTCTCTGTCCCTGTTGTGATGTGCTACACTGTATAAATGTTGAGTCTAGTGTGCATCTGAATATAGCACAACAGAACAGCATCTTCTCTCATTTACTCTTGTTTCCCCGAGCTAAGATGAAGTAGAATGGCCTCTATGTGTGTACACATCTTTCTGAAGTTGACATTAAGCAACTTAATGCATAATTTTACCGAGTTGGAATTGCTATTTGCATACGTAAACATTTGTGCATTGCCTTAGAGTAAAAATACAGAAATTTCACGTTGGTGTTTCATTATATTACGAGAACTTGTGGGCTCTGTGCCACCCTGCAAGATACTTCAAGAATTTGTGTGTAAGTTACTTTTTCACACTACAGACATGCCCAAAACACCAAACCAGTCACCTTGATGAAGGCGGCCTCCGCTTCTTCAAACATCAGCAGATTGTTGTAGGTGCGGCCAACATTCATGTGAGCTCCAATGTCATCGGGCTGCACACTGAAATGAAAGAGTTGAATGCATCCATTCAGAGAATGTTCCAGATGTGGTCAATAAATCATTTTTAGTTACGTTTATCCTTGCATGAAATTTGCTATACATACAAGACATTTATTTATTCATTGATTCATTCACATCCTCAAGAAGCATTATAGAGGTGAGGGGCTATGGTACATCACCAAAGATATGTATATTACAACAAATTTTAAACAAAAAAAATATTGTCACGGGATGAGACTAGCCAAAAAGAAGAAAGAAATATATTTACAAAATGTACACAGAGTCCTTCAATGAAAATGACAGGGCAGCAACAAAAACACGAGCTCTATTTTTATCTCCATCTCCATTGCTTTGATACAGCATTACTTGTTGTTCATCATGACTTCTTAACATATAGCCGCCACTGGAAGCGCCCTCTCTGTGCTTAAAAAAGAGTATGATCCTGTGCGGAGAAGTATGGCTTAAGATGGGAGAGTTGTACACTATCAGCACAGATGATGACGATGGAGTGTCTAATGGGGCGATCTCATATAGGTGACCTCAGTCAGTTGGCACATGAATAAGGCTCGGAATGTAAGACTCGGAATAGAGAGAGAGGAACTTCAACGACAGGCCAACGTGACGGCAAGGGGTCAAGAGCAAGACTACCGGTCCTGAAGAGTAGGAGAAGACTCAGTGACGGCTGTTGCACCGATAATTTTGCGAGAGCTGTGAGGCAGAAAGGCAATCCCAAATTATCTGGCGAACCGTATGAGCCCGAGTAGTTATATCACTGGCGTACTCAATGGGAGTATACATATCTGACAGCAGAAAAGTGTCAAAAGGTAAAGTGGGATGGCAGCCATACAAGAGATAGAAAGGGAAAAAGCAAGCAGTGTCGTGGCGTGATGAGTTGTCATCAAATGTCAGGTAAGGCGAAGTGGTATCCCAATCACGATGGTCGGCAGAAACATACATGGACAGCAATGTTGTCAGCATGCGATTGAGGCACTCAGTGAGCCCATTTGTTTGTTTGTAGTAAGCAGTGGTGAGTTTATGACGTGTGGAACACGAGTGAAGAATGTTGTCCACAACCTTGAAGAGAAATGAACGACCACAGTCGGTCAGCATCAGACGTGGTGCTCCATGGCAGAAAATGACATCGTGTCGGAGGAAGTCTGCAACATCAGTAGCACAGCTTGTTATTAGCACTAGCGTGATAGCATACCGCGTCACGCAGTCTGCAGCAATGACTACAGTCCAACCAACGTACAATAATCCCAGAAATAATGATGTAACAGTTATAACGACCATACTTCAATGCACTTATGATTCCCTATGCTAACCATTGAAACTGAGTCCACATACAGTGAACAATTTTCAAAGCTTCCTACTTTTACGACGAACACTTCTGACACGGTTACGGTAAAAATATGGTGCATACAAGGTGAGAAAATGTTAGAACATACATTCTAAAGCACGCGATAGGTGTGTGCTCGCGTGGGCCCCGCTGCGTTTTATTTGCAATGAAGATAGCATACGCCACGGTGAGCACAACAGGCAGGTTCTAGACATTATAGCGAGGTCGCTCACCTTCCAGACATTTGTTCACTGGCAGAACGAAAGTGAGGGAAAAAAAAGAAATACGAGGCATCATGAGGACCTGCAGTCAGCTTTTGCACGGCAAACTTTTCTAACAATGTTCACGGTATTTAGGACTGCCATTGATTAAATAACAATGACTTCAAATGCAAGAAGCCATAAATACGAGAAGCGATTGTGGTGTTGGGCATTTCATGGACCTCCGATCAGATTCGGTTTTGATGGGATATGTGTCACACGGTGCCACACAAGGGCTATATCGGTAACCTTTCGTACGCGCTCATGCGCGCTCTCTGAATAAACAGTTCCCCTCCAAGTTCTCGGCTTAGCGTGACGTTCTTCACAGTGCTCCCACGCTAATATGCCCTTTGTCTTTGTGGGACAGTGCCCCGGTGGCGATACAACAAACTGGTGATGAAATTAACAAAAAGTAAGCAGCTTACGTACTTTATTGGCATCCTCCGTCGATTTCCTATGTGAGTTGTCACTTTTTCAGGCTCATTTACAGGGCACCGCTCTACTTGCACGCTGCAAATGCGTTGGGCCTACTGCGGCCACCCCTGCATGTTTAGCCAATGCTTGCTGGCACCAGTGACTCGCCAACGCATACTGGCTACTGCGACTCCTCAGTGCCTCAATGCTTCAGCATGACTTCCGTGATTGCTCCTCCACCGTTTTTGTAAACAACTCCCCTCTCCACCCGTGCCTTGGCCCAAATGACATCGTGTCTTTCAGCAGTATGTCGAAGTCGCCATCGGAGATACCCTCGCCCCACTCTCAAGAAGAGTCTACAACTTACTGCACGGAGTTGAGGGCCTTCATGCCTACTAGACACTTCGCTGCTGAAGATTACTGTTTAAGTTGGTCAAGGCAACATTCCTTTCCCCGTTGACACCAGTGCGACCGTATCATTGCTCAAATCACAAGATTTCAAGAATTACTTTTTGGGGACCAGACGACTTGACTTATACGTTGTTCTTCAGAACTATTCAAAGAAATGCATTTCCAACCTCAAATATTTTTTTACAAATGTTCGTTACAATGATACCACTGCTTTTGTCACATTTTATGTGATGAAAGAGGGTTCTTCACTTCTTGGGTTGGATATTATTTGAAGCCTCCACATAACCATCAGCGACGCAGCACTGTCCTGCTCACAAGTTTCAAGTTCAGAAACCCCAAGAATTCCTGCCAATGTTCCTTATGAATTTCATCACCTCTTCACCCAAGAACTCGAACTGATGAAAGGGACAGGCACAAAGTGAAAGGCCATCCAGGTGTGCAGCCAGTCACTGCCAAACTTCGCAGATTTCCATCTCTACTTTGACAGTAAGTCTCCAACGAACTTTCTTGTTTTGAAAAAACAGGCGTCATCGAGCCAGTTTCAGCATCAAATTGGGTCTCTCCACTAATTGTGGTGAAGAAAAAAAACGGTTCCATAAGGCTTTTTGTGGACTTGCGTGAACAAAACAAAGTTATCGCAGTTGATGGGTTTTCCCTACTCCACATTGAAGAACTTCTACAGCAACTTACAGGTGCTGTTTACTTTTTAAAGCTAGATCTTGCATCAGCGTACCATCAGATAAACTTGTCAGAATCAAGTAGAGACTTAAATACCTTTGTAACACATGATGGTTTATTTTGATTCCATAGACTTTGCTTTGGGCTTGCATCTGCCCCTACTGTTTTGCAGAACATGGTGACAGACATCTTGAAAGAATGCTCTGGAGTGCTGAGCTACTTAGAGGACATTTTGGTCTAGTGTCGAATGTGTGCTGAGCATGATGCTAGTTTACAAGTTGTACTAAGACACATAAGCAGCACACAAATGAAACTCAACAACAAATGTGTCTTTGCCGTCAAGCAAGTTCAATTTTAGGACACAATTTCAGTGCCATAGAATTATCTTCTCTTGAATCCAAAATCCATGCTATTTATAATGCACCTGAACCTACAGACTCTAAAACCTTGCACTCATTTCTTGGTCTCGCTGGCTATTACTCAAAGTTCATTCCACATTATGCTGATGTTGTTGAACCACTGGGTTCTATGTCTTGTAAAGGCCAAACGTACAATTGGTCCAAGAAAGCTAATTTGACTTTCAACAATATCAAAGATGTACTAGCTAAAAACTCAGTCATTCAACTCTTTGACGAGAAGCTTCCAATAGTCATTATGACTGATGCGACCAACAGAGGATTAGGTGCCGTGTTTAAACAACTCAAAGGTGACCAGTTAATTACAATTGCTTTTGCTTCGAGAACTTCTGCCTGCTGCTGAACGCAGATACTCTGCTGGTGAGCGTGAAGCCCTAGCCTGCCTCCTTTCTTGTAAGAAATAGAGTGTTCTTATGGGCTAGACATTTTACAATACGCACTCATCATCAAGCTCTTGTTACATTACTTTCTGCTGAATCAGAGGGCCGACCCCCATTTCGCTATTCACGCTGGTGTGCCAGACTGTTATACTACTTCACTGTACAGTACTGCAAGGGTTCCCATAAGGTTGTGGTGGATGACCATTCCTGTTTACCTTTACAACTTCCAGTCTGTCCAGAACTAAAAGAAGAAATAATCTTTCTCGTTACTCCTCGCATAAGCAAATTTGACCTACAGGCAGCAACTACTGAAGATGCTACATTGCAACATGTGTTCGCATTCATTGCTAATGACTGGCCAAATAACAAATCTCTGCCACCAGAATTAATTCCCTACTTTGCAATCAGATTTGAACTGTCCCGTGTAGAAAACTTAGTTTTTCGCGCAGATAGGGTCACTATTCCTGCATCAATGTGCAGCAGACTTGTGCAATTGGCTCATGAAAGCAACCCAGGCATTGTCAAGGCAAAACAATGGCTTAGAGAGAAATACTGATGGTCTGGCTTGGATAGCCAGGTTGAACGTGCAGTTTGTGTAAGCGACGCTTGTTCTGAGTCACGCTATAAGAACAGATGCACCCGGACACGAGAGGCCACACAACTCTGCGGCACCTGTAGCATCTCATAAGCAAGTGCCGGTTTATTGTTAAAACACTAGTAAAGGGCGCAGCCCAAAGTTGCTGGAAAACTGTATAATGTCCGCTGCACGTCCCTTTCTTGGCAATAATGTGTTGGTCAACACTACATATCTAAGATCTGCTTGAACTGCTTGTCGTAGGACAGGAACTTTGATGGATCACGTGTTCTCAGAGATCTTCAGACAGGTTGTTTGTCGGAAGTGCTGTCTGCGGTGATGTCCGGTTCTACTGGGTGAGTCACAAAAGTGAATGGCCCAGCACTGTCATCGTAATCCTGGTCAGTCGTTCGCGGCACTTCCAAATCGCAGGTTGGCTGCACGTCTTTTATCATCCCATCATCGGATAGCTTCCTAAAACTGAAGGCTTTCGACGTGGGTCGTAGACGCTGTCTATTTCACGTATACTGCTCACCATCCTCAGATAGTACTCTGTAGGAACGAGGTGCAAATTTCGATGGAGCGACGCACGAGGTCAAAGTCCTCACATGCAGCAAGTCCGAGTCGGGCACATCTGTTTAACAGCACAAAAAATTTGAGGCTCACAGTCTTTCCTTGGTAGGTAACTGGGATCACAACTGTTCCGAGATGCTTGATGGCTTGACCGCTGCAACTACATAGCGTTGCCTTGCTCTTCTGAAGCTCGTACTTTGGCACCTGAAATGCTTGAGCCAATGCAGAGGGATCAAGTTTACCTGTGATGCCTGTGTCTACTTTGAGCTTCAGTTTGCTGTTTTTCACATTTGCGTTTATCATCCATTCCGAACTCTTGCTAGAATAAACTTGCAACACCTTATACTGCGCGTTTGATGGGTTGCTACACGTCTCTTTGACATCATCTACCGCTTTCTTGGTTCTGCAGGCTACTGCAAGATGATTCTTTCGGCCGTATTTTCTGCACCGTTAACCATACGCCGGGCATTTTTTCGGCTCATGCCACCTCTTGCACTTAATGCAGGCTCTTTATTTCCACGTCTTGTCCTTTCTTGACATTTTTTTTCCCTTGCTGATGAATTCAACAGCTTTTGTTTCCAGAGCTTGGCACTCTCTTTTCTGATTTGATGCTATTTCTGCAGATTGTGCTGTTTTAATAGCATCTTCCAGCGATAGCGAGTCCTCTCTGAGTAGGCGCTCTCGAAAGCTGATTGTCAGCTGTTCTGAACACAATCTGATCCCGTATCATGGATTTTTGCAAAATTTCGAAATTGAACCTCTGCGCGTCTAACTGCAGATCACTCAAGAAGCTTTTATACGATTCGCAATTCACCTGGACGCGCTTCCAAAACAAGCATCGTTTGAAAATTTCATTGGTGCGAGGCTGGCAACAGCTTTCAAACTTTCAAAGAACCCTGTCATAGCTCTCCTTCTCTGTCGCCGTGCAACCTAAAGTGTCGAATATTTCGATAGCTTCTGGCCCTGCCACATGGAGTAGCGATGCCACTTCCTGCTTTTGACTGCGTTTCCACTCGCTTTTCGTGGCTTCGAGATAGCATTAAAAATGCTAAAGAAACTTACGCCATTTCCTGGCGATATTCCCGGAAAATACGAGATGGTCCGGCGGGCGTAGTCCTTCCATGGCTTGAAGAAACGGTGACACCGTTCACTTTTGACACCTTGTAACTAATGGTAATCCTGAGTCACACTATAAGAACAGACGCACCCGGACACGAGAGACCACACGACACTATGGCACCTGTAGCGTCTCATAAGCAAGTGCCGGTTTATGACCACTAGTAAGAGGTGCAGCCCAAGGTTGCTGCACAACTATATAATGTCCTCTGCAGTTTGCAACTGCATTGTATGTCAGACAGCTGATAAATCTGCTAAACCTGTTCTTGCACACCTCTAGCCTGTCCCGTGGCCAAGCAAACCGTGGGAAAATCTAAGCATGGACATTGTTGGTCTACTCGAACGTGCTCCATACGACTGCAGATTTGCAATTACATTAATTGACTACCACTCTAAGTGACCGGAAGTTTGTTTTTTCTCATGCAGTCACTTACGAAGCAGTAATTACATTCTTAACAGTACTTTTCAGTAGGGAAGGCTTCTCTGGGGCAATTGTTAGAGACAACGGTCCTCAGTTCAAGTTGCAACTATTTGAAACTTTTCTCTCAGAAAGAGGCTTCAGCATCTTTGCTCATCAAACTACTATCCACAAGGCAACGGCCAAGTTGAACGTTTTAACATAGTTCTGAAAGAGCGAATTCAGCTCGCTCAACTTGAATGCCGCCCACTGAAACATGCTATTACAGAGTTCTTAGGCACATATTGCTTTACGCCTCAAGCTACCACAGCCTTTTCACCTGCACAACGCAACCCTGGCAGCGACGTTGACACTGACGCTCATCAAGCGAAAGCCAAGTAAAGACGCCCTTGACTGAATTCTGACCTCATGGTCTAGTGCCTACCCAGAGAGGACTCTGGCGGTGCGATCGTTCAGCGACCATGCGAATTATAGGCGTGACATGAATTCGCCAAGTCTTCGTGCTTACGTGCAGTGAATTGCACTGGTGGCTTTGTTTATTGCTGTGTTGTGGTTTCGTTTTGATGGAAAGAACAAACCATTTTTCACTTTGCGACCCGATTTGAAGTGGTAAGCCTAAAAGATTAGGGTGGTGAAGCGTAACTGCCAAACATTTGCCAACTGCTGTTTCGAGACAAAGCAGCCTCAGGCCACGCGAAGCCAGAATGAACATATAGTACGAAGACTATTCAAATCCATGTCCTACTCAAAATTCCCATGCTCGCTGAAGCGCTATCTGTAGCAGCTCAAAGACACTACCACCAGAGGGCCCTCTAGTGTACATTTAGGAAACTTAATGTATGGAGGGCTAGCGTTACACATGCTAGTCAAAGAGCTGCTTCGCATCTAATATGGTGTAATTAGACGAGAGTTATTAACGCATATAGTGTTGCGTGGCAGGAGCGTTCAATCACGCCAGGTGTCAACACATCGGAATTGCACAATAAGTGGGTGCTTTAAAGGACCCATTACAAAGCTCCCAGACAAAGTCAACAGCTGTGTATAGATTTTCTATTTGCCTTGCAAAAGAAAGAAATATGGCCTAGTTGGAACTTCGCAACTGTACTTGCATTCTAAAATAGTTTGAAACAGTGAATGTTGCCCATGCTAATGTTTGTTTCCTTGCGGCATAGTTGAAGCAGTCATCCTGAACCGAAGTCACGCTAGCAACTTATGGGGCGACACACAACGAACTTGATAAGCTATCGCGTTCTACTCTTGAAGGCAAAGCTCAAGCATCATCCAAGTTTTCTTCAAATAGAAATTGCCATACATGCACTGATATAAATAAATTTAATACACAGAAAAACTCCCCGTAACGAATAATACATAAGCATTTAATGAGTGCTGATTCAATATTGTAGTGTGAGTATATGAAATAATGTCAGGAATACAAGTCCCTTCTTCACCCTTAGCGAAGTTTCCATGTTGACTTTGGATATGATAGACAAGGTTTGTTTTGTCGTTAGCAAGTCGATGATGATGTTGAATAACCACCTCATAAAGCGCTTAAGGCTCTCCCATATTGTACACAAATAAAAACAATGTCGATCGAGGTAGTCGGGCGAGGATGGTGGGCTCAGTGGGTGCAACAAGAATGTCATTGGATGAACAGTCTGTTTGACACTTATGGAAGGAGACAGTTTTGGAAGGCTGAAAAATGTTCGAAAAATTGATTTTTTGAAGTATTTTTTTAATAATATATAGCGTCGAAAGAAGGCGTTCCTAAAATGCTATTGCCATGTAATGCGTATTTGTCGAGTAATTCAGTCTCAAAATGAGTTTCATGACCATTTCCACACCTGAAATCACTTCAAAGATGGTCATATTCGACACCGGGGCGCCTGAGAACTACGCCAAGTAGCGTAGCCCTTTTGGTTTCATTTGAAAGACGTATTATTCTTTTGTCTGTTCTAAATGGAACAAAGCTTTTCGCTCAGCAACAGCGCAGCTATCACGAATAAAGAAAAACCAAATACTCGCACATCATTGATGCATTTCTATCATTTGGGGCAGTTATTGGTTTTCTATTAGAAGTTAAGGAATTTGTCTCCTAGACAGTGGTGCGCCATCCACCATTTTGTGACGAGGCCTAAGCGACGGCTGTGCGATCGGTGCGATGGCAGGTGGTCATCGAAACTTCCATACTGCTCATGCGTTCGGAAAGAAGCAAGAATGGCATCTGAAAGCATGCAGCGTCTTATCAGCGAAACCCTCTGCCGCCGAGTACACGGAAAAAGCTGGCTGTGCCAACGCTATCACGAACACGGCCCCCGAGATCGCGGACACGATAGCCAGAGGCGGCGATCACACATGAGATCTGCAGGTCGGCACTCCCTTGGCTTACAACGCTGAACAAGTGGCACTTGAGTGTCGTGCGAGTGACATTCAGAGAGACCTTTCGTCGACATCAGCCTGACGACGTGAGCAATCTGTTTTTCAAGACTCGGAAGCGACTGTGACTACTGAAACGCCGTTCACCGTTGTAAGCTTTGCGATAATGAATGAACTATTTTAGTGTATGAAGTGCGGTGTATGCGGCGGGTCCGGCAGCATTTTGAAGAAAGATCGGGAATATGGCATTGCCACAAAACTTGTGCTGACGTGTGATGAGTGAGGGGAACTGAAAACTGTACAGAGCTCCCCGAGAGCAAGGGGGGATGCAGCGCGCGGCCCATTCGAGATTGACTTGCTTGCGGTTCAGGCGGAACAGCAAATGCACAAACTGTGTTGAATAGCATTTTTTTTCGCCCTCAATGTTCCTCGGAGATGCATGTATACAAAGACATATAATTTATTACGGGAAAGTGGAAATGATTCCTGCCTCACAAAAGGCTTCCGCGCACGTTACTGACAACTGCGCGAGCACAGTGAAAACGCCGTACGTGGATCTGAACTATGAAAAACCAGGAAACATTTGGCATGCGATGAAAAGAAAGTGCATGAAGAATGATGACGACTATACACCTGGTTGCTTTTAGCATCATTACTGCACTGAATAACACCTTTACCTGTTGAATATACATGCTCACTGTGTCCCCCTAAAAGTCTATTCTCGTTTTCTCAAAACAACATTTTTCATCACTTCCGAGGCCATTGCCCACAGTATCTATTGATCTAGAGGTTGGAGTGTGATAATTTTTGCCGCATTTGAAAGCTTATACACTGATGAGTGCAACAAGACCAAAAAATTATGATAATATTGTTAAAACAATGCTTTAACTAGTAATATATTGCCACGTTCCATTTCGCAAGTTTTTGTTATCGTCTCAAAACACCACACGATTCTCAGCGCAAACCGCGCCTGCAGTTTTCGAGAAGGTTCCGGACTGTAGTAGATCATTTCGATAAGATCACGCCCACTGTGTGAACGGTACAGATTGTTCTAGAACCTACGCCACCGCCAGCGATAACGCTAGAACATTCGACGGCAAGAGTATAAATGCCGACGCGCTTCGCCGCTTGTCAGTTGTTGATCGAAGGCCGACGCTGCGTTCGCCGCTATCAGTCCGAGACTGCTATCTGTGCAAGACTACTGCTGTAATTAGACTTTCCCTTTACCGGGCACAGGTTCGCCCAAATAAACAGTTAAATCCCAACAAGAAGTTTCCTGTCTTCGGCCACGTCACGACCCCGTGACATCTGGTGAAGGTGCTGCTTCGTTCATGTACCAGACGCCCCCGTCAAGCCGTGAACCCAGCCCCCGTCGCGGAGAAGACACCGACGCCAACCAAGAGCAACGAACAAGCCGCTGACAGCAAGGTCTCCCACCGGAGTACGGCCTTCTACAAGACAAGGCCCGGAAGACCAAGACCATGACCTCGACTGCAGCGACAATGACAACCGGAGCGTCCCAGCCCGCGATCGTCATTCATCAACCCAGGGAACCACCAACGTTCCATGGCTCATCGTTTGAAGACCCGGAAACCTGGCTAGAAACATATGACCGCGTGGCCGCCCTCAACTACTGGGACAACAAAGAAAAGCTCCGTCGTGTGTACTTCTACCTGGAAGACACCGCAAGGACCTGGCTAGAGAATCGGGAGTCCACGCTCCGAACGTGGGATGTCTTCTGCGGCGCATTTCTGCAAACGTTCGCGAGCATCGCTCGCAAAGAGAGGGCCGCTGCTCTACTCGAGACCCAGGTTCAGCTACCAAATGAAAAGGTTGGAATTTTCCCAGAGGAGATGACCCGCCTATTCCGTCACGCTGACCCAGACATGCCTGAGAAAAAGAAAGTTCGTTTCCTCATGCGAGGGGTCAAACAGGAGCTCTTCGCGGGACTAATGAGGAATCCGCCGAACACCGTCCAAGAATTTGTATCCGAGGCGACCACCATCAAAAAAACCCTGGACATACGCACCAGACAGTATAATCGTCGCCTGACTCCAGAATGCGCTGCTGCTCAAGCCAGTGACTCCGACGACCTACGTGAAATGATCCGAGCGATCGTGCGGGAAGAGCTGCGCAAACTGTTGCCTTCGAAGCAGCCTCAAGTGGATTCGATCGCCGACATTGTGCGAGAAGAAGTTTGGCAATCGCTTCAAATTCCCCACGCACCGCTGCCCGAGCCGGAAGCTATGAGCTACGCCGCTGCACTGCGCCACAACGCTCCTCCCTGTCTACGCCAAAACGCCGCCCCGTCGCACTTCCGTCGACAGACGCCACCGCCGCCACCACCCCCGCCGACGTCATACCGTTTGCCAGCGACCCAGCGCAGTGCACCGAGGAAGACTGACGTCTGGCGCACCCCTGACCATCGTCCGCTCTGCTACCACTACGGCGAGGCCGGACACACGTACCACCGTTGCCAGTACCGACAGATGGGACTGCGTGGCTTCGCCGTCAATGCACCACATCCACAGCCATTAGAACGACCACGTGACATCGCCGACTACCTGACAGGAACTCGGTGGACACCACGAAGTCGTTCGCGTTCGCCGTCGCCCAGCCGCCGCACGTCACCGCACCACCGGCAGTACTCTGGCCCTACGCGGGACCGGTCTCCTAGCCCGTATTTGGGAAACTAAGGGCAGCAACCGGTGGAGGCGCGGTTGCTATGCGACGAACTACCGAAGATCCTCCTCCGACGACGCCGCCGCGACGGAGCTTTTTGAACACAACACCAACCAGGCAAAGCCCTGAAGGCAAAAGCTCACTTACGGAAGGTGGCCGGACGACGCAACATGGAAGCAGCGGAACAAGCCGATGCAGCCGTGACCCGACACCACGCCCTAACTGTAATGCGAGACGGCGAACTAGCGACCTCGACGTTCTTATCGACGGCCACAGTGTGACCGCTCTCGTCGATACTGGAGCCGACTATTCTGTCATCAGTGGGTCGTTCGCCGCGCAGTTAAAGAAAGTTAGGACAGCTTGGAAAGGCCCTGAAATCCGCACAGCCGGAGGTCATCTCGTAACGCCTGCAGGAATCTGCACAGCGAGAGTCACAATTAACGGCCGTATTTATCCTACAGACTTCGTAGTCCTACAGCGTTGCTCGAGAGATGTCATCCTTGTCATGGACTTCTTATGCCTCCATGGTGCTGTCATCAACCTAAAAACAAAGTCGATAACGTTATCCACAGAAGAAGCACTACCGCCGCGCACGCCGTCAGGACACCATGCCTTGAACGTGCTGGAAGAACAAGTCACCATTCCGCCTCGCTCAAGCATCATTAATTATTTCAGTCGGCGCTCCTAAATCACCTGACTTGGAAGGCGTCGTTGAAGGCAGTCAGCATCTTTTGGTCACCCGAAATATTTGCGTCGCAAGAGGAAATGCAGAGCTGCGGGGAGGCAAAGCAACGGTTATGCTCACGAATTTAAGAAATGAGTACAAACATGTGAACAAAGGAACAACGGTCGCATACATCGAAGAAATGGTCGAAGCCACCAGTGCTTTCGCCCTCGCCGATACTGCGGAACGTGCTCAGAGGAACCAAGCCCCTCCCATAGCTTTCGACGTCAATCCCAGACTTCCGAACGATAAACAAGAACAGCTCAAGGCCCTTCTCCTGCAATACGAAGATTGCTTTTCGTCGTCATCGAAAATTCGGCAGACCCCAATCACGAAACATCGCATCATAACCGAAGAAAATGCCAGACCACTCCGTCAGAGTCCGTACAGGGTTTCGACGCGAGAACGTGAAGACATGAAGAGACAAGTTGATGAAATGCTGCGGGATGACATTATCCAGCCGTCCAAGAGTCCGTGGGCATCCCCCGTGGTGTTAGTGAAGAAAAAGGATGGGACCCTACGTTTCTGCGTCGATTATCGCCGCCTGAACAAAATCACAAGAAAGGACGTGTATCCTCTCCCACGAATAGACGACGCACTTGATCAGATCCATAACGCCAAGTACTTTTCGTCAATGGACCTCAAGACTGGCTATTGGCAAATCGAAGTCGACGAAAGAGACCGAGAGAAGACGGCGTTTATAACACCGGACGGCCTCTTCGAGTTTAAGGTGATGCCCTTCGGCCTTTGCTCAGCGCCTGCAACTTTTCAACGCGTTATGGATACAGTACTGGCAGGATTGAAGTGGCAGACTTGCCTTGTGTACTTGGACGACATCGTCGTGTTTTCCTTGAGTTTCGACGAGCATCTTCGGCGCCTTGAAGCTGTACTTCAAGCCATCAAGACTTCCTGACTCACACTGAAGCCAGAAAAGTGCAGATTTGCGTATGAAGAGCTCTTGTTTCTGGCCAGAAAAGTGCAGATTTGCGTATGAAGAGCTCTTGTTTCTGGGGCACGTTATCAGCAAGTCTGGAGTTCGTCCCGATCCACGGAAAACAGCCGCCATCGCCTACTTCCCGCCGCCCACTGACAAAAAAGCCATGCGCCGATTTCTGGGCCTGTGTGCCTATTATAGGCGGTTCGTGAAAAACTTCGCCCGCATCGCCGATCCTCTCACTAACCTTACCAAGGCCGACGTAGAGTTTAAGTGGGAAACGCCGCAGGAACACGCTTTCCAGGAGCTTAAACATCGCCTCCAGACGCCTCCGTTACTTGCCCATTTCGACGAATTCGCCGAGACAGAAATACATACTGACACAAGCAGCGTAGGTCTTGGCGCCGTTCTTGTGCAGAGGGCTGACGGACTTGAAAGGGTCATTAGTTACGCCAGCCGATCGCTATACAAAGGAGAAGCAAATTATTCCATAACAGAAAAGGAGTGCCTTGCCATCATCTGGGCTACGTCGAAATTTCGCTCCTACCTCTACGGCAGGCCCTTCAAAGTTGTGAGCGACCACTACGCCTTGTGTTGGCTAGCCACCTTGAAGGACCCTTCAGGTCGCCTCGCACGATGGAGCCTGAGACTTCAAGAATATGACATTACTGTCATTTACAAGTCCGGCAAAAAACACTCTGACGCCGACTGTCTCTCTCGTGCGCCTGTCGACCAACCGCTATCCGACGACCCGGATGACGAGTACTTCTTGGGAACGATAACTACCGACGACTTCGCTGAACGACAGCGGGCCGACCCGGAACTTAAGGCCCTAATAGAATACCTCGAAGGCCGGACCGCCGAAGTCCCGAAGGTATTCAAGCGCGCACTTGCGTCGTTCTTTCTACGAAACGGTCTTCTACAAAAGAAAAACTTTTCACCGCTTCGAGCTAAGTACCTCCTTGTGGTGCCTTCAGCTCTGCGACCAGAACTCCTGCAGGCCCTGCACGACGATCCGACGGCAGGGCACCTCGGTGTTTCTCGCACGCTCGCGAGGATACAAGAAAGGTACTACTGGCCACGTCGTACCACCGACGTCATTCGTTATGTGAGGACATGCCGGGACTGTCAGCGATGCAAGACACCGCCGACAAAGCCAGCAGGACTTCTGCAGCCAATTGATCCACCTTGCCGACCTTTCCAGCAGATTGGTATGGACCTACTGGGGCCGTTCCCGACGTCGACTTTCGGAAACAAGTCGATCGTGGTAGCTACCGACTACCTCACCCGCTACGCCGAGACAAAAGCCCTGCCAAAAGGCAGTGCATCCGAGGTAGCTAAGTTATTCGTCGAAAATATCGTCCTACGTCACGGCGCCCCGGAGGTTCTTATCACCGACAGAGGAACGGCATTCACTGCCGACTTAACTCAAGCGATCTTGGCATACAGCCAAACAAACCACCACCGGACGACAGCGTACCACCCACAGACCAACGGCCTCACCGAGCGGCTTAACAAGACGATCGCCGACATGCTGTCAATGTACGTCGATGTCGAACACAAGACGTGGGACGCCATTCTTCCGTATGTGACCTTCGCATACAACACGGCGGTGCAGGAGACGACGCAGATATCTCAATACAAATTGGTCTACGGAAGGAGCCTGGCAACGACGCTCGATGCCATGTTACCCAACGTCACCGACGAAGAAAACCTCGATGTGAGCGAGTACCTTCAACGCGCCGAAGAAGCCAGACAACTTGCGCGTCTCCGTATCAAGAATCAACAGACGACCGACAGCCACCGTTACAACCTTCGACGACGCTTCGTGGAATACCAGCCCGGTGAACGTGTTTGGGTATGGACGCGGACACGCCGACGTGGACTAAGTAAAAAGCTTCTGCGACGGTACTTCGGACCCTACAGGGTGGTTCGACGTCTCAGCCCACTTGATTACGAGGTTGTCCCCGACGGCATCACGAACTCTCAACGACGCCGATCGCGACCTGAAGTCGTCCATGTCGCGCGCCTCAAGCCGTTTCATGCGCGTTAACAAACTGAAACAGTGTTTTTTTTTGTATTATTGTTGTATCGTAATTTATTCATTGTACTTTCTTGAATTATTATTGTACCTTCATCTTTAGTTAAAGCATCGGGACGATGCCTTTTTTCAGAGGGGGGCAATACCACGTTCCATTTCCCAAGTTTTTGTTATCGTCTCAAAACACCACATGATTCTCAGCGCAAACCGCGCCTGCAGTTTTCGAGAAGGTTCCGGACTGTACTAGATCATTTCGATAAGATCACGCCCACTGTGCGAACGGTACAGATTGTTCTGGAACCTACGCCACTGCCAGCGATAACGCTAGAACATTCGACGGCAAGAGTATAAATGCCGACGCGCTTCCCTGCATGTCAGTTGTTGATCGAAGGCCGACGCTGCGTTCGCCGCTATCAGTCCGAGACTGCTATCTGTGCAAGACTGCTGCTGTAATTAGACTTTCCCTTTACCGGGCACAGGTTCGCCCAAATAAACAGTTAAATCCCAACAAGAAGTTTCCTGTCTTCGGCCACGTCACGACCCCGTGACAATATTTAAACAACAGTTTCATATTTCTGATGACTCTACAACTTTTGAACCAATGAAGCTAAAAATAAAATCATGGTTTTCTTTCACTCCCTGTTTTTTACAGAACCCTGTGATATCCAATTTTGAGCAGTATTTTATGAGAAAGCTGTCTGAACAGTGGGCAACAGTGGGCAGAATGTAAGTTTACGAAATAGTCAATCTTTAGGATGTTGAAGTGACAGCTGAAAACTAATTGCATTATTGTTTTCAGCTGTGAAAAATGCATATCACATAAAAATTTCAGGTCTAAATACTCAAAATTAAAAAAATATTGAAGACCGCTGTCTCGCCTTAGGGAAATCTTGGAGCGCATGGCATCGGGATCCGATCAGCGCTGCAGTTGCGAACTGGCAGCAGCTCGCGCATGCACTCGAGGAGCGTGGTGTTGAACTGCATCATCTACCAAAGTGGTGCACGCCGGCCTCATTGTCAGCCAGCCTGCTGATTTCATTGTTGCTGCAAAAACTAGGCCAATATACTCTGCTGAACTTTGTACGATGCCAACCTAAGCCGTCATTCGCGGGAAGGGGGTGGTAGAAACAGTATGTGACAGCATACGTTGCACGCTGTGACGGGGAGCACCACAATAAGCAAGTGCCTTGCGTGCGACATATTACTTCCATTTCCTTTCTGTATTTTTACATCACCTGACAGTCTTCAAATGGCATTTTAAATTTTCAACTTCGCTTTCTTGGCCGATCCCCCAGAGTGGGTACGTGCCATAGACAAGGAAAAAGAAACAAAATGTCGTGGAGCTATGCGGGTTCAGCACTCTAAAACAAACAAAAACATGTTCAGGAATGCTCTAGGTCAAGATAACGAACTAAATGTGCCTTTTCTCGATGGCATATCATTACACGAGGCAGCACTCATGTCAGCATCTGGGCTGCCGAAGTGACACAGCGGGACAGCAGCAGAAGTGTAAAAGAAGTTGTTTATTGACAGCGGTTATTATACTGCTTAGAGAAAGGGCAAAATCGGGTGTGTGCTTCGATAAGAACCAAAATGCTGTGTGCGCATATGAAAGCGCACATATGCCGATACGATACATTTTTCTTTCTCAAAAAAGGTTGTTAAAGCTGAATAATCATGTCTTCATTTGTTTATTGATGCCAGTTAATATACTGCTATAAAGAAAAGGCAAAAGCAGGTGTGTGCTTTGATAACAACAAAGGTTCTGCGTGCACATACGAAAGAGCACGCGTGTCGATACAATACAGCACTCCCTCGCCCACGCCGAAATGCACGCCTGAAGCTTCCAACTTCACTTATTATCTTGTCATGTCCCCAGTAGCAGTTATAACGACTGAGATATCGACCCAGTTCCTGCTGTGAGAATGAAATTCCTCCACTGCCCTACCATGTGGCCTGTACTTACCGCTGTACCTGACAATGCGGTTCAACCGTTCAGCTCTAGGTTCAAACGTCTGCGCACTCGCGTGCTGCTGCCGGCACACCACTGTCGCCCTCGCTGCATCGCCATGCCACGCGCTACGACAAGGCAGTACGTGTATATTGTTCCTTGCATGACAGTCATTTTCGGTGCAGTGGCTGTTAAAATGAGCGATAATAAAATTATAGATCAATAGCCACGGAGATACTCAATATGTTAAATGATGCCTGGCCAAGTGCAACCGTCGCAGGCATCGAACAGGTGCCCCTATTTGGCCCGCTGCTTTTTGTGTTAGTCCTCTTCCCTGCCATCCGTGCAACTGAATGTCAAAAAACAGATTTGTTGATAGGCGCGGAGGCATGCACGAGATACTAAAGGGACGAAAGCAGATCTCAACCATATTTGTAACTGGTGCGACAAGTGGCTTATGAAACTGAACTTAACAAAATGCAAGGTAATGTCTTTCACCCGTAAACACGTAAACTCTGAATTCTCCTATTACTTGAACAATACCATGCTTTCCCACACTTCTTCCTACAAATACCTAGGTGTTCTTCTCACAGAGAATCTTTCATGGGCCTCACATATCGAGTCTACCTGTGCCAAAGCATCACATTCACTGGGCTACCTACGCTGCAACTTAAGAAATTCCCCTACTAATATTCGAAAACTAGCCTTTCTTACCTTTATTCTGCCAATATTAGAATTCGCCTCAGCAATTTGGTCTCCTCATCAAAACAACTTGATTATTATGGTACAAAGGATTCAAAATAGAGGTGCCCGCTTCATATCACGAAACTACAACATCACGTCAAACATAACGCAAATTAAATCAGACTTTCAGCTGCCGTCATTGAATAGCCGTCGCAATATTGCTCTTCTCTGTCTGTTCCAGAAATATATTACCACTAATAAACGAACGCGGCTTCAGCTTCAAACACCTCACTCTTTTTCACGCAGATTGCATAATCAGTTCAGCTTCATGCGCATATACGGGTCAACTAATGCATTCAATTCATCACCACTGCCTCGGGCCGTTCGTCTTTAGAATGACCTCCCTGATTGCATAGCCTCCATATCTAATCCCGATACATTTCGCCGTCAGCTACTCACTGTTCACCATGTGACCCTGTTTCTGTATTCTGAGTGCATTGCATAACGGTGATTTATATTCCCCTTGTCTTTTATTTTTAAAATGTATCCCTCTGTCGCCATGTTCATATCAACAAGTGCTGTATTCCCTCAAATTTACCACGCCCTGTATAGCCTAAAATGTGATTTCATTTATATATATATATATAAATATATATATATATATCGTTTTTCGTTGTTCTTGCACTGATCCTGCCTGTAAACTGTTCGTTACCTGTCTGTACCATTCGGATTCCTCCCCCCCTTACCCAATGCCCTGTTCTGGGGCCTGTAAGGTTTTTTTTTAATAAAGAATAAACAATAAAGATTGAGCCATGGAGCAGCTTAAGCACAGGCAATGAGAAAAACACCCGGGAACTGGGTCGAAGCTTTGCATTCTGTGACCGCGTGAACATAAGACATATATAATCGTTTGAAACGTACATCGTACCCGGAGAGGGGGCACATTTCCAAAGAATAAAACTCCCGAGTATAGTTTTGCTATTGTTACGCTGGGGTGCAAGATCATTCATGCGGTGTCGTTACTGCACGGGATTAGGTGGTTAGCACAACAACTTTCTGGCCTCCAGCCTCGTGATTGGTCCCTTTGTCGTTTGTGCGATTAACGATCATTCCCACCTTTCAAAGACACCATATAACCACACGCAGGTGCCTCAAATATGGCCACAAGCCACAAGAACCGCCAGAACACACACACACACATAATACCAAAGCTTCTCATGAGTTGGTAAACCGGAAAAGTCGCAGAGGTAAAAAAACTAGTCCCAGTGCACTCTTTCCTGGCGGCAGCCTTATAAGGGTGTTAGATCATTCTCGAATGTCAAGTGAAAAATATCCAAGGTGGGTCAACCCTCCTGAACAGCACTTGATTGCTGTCAGACTGGATCATACTGATAGGAAAAGTAATCACATGTTCTCCCCACACGTGGTCAATCTCAGCATCGCGCACTTCCCTGTGCTTGTGGAGGGCACCTTAAGAACTCAGCATACTTAGGTGACATGTGAGTGGCTAATTGTTGCGCCTCACGTCGTTGCCAATCTACCCTGTTCTACACTATGTGCTGCATACTGTGCACCTGTTCAATGCCAAGAAACGTTTACAAAAGAAACGGCGTTCCCTCTGCTGTTTCTACATAAATGTAACGCATTACCGTTGCAGTTCCACCAATCCTCAATAAAACTGTGGCGTTCCTCGAAAAATGAACTAGCTTTAGGAACGTATTTCATGGAACACCGTTCCGTACAACACTGGCACAGCCCAAGAAGGGAGCATCTGCTTACTGATCATCCTCGAGAGGATGCTCCTGACTTTCGTGTGGCGGCGCGGCAGTCTATGGCCATTGGGAATACCTGCGAGTCAGTCCGAGACGCCTGTCTGCAATGCTCACGTCGAACACAGCGCTATCGCACTGTTGTGACTGAGCTGCCACTAGCAGCGGTCCAGCCTGTCTAGCTTGCAGCATTTTGTGTGCACAGACTACACACAGACTGATTGCGGACTAGTCACAAAATAGCATGATTTCAACAGTCATGACCTTGAAACGCAAAACGGCAGACAACGCTCTCTCGGTTCGGTCAATGGCGAAGTGTGCTAGACTAACATGGTGCACGCGACCACTCAAAGGCCTCGAGACAATCTTCAGACATTCACTTTTTGTCCGCTTGGTATCGAAGGACATAGCCGGCCGAGGCGAAGAATTTGAGCATAAAAAAATTATCTATCCAACAAGCCCAAAGCGACGGCACCCGGTCACACCGTTGAGGAGCTAACATTCATTTTTTAAATCGGTGTTTTTTTCTTGATTTCCGAGATAATTCTTGCCACCTCCGCAGGCAGAGCTAAGCACTTCTACGCGGTTTTCAGTGAAGATATTTTGGAATCGTATCAGGGGCGGCGCCAGGAGTATTTTAGCGAGGGGCCCCCGCCACGGTGGTCTAGTGGCTAAGGTACTCGGCTACTGACCCGCAGGTCGCGAATTCGAATTCCGGCTGCGGCGGCTGCATTTCCGATGGAGGCGGAAATGTTGTAGGCCCGTGTGCTCAGATTTGGGTGCACGTTAAAGAACACCAGGTGGTCGAAATTTCCGGAGCCATCCACTATGGCGTCTCTCATAATCATATAATGGTTTTGGGACGTAAAACCCCACATATCAATCAATCAATATTTTAGCGAGGGGGCGCCAGGAGTATTTTAGCGAGGGGGCACCCGTGATAAGAGAATTGCTTGAAGGGGCAAGAAGCTTAGCGATTGTGTTATGACTATGTTCACTCCTGGGGGGCAATGGGGGGAGAGAGGGCGAGAATTTCGGGAGGGCTCCAGTCCTCTTTCTCGCGCCAATCCCCGGCCGTGCGCCTGAATTGAATGGAAGAAAGGCTGCTGAAACTGAAATAGTTTTTCTCAAAAAATCAATTTTTTTGCCAGTTACCATGCACTGTGATAACTTTTTGCGCACTAAAAGTATACTGCGCAATTTGTGCTGCAAAAGGTTTTACAACTTTTTGAGAAGTGCGGAAATTATTCATTCTGGCTTGTGTGCGCAATTGTAGAGATGTCTTCATGGGTGAGCATTGGGAAAGAAAATGCGAAGTGACACTGACCAACACGGATTATGACTTATCGCTGACAACCTTATTGCATACGTACCTTTATTTAACTGTTTGGACATGTGTGGGGTGTACTATCCTAAGTGCGCTAGGCCGCTGAAAATCTACACGCACTGGGGCACACCGATCATAGCCGCCTCATTGTGGGGGCCGTGTTAATGCGCACACAAAAACGAAAGCAGCTCATATAAACATTTAGCACGCTACATGGAAACGAACGCACTGAACGCAGAGCAAACAACATGGGACAGCACAAGCACTCACTAACAACCATTTATGTTTACAGAAGCATAACAAAGTATATATACAAGAGGAAAGGGGGCTGTAAAACAGACAAAAAAAAAAGAACACTTCCACATGTGCAAAAAATACATTGAGAGACGCTATCCTCAATTGTGCCCACACTTTTTGAAGTCTAGTGACAGACATTTTAGTGACACACATGTACTTATTTACTGCCTGGTTTACAAGCTACCAGCAAAATAAGCAGACATCAGTCAAACAATCATGCAATGCCACACTTGGTTGCCATCATTTGGCCTTGAAGTGACGAGCCTTTATGAAGAAAACATTTTGCCATCGGTCCGAATTGCACACGATAAGCAGCATCGATATCGTACATGACTTCTTGGCATGCTTTGTGGCTACTGGGATGCATGCGCGAGTGCTGTTACGTCTTTTGAATAAGCCTAGGTCTGTTGATGTGTCTTGTGACCCTTAAATTAAGTAGAATGTGTTTTGACAAGCCTACAGTGTGAAAGCTTGCGATAGATGCTGTCAAACACGAGACTTCTTGGCACAGTTTACCTTGATTTTCTCAAGATGATGCAGTTAATCCCATTTAGCGAAGAAGTGTAACCACTCCTAAAACAACATTGAATGTGACACAGACAGAAAAAAAAAAATCATTCATTTTATAGTATGGTAACCATGCACAAAAATGTAAACATCAATTTATCAAATGGGTGCACCCACCTGGCAGCTTTTAGGAAATACTCCAGTGCTCGGGCGTAGTCCCCTTGTCCCTCCAGAGCGTGGCCCACATTGTTGTACAACTTGGCATTCTGGCTGTTCACCTTGAGCCCCGCCATAAAGATGCTGTACTCTGACTCCCTGCAGCAGCATTGACGTGCTCTTTAGCCTTTCCACAGACTCTTTATGGAAGGTGTGGTCAATTAAAAGTAAACAAAAAGTCAAATTTGCCTTTTTTTCAACTAAAACAACTGTAAATGCCCAAAGATTGTTCGACAGCTGAACAATGCCACAGTTCAGAATGCTGGTGACTAGTTCATTGATACGTGATATGTATACGCCTACAGTCATTGCCTACTGTCGACAATACAAACAATGGATATGCGGTCTGCCATAACCTTTAAGACTACCTACAAACAATATCTCCAATACCTCTCTTACCTTCTATTAGGTTTCATTACGGATGTGTAGAATAACTAATACCACTGTCACACGACAAATATAATGTCATTTACAGCGAATGTCAATCGTTTGTAATGTCGTTTCTTTGCTGTCACAGGGAAAAACTAATATCATTTGATGAGCATGATATTTCTGGTCGAATAAGTTCTTGAAACACATTTGAAATCGATTTCAGGCCAAATGAGTAGTCTCGAAGCCATGAACATTTAGGGAGATGAACTTATGCATACATAACGAGCTTTTATACATCTCCATACTTTGCACACAATGAACGCCGCTTTAATGAAACTTCTGGGTACAGTGGAATCACGAGGATACGAATTTGAAGGGAGCATGTAAGATATTTGTATCATCCTGAATTGGTTGTCACAAACGAGTGCTGAACAAAGTGCAGGCCTCTGAATTCTAGCAGCGGCGACAATACTGGGCGCTGTTCATCTGCGACAGAGGCCGCCGCAACGAAGAAACAAACATTAAACGGCACCACACGCGCACCTTCTTCCCCCCCTCGAAAACGGCGCCGTTATGCCCGCCAACCTCCTCGTATCTGCCGCCGAGCAATTTCTGGAAAAATCTCAAAGGAAAGGGGTGTGGTGATGCATAACTGCGTCACGTTATGAGAGATGTCCCACCCTTTCCACAGCTTTGACTATGCGGTGTGCTGACGAAACGAATAGAAACTTCTAGAACCCTGCGCGAGTGCATATAAGCCAGGAGCGGAAGAAGCTGCAGCAGGAGATGAAGAGAGTTTTGCGCCAGCGTGTGAAGAGCAGGAATGAAGAAGTTTTTCACTCTGCGGGTGAAGGTTTGTGTTAGAAGCAGGAGAAACGTGTGTGCTTACCGCCCGTGGGCGAGGACGTGTTTTGCAGTGGCAGCGCGTGAGTGGCTGACGTGATACTGGCAAAGAAGTTTTATTATTGAAGTGTGGGCATTTACACGGCGAGGTTTCCTAGAAGAGATACTTCAGGAGCAGTGGAGGGACCACCAGCACTGGACTTTGAGTGAGTGTTTCCTTGAAAAGAAACATTGAAGCTTAATTCCAAGAGCTTTGGACTGAATGCGTTTGATGAACATTTTGGTCTATAAGCGTCTTGATTAGTTAATGCAACAAATTGCATTGTAGTGCGTGTTGTTCCTGCCCGTTATTTTGAGTATCTGGTGATTGGCGACATATTGTATTGAATCACTGCCGAGTATGCATGTCTGTGTGTTGTTTGTTCTGCTGTACTTGCGAAGATATTTTCGTTTTGCTATCAACTCTCTGCTCTGCCTCATTCTTTGGACCACAACTAGCGTTTGATGGTGTACTAAAAGGAACTAATTCTAAATTGCCCGTGCTTTCGTGGTGCGTTTTGGAGGACCGACATGTCAACCCTTGAAATCATACCAGCAATATCCTCTGTAATTAACAGGACCAGTGACAATAATTGTGGCCTTCATGACAGGACCTTTTTGGTGTGCAGTGTGTCCAAAGTAAGGAGAAAGAGCCTCAAGTTGTTGATAGTGCTATCGGAACGATTTTCGCAAGTTGCACGACTTTCTCACTAACGAGTGCACAGAGAGTTTCAATAGACAGAGTTATACAGAAATTTCGTGCACGAGGCTAGAATTTCATTTGAGAGCCACCATGAATCTGGAGAATCTGGTTGCGCTTTGTGAGAAGATGGGTCTTTCTAGCGCTAAACTTTGGAAGTGGGTTAGCCAAAAAGAGAAAAAGAACGAAAAAGGGCGAAAGTAGAAAGAGAGGTAAAAAAGCAACAGTTACAAAAAGAAAGAGAGGCGAAGAAGCGACAGTTAAAGAAAGAAAGCGAAGGGTAAGAGAGGCACATGCAAGCGAAGAAGGCTGAGACGGAGGCAGCAGCAGCACAAGATAAAACTCTAACAGCTCCATTTGCAGCAGTGAAGTTACACTCCCGTCCAGGCTAGAGTTTGTAGCAGCAAAAGAGAAGATAATAGCTTCCATTTAAATCCAACCAAACTGCTTGTAGCATTTGACAAGAGAAAAGACGACCTCAGTGAGTACCTTAACTGACTTGAAACGATTGCCAGGAGCTGAAATTGGCTGGAGCATCGATGGCAACTGCTTTGAATACTTGTTTGAGTGGCGAAAAATTCAGTGTGTTCGGTAGGCTGACACCAACCGATGCAGCTAACTATACAAAAGTGAAGTCTGCTTTACTGAAGCTATTCAGATCTACTGTGGAAGGCTTCCGAGACAGATTTCAGATGGAAAAACTAGCTCATGGTGAGACAGCTGCGCAGTACACCACCCGACTTAGCAATTATTTTGACAGATGGCTCGAACTTTCAGTGATAGCACTGGAGTACGGTGAGCATAGAGAACGATTTCTCATCAATTGCCACCCGTGCCTGTAGCTGTACTTGAAAGAGAGGAAAGCTACGTAGCTTGAAGACATGCTTGAATTGGCCAATCAGTTCTTGGAAGCACAAGGTGGCATAAATTTGGCCAAAGTTAAGGAGCAGTTTACCAAAGATTAGAACAAATCGATACTCGAATAAAAGAAGCATGCACCGCAGCATGTTACACGATGCTTTCTGTGCAACTGAGTGGGTCATTGTGCTAACACTTGTCGAATCAACTTTACGCGTCCCAGTGTAACGAAATGTTTTAAATGTGGTCAGACTGGGCACAAGACAGACGCATGTTGTAACGAAGAATAAAACCCACCAAGTATCCTGTGTGCAGGTGCCAACAAAACATGATCATGACATCAGCGACAAATTTGTGGAGCTCAAAAGCGGGCAGAAACTTCCCATTGTGGATGCTGTGATGACGACACGGTGACAGGTGCTAGAAGGGAATGCCAACACTGCGTGGGAAAGTTGCAGGCAAAATGATTACAGTGTCAAGAGACACAAGAAGCTCCACTATTATTGTGTGGAGGAACTTGCTGTGGTAAAGCAATTTAAAAGGCAGAACTAGGCCAGTTTACATAATGCACAGTTCAACTCGGATGCTTCTTGATGCTGAGATTGAGATCGAGATACCTTACTTTCGCAGGAAGGTTACGACCTTGTGCATGACGACCCTCTTGTACGACCTCATCATCAGAACCATTGATAGAGCACGAGGGCCGAACAATCCAGAATGTTTGGGGGAAGACCTGAAGATTGAGCCCTCGTAAACACAGGGATCGCGAGATACAGTGGAGGAGAATCTTGAGACGGATTTCACGCTAGCTAAGATGAAGCTGTGCTGCAAGGGAAAGTCAGCCATGAGGTCATAGGTTCAGGCGGGAAAAAATGTCGTGCAGGTGAAACTTCAGCAAAACTACCACTGTCAGCAAAGAGTAAAAATATGTCGAAGTCGGCGGGCCATGCCTAAAGTTGTGTTGTGTACAAGCTTGCGAAGAACCAGCCACAACCAGTTGAGCGTGATGATACCTTAACAGTGTCAAAAGTGTCAACGATAGTACACACGCCGCCTCATATACTGTCATTCAAAACGGCTCGTCAGAACAGACTGAAGAAAAATAAGAAGAGATCAAGCGACCATCGCAAGCAAGGGCGCAAGTGGGACAAGAAGCATACAGGATAGCTGTTGAGGTTAAACAGGAGTGTGTTTGGCAGTGTAGAACCTCAATGTGTTGTGGTATTGTTATCATGTGTCATGCATGTCGAGTGACCCTAAGTGTCTGACGCGGTGACGTGATGTGATCGATATGATTGCATAAGTGTTGTAAAGAGAGACCCTTGTAAATCTGAATTGTTTGAAATTTGTGATGAAGTGTTGTACTCATGTACCTGTGATTATATTTCAAGAGTTGTGACATTGAATATCAATGTGAATCAATATAACTGTTGTGTTGTCAATGTGACGCTCTATGAGCGATGTACTGTGCTACAGATTTTGTTGTGTGGCAATTGTTTGCACTCATTTGTGTTGGTTAGAATACTTAGAGATAATATTCTTAAAGTAGGGGGCACTGTTACAAACGAGCACTGAACAAAGCGCGTACCTCTGAATTCTAACAGCGGTGACAATACGGAGCACTGCTCAAGCACGACAGAGGGTGGCACAGCGAAAAAACAAACATTAAACGACGCCACACGCACGCCTTCTTCACCCCTCGAAGGTGCCGCCGCTATGCCGACCCAACTCCTCGTATCTGCCGCCGAGCGATCTCTGGAAACATCTCGAAGGAAAGGGGCGTGGTGATGCAGAGTTGCGTCACGTCAAGAAAGAGGTCCCGCCCTTTCCACAGCCTTGACTGTGCGGCATGCTGACGAAACATCTAGAAACTTCTAGAACCCAGAGCGAGTGCATATAAATCAGCAGCGAAGGGAGCCGCAGCAAGAGATGAAGATAGCTTTGCGCCAGTGTATGAAGAGTAGGAATGAAGAAGTTTTTCACCTGCGGGTGAAGGCTTGTGTTACAAGCAGGGGAAACGTGTGTGCTTACCACCCGTGGGAGAAGACGTGTTCTACAGTCACAGCGTGTGAGTGGCCGACATGTCACCACAGAGAGGAAGTTTTGTTAATGAAGCACGGACATTTGACGACACGAGGTTTCCTGGGAGAGAAACTTCGGAAGCAGCCGAACGACCACCGGCGCTGCAATTTGAGTGCGTGTTTCCTTGAAGACAAGCATTAAAGCTTTGTTCCATGAACTTAAGAATGAATACGCTCAACAAACATTTTAGTCTATGAGTGTCTTGGTTAGTTAATGCATGAAATTGCACTGTAGTGCATGTTGTTTGTGCTGGTTGTTTTGAGTGAATCTTAGTGTGTTGTATAGCACGTTGTTTTGAGTATCTTATGATTGATGACATATTGTATTGAATCACTGCCGAGTGTGCATGTTTGTGTGTTGTTTCTTCTGCCGTACTTGAGAAGATACTTTTTGTTTTGTTACAACTCTCCGCTGTGCCTCGTTCTTTGGACCACAACTAGCGTTTGCTGGCGCACTAAAAGGGACCACTTCTAAATTGTCCGTGTTTTCGTAATGCATTTTGGGGGGCTGACACGTCAACAATTGAAATCAGCCAGGCAATCGCCTCCCTGAATAACGGTACCAATGACATTCGTATGAATCAAAAACAAGCTAAAGTTGATTTTAAAGATGAAAAAAAAAACTTCATTGGCAACTCCTGTTTGCTGAAAAAAGTCTGATGTTTTTTTTTTATTTAGTACATACTGCAGTCCGTAGACCAAGCAGGAGGGGCGAAGAAAGAGACACAGTGGAAACAAAGAGAAGACATTTGTACAATAAAATTTTCTCACTATTCTAAGCAATAACTGAAAAACAAGTACATACTAAATAGAGTGAAATAATGTTCTTTTGAACTTGCCTGCTTTTACCCTCTGTTAAAAGGCCAGTAAACAACCCCAAGGTGGAAGAATTGTTATCAAGAGAAATATGTGTACTTCTACTTTGTGAACATGCTGCTGCAAGAGTTTTGCTAGCACATGTTATACTAAGCAAGTTACTGGGGTTAGAACATCACTTTCAGCTGGTTTCGAATTTCCACGCTGTCTTGCCACCCTTCTGCCTCAGAGGAAGGTATAACGTAGCCTGTTGTAGTGACTTCACCCTCTCCGGCAACGTGGCACGATGTCAGCAATTAACGTCATCGACGTACTCGATGAGTCGCAACACACTTCCGGTTGCCGAAATGCCTGGCTGTTTACTGTTCACACAGTGCTGATAATTCTTTGCTGCCCATTCGCCCGATTTGCAGCTGATAACGATTTGCAGCTAACTGTCTTCCAAAACCCGGACATGCAGTTGGCCTGATTTTTATGGAATCAGCTGCATCTGGGAGCAGCAACACAAAACACAAATAATGCGTTCAGTAGTTAGTGTGCTGATCAACAGCTGGAGGAACAATCTGCTCATTCCTAAAAACTGGGCCAGCGACGTGTCCGAATTTCGATACATTGAGCCTATAGGAAGTTTGGCTACTCGTATGATTGAATAACTATGCCATAGCTGTGGGAATACCGTGGAAACAGGAACTGTCATTTATTTCACTACCGTTTGTTGAGGCCTGGTTTAGATCAATCGACGAGCCGCTTGTTATGTCGCGTCGCTGATCGCCAAGTTGACATCACTGCGTGTGGAGCGGCATTAGTCAGGCGCAGGAACGATGCCCGGCAATTTTTTTTTCGAAATAGAGGTTTTTCGCGACGCGCTGTGCTGTGATATTCAGAAAACGGGATCGCTGCAGCCTACTTTACGATTTGCCAATATTGTTTGAGGGGTGTAAAAAAAATTCAGAGCTTGTTAACTGGATTTTTAAGAAAGTGCCACGGTTTTCTCACTCACGCTGCTGTCGTGGTGCATTCACACTTTACATCAAAAGGAGCCAAAGCGGCAAAGCTCACGATAATTTCACTTGCTTCGCCACTTAAGCAGTTGGAAAACTGCAAAGAAAGATCAGTCCTGGAAAATTTACATAGAAGAATTCAAGTGAAAAATGGCAGAGCGGCCCGAAGTTTACGTCCGAGCTCGTAGGAAACGTTCACAGGCATTCTGTCTCTTGTAGATGCCACCACTGCCGTCGCTATCACCGCTTGAGAATTCATTCCAATTTACCCGCTTCCTGAGCATTTAAGTTCGTACCGAGTACTAGCACTGGAAAGAAACAGTTTACACCTTTGCAAATGTTGTTTCGGAAGATATGCCAGCAGAAATGATACGAGCGAACGCAGCGGCGGTGACGAATTCAGCCGGCAATGGAAACGAAAAAAAACAAGACACGTTAGGGCATGCTGACTCGCTGCTGCTGAACCTCCTTCCAGGGTTTTCAGTGATCCTAATACAAACCAGGCTCTTGATCAACGCATCCTTCTGAAAACCCTGGGCTTTGACGTCGTGCACAGGTAGTTTGCTATAGCACTGACGTGATCCACCGCCGACGCCTTTGCTGCCAGGTTGAATTAGCGGCTGGTCATTTACATCGTAGAGTTTCCTATGGTTAACATCCTGTGGTTCGGGAGCTACAGCAGCCAGTGTAACCAAAGCCGTGAAGCAAAAACGGGATCTGCTATTGTGTGGCGAAAAAACAGATCTCACGTCAATTTTTTCGCTTCGGCCTTGCGGCGTGTTTTTTTGGCCACTTAAGCAAGGAAAATTACGACGAGTTTTGCCGCACTCACTCCCTTCGAGGTCAAGAGTGAACGGGTTTTCCTCCTACAGACCAGCTGGGTTGAGCCGCTGGCGTGCAGCAATCCAACACACATTCGTATCATACGTGGTGGCTGGAGAAAGCGTTCATACAACACCAAATCATGGCATATTTTGTATAATGTAGTCCATCTAAAACTACCTTAAAGTTCATATCATTGTAAAATTGCATCAACCGTATTCATATCTTCGAAAATCTACTGTACAACAAAAATTTCTCGGTTTTCTGTCATAGGGGTCAATGCAAAAATATTCTGGCGATGATAATCAGCACTTTTTCCTATGCCGTTCCACATCAATCATATATGACAACGCGATCCAGGCTTGAATATTTAATGCCATGCTGTAAACACAATATCAAACATTTTTGTGTACACAAAAAAAAATATGTTAGATCGTCTCATCACGTTCCGAGATATTACGCAACACTACAGACTGGAAAGGCGAAAGTTCCCGCCACCGCATGACAAATTAAACAGACACGATGCCGTAAGCTATCGCTTACTACAAACCCACTCTTACCCCAGCCCGGTCGTCTTACGCCACTGCTACCCGCACTTACACATTACCGATCTATGTAAAGCATGCGGGCACAGAGCAACGCTGCGCCACATGCTCTGGGAATGCGCCGGTAACAATGGTCGAGAAACGGCCGACGTTCGCGATGCGCCTATGGCGGCTGCCAATACCAGGCAACAGGAAGCCTCGAGCTCACTCGTTCCCGCCGCCGTCCCGTCTGCGGGAGCCGCGGGGGACCTTCTCCGTCGGCGACGCCGCCGCTGGGAGGCGGCGCTCAGAAGCTCGGAGCTCAACGACCAGCTCTGGGCTGTCCGGCAGGCCGAAGATGCCGCCCGAGTTCAGGGACTCAGCGCCGCCATCTGAGGCCACCAAGACCAAGCTGCCGGCCAAGCTCTAATAAAGTTTCCTCTCTCTCTCTCTCTACGATGTTTGAATTGGAAGTGTGGCAGCTTGGACTAGTTGGTATGACATGACGATAGTTATAGCACGAGAACAGAAAGATGACATAGAGACAAGACGGACACAAGCGCGAAACAGAACGACGACATAGAGACAAGAAGGACACGAGCGCTCGTGCCTTCTTGTCTCAATGTCATCGTTCTGTTTTCGCGCTATACCTATCGTTAAAATTGGGTCTAGGCAACACCAGAAACTGCTGCTGTTGACTGATTACAGGGGCCACCATTACTTGATAGTGACGGCAATGAGACTACCCCACTTTTGCCACTGGTTTGCTTCTTAGTTGCAGACAACAAAAAGCTGCAGCCATACAGTTTCCTCATTTTAGGACACTGATGCCTTTGCCGATGCCAATGCCACAGCCGCTGCATAAAAAAATTCACAGCATATCCACGAGTGAATGATTCGTATCATCCGCAGTGGCTGATGAGGAGAGGGGCTAAGCGTTCGTTCGTCTTTATCTGTGTCTGTCCATCTAGTGATATTATTTTCAAAAACATATACACAATGCCATCTATTGAGCAATTCATAAACTAGAGGTGGCTACACACTACTAGTACAGTGGCGAGAATAGGGGATGCGCGGCAAAGGATACCTATGGAGCGCACTGAAGCCTTTACGGAGGAGCCGCCCGAAGGCGTGTTTGTCCTTTTTTTTTATTGCGGAGGCACTTTGACACCAATGCTTTTGTATGCACTCTCATGGCCCGAAAGCAAGGTCATTGCTTCATCACAGGGTGCACTACAGGCTACAAGGCAGGAAAAAAGAAGCATGCTTGTTTGACATTCCGGAGGACGAAGCTCTGTTTGCACAGTGGTGGAGAGTGGTCCCCCGTGCTGACAAGCTGCTTCAAGAAAACTCGGCTGTGTGCAAGCTGCACTTCGACGAAAGGTACATCTCCCGACACTTTGAGCATGCTGCGAATGGTGAAACTGTCCGCACTGCAAGGGGTAAGCCCATGGGCATGCGCAGGATTCCTGTTCAAATGTCTGCAGGGGGGCCCGAAGTTTTACTACAGCACCCTCTCCCTATTAAATTAGTGTATGAGGCAGATTTCGTGCCTCCCTTTTAGGTGACTAAAAGAGTGCGGTGCCGCCTAGTCAATGTATAGAGCATATTTAGCAGCCCCCTCCTAGGTGACTAGAAGGTGCGTCTGCCCCCTTTACCTCCCTTGTGCAGACGCCCATGGTAAACCTTTCGGAGAAGCTCTTTGCATTTGTAGACGCCCTTGAAATCACTTTTTAAAAGTGGTTTATTCACAATGAGGTTCACAGTGACAGCTCAGAAGCGCTTGTTTCCTCCTTGCAAAAAAATGCAAAATGTCACACTGGGCTGTGCACAATATGGCTGGAGCCTCACCGATCAAGTGACCAAGCTCTTTCTGCTCACCCATTTGCGTTCTTACACAAAGGCACTCCTCGAAGAGCGAGCATCTTCCAACCCTGTCGCGATGGTCTAGTGGCTAAGGTACTTGGCTGCTGACCCGCAGGTCCCCGGATCGAATCCCGGCTGCAGCGGCTACATTTCCGATGGAGGCGGAAATGCTGTAGGCCCGTGTGCTCAGATTTGGGTGCACGTTAAAGAACCCCAGGTGGTCGAAATTTCCAGAGCCCTCCACTACGACGTCTCTCATATTCACATGGCGGTTTTGGGACGTTAAACCCCACATATCGAAGAGCATCTTCCCGTGAAGAGTAGAAGTACCTGAAGCTCAGGCGCGTCACCTAGGCTTGCAGCTAGCCCAAGGGAAACAATGTTCTCTAGAGCACTTGTGAACAGTATAACATTTTTGTTAGGAATAAAAAAAGCAAGCAACCAATTATTAGGAATGCATTGTTGTAACAGATAGTGAGTCAAGGTTCAGAAAGGCGTAGTATGATCAGTGTAGAGAAAATAAAATTTTTCATACAGATACCACTCGTGATTCTCATCTCTGAGTTCGATTATGCATCAGCAGAAGTAGCTATACCGAGCCATGCATGTTATGAATGATGGGGCTTTATTTACACATTAGTGCTTGAGGAAATAATGGCTTGCTGGGAAGTGTTGGAAGCAATGGCGCACCACTAAGTTCATCGTTCCACTCTTCTACCATTTCACATCGACAAAATGTTCTAGTGTTGTCATGATTTCACTTTCGGCACTCTGTCGATATTGCACTGCAGTCGCCCACTCGTGTAGGCGTCCTGTAATTCCAGAAACAAATAACATACTTTCTCGGTCGCCATTTCAGGTCTTGCACAAGCAGCAAAATATTTTTTTAAATGTTTCACATTGCCCTGCATGTGGTTGATTGCTATCTCGGCGCAGCGCATCGCCACCTTGGGTGACGTGCAAACGTGTGCCAGGGTCACCTGGCAGTTTCCTCCCAAAGCGTGTTCATCACACTTCCCTATTCTTGCCACTGTAAGTTACCACAGAGGCGGGAATGACCCAAACTCTACAGAGTTTCGTCCCCATGCTGCTTCATGTAGGTCTGTTCAATTTGGCTTGCACTTGCCAGGACGAGCCCACATCCAGTCATTTAGGCTCTTCACAAACTCTCGCTAAAGTTCAACAGGCATACTACTGGTCGAAACTTGCTACAAATGTCAAGCAATATGCGAAAAGGTGCTGTGAATGTCAACGCCACGAAACTTCACCACTGAAGCCTGCAGGCCTGCTGCAGCCCATGACACCACTGAGCATGCCGTTCAGTCAAATAGGAATGAATTTACTAGGGCCATTTTCTTTTTCATCTGCCGGTAACAAGTAGACAGTCGTAGCCACAGATTACCTAACGAGACTTGCCAGGAGATGGGCCCCAAAACGAGCTACCGCTTACGATATTGCCCAGTTTTTCGTCGACCAGATAGTTCTTCGCTATGATTCCTTGTCTTGCGTGATCAGTGATCGAGGAACAGCTTTCACAGTTAAGATCATTGAGGATGTAGAGTTAGGCCTGCTTATACCGAACCTCCATATAACAAATTCCTCAATATAACAAAGTTTTTCTATTCCCCGCCACAGCTCCATAGAAGCACATGTATTTGCGACTCTTATGTAACAAAGCAACAGCGGGAGACAACCTTGATATAACGAATTTTCTCCAAAAAAAATCGACGAATTTTGCTCCGCATATTGGCATTTTGCTACGAGCATGCATCTGTGGCTGCCCCGTGGCTGACAAAGCCCAAAGCAGCAGCAGCGCGCATGGCACACCAGGCGAAAGTGAGCGCTCGTTATTGCGTGCGGTTGAGCACGAGGTGGGATGTGGGCCCGACCCCTACGAGCCAGCATTGCTGCCATTCTCGCCGCCACGGGCTCATGCACAAGTGTGCCCCCCTTCACCCCCTCCAAACCGAAATAATAATAAAAAAACAGAAAAGAAAACTACTTTTGCGCGTTGGCAGTGCCATGCTTTTAGTTAGTATCTCATATGTGGGGCCGCGCTTCTATGGAGGGCGCTTTACCGAATACTTTTTTGCGGTTTCCCTGTCAGTGTTCGTGTCGTTCGCACTTCATTTTCAATTCCGTGCTTAGTTTCACAGCGCACGCATGGTGTGGCACCCGACATCATTCAGCGTTGCTTTTTTTTATTATTGCGACAAAAATTATATGGACAGTCTAGGCTGGTTTTCCGCCATCGCCACCACGGCCGTCATTCACCATATATGTAAATGAATATAAAAATTCTAGATAAATGAATGCATGGATGAAAAACTTTATTGGGATCCTGAAGGATTCTAACCAGTTTTACAGAGGTAGGATTGGTCACAGAAAAGCCACCAGGCACATGTAAATACTCCTAGGTGGTTCCATGCCACAACACTCAGACCAAACTATCAGCATATGTGTCAGTGCCACAACTTGTCGCAAAAATTCGCAGTGCTGCAAAGCTCCACTCTGAGGTTAAATGAACATATTATCCTAATATATGTTCTTTCTTTGACAAGCTTAAAAACCTCCGACACTGGTTGATATACTTTATATATAGTAAAGTTTAAAAAGGAATATATTTCGAGGTTACCACTTCCACTCTTCAGCTCGTCACTATGCGGCCACGTGCGCTTATTTCCCATGTGTACTTTGCTCTGCGTATGGGGGCGCGCTTACCCTTCTGTGGAGAGAATCGCGTGCCTTCAACTTTGACCGGAATGATTGCGTTTAGTTGCCGGGTGCACGCAGATCACTTCACTCGCTGGGCAGACGCCGTTTGCGAAAAGAGTGTGTACTTTTCAAACACACAGAAGTAACAACTGGGGCACTTGTTAACTCGCACTCATATCTCTACTTGTGATTACGATTGTGCCTTGTTTTTGTTTAAAAAGCACGTTAAGTGGGGAGCGATAAGCGTTATTAGTTCACTTTCGTCCTGTGTATATTGTTTTCATGCGTCATGTACACATGAGCGGCGCACTGAACCTTTTAATCTGCTTTCCGTTCTCCACGTTACATTCCAAGCTTTTGCTATCGCATGTGTTGCTTCGCCCTTGCGGCGGAACTAAGATTTTTCTTAATTTCAGAGAACCATGTCGTCACCACTGAGGGGATATCAGATTAGGCACTAAGGGAAACTCTATGAGACCACGATGATGACGGACCTTCAGAGGTCGACTCGTCACGCGCTTCCATCTTGCGCCGTGCCGCGAGTTCCCAAACTGGTAGCTTACGCGATTAGCGGATTAGTTCTGGCAACATGATGGCGCGTTCAATGCAATGCAATGAATGCGACAGGGAAAAAATTGTAATGTTACAAAAAATATGGCTGGCAGCCAAGTCTTTTGAACCCGATATGGCAGAACTCCTACAAAATGTTGGTGTGAGGAAATAAGGCCGCTCCAGGGAGAAGTGTTCTTTTCACGCAGTCCCTTTGCATTGAAATCGCACTGATACTTGCTGAGGTTAGCAAGTGAGCCAGCTATTGCGAACACCCTTAAAATCCAAGTTATTGCTGCTCAAGCTGTCCCCCCACCCCCCCCCCCCCTAACCCGCGTTCTTTCGTGCTCGATTGATATGTGGGGTTTAACGTCCCAAAACCACCATATGATTATGAGAGACGCCGTAGTGGAGGGCTCCGGAAATTTCGACCACCTGGGGTTCTTTAACGTGCACCTAAATCTGAGCACACGGGCCTACAACATTTCCGCCTCCATCGGAAATGCAGCCGCCGCAGCCGGGATTCGAACCCGCGACCTGAAGGTCAGCAGCCGAGTACCTTAGCCACTAGACCACCGCGGCGGGGCGTTTTTTTCGTGCTCAAACAAGACTTTCTGTTTGAGCATTCGACTGCAGATCTATCACACGGGAGATTTTATCTTATGCACTTTCCAGGCGATAGAGATGGGCCGACTCTTTTGGTCTCTGCTTGAGCAGCGCTCACGCCTTTTTACCTGCTCGTGAAAGTTACGATGCGCAGAGGCATGTTATCAATTTGGACTTGTTACGGAACATGGCGGCGACAGGAAAAATTGCCATCGCAATAATAACGCAGTTTTTTACTGCAAAATAAGGGGCTTATGTTAGCTCTGCCTTCAGTCTTCCTTTTGTTTATTTGCGCCTTTATTTTCCGAATTTTCGTACCGAACTTGCATACAAGATCCTCTTTATCGCAAATTTTTCCAAGAATTCATCAATTTCCTTATGTCTAAGTTAAAGTGTATTCAAACTAATCTTTGTCTTGCAATGTTGCTAGAGTTGGCCTTTAAGTGTTCTTACACTACATTAAAAGGAACACATAGAACGGTCATATAATCTCAGGGTCCCGTAATTGAAAACCAATATAGGCGGTGGCATTAAACCTTAGCCAAAAACAAGTATGGACCACCTGAATAAGCTCACGGCACGACCTTGTGCTAATTTAAGAAAGCTAAAATAAATGTTTCTTGAACATAGCACCTAATTGCAGCATTACCTAGTTCAATGAGGTGCAAGTGAATTTTAATTGTCAACTTAAAAAAATCGAATCTAATGTGCACCTTTCTCCAAATGAACGGAGTCTTAAAATTGCCTGTGAATGGAAGCAAAACCAACACCAGGTTGGCAACAGCCTCCTATTAGAAGAGTCAGACATAGTGTCATCAACATCATATAATGACGACGGAGCACGAGTTCGCACAGAATTATAATGAAGTAAAATATACTTTAGTGGCACGACTGGCAGGCTGCAAATGCGGTCTCTGCAGCCCAATACGACATGGATGGCCGCTAGAATTTCTCACGGCGCCACTGCGCCTTTTCATGGGCGCGAGTGCGCGCCAGCAGCGTGTTCTCTAGGTAGCGCGGGCAGTGTAGGAGTCAGTCGGTTCATGTGCGTGAGTTTGGTGCGTTGAGCCAATGCCACCTCAAAAAACTTTTTCAAAGCCTGGAAGCTCCACCACATATGTGAATGGGTAAATGCTGGTTGCGTTGTGCACTGTGTTGGTGCACAACGCAATCGATGCCGGCATTCGGCGACGCATTCCCACTGGCGTTTCAGCCCTTGCCGCAATGCTGCTGCACTTCGACGCTGGACTTGTATCGGACCTTTCACGAGCTAGCGGGCATCCCATGCTGAGTTTGCTGTTGTGAGCAGCCCAAGAAAAAAGAATGTTGCAATGTTCTCTGTGTGCCATTGGGCTTTTGGAGTTGTGATGTATGCTGCTTCTGTTTGTGCTCATGTTCGTCGATGAGTGACCAGACTGCGAGCAGCTGCGATGCCAGGGAAGTGTTGTGCCCACATTTCAGTGGAAAAGATGAAAGTGGGCCAGGAGTGTACTTGTTTGAGTTTCCGAATGACCCAGGCGTGCAAAAGACATGGATACGAGCTATCCTAAGGAATAGTGCCAGCCCAACAAAAAAAAGGTAATACGCAACTTCTTTTTCGTTTCGTGTATTGTGTTACATCTAGTACCATAATATTCTGCGTAACTTTTACCCATGTGCACGTTTCGGTTTACGTTAAGGCCAATACCAAAACAGAAAGCACAGTGCTGTCACTTTCAGTCACAGGTGTTTGAAAAAATTTTAGTCCAGGTGATACAGACGACAGGGCCAGCGACAGCCAGAGAAAGATCCTAGTGTACACAAAACACGCTTTTTTATTCCCTCAGTTCGCATGCGTGCTTCTCAACCAGTGTTTTCGCGTGACGAGTACCATGTTTTTGAGGGACACGTACTGCGCTTGTGGGTGGCGTAAGAGAGCGAAGCTGATAAGTGTCTCTCGCAGGCTGGATTATGACATTGCCAGTTTTAACAAGCTACTCTCCTGCATGTGTGCCAGTGCACTCTGCTGCAATCTCATGCAAAAACGGTAGTGGAGTCTGTACTTTGTGAGATATCCCACACCAAAAAACACGTAGCTCGTGACATGTCGATGCAGAGAACGGATTCTCATTGCTTTGCTTTGGGTAGCCGAAGCAGCTACTCGGGTGCTCCAAAGACATCGTTGTTTTTCATCTCCCAAGGACGTTGATCTCTGCAGAAAGTAGAAGCGCAACGTCACGAGGGCAGACAAGCCCATGACTGAAATTTCAGTGATGTGCGAGCATCATTTCGAGCCAAGATATATCCTGCGCGATAATGTGCACGTGATAAATGGCAGTGAAGTGCACATTCCCCGAGGAAAACCATCACTAGTTCCTGATGTTGTCAACGCTTTCGCCATGTTGTTCGCACAGTAACTAGCCTGATTGTTTTACGTTTGCATGAACCTGAAAGCAAACGCGCATTAGAAGTAAGTAACCACATCTGCAGCTCTGCAGGAGTCCGCAACGGCCCGACAATCTAGCTGAAGCTTGCATGAAAAGTAGCAGCGGCTCCACCTTGCACCATCCGCGTGAAAGGAGACGCCAGAGCCCAGCCGCTCGCACCACTAGAATATATCCTAGTTCACTATACACAGAATGTAGGCAAGTGATAACCTGTAAAGTACGTAATAATATTTATTACAGTTAGAGTGTATAAGCCGGCAAAACAAGCTTTGAAGATTAGAAAATAATCAGTCAAATTGAGATAATATTGTTACGGGGCCCAGTCAAAAAAAAGTGAATTGGTTCAATTGGTGATACCAGTTCATAGCAATTGGTCCTAAATGAAATGAATTTGAAAGCAACTGGGATGTGGTGCTTCAATGCGGATGACCAATTGGACCGCACAGTTATGATTGATCATTCATATAGGTCCACCACTTTCCGATTGGTCTCCCAATTGGAATGCTTGTTAGTCCAATCGGTTGCACACATCCCAATTGGTAAACCATTGGAACAGTGAATTCCAATTGGCCTCCCAATAGGAATGCTTGTTAGTCCAATTGAATGTGCACACCCGCATGAGAAAATACTTTCGAATTGGAGGAGACCCTTTATTGGAAGTATTCTAGTTGTAAAGGGTGTTGTAAGTGTTCAACTGGTTGACCTGCTAGAAACCAGTCAATTCCAACTGGCTGACCAACTGAAGACGAGTTCTCTTCCACTGGTCAACCCTATGGAGTGCCTTGTGCAAGTTCTGTGAAGTCGGCAATGCGTGAGGTGGTAAAATTTTGCAATATTTTTTTTTCCCAAAATCATAAAACACCTTACTATAGTACTATATCTGCTACAAACGTTTCTTCCCACTTCACATCTTTATGACATGAGTAGCCACCCCAGTTCAATCATACAAGAACACATCGAGAAAGCGGTTGAGCAAGCATTAGTTTAGTACAAACAACCCTTCCAAAACCGTTGCATTTGAAGCGATAATGTGAGGTAAAAATGAACTTTATAAATTAATTTGTCATTACAAAGTTTTGTATTGCTTTTCAACGAAAGCAATCTTTGTGTAGTCTATATTTTCATAAAAGAGCATGCCCTCACATTGAAAGCGCTGCAGCACGTGCCATCAGCATCGTCATCACTATTGGACCGCCGCAGCGGGCACAAGTCGCAATGTTCACCGGCGTGTTTTATACCCAGCCTCTTTGCAGTAATCATGCTGGCATGATCCGTTGATTCAGCCCTTTTTATTTACAATCAAGGCAAGTATTTTACTTTTGAAGCACCTTAACACCTGTATTATTATCACCTTTTGAACATCTTGTTGGTTACCCTAACTAGTGTTGGCTCGCGACTGCAGCAGACACGGTGCAAGGGCGTCGCTAACATGAAGTGTGGGAGCTACTGTACACGGTAAGTCTAGTTACATGGGTAACATTTCCATACTTTGTGCAGAGGTAACCACACTGGTCTGGATTACTCTAATGACGCACTCCGAATCGCAACGTCGATGTTGGCATGCATGGCTGCTTAAGGCGAATGCTCACGTGTGAACTATCTCGAACTACCCGATCGGGAAAGTGCCAGAGCGTGCAGTTACAAAGTTTTAGACTAGTGTGTTAACCTCTTTACTATAGCCATGTAGTCTATCTTATCTATGACTTATCATATTTTTCTTTCATGCAGCCAGCCTGCACGATTGCTGATGCAATGCGGAACGAAGAAATAACTCTGAGCATCAAGAATATATCAACGACCCCCTTTCCGGAAACTGCAGCAGAACGAGCAGCAGTTTAACTGCAAATACCCTTGCTAGCAGGAATTGAGAGTTGCACTATAAATCTCGCTCTTTACAAGACATTTTTGCCTAACTATTGTTGTCTAATAAAGCCTCTTCGTGTTGAGCACTAGTTTGCTTTAATTGGATGACCATTTGCGCTCAGCCGGTTAACCAGTTGGAAACCAGTCTATTTTAACAGGGTGACAAGTTGAGCACCTGTTACCTTTAATTGAATGACCACATCTATTCAATTGCTTAACCAACTGAGCACCACATACCTTCGACAGACCTCCTAGCTGAACACAAATTCTCTTCAACCCACAAACCATTTAGAAGCCAGCTAGCTTCAATTGGATTACTACATCTATTTGAATTGATCAACCAATTGAACACCACCTAGTTTCAACTGGAGTACCATTTAGGATTAACTGGATTACCAGTTGAACACCAGTTCACTTTAACTGGTTAGCCACTTGGACCCCGGTTAGCTTTAATTGGATCACCAATTGGTCCCTCTCCTACATATTGGTCAACCAATTATCCACCAGTTCTGTCTGAATGATCATAACTAATTGAATATAAATTGGTTCACCAATAATATATAATTGGTATGTTTCCAACTGGTGGCGAAATTCCAATGGGTTGAAAACCAATTGATGTCAATTGGTATTTTTCCAATTGGACCACTTGAAGTTTTTGACTGGGGGAGAAGGTGTCTGAAAATTACTTTTACTTTTTGTAAACAGCCAGGCATACAATATGAAGCCCGGTCTGCACGAGCTCGCACTAAACATCGTCCTCTTTTCTACAATGTTCATTTGTGGCACCCCGTAGCATCACCCCCGATGGCAAAGGCACCGTCTCGGTGCTTGGTTGGTCCGAGTAATATCGCTTCAGCCGAGTGACGTGAACAGCGTCAGAACACGACTGCGCGCTGGTGGCGTTAAGAGGTTCAATTTCATATGTCACGTCGGTAACTTGGCGCACCACACGGTACGGACCCGAGTACTGTGATGTCAGCTTTTGGCACAGGCCAACTCGCCGCGACGGCGTCCAGAGAAGGACTGTGTCACCTTGACTGAAGTGAACATCACGATGGCACGCATTGTAGACCTGTCGTTGTCATTCCTGCGAATCGCTCAGACGCCGGCGAGCAATCTCACGTGCCTCTAGAGCTCTAGAGATCACATCGCGGGCATATTCTACAAGCTGTCTACGGGCATATCTACAAGCTGTCAAAACGTGCCTGTTCCTTCCACGTGGTTTCTTAACACGGGATCACCGACGGAGGCTTATCAAGGAACCTTTCTTCTCATGCCAGCCTTGGTCACACCCACGTCAACCCCAGCGCCACCTGCACGTCATGTGACATCGGTCGACAACTCTATAAAAGGACGACTGAAACTGCACACCTTCAGTGGGCACGGCGGACCAGCTGCGGGCATGTGGCCTCACAAGCCATTTCTCTGCTTAATGCAGGTTAGTTATTACTCTGCTTCGTTCAAGAGCGATTACCGCTGCCTTTTGGTCTTGCCGTGCCCACGGCGTTGTGCTAGTATCGCTTACGAAATGTACTGTGCATGCTTGCTTCTATTGTGCGGTGATGTTGAGACAAATCCAGGTCCCGACATAGAAAAAATGCTGCAAGAACTACTGGTCGGACAAACCAAATTGGTTAAAGATGTGGCGGCTCTTAGAACACAGCAAAATAACATGGGAAAGATTTTCGCTGATTGGGGCCGTCGGTTCACTGAATTAGAAAAACGTGCTGCTCGTGTAGATGATCTTGAACGGACCGTAAAATCTCTAGAATCCAAAATTGTGGACTTAGAAGACAGGAGTAGGCGTTCTAATCTGTTGATCTTCGGTCTTCAAGAGGAAGCCGGTGAAACGGAAACTGAGCTTAAGCAAAAAGTTGTTACCGATATATTTTCCGAGAAATTAAATGTAAATTGTAGTTCGATTGGAAGAATCCATCGTCTAGGGAAGCCGGGTAAACAAAGACCAGTTATCATTTTTTTTCAAAACTTCAATGAAAAACGTGATGTTCTAAAAAACGCCTACAAGCTAAAAGGGACAAGCTTTTCCGTACAAAACGATTACTCGCCTGAAACACTCAGAAAACGTAAATTGCTATGGGACAGTGCGAAAGCAGAAAAAAAAGAAGGCAAGAAAGTCGCTTTGATAGACGAGAAACTGCGAGTCGATAACGATTACTTTATATGGAGCGATCCCACCAACAGCAGGGTTAAAATTCATAACTATCGTAGCACTTCAAAAAAGGACTGACTTCCTCCACCTCGTGATTTCCGAATTTTGAACATTAATGCATGAAGTGTTCTTAATAAAACTGATAAGCTTGAAGCGGTTATTCTTGGGCATAACCCACACGTGGTCGTCATCACGGAAACTTGGTTGCATGACGAAATAGATGATACGGACGTCTTTCCCTCTGATTACCGTGCTTTCCGTCGTGATAGGCATACAAGGGGTGGTGGTGTTGCTGTCTTGGTGAGGCAAGATATCACCGCAGTTCTCCTACGTCAGACAGCTAATCTTGAAACGCTTTCTTTAAAAATTTTATGGCGTAATACATCTTTTCTATTATTTGCTGTTTATCGAGCCCCTGATTCCCCTCCGCAATTTCTTCAAGATCTGCATGAACACATGGCATCTTTTGTACACAATAAAATTTTTTTAATAGGTGATTTCAATCTACCGGGCATTGACTGGATTCGCGGTACATATAGCGCTGATGTGAGCGTAAACAATGAACATTTGCGTGACATTATTTTGATGCATAACTTACAGAAAGTGGTTACTGAGCCTACACGAATTAGCGCTGCTTCTGCTTCAATACTTGACCTTATATTTATTAGCCAGACTTTTCAAGAGTTTTCTGTTTCTGTTGAACAAGGCATTTCTGATCACGAACTTGTGGCTTTTTCCTGTACCATCGATCTTCCCAAGTCTACTAGTTGTAAAACTGTTTCTGTAAAGGATTATTCACGTGCCAATGATGAGAGCATACTAGATTACCTTGATGATAGTCTGAGTGCTTTTGGGGGACATGACGCTGCTAAACTTTGGGACGAACTTAAGAATATTTGTATGCACTGTATCGACAACTTTATTCCAAGCAGAACTAAAAAAACATCCAAACCTACTCCCTGGATGACGCGTGAGATAGTGCATGCGAAGAGAAAAATCAAACATCTGAGACGACGGGGTATTTCTCGTGACGAAATCGTACCATGCCAAGCTAAATTAAACGAGGCTGTTAGGGCAGCTAAACTTCGTTACTTTCAATTTACCCTGCCTAACTTCATCCGAACTGCTCCCAGCAAGTTTTGGAGCTTTCTCAGCAAAAAAAGTAAACCAGTTGACCATATTATGCACGAGGGCAATCCTGTCGTCGCTAAACAAGAGATCGCTGTTCACTTCAATGCTTATTTTAATAGTATATTTTCAAACTCGCCTGTTCCCCGTTGCCTGAATCACACATTGGTGAAGGATGACTTTAGTTTTGTTTCTTTGCCTGGCGTCTTTTCTATGCTGTTGAATATAAAAACAAAATCATCACCCGGGCCTGACAACTTACCAAACGTGTTTCTTCACAGATACGCCGAAATGCTATCGCGTTTTCTTGTTATCATCTTTCGTGCATCACTATCTTCAGCAGTGCTTCCGAACGACTGGCTATCTGCTCGTGTCATTCCTATCCTAAAGAAAGGCGATCCATCATTAGTTCAAAACTACCGCCCCATATCACTAACCTCCTCTTGTTGTAAACTTTTAGAACACATTATTGCTAACGAAATCACTAGGTTTCTTGATGATCGAGCTATTTTAACTCCTATGCAGCATGGATTTAGGAAGGGCCTCTCCACTGTAACCCAATTAACTACTGTAATTCACAGTCTCGCTAGCGTTGTCGACAAATCAGGACAAACTGACATCATATTTCTGGATTTTAGGAAGGCGTTTGATCTCGTGTCACACGCGAAACTAATCGAAAAACTTGTTCATCTGGACGTTCCCTCATACCTAGTAAATTGGATTTCTGCTTACCTCACTAACCGTAGGCAATTTGTTGCAATTGATAATTGCTGTTCGAGTGACCTTGCTGTTACTTCTGGAGTTCCCCAAGGAAGTGTTCTTGGACCTTTATTATTTAATATATACATTAATGACATAGTTGACTCTATTACTAAACCTGTACAGATAAAATTATTCGCTGATGACTGCTTACTCTTTAATGAAATTACCTGCCAGCAAGACCAAATCACCCTAAACTCTAACCTTCAAAAAATTTTAACATGGTGCGAACGCTGGGACATGCAGCTTAATATTGATAAAACAGTATTTATGAAAATCACCAAAAAAATTAATAAACTTTCGTTTACGTATAATCTTGCATCCATGCCTCTTACAGAGGTTGATGAATATAAGTACCTGGGTGTCATCATAACTAATAATCTCAGTTGGAACTCCCACATCTCTCACCTTTGCGACTCAGCCTTCAAAAAACTCTGCTACCTCAGACACAAATTAAAACATGCTCCTCCCGAGACCCGTCTAACCGCTTATACCTCTCTTGTCCGTCCTAAGCTTGAATATGCAGCTATCGTATGGGATCCTTACACTAAAACTAACATCGATGCGCTAGAAAGGATCCAACGTAAAGCAGTAAGATTCATCTTCTCCAAATATCGCACCAGTGACTCTCCAAGTGACCTAATGGCCCAACACAACATTCAGTCCTTGCAACTAAGAAGAAAAATTCACAGGCTTAAATTTCTATTCTTACTGTATAATAATAAATTGTCTCTTTCTCCTGAACCTTACATAAAGCCTCTCACTGCTCGCCGAACAAGACATCGCCACTCTGCCACATTAACGCCTTACAATACCAGAACCAACATCTTTAAGTATTCCTTTTTTCCTCGAACAGTAGCCGACTGGAACAGCCTACCCCTTAGTACACTCAGCAACACCGACTCTATCGCATCCATTTCATCTTAGATCTAGCCCTTCCTCTTTCAACACAGTGATCCAGTATTTTTTTCCCTGTTTATTTTTTTTTTACTAACTCCTTTGTACATTGATTAGATAGTTCTGTATTGTTTATCTTCTCATATTGTATATTATTTTTCTTTGTATCACATTTCTTTTAGTGCTCATTTACTTGTTAGTAGATTCACTTTGTTGTTGCTTTGTATAGATCCTACTTGTATATATTCTTGATATTTGCAGACTTTGTACTTTTGTTCGTACTTGTCCCCTCCTGCCTGGGCCTATTAAGGCCTGCAGTATTCCTAAATAGAATAAATAAATAAATAAAATTCTGACGTGTGGCTAACGGCAGGAAGGAGCGTGTCGAAAGGCAACATAGGTTCTCGTCCGTACAGGAGGAAAAATGGCGAGAAACCTGCAGTGTCATGCCGAGACGTATTATAGGCAATAGTTACAAATGGAAGGGCAGAGGCCCAGTCACGATGATCGGAAGAAACGTACATGGCGAGCATGTCCGTGATGCTTCTATTTAGCCGCTCCGTGAGCCCGTTGGTTTGAGGATGATACGCCGTTGTGAACTTGTGCTTGTAGCGCAAGAGTGTAATATGTCTTGGATAACTTGTGATAAAAAGTAGCGACCCCGATCCGTAAGCAGTTGCCGAGGAGCGCCGAGGTGTAATATGACGTCTTCTAGAAGAAAGTCAGTGACGTCGGTCGCACAACTGGTAGGAAGGGCCCGTGTGATGGCATACCGAGTGGTGTAATCCGTGTCGACTGCTATTCACTTGTTTCTGCTGGCCGATAAAGGGAACGGCCCTAGTAAGTCAACACCTACCCTATAAAATTATTCGGATGGGATCTGAATGGGCTGAAGGCATCCCGCTGGAAGGGTTGCTGGTTTTTTGCGGTGTTGACAAGATTTGCATGAGGCGACGTAACGGCAGACGGATCGGTAAATACCGGGCTAAAAGAAGCGATGTCGAACGCAGTCATATGTTCTTGAAACTCCCAGGTGACCAGCTGTTGGAATATCATGCAACTGTGCAAGGGCAGTCCGACGCATATGTTGTGGTATGACCAACAGCAGCTCAGGTCCGTCAGGATGCATGCTGTAGCGATATAAGACGCCATCTTGGAGCAGGAACATACGGAGAGACGGAAAAGTTGTGGGACCACTAAGCCGAAGTATTATATCTCTGAGGTGAGGATCACGGCGTTGCTGATCCCTAATGTTGCTAAACGCGGAAAGTGCCAAAACGCAAGTAGACTTATCGCTCTCAGAAAGGTCTGCTGGGTCTACTGGATGACGCGACAAGCAATCAGCATCCTCATGATGGCGACCTGATTTGTAGACAACCGTGCAGGAATATTCCTGTAGCCGTAGAGCCCACTGGCCGAGACCTCCACTAGGATCTTTTAAGGACGACAATCAGCATAAGGCGTGATGATCAATGACAACGGGCGTTCATACAAATACGGCCGAAATTTAGCCACTGCCCAGACGAGTGCGATGCATTCGCATTCTGTGATGGAGTAATTTCGCTCAGCTGGCGATAAAGGACGGCTAGCGCATGCAATAACGCGCTCGCAGCCATGCTGTCGTTGTGCAAAAACGGCTCTGATTCCGTGGCCGGTGGCGTCGGCACGCACTTCCGTTAGAGCGCATATATCAAAGTGGCGGAGAATCGGTGGCGTTGTAAGTCTACTCGTCAGTTCAACAAATGCTCTGGTTTGTTCAGGTCCCCACACAAAAGTTGATTGATTGATATGTGGGGTTTAACGTCCCAAAACCACCATATGATTATGAAAGACGCCGTAGTGGAGGGCTCCAGAAATTTCGACCACCTGGGGTTCTTTAACGTGCACCCAAATCTGAGCAAACGGGCCTACAACATTTCTGCCTTCATCGGAAATGCAGCCGCCGCAGCCGGGATTCGAACCCGCGACCTGCGGGTCAGCAGCCGAGTACCTTAGCCACTAGATCACCGCGGCGGGGCCCCACACAAAAGTCACATTTTTTCTTAGTAGTTCCACGAGCGGGCGTGCGACGTCAGCGAAATTCCGCACAAGTTTACGAAAGTAAGAACATGAGCGGGCGTGCGACGTCAGCGAAATTCCGCACAAATCTACGAAAGTAGGAACAAAGGCCCACAAAGCTTTGAACATCGTTCGCAGAGGTCGGCACAGGGAAATCTTTGACGGCGCAGATTTTCTCAAAATCGGGACGAACACCAGAAGAATCGACAAGGTGTCCAAGGACAGTGAGCTGCCGGCGGCCGAAGTGACATTTCAACGAGTTTAGTTGGAGCCCTGCTTTGCGGAAAACCGAAAGAATCGTTGAGAGACGCTCGAGGTGAGTTTCGAAAGTTGGCAAAAAAACAATGACGTCATCAAGGTAGCATAAGCAGATTGACCACTTGAAACCGTGAAGAAGAGCGTCCATCATTCGTTCGAATGTAGCCGGGGCATTGCATAACCCAAACGGCATTACTTTGAACTGATAGAGCCTGTCAGGAGTTATATATGCCGTCGTTTCACGGTCCAGATCATCAACTGATATTTGCCAGTACCCGGAACGAAGGTAGATGGAAGAGAAATAATTTGCTCCACTAAGGCAGTCAAGAGCGTCATCTATTTGCGGCAGAGGATAGACGTCTTTTTTTGTAACCTTGTTAAGATTTCTGTAATTGATTGATATGTGGGGTTTAACGTCCCGAAACCACTATATGATTATGAGAGATGTCGTAGTGGAGGGCTCCGGAAATTTTGACCACCTGGGGTTCTTTAACGTGCACCCAAATCTGAGCACACAGGCCTACAATATTTCCGCATCCAAAATTTCTGTAGTCGACACAGAAGCGCCAGCTGTTATCCTTTTTTCTCACAAGCACAACGGGCGAAGCCCAAGGACTTGAAGAAGGTTCAATGATGTCTCGTGCAAGCATCTTATCGACTTCTTGCTGGATCACGTGGCGCTCAGTGGAGGAAACTCGATAGGGTCGCCGGTGTACTGGATTGGCATCTCCGGTGTTGATCCGATGCTTTACGACGGTCGTTTGACCTAGGGGTCGGTCGCAGAGATCAAAGGCGTCTTGATACGAAGCAAGAAGGCCACAAAGTGCAGACACATGCTCAGCCGAGAGATCAGAGGCAATCATTCAAGTTATGCAGTCCAGTGTACTGCGCGACTGAATACTTGCAGATGACGGTGTATCCTCTGTTAAGGCTGATATGTGGTAGTTGCCGGCTGGGGCAAGGGTTGCAAGGGATATTCCTCGTGTTCACAATAGGGAGTTATGCCACATTGTCCTTCATTGTGATGATGGTGTGGGGGAACGCAACATTGAGCGAGCAGAGTACTGTAGGATTAGCTGAAATGACATAATCGCCGTCAGTCACAGGTGGATCAGAAGAGACGTCGATATACGTCACAGCTCGACAAGATAGGCGAACAAAGTCGGCGGAGCATAGCTTTGGCGGCGCAGGATCAGGAGGGTCAACGGCGTGTGGTAGCACGAGCTGAACAACACCAGCAGAACAGTCAATCAGGGCGGAATGCTCTGACAGAAAATCGAGTCCCAAAATGATGTCCTGTGGGCAGTGGTCCAGTACGTAAAACAGAACAGTGGTATGACGTCCAGCAACAGTGACACGGGCGGCACACATCCCGGTGACCGCTGGTGTTGCACCATCAGCTACTCGGACAAGAGTGATCGGAGCAGGAGTGACAACTTTCTTGAGTCGAGCACAAAGGCTGGAGTTCATGACTGATATGTGAGCGCTGGTGTCAATGAGTGCTGCCACAGAAGTACCGTCAACATTTACTTTAATCAAGTTGTTGTGTCCGGGTATCGTGTGTAGAGAAATTTCGGGTCGGGTCGTCGAAGCAGGCTCACCTCTAGGAGCTGCGCCCGTCAGTTTTCCGAGGACTGGTGGTAGGAGGGTGAGGGGGAGCGACGTCGGTTAGTTGAGCGGGACATGCGTCCAGAGGGCGACGGGGCGCGGCTTGGTTGGGCGGACCTGGATAGCGAAGCATCATCTTGTGTCGTGTAGATTGGCATCTGAGAGCCAGCAGGTGGGCGTCGGGTGTTGGTATAATGCGACAATGGCTGCCAATCCCAGGAAGTGCGGCAATGACGTGAAATATGGCCGACTCGTCCACAGTTGAAGCAGATCGGCCTGTCATCGGAAGTTCGCCATTCTGCTGGGTTCCCGTAACGTGGGTGGTTGTTCGGTCCGCGGGACATATTAGCTGTACTGAGCAGTCGGTAGTCAGGTCGGTTAACGAGGCATAGCGTCTGCAGTCCGGCGTTGGCCAGTTCCTGGCGTACGACACTCTTGATCAAAGAAATCGTGGCGCAAGAGTCGTCAGGGGCCTGGACTTGGTCAGACAGGGGAGATGCTGCCTCGATTTCGTGGCGCACGATGCTCACGATAATGTCGGAAGCAGCAGGGGCTGGTGGCAGACGGGCGTCCTCGCAGGTAGATGTTGCAGCAGTGTTGGGAAGACGCGAAAAGTGTGGAGTGATACGACGACTTTTCGCGTCTTCCAAGCGTCGCCATTAATTATTAACGTCGTCTACGGTCGATGAGTTTCGAAATACAAGGAGATTGAAGGCGTCACCGGCGATTCCTTTGAGGATGTGTGCGACCTTTTCAGATTCCGGCATCTTGTCATCAACCTTCCGGCAGAGGGCGAGCACATGTTGTATGTATGTGACGTACGACTCGGTGCCAAACTGGAGTCGGGTCGCTAGTTCTTTCTGCGCAGCACGACGACGCCCGATGGGCTTGCCGAAGAGATCGATGAGTTTCTGCTTACAGATGTCCCAACTCGTGATATCTTCCTTGTGGTTACCAAACTTCAGCTGTACCGTTAAGGTAGAAAATAATATTGGCCAACATGAGCGTCGGATCCCAGTTGTAAAGAGCGCTTACCCTTTCGTACAGCTGAAGCCATTTCTCCACGTCAGTACTGTCACTGCCCGAAAATGTGCCTGGGTCACGCGATTGAGTCAGGACGACGATGCGGTTAGTAGCAGCTGGATGCGGTGCTGTTGGTTGCTGCGTAGTTGGACGAAGCACGGTTGGGATAGTCTCCGAAGAATCCTCGTGCTCGTCTTGATCAGGCATCGCACAGGCAGCCAAGGAACGTCCGCTGCCTAGAATCGTCATGGTGTTGACTGTGGGAAGACCCGCATTCTCCACCAAAATGTTACGGGGAGAAGGTGTCTGAAAATTCCCTTAACTTTTCATAAACAGGCAGGCATACAATATGGAGCCCGGTCTGCACGAGCTCACCCTAAACATCGTCCTCTTTTCTACAATGTTCATTTGTGGCACCCCGTAGCAATATGTTTATTTAAAGGAATCCTGCAACAGTTTTTCAAGTTGCCATGAAATATATTCACTAAAGAAGATTATTGTCTCATGAATTAACCGCAGCAAAAATGTTTCGAATCTGTCCAATATGAGCGAAAGCACAAAGATTTGCTACATGCTGCAATTGCATTCTTTCTTCTCATCCCAACGAAAGTACTTGAAGCAAAGCAGCAAGGAATGGCATAGAAAAGGATAATACGTCCCTTGTATGTCATGACTCTGAGCACTCTTTCTCTCTTTTTTTTTTTCGTTGAATACATGAATTCTCAGTGTGATCATGCATGTTCGCGTGGACATGTCCCGGCCACACAGCAGTGGCTCCAGTAAGGACCGAGCGCCCTATTCTCAAGTCAGCCAATGGCTCATACAATTGCTGTGACGAGTGATTTTTGACTTTGTGGCGTCATCTGCCGTGAGAATAGAGCGATTTTTATCTGACGTGAGAATTTATTGTGAATTTCAGGTCACGTGCTGCGCTATAATATTTAGCTTGGGTGTTCTCAGTAGCCTTGACTATCGATCAGCAGCGTTTGCTGACCATGCTTAAAGAGTGTTGCAGGGCCCCTTTAAATTTGAGGTGGAACTCTGCGGCAGAGCCAATTTCTCCTAAATAGGTGCTTTCGTAGCTTTGCAGTACTACACTGCAGTGAAACCACCTTTACAAAAAGTTACATGCGGTTTAGAATACATCTATTCATTCATGTTGAATACTTCGAAATATTCGATAATTTAAGTTCGAATCAAAGCGAATTCGAATACTCTACAATTTTTTTGAATGTTTGAAGCATTCAAATATTTGCACATGCCTAGAAAACAACTTTGATTATTAGCAGGCTTTGAGTTTTGGAGAGATGAAGTAACAACCTGTAAGATATGTTGCTTTAAAATTTTCTATACTTGAAGCATATAATCTAGTACAATAAGCTTTTAAACCTAAAAGTGATGAAGTGACGTAGGAGTAATACGTTCATTTAACCGACTTCGCGGAAGTGAAGATTTTTTATGGAGGAGTGTATTCATGGCATTGCACTCCTTTATTACAGTGCAACCAGCTTTACAGTAGTTTGTATTGTAACGAGGGCAGTGGGAATGGAGCTCGAATATAGAAAAGGAAGAAGACTTGCTGTGATCGCAGGCTTGCGTTCAGTTAGCCCTTGCGCTCAATAAAGCTTTCGTTCGCCGAGTAAACTACTGCTGGTTCAACACCCCGTTTCAAGTGGTGGAAGTGCTGGGACACATCTGGTCCTCACCCTGGAACTTCGTAGCCGCACACGCCAACCACCATCAAAGAGCTTCAAAGCTTCATCGGCCTATGTTCTTACTTCTGGCGCTACGTCCGCTATCTCGCCTCCATTATCGACCCCTTAACCAATCTTCTTGCCGGAAGTTCTGATTTGTCAGCGTGGTCGCAGGCGTGTGATGATGCATTTCAGGAACTCACACGGCTCCTCACCACGCCTCCCATACTCCGACATTTCAATCCGTCTGCTCCAACGGAGCTTCATACAGACGCCAGTGGTGTCGGGCTAGGGGCCATACTGGCCCAACACAACGATGGCTTTGACGAGTACGTCATTGCCTATGCCAGCCGCACCCTCAGTAAAGCGGAGAAGAATTACAGTTTGACTGAAAAGGAGTGCCTTGCCATTATTTGGGCAATCAGAAAATTTCGGCCTTATTTATATGGACGTTCGTTTGATATTGTAACACATCACCATGCGCTTTGCTGGTTATCTTCACTAAAAGATCCTAATGTTCGGCTCGCTCGTTGGGCATTGCGGTTACAGGAGTTCGACATCCGTGTTATCTACCGTTCTGGCCGTAAGCATTCCGAGGCCGCTGCCCTTTCACGTTCGGCATTGGCTTCAGAGCCTGTCGGCTCGCCTATCTCCACCAGTGCTGCCTTGGCCATCAGCATTTCGGACATGCCTTCCGAGCAACGCAAAGATGCTTGGATTTCTTCTCTTTTGGACTTGCTCTCAAATTGGACGCCCGCTCCAGTTTCCAGGACGCTTCGCCGTCAAGCAGGACACTTCGCTATTCGGGATAACCTGCTTTACCGCCGAAACTACAGCTCGATGGGTCGTAAGTGGTTGCTCGTCATTCCCCGACATCTGCGCTCTGACATCTGTGCCACGTTCCACGATGATCCGCAATGTGGCCACGCTGGTGTGTTAAAAACATACACTCGCATGCAGCTGCGGTACTACTGGCGCGGTATGTACCGTTTCGTTCGCCATTACGTAAGGTCTTGCCTTACGTGCCAGCGACGCAAAATGCCCACTCAGCATGCCACAGGTCCCTTGCAGCCGTTGCCATGTCCAGCACGAGCTTTCGATCGTGTCGGAATCGACCTTCACGGTCCGCTTCCCTATACTTCGAGTAGCAACCACTGGGTCATTGTCGCTATCCACCACCTAACGCGGTACGCTGAAACAGTTGCGTTACCTTCTGCTACCGCAAAAGACATTGCGTGTTTTATACTGCAAAACCTGGTTTTAAGGCATGGAGCACCTCGAGAGTTACTACGCGACCGCGGCCGCGTTTTTCTCTCCGATGCCATCAAAGCGTTGTTGAGCGAGTGTCGCATCATACACCGCACTACCACAGCCTATCATCCGCAAACTAATGGGATGACAGAGCGTTTTAATCATACACTAGGGGATATGCTGGCCAAGTACGCTTCATCCGACCAGTCAAATTGGGATAGCATACTGCCTTTTGTGACATATGCTTACAACACTGCAACGCAAAGCACCACTGGATTTTCGCCTTTCTTTCTTCTTTATGGACGCGAGCCATCATCAACAATGGATACTATTCTTCCTTATCGACCGGACCCTTCAGAGATGACTACCGTTTCTCGAGCAGCAGCACACGCTGAAGAATGTCGGAAGCTTGCTCGTCCGTTCACGTCACATGACCAGACGTGCCAAAAACATCGCCACGACGCGTCAACCACGCCTATGAGCTTTGCTCCGAACTCACTGGTGTGGTTATGGATTCCTTCTACACCTCCAGGACTCTCCCACAAGCTTTCGTCCAGGTACCATGGCCCTTATCGAGTTGTACGCCAAACATCCCCTGTCAACTACCTGGTCGAGCCGCTGGATGCATCTCCGGACAAGCGCCGTCGGGGACAAGAAATCGTACACATCTCTCGGCACAAGCCATACCATGACCCTTCTGTGTACACCTGTCCTTAGGTCGCCAGGATCGCTCCCTCATCGCCCAGGGGTGATTGTAACGAGGGCAGTGGGCATCGAGCTCGAATATAGAAAAGGAAGAAGACTTGCTGTGATCGCAGGCTTGCGTTCAGTTAGCCCTTGCGCTCAATAAAGCTTTCGTTCGCCGAGTAAACTCCTGTTGGTTCAACACCCCGTTTCAGTATGTTGATTAATTTGCATTTGTAGGCTTGTGCGAATAAAAGAACTTGAACAAGAAGTGATTTCATTTGAATTATTTGAAATCCGATTCGAATAGCCTATATCACATAATATAAAAAATTAGCATATTTGTGATCATCCAACTCACTGCACAATAGCCTTAAATTTTGAAACAAGACATTTACAAACGTCTGTAATTGGTTCAAAAGAAGTGTAAGCAATTGTGATTAGCAGCAGGATTTGATTTTCAAGAGTGAAAGTGGTCACCTTGAAATATATTCCTTTTCAAACTTTACTATATGTAGAGCATATCAGCCAGCATCAGAGGTTTTTACACTTGCCAAAGAAAGAACATATATTATGGTAATATGTTCATTTCCCCTCAGAGTGGAGCTTTGCAGCACTGCGAATTTTCGCCACAAATCGTGGCAGCGACACATATGCTGATAGTTCAGTCTAAGTGTTGTGATATGGAGCCACCTAGGAGTATTTACATGTGCCTGGTGGCTTTTCTGTGACCAATAAATGGAAGAATAGGCCAGCATCAATGAAAATGCTGTGCAAGAACCACTTGAATGCCTTCATAGCGGCAAGTGGTTCTCAGCCAGTTCTTCCGGCAAACTACAAAAGAGCAGAAATTCATGCCAAAATCATGAGGTGACTGAAATAGTGTGACGAAGTCTTCGTTATCAATCATCAGTGTTTCCTTTACAGACTGCCGAAGCCAAATTAAAAAGAGACAGGTACTTGACAACTATAAAAAACTGAGACGGCATTCTGTGATCGTTGGATCCGCACAGGTCTCACAGTACAAAAGAAGTTCGAATTATCTTGGCTTAATCGAGAGGTCTATAATAAATAAAACCTTCTCCTTATAAGCAATCAAACAAGCGACAGATCTACCGCGTTTGTTACAAAGGAAGCTGCAGCTCAGCAAGCACACTGAAACCAGCCGCAACGCGAGTCTCTACAGCCCATGTAACTACAGCTCCACCGCATACATCCGGGACACGTCTACGCTCCTGGCTTCACAGCAACGCTTCACACGCGCCGCTGTCTGTACACACTGCCCCTCTTTCAGTACACTGTAACATGGGCGCGTCTCAGATCTCCACATCCTCCCTCTTCTTAATTCACCCTATATACGAGTCTTCAAAGGTAATCAGTCGTCGCCCATGCATAAAAAGACACCATGCAATGGGCAACACCTAACCTCAGCCTAGCCCTGCAACTGCTGCTAAAAAACAATGAAACAATAACCAAAACAAAAAGTATTGGAATATTGTATAACATTGTGTTTAGCATGTCACTAGTAAAATACTTCTTCAGCTGACGATATTGTCAATGTAAAAGTAGTTCAATAAATGTCTTTGTTTAGATTCCTTTGATCGCATCTGCTGTGTCTATTCACTCGAACAGTGGGCTCACACTGGCTACCCCACACTGGCTGCCCAACGTGTGGCTTTTAAACATCGAACAACAGTTTTTGCAGTTTGAAACCTTTTTTGTTTTGCTTTTTATTAAGGGTAGAGTAGATTTTTTTAAGGGTAGAGTAGATAGCGTCGGTGGTGTGTTTGTTGTTCAGAGTGAGGAGATAGGTTACTGTGGCACATTTGACCTTGTTGGCACATTGAGATTTTTTCTACTCGCAAGTTTTTTTTTTCTTTTAATATTCTTTCCATTTTCAAAAACATTGTTGAGTTGTTGGTACAAAAGCCATGTTGTCTGCATTCTGAGGAGAGCAAGGCTTAGAGCTTGTGGATTATAGGGCAAGCCTGAGGCGAGCGAATACAGGAACATTGCAGGTGGTCCGAGTTTTTTGTGAATAGCTTCTTATATCTCTTTGGCTTAAGAAGCCAAGCATCGTTGCTGTCTTGTCTTGCGGCTTGACGCCGGGTTGTTGTGACAACGTCCAGGATGGTAAGCTGCTATGTGTGGTGAGTGAGTAGGGCCACCTTGCATAGGTAATGTCTTTTTGTGGCTGCCTCTTCTGCGCCTTGGCTGGGTGCTGGGAGTATGCCAGTCGTTGTTCAGCGATTCGCTAGGCCTTAAATTCTGCGTAGTCACCTGTCACATATTACGCCACTAGTTGAATCATGGCATTGAGGTGTAGCACTTTACTTCATTTTATTCTACGGTGCAGGGATTAAGAAAAATGAGCTTTGTTTTATCGTATTTACTCGCATAATGAAAGTGATCGCATAATAAAAGCATACCCAACTTCAGTCCTTAAAATTTGGATTCCCCCCACCCCGTGAAATGAACTAACGCTTTACATTCAGCCACTGCAGTCTCGCTAACCGACACGTGGTGCCTCCTTGCCTGTTGGATCTCTTCCCTTCTTTATATTATGCCGACCACCCTCAGCCACCGAGGCTCGCTCCCTCTCCCCTTCACTCGCTGCCCTGCATCGTACTGTCTTTTTTCCATCTGTGCGTGGCGCGTCCTTACTCTTTTTAAATTATCTATGCACCACAGCAAGCTTCGCAAACGGTAGGTGTGTAGAGACATCGTAGCTAAAAAGCACACAGCGAGCAAAGGTTACGAAACTGACCACGCAAGCGACAGTTGCTTCCTGCGAATACGAAATTTGAAGGCCCAATCACATGCATGAAATTTTTGAGTGATGACAGCAGGATTTGCTGTCTCCACGCATGGCGGTCGCGAAGGGCCATTCGTCGCCATCATGTCGGCGATTTCCGGAAAACCAGAAAAAAATTGCTTGTCCCCCAGAAAAGATTGTGACTATTTCCGCGATATATTACGTAGCACTCCCCGATTCTCGCTTCAGATGCAATTTGTTCTTCATGCTTGTTATCCGGGCGTTTTTCAAGGAACGCAAGATATAGCTAGGCTACCTTTTCTGACTTCTCATGTACACAGCAAGCCGGCGGTCGTATTTTGTCGGTAATCTTCTGATCGATGCTTTGTTTTGATGCTTCCATGGTAGCTTGGTGCATTGTTGGTTACTTGCTACAATGTGTATGATGTCGTCGCGGTCATCGTGCGAGGTTGCCGCGAAGTTGGCAAAGTGTGTCGTAGCGCTTGCTCATGGCCGCCCCTAAAGATCATAGCAGATACCATTGTTGCGGTTAAATTATCGCACGGAAAAATAGCCGTGAAAGGCCTTTATGCTGTACGCAGGGACAGCTAGCAGAAAATAGCGCCATCAAACACCAAAGATGAGTAAAGTTCAACAAAGAAAGCGATGAGCCCCACGTTCCCTTTTTTTTCGTCCTAGTGCGGCGATTTGTTGAGAGTGTTTTGAAGGGTATGCAGTGGGAGCGTCATAGCAGGCAGCTGGCAGTCCTAAGTGCATCTTTTCCGCTGGCCAGGAATGCGGTCAAACATAGGGCAATGGATATTCCTCACACCTCACAACTGCCTGCAATCCAGCACCTTCATGAGTGCTGGTCACAACCAGAAGATGTGTCGGCACGAGTGACGCTTTCTCGCACTGACGGCTATAATGTCGCAGTAACGCTATTGAGGTGAAGTCGTCAAGGCAGACAGTGCTGGCGTCGACCAGCGACGATTTCGTGAGTAAGAAGGCACGAGTCATGTGCCAGGCATTGGAATGCAGCGTCCGTGTGCGAGATTCTTTATGGTGCACTTACCTGCCATGTTCACATACGAGATTGGTTGGAGAAAGGCTCATGGCACACGACCCGAGCCGTAATAAAAAATTTTGATGATAGTTTTTTGAGAAAGCTCAGCAACAAGAAAGAGGAGACGAATGAGCGCGAACAGCATGAACGAATGCTGTTGAAGCAGAAAATAGGAAAACAGGTTTCAGAGTGGAAGTCACATTTGACACAAGCGAATGACGCATTGCAAAACAATGCAAGTGTGGTTAGTGCTTCGTCGACGGCATCGCCCAATTCGCCATCTCCCACAAGAAAACCATTCTGCCTTCGCAAGTCGATGGCACCCTTCGATGAGGGAAGGGACGACATGGATGCTTATTTGCATCGATTCGAAATAATTACGATCGGGCAAAGCTGGGAGAGGAGCAAGAGGGTCAATGATTTAAGCTTGAGTCTTGTAGTTGAGGCAATGAGCTAGTATGGCCGTATGCCAGCACAAGAGTCTTTAGACTACGACACTGTTAAGAAAACTTTATTGAAGCGTTTTAAACTGACAGCAGAAGGGTTTCGAGAGAAGTTTGTGGGGGTTCTGACACCCCCTATAAAGTTGTTTGCGCCGCGTGGTGCACGTGTCTCATGCACAGGCTGTATTTCGGGGTCACGGCTAATTGACCGGTAGGTGGCGTGTTCACGAGCGGTGATTGCCACTATCATCATCATCATGGTTAGAAAACGTAGCGCCGCCGGCGACACCTGGCAGCAAGCCTTGGTGGTCGCGTGAGAAATAAGCTGGTCTCTCTAGCGCGTGGCGTTTGGCGCGAATGGTTGCCTCACGCGGTGTGCCCCAGTGCACGGCACCGCGGGCTGTCTGCCAGGGGCCCTCCCTTCGTGGTGAGTCAAGCGTTCGCCGCTTTGTGTTTGTCATGTTGTTGAGTGTTGTTTGACATTGTGTAAAGATGTCTTAGCGTGTTGATCACGATTGATGTATGCTTATTCGGCTGACGATATTGTAAAGAGGTGAAAATAACAGGATACAGGACGACGATGCGACCAGGAAAAAACGATGTCAGTATTAATAGAACAAAATAGCAGCCGCTTCGACGTCGTCTTTCTTGGAGGAACCGTGGGTGCTGTCCACGCTCATCACTTTGTCCTCCTCTGTCTTCTTCCCCGGCCTTTACCCTTAACAATATTGTTGTTCTAAAAGTAGTTAAATAAAAGTATGTGTTGTTGGGCTTGTTCCGACCGCGTCTATTGTGTCCGTTCATTCCAAGAGCGTGGCACTCTCGCCACATCAGACTCCACAAGTTTCAGACGTGCAAGCCTGAAAATTTCAAAACTGGGAAGCAGTTTATGTGCTGGCTTAATAACTATTTGGATAGCTGGACTGAGTTGTCAAATACAGAGAAAAGCTCTGACGGAGTCCACCACAAAATGGTAGCTGAGCAGTTCCTGTACCTGTGTAGCAGCAATTTAGCTATATTTCTGAAATAAAAAGAGCTACACATGATAGAGGACATGACAAAACAGGCAAACCAGTTTTTGGCAGCTCAGGCGCTGAGGAATCCCGAGAAAGCGACGAGCAACAACCCTGAGGAAAGGGAGCACATAACTGAGGCTCCAAGGAGTAAAGCAAGAGCGCAGCAGTGATGTTTCCTGTGCAATCGACTAGGACATATAACCATGAATTGTTGAACGAGCAGCAGTCGACAGAAAACAGCTGTATTTTGCCAGCTATGTGAAAAACACCAGGCGTGCGCGAAAGGCACAGCACAGTCACAGCGAAAGCTAGAAGAGCGGCCTTTCAGAGCCTTTTCTAAACACTCATAGAGTAACTGCTGCAAGCAGACTTGCTTTATGCTCATTATGGCATTATTAATAAAAATTTTAGGGTAGTAAGCCGGCATTCGCTACGCTATTTTTCGTCATTCTTCTGAGAAGCGTGGTATCCACTAAACTATTGGGAAGAGTTTTGTGCCTATTGTTCATGCACCATTGGACGACCCACTCGTTACGCTATTCGCATTGTGCGACGACTGCTTGTTCTTTCCGTTTCAACACGCTTTTTAGGCCGTATTAACACGATTGTTTTTTTTGACATCAAGCCTGCCTAAGGCGAGTTTTCCAACAAGTCCCAAGCACCGGCGTGAATAAGTGGTAGAATACTGGGCTGGCACCCAGTAGACTCAGGTTCGAGCCTCACTGAGTCATTGGTACCAGGTTTTTTGCTAATTTCGCGTGATGTGGTTACGAGCCGCTGCCGGACAACTATGGCGCTGCGTGAGACCCGAGTTGTGATCTCATAACAGCTTTCGCTGTAAAAGAGTGGCACAAGGCCAATGAAGGCAGGTCTCGATCAGGCAAAGGGAGTGAATGTCAGAAGAAAAGCTCGAGTTTGTGAGCATAGCGCTGAGCTTGGCAACAAGCAGAGGCTGTGATATGCCAGTGGTGGATGGAAAGGTGAACAGCAAATGAGTGTCAATGTTGAGAGATTCTGGGGCTGAAGTAAAGTGTGGGATTGGGCTAGTTAGTAATCCTTCATTAAACTTCTCAGCACGAAAACTTCTGACAACTAAAACAAGAGATGAGGACAAGGACGATACTGTAATAGTCAAGAAAAGCCTAGTTGACAAGAGAGACTTTACAAAAAAACAGGGAACTGTGATCTTTATAGACAGAGTCAAGAGGAGGGTGCCAGAGGCCAAGATAATGTTAGACACTCCTTATTTGGCAGGTGAAATTATGGGCAACTGTACGAAGGACCCACTGTACAATGTCATTCTAGAAAGTAGGCCAGGAGTGATAAGGGTTGATGACCCAGTGCGGAAGGATTTTGATGCCAAGAGAGTAGAACAGGGCACAAGAAAAGAGAAGGCAAAGTCAAAGAAAAGCCCAGGTAAATCAGAAGATTAAGAGAGTAATGAAAGGAGCGAAAAGCAGATAGAGGGAAAGGTGCCAATATTTGAGTGTCTAGCTGTATACTCAGAGGACCTCGCAAAAGAGCAGAGAGAGGATGGAATCCTGAAATACACAATAAACAAGATTGGAGGCAAGCCAAGGAGAGAAGGATGAATTGAGCAAGGAGGTGATACTCTGGAAGTTATGGGTAAACGAAACATTAGTCAGTCAAATGATAGTGCCAGCATGTTATAGGCAGGCTATTTTAAAGCACTACCATCTGAATGGCAGTAGGGATCCTAGAAGCCTGCGCATAGAACTGACTAAAAATGTGTTTTCGCCAGGAATTCACAAAGACATAAACCAGTTTGTAAAAAGACGTGCGAAAGGGTCCAGTGAAGTGTGTGGAGGTGCTGACGCCCCCTGTAAAGTTGTTTGCGCCGCGTGGCGCACATGTCTCGTGCAGAAGTCGTAACTTGGGGTCACGGCTATTGAGCGATAGGTGGCGTTGTGTACGCGAGCTGTGGTTATAGGCAGGCTATTTTAAAGCACTACCATCTGAGTGGTAGTGCTCAGAAACGGAGACTGACATGTGGAGAATGGGCATGACTAAGAAGTCCGCACTGAAGATCTATCGAACTTTTAAGCAGGAAATTGCCAAGGAAAGGATCTATGATAATACTCGGGGTAGTTCTCTACTGTTTGAGGCCAGGACGGGAGTACTGCGAACCAAGACATATCGGGCCAAATACGAAGGGGTAGACACAGTATGTAGTGCGTGTGGAGAGGAAGAAGAAACTGCCGAACGCTTGATAATGTTCTGTGAAGGGCTTCACCCTATAGTTCAGGATGATGGCGCAGAGTTTTTCAAAGCACTGGGGTTTAGGGACAGGGAGGGCAAAATAGACTTTAAGTGGGTAGACTTAACTAGAAGGAGGTTATGTGATTGGAGGCTAAAGTCAAGGCACGACTGAAAATTAAACTCTTCACTGCAAAGTACGAATCCTCAAACTCACTTTTTAAGGAAAAAAAATATAGCTTTTGGTTCATTAAGTATTACGGCTTGGTGGCGCTAGCCACCGCCCGATCTAATGGGTACAGCCATATCCATCCATCCATCCGTCTATCCGTGGTCACCGCTATCACCATCATCATGGTTATTTGAGCGGTAGTGCCTGCAGTGACCCCTGGCAGCAGGTAAGCTTTGGTGGCAGCGCGCAAGAAAGAAGCTGCTCTCTTCTGCGTGTGCCGGTTCCCGCGAACGGTTGTCTCTAGCGTGGGTCCTGAGTGCGTGGCACCGCAGGTTGCGCGTTGGGGGCCCTTGTGGTAAGTCAAGCATTGGCCACGCCACCTTTGGTGTGTTATTGTGTTTGTCATGTTTTGGAGTGTATGGTAATATTGTGTAAGGATGTCCTAGCGTGTCGATCACGATTGGTGTTATAATAATTCGGCGGACGATATCGTTGTTCTAAGGCAGTGAAATAAATGTATGATGTTGTTTGGTTTGTATCGACCGCGTCTGCTGTGTCCGTTCACTCCTAGAACGTGGCTCTCGCCATTTTGAGACCCTACAAGTGTCTGCACAATATTGCACAATAGTGTAGAGATGATTAACTAATTTGTAATGGACAATGAACCATGGAAACAGTGAATGTGTATTTGTGAAGTGTTGATGCAATCCAGTGGTGAATTGTGTGATGCTGTGGTGATGTGACAAGTAAAAGCGTGCAACGATAGAAGGTGACATGCCAGCTTGTGCACAAGTGATAACAAGTGATGTCCACAAAGGAGAACAGCAGATTGCAACCGGGAAAAGGACCAAAGCAGTTTTTTAAGAAAAAAACTCTTAAAATGGGGGGCCAATGTCACGAGTAAAAAGACACAAGGCATGCGCCAGGCATAAGGATGCGGCGTTCGGGCACGAGATCCACGATGGCACACTTACGCGCCCTGTTCACATACGAGATTAGTAGAAGAAAAGCTCGTGGCACCCGAATCGAGCCGTAATGAAAAATTTTGAAGGATGAGCTGTCACTGTGCGTTGGCGCTTCGAAGTGCGAAAATCATGAAGGTTAGCATCGCTACCGCAATGGAAGCAATAGAACCGCCTGGTTCTGAGGCTATTGGCGAAGAGGCTCGGGGAGTGGCCGTAATCTCAGAAAATTGAGTGAGGCTGCATTGACTTGCCGGATTCTGTCACAGCAGGCCCTTGGTGCACTACAGCTCCTCCACTTTGAGCCAGAATGTATGCGGCCTACACCACAGTCAAGACGGCAGTGACCAGTTAGGCGTAGCTGGTCAACGTATGCTAACTGAGCTGGGGCATCTGACGACAACCAGAACTGGCCAGCAATGAGGTCAAGTGGCTCGTTCAGTGAAAGAGGAAGACGACAATAAGTACTAGAGAAAGACGTCAACTAGAATTGGCTTCAATGCAGATTGTCGTTTGTTCTGTTTTCAGTTCAATGTAGACTGATGTGTGCCTAAAGTATTAATTTATTTCTTGAGCACATCAACACGAGTTTTGTGTATTTGCTTCATCTGTTCTTGTATAAAGTTTGTTTGTTTTGCCATGCTCATCATCTGTCTATATCAATCCAGTCCCTTACAAGTGCTCCCGAGGCAAATGGTGACAGACGACGTCCTGGTGCACGTACATGCTTTAGGGACAAGTGTTGTCTCTTTTTGTAGAGCTTGTGTAGCTGATCTTTTTTTTAGTTTGTTTAGATGCGAAGCTGCTCTTTGACTAGCCTGTGTGGGGCTGTCCGTCCGTGTCTACATGCCGCACCGCGTTCCCCCCGCTGCAGTTGTTGGAATGATGCCAACTAGGTCAAGTTGCACTGCACGTTGACGTCACTGTCTCCCTCAGCCGCAGCAGCTGCCGGATCGCCCTAACACACTTAGATGGTGTTGCTCCTCTGCCCGCTTGCAACACACTTCTCTCGCTTCACCCTCTCTATTACCCGCAACACTCGTCTGCAAGTCGAGTGGAAAAGCTTTTTCGGCTCTTTAATCTGCGATGAAACTTACATGAAACCCAGCCCACCTCCCCTGTCTTTGCGTATCAAAGAAACATTAACTCGAGTAAAAGTTACACCAAGGTTCGCTTCAAACCGTTCTTCCAGCACCAACATTGATGCCTGTTTCATCCGGGTCAATAGCATGAGCACCACTTCTGCTTCGCATCCCATCATGGTTCCCATCAGGGAGATGGTCCATATTTTTTTTTTTTTCAGGTTGCAGTTTGAATTAAAATGAGGGGGGGGGGGGGAATTTGAGGGTGCTATCACTTCCTGTAAAGTTGCTTGCACCTCGTGGCACACACATGTCTTGTGGATAGGCCTATTTAAGGGTTAACAACCATCGATTTCTAGGTGGAACAGTGCTCAGGAGAGCTCATCATCATTTATGGTTAGCGCGGTAACGCCACCAGTGAATGAAGCCTGGCGGCGAGTCTGGGTGCACTACAGCTTTATGAGACATGAGCATCTATCTTTCGCGCTTGGCGACTAACGCAAAAAGTTGTCTCCCACCCCACGAGGTCCACGGGTCGTCTCCCGTGGGTGTCTCGTGGTGAGTCAGCTACACCTTCTCACGTTACTTCCCGCTTGTTGTTATGTTGATTGAGTGCATTGGAATATTGTATAAGGTTGCATTTAGCATGTCACTATACTCGAAACAACTTTCTGTGGCAAGGAAGGGAAAGCTGCAGGAGCGGAGCTACTGCACAAGTAATCCTTTGCGAATTAGTCTGGCTCGACTCCCTTTTCGAATGATGGCCTTGTTCGAATAATACCATAGCATAGAAGTTATATCGTCTGCTTATACAGCCATTTTTTAGTGTAATTTCACAGCGGCTCCTTCAACGAGTCGTTGGAATAGCTAAAGGACGACGCGTGCTCGCCTAAAGGCAAAGATGCCATTTGAAATATGAGGTGACCTAAAACATGCGACGTTTTCAGACAAGCAAAACGCAAAATTACATTTCATAAACAAAACAAATACAATAAAATGCTCCTTCTTTCATTCAGCATCTCTTTATTAACAGCATCCTGTAAAAAATAAAGTAATATTTAGTCTTTTATGATTTTTCACACGGAAATCATAGAGACATTTGTGCGACTATATTCTCCGCAGCCTTCCCTTCATTGCCACAGAAAGTTGTCTTCGAGTATAGTGACGTATTCCAATCAGCTCATGATATCGTTGATGTAAGAGTAGTTTAATAAATTTTTTTTTGTTAACTTTGACCCCATCTGCTGCGTCCATTCGCTCGGAGAGTGGGCTCTCATTTCAAGACCACATAAGTTGTACTGTGAAATTACAAAGCACGTTGTTTACTGTCGCACATGAAGATGTGTGTGCGGAGATACTTCTCTGTGAACGACTGCCAGAGTGGGTACGAAATGAGCTAGGTGTGAGGCGTCACCCTGGCACCCAGCAGCAGGTCGGCCTTTCTTTTTTATGCAGTGGCCGTGTCAATGGTTTTCGTCTTTTTTCGCACTTGGCCAGTGTGGTCAGAGCAGTGGTTCATTTGCATTATCAACATGATCAGCCAGGCATGAGATGGGTATACGATATAACGAGCATAGAATACTGTACGAGTACAATACGAGTACAATGCCCCGATACCACACCTGCATATGGGCATTGTCGGGTACATTGTTTATAGCAGATAGCTGCTAGTCTTAGCATGTCAGTGCAGCTGTGCAGTTCACGTGAGCGCCTGTGCCTCTGTTAGGTCCCTCCAACAAAGATGTTTTTTCAGTGTGCTTTTCAACATGCCTGTCGGGCAAAGCAACGTGGCACCTGCGGCTTGGATAAACCAAAACGAGCTGCCGGCGAATGCCGGTGCTCGGCACCTACATCGACTGGCTACGGCGGTGTTTTCCGGGAAGCGCACCTTCAAGAACGCGCAGTGTTGGAGGCCGGAACATCTGTGTCAGCGGACTGTACGACTGGGTAGTGGGTGCAGGCCATTGGGAGGGTCTCTGACAGCTACGGCAGCAAGCGTCTACACAACGAGCTCGGGGCTCCTAATTTATGACTTCAAGTGCTCGCCACGGACTGCGACTCTGCTGCGCTAAATGGCCCGACTATGGCGTTGCAGACCTCGACAGCTGCAGGCATTTCGAGCACTGTGCGCGAATCATGGGACGTGACCTTTGCTCGAGAACACCGTGCACGAACTTATGAAGACCTCGTGCAGTAGTGTTTATAACAGACGCGCGGGGAGGGTTTAAGAAGAGAAGAATTCTGGAGTGTGCCGAGTGCACATGGTGAATAAACCAACTGCATATTCCCAGTCAAGGTCTCATTCTCAGCAGCGACATACGAGACCCGACTTTCTCGGTTCGCACCGGCACACAAACAAACTTTACTATGGCCTTGATTGATTGATATACAAGGTTTAACATCCCAAAACATGCATATGAATATGAGAGGAGCCGTAGTCTAGAGCTCTGCAGTTTTCGACCACCTAGGGTTCTTTATATTGCATTCATATCTGAGCACACTGCCTACAGCATTTTTGCCTCCATCGAAAGTGCAGCTGCTGCAGCCGGGATTCGATCCTACTGGCGGGTCAGCAGCCACTGGACCACCGCGGCGGGGCCAACATGGAATCACTATGCACGAGTGAGAATCGCTTCATAACGCTGCTGAGAAAGAAAATGAAGCAGCTGATACTTTAGAATTTTGGAATAAAGTTTCTAGCTCTGCTCAGCTATGCTTTTTAAATTTCACTACAATAAAACTTATGCTATAATGAAATTTTTTCGTGCACTGTCAATTTTATTTTAGCAAGCTTGACTGTATTCCTTTTGTTTTTGGCTGAGGCCTCAAGTACAAGAAGGCTGACATTCTAGCGAAGCCGCCCCCTCCACTTGGCTAGTTTGAACTTGCTCAAGAAGGGTCTTGCATGAAAATTTTACTGTGTAGACTGTTAATTATGCTAATAGTCACTAATTTCGCACACTAAAAGACGGTGCTACAAGATGAATGACTGAGTAGACACACTGGATTTTATAGAATAGCAAAATCCAGTGCAACATACCATTCAAAATTTCGCACAAATGTCTTCAAGGAGTGCACTGTGAGGAGGCAGAGAAGGCCGAACCACAGGAAATTCTTGGTCAGCCGCCTGCACAGAGGAAAAATAAGGTGCGACAATATTCAGCTGCAGCAGTCAAGTAGACACACCAGAACACCATGCACGTTTAATCCATTCATAAGAACTGGGATGACGTGCTAGCTTTTATCACGTATGCGTACAATACGGCGAAACATGAAACAACGAACTTTAGCCCATTATATTTGTTGTACGCCAGATTGCCACTAAGCCCTCTGGACACTTTTTTACACTTCATTCTCCACAATGACGATTCTGTATCGAACACCTTGTGCCTCGCGGAAGAAACCCGTCGAATCGCTAATCTTCGGACTCTGGCCTCTCAACGTCGTTCGAAGGAAGGCTACGACGACCCTCACGAACCAGTATCATTAAAAAAACGTAACTTGGTGTTGCTTTTGACACCACAATGCAAGCGTGGATTATGTCGAAAGCTTCTGCCCCGATATTCAGGCCTATTTGTAGTTTTGGAGCGTCCAAGCCAGCTCACTTACGTAATGACTCGTCTTCAGTCCCATGGTCGACGATTGAGCAGAACGCAGCTCACTCACATTGCTCGCCTGACCCCTTTCTACCCTTCATGGGCATCATAACTCGTCCTATGGGCTTTGTCTGCTTGCGGGGGAATGTAACGAACATGTGAAAGGCAGAGAAAAGAAAGGGAGGAAGACGAAAAGGCTTGGCAAGGTCGCAGTGCGCTACCGCGAATGACCATCGCTTACCTCTTGTAAATAAAACCTTTTCATCACAACTCACTTTAACAATACGTTTGTCACGAAGCAAAGTGGTTGTACTGTAATCATTCTAAGTAAAAGTCAACTTTCCTTCAGTATTTTCAAGCTGCCTCGACACCATCTTTCCAATACTCTTGTGCCAGAAGGACTGGACACAACACCTCAACCTCTAGAACCGCTGATATATCTCTACAGAGTTTATTACCATTTCGTGATTTGTCATAATGAGAGTTATTTTTTTATTTGGCAGTTTTATCAATTATTCACTGACTCGCATGATGATGATCAGTGGTAAAACACTATATACAATTCAGATTATCTTTCTGAATAGCTCGTACAACAAGCTGAAAGAAGGTTGATCGGTCTTTGTGGATGAATGGTGCAACAGATCACGTAGTGCGTTGATGAAGTCATTTCGTATATGCGCATGATCAGATGTTAGTAGAAGAAAATGAATTATGTGAGGATGGTTGTTACGTACTCACATGACGATAAACGTGATGATCTTTAGCGAACTATGCTTTATAAAAAAAACAACTAAAAGCACGAAAACAGCGAAGTAACCAGACAGGACAAGTGCTGCACTAACAACTAAATATTTATTAAAAAAAGCTCCAACATGCATGAACCATCAGTACATGCATAAATAGGCTATGTGAGCCTAGTAACATTGCACATTCAATAGTACAAAGTCATGAATTAGGCATGTCAAGGTGTTGCAAACAGCACAGTTTCACAAAACAGCAAAATATCAATGTCACGTGCATCCGTTAGATAGAAACTGAGCATTAACACCACATATGTCATTTTGGCTTTTTTATTATTTCAAAAGGATTCGCAACTTTCATGTTTAATCTTATATCTCAATTCCATTTTTATGGCACTTTGATTTGAAATCAGGGGTGCTGCTACAGCCTTTGCAGCGCATACATAAGTGAGTTTAGAAATTTCCTTGTCATGTTGCTGTGTCCACAAAGATCAGCAGGGCCGATCAGCTTCAATGACAGGTTGCATAAACACCGCATTCTACTCCCTGCAGGTATACTAGTGGAAACTCACCTCTGCACTTCAATGGCACTGCGTCCCTGATTTCAAATCAATAAGCGCCATTGGCAAATGAATAAAAAATAAGCTTGAAAGTAAAGTAGTTAAAATCTTCAAAATAAAACAAAACATGGCAAAGGGTCATGTATACATCATTCATCAGTTCTCCTTACAAATAAAGAATTCATGTGGCTACATAGTTATTTCATGATGGCGTCGATACTTTAGTGTTTCATGAAAATGTGCTGTTTGTAACACCTCCACACCTATGCACTGTTAGTTGTGCAACTGTGAAATCACTCAAATAGCTTATTTATGCTCATATTGCTGGGCTGTGTGTGGGTGGGCTTTGTGCAATAAACATTGTGTTTGAACCAGCGCTTGTTCTGTGCGGTTGTTCTCCTTTGTTGTCTTTGTGTCTTTTGTTGGATTTCTCTTCCGACTATTGTGAAGCAACTTGCATAGCCATCTGCCTTAGTGACGTCCTGTTTCAAACACTGTTGTGACAAATCGGCATCTAGATCTAGTTGGTCGAATTTAGACAGTGACCGAAAATGGACGAAGTAACGCGCAGATTACTCGGTTTGATTTTCTGGTGAGTGCATGACAAAGCGGAGGAAATGAAACACAGGCTATTACACTCCCACACTTTAGTGTTTTGTCCGCATGCATTGATGTTCTGTGCAGCACTTCACACGAAGTGTATGGTGATCCTGATCTCGCCATATTGTCAAGCTTGCTGAACCTGCCAATAGCATCGTTTATTTGATAGAGCATGTTTTATCTGTTGTGTTAATCCCTTTTTTTTTCTTGATTAAAGCTATGTTCCAATTTCTTAACTGACTATTTCTAAATATGTATGTCACAAGCAGCTGGCATATCTTGCTTGTTTAGACTGCTAAGCAATAGTATAAGCAATTGTTTCCATACGCACTGAAGTGCTTCTAGATTAACTAGCGCTGATCTTCTCCTTTGAACTGTAACTGTTCCTTCCCTAGCTTTCACAGTCGTATTGATTGGTATTCCAATACCTACTTTCCACTTTCCACGCCTTCTATTCATACTTATTCTGTGAAAGGGAGTATGTAGACTCGACTAACGGCCAGAATGTGTTGGTATATAGTCCTCGCCAAACACCGTCGTTGGCACTGTCACTAACCTGTATTTGCTTAACTACAGTGAGCTTGAAAGTAGCTTAAAATAACGTATATTTTGACTTCAGTACTACCTTTCTACGTTATTAGGAGCACTGAGCAAGTTTTTCTGGTACAATTATTTAACTGTAGCTGGCAAGCGAATCAATTGCGATGCATTTTCTAGAGAGCAGAATTAAGAAAGATTTGACGATTTACTGGTGACAGAATAAATTGCAAAAGAAAAGCAGGTTTACTAAAGAAATCAATCGGCTTCTATGGAGTCGTAGAGTTGTCGAAAGTAAAAGTATAAGGTCTATCGGGTATGCACATTTGTTGCTAATAAGAATATAGTTAGGAAACAAAAACACGGTAGGACAAGATTTATAGCAAGCTTTATAACAAGTCTCTCGCGTGGCGGCAGAGTACTCTACCGCAAAGCTGCGTTGAAGCTTTGAGCCTGAGTTGCAAACTGACCCTATGCAGGCTTCATATTGGGTAATGATTTGCATTAACATGCATAATAAATCATTTTAGAACACTAAATTAACAACTATGCGTCACACAACCCGAATTGCAAAAAGAGTGGGTTGTTAAGCTATAACGCATCTCAAAAGCCTCAAGCATAATCTGTCATTGCGTTATATTAAATGAGACTAATTGGAATAATTTCCTGTACTGTCAAGATCAATGAATGTTGCATTTCACCAGGGTAATGTGAATACTGAATGTTCCCGGTCGTATCAGGTCAAGAATTCCAAAAAATGTGCGAATTGTGAATTTCAGAAGGCAAAAAGAGGTTGATATTGTTCGCTCTGCACTTTTCAGCACATGTTGAGCAAGAACATTGCTTTTTTTTACCATGTTATCTAGATACACTTTGTCGGAAATCAGGTATAAAGGTAGCCATAAAGCACTGGAAACAGCGCAAGATGGACGCAAGCCAAGTATGTCGATGTACAGCAAGGCAGCCATGTAGCCTGCAAAAACAGAGTGCGACTTTGCCGCATAGCTGTGGTTGCTAGCCAGGCAAAATGGCGGATTTATGCGCTACACTGCTCCCGTAGGGAGCACATACAGAGACTCTGCACTGCGTAAGATAAGGGTGTCATCTACAAGTAATTTGAGGAAAAGAAGTTTTTTTAGAATGCAAAGCCCTTGGTAGGTGGCAGAACCATGTAGTTTCAGTGAAGTGTAGGAAGCTGCCACTTTTTCGTTTAAAACGTCGCATTGTCGGTGCAGTGTAATAGGCACCGACCGCAGTCCTTAAAATTATGTATCTATGCATTTTTTAAATGAAGGCACACACTACCTAACATTCCAGAATTGATGTTGCACCCAGATATGCGTAATATTGAATTTTTGATTAAGTGTTCACAAGTATGAACGCAAGCAAGATGGCTGGTCCTTCAGCAAGGTGTTAAACTTTCACTTTGGTGGCTGAATCTATTGACAAGCAGACAAAAAGACAGAATGAAAGACAGACAGACACCCAGACCAGAATTCCTGTGTTGAAGTATCACAAACTATCTCACAACCTCGTCACAATGGGCAAACTATCTCATCGCAGTACCTCCAGCGTTACATCCAGAAGTTCTTGATGCTCTACATGATGACCCAACAGCTGGATACCTCAGATTTTCCCATACACTAGGGAGAACACAGGAACAGTAGTGGTGCCCCCGTCTCACTTCCGACGTCAGCCACTACGTAAAAACCTACTGAGATTGCCAACGAAGGAAGGCACCGAACTTCTGCAGCACATCAAGCCACGCCGTCTTTCCAGAAAATCGGCGCGGACCTACTGAAATTGTCCCCGGCATCAAATTCTGGAAAAAAATGGATTGCCATAGCTACTAACTACCTCACCAGCTACAATGAGATGAAGGCACTACCTAAAAGCAGTCCTGCCAAGGTAGCAAAGTTCTTCATCGAGAACATCGTCCTGCGTGATGGTGCCCCAGAGGTCCTCATTATTGACAGAGCTACAACCTTCCCTGCGGACCTAACTCGGGTTATACTGAGGTACAGCCAGACAAGTCACCGCCAGACGACGGCCTTCCTACCACACACCAATGGCCTCACCAAGCGTCTGATCAAGGCCATTTTTGAAAAAAAAAAAAAAAAACAGGCCAATGACCAATGTCAAAACAAATAAAGAATGACGTTTCTGGATTCGTATGGATCTATTGTTCACAATGGAATGATGGCTGAGCAACAGGTTTTTATATAACGTTGAGTGCATGATTCATAGTAGGAAAGTACATCTAGTTTAGTGTGAATGATGATCTACTGATTGTGTTGCTTGTTGTCCGAATGATTAGTGATTCGAGGTTGAGCCATGTCAAATTTTTCTTCGTAGCCATGATGCGTTCGTTGTCCCAGTTTATTTCGTGGCCCGTCTGCTCACCATACTCTGTGAGTGCATTTGTTACTGTGTGGCCCTCGGTGATGTCATTCTTATGTTTCTTTAGACGCCTGCAGAAATTGCCACTTTAGCATATGTGCTCCGATACACATAGGCGCATGAGATCTTGTAGACCACACCAGGATCACACCATGTTTTTTCAATATTGCCATTACCTGACCAGACGGTATTCTGTCGAACCCTTGACTACACTCAACAAGACCATAGCCGACATGCGGGCCATGGACGTCAACATCGAACACAAGACGTGAGACGCCATTCTTCCATACGTGCACTTCGCACACAAAAAGGCGCCGTAGGAAATGACGCAGATGTCGCCATTCAAATGGGTCCATAGGAGAAACCCGGCTATGACACTGGATGCCATGCTGCCGAAGGTCACTGACGAAGAAAACCTCGTCATGACTGTGTCCCTTCAGCATGCCAAAGAAGCCCGACTACAGACCCGCCTCAACATACAGAACTAACAGACAACCAACAGTTGTTGTTACAACCTTTGACAACACTTCATGGAATACCAACTCAATGGCCGTGTTTGAGAGTGGACGTAGATACGTTGATGTGGACTGACTGAAAAACTTCCATGATGGTACTTCGAACCATACAGGGTACAGGGCTCAGCGCACCTATGTGAAATAAAATCAAGAATATTCAAAAACTTTTAAGGAGCTAACCATTACATTTCAAGGACCTAAAATAACACTTGAAACCGCAGTAAATGACAGCACCACAATTTGCAGCATAAACATTTGTAGTTTATTTTGTTTGTATAGTTAGCACCATGAACGCACTCAAGTTACCATGAACTGTGGTCGCTTTTGTATTCTCAATGTGTTTCGTACTTTTCATGTGACTTTTAAGGGCAGACTCCCTCATTGATAACACGTCAAAGCTCTTCATACCTAGAAAGACTTTGCCTGATGCGAGTTTAATGTATCCGGTGCAATCCACTAAGCAGCAATGCATGACCAAGACGGCTGGAATTTGCACTTGCCAGGCATAGTTCCACCATAAGCGATGCGACTGCGGATATCCGCGAACACTTGCACAGTCTCCACAAAAAAGCCAGGCTTAGCTTCGCTGCTGCTACGACCACGCAAACGCTACCACAACTACAGTGTACTAGAAGAGTATACAGTGTACTACAACACTGCACTATGGCTAGAGAAACGAATTGAATGGTTTGTTGGCTTGAGAGCACATAGTTGCCAGGTATGCAAAAAAAGTCCAATAAATTATGGCCTAGGAACTTCGATTGATGAAATTCAAGGACTTTTAAGGACCTCAAACAAGTTCAAGGGTTTTTAAGACCTTGAAAATGTGATTTCCAAATTCAAAGGTTTAGAAGATTTCAAAGATTTCTGTGAACCCTGAGGTATTTCGACAACTCAGCCCATTGGACTACAAGGTTGTCCTTGACACCATTACGAACTCTTAACAGCACCGTGCGCGACCTGAAGTCTTTCATGCCATGTGCTTCAAGCCGTTTCATGCGGGTTAACTAAGCTTGTGCGAATAGTGAATTTTAGATTCAAAGCGAATAGTAATTTGGGTCTAATAATTTGGTAATCGAATTGAAACAGTAAGTTAAATATATATATATATATATATATATATATATATATATATATATATATATATATATATATATATATATATATACACAGTCGAGCCGCTTATAACGAACCTGAGCATGGTGCGGCATCCGTTCTCTGTATCCCGAAGTTCGTAGTAAATGAAACACAGCTTTTAAAAAAAGTTGCGAGTGAAAACACAAACTTTTTTTGCCCCAAAAAGTCCGTCATGCACGTGTTTCGAAGAGCAGAAGCAATAAGCGTGGTCTCTAGTTCATTTAAAACTGGAGGGTGCTTGTTCGCCAAGGCCCATCGCATAAGCTGCATGAGGCACTAGGTTCCAAAGTTTCGTCGTTCTCGCAATCCGATTTCTCCAAATCGCTCTCAGCCACGTACTCCATTCACAATGCCCAAATCCGTGCACGGTTCCGCAGTGTCGACACCACCATCGGCCGTAATTAAACCAACGCAACAGATGTGCCACCCGCTCTCCCAGGTCGGAGTCGATGACGCGCTGCCACAAATCGCCGCCGCAGTTCGGAAGCTTCACGCTCGCATCAGGCCCGACGTCAACGAAGTCGGCCTTGCGAAAACGCGCGCATGTAGTTGTCACCACCGCCCACTAAATATTCACCATCTCCAAAGCTGAATACCGGGACGCCTGAAGCGGCAAGTTGGCTGCCAGGTGGTCAAGAGCTATAAGCAAGCGCTCCGCAACGTGGCACCTAACGCGCCGATCACGCTCAAGCCAAACGGTCACAGTTTCAACGTTTTGTTGAGTGGCACAAAAAAGCGGGCTAGTCCTCCTGTCGGTCATCATGACCACACACGCACACCAAGAGCGAGCAAGACGTGCACACACGACACACATGCTAGAGCGCGTGGAATAGCTCTAGGCCCGTTTCCAGTCAGAAAACGAAACTAATTCAAGCCAGCGTGGCGAGCGTGGCGGAGTAGCTGAGACAGGTGAAGGGGTTGTGAACAAGAGAGGGAGCAGACCTCCGAGAGAAGGGCAAGGAGTTGCGATAAAGAGAGGGGAGGATGCGGCGGGAGGGGGACTTTGAAAACCAAAACACACGGGAAGGAGGCAGGTTGGATAGCTTGCTTGAAAGGTCCGCAAAACTTGCACGTAGAAAACCTTGGAAAGAGTGCATGGCTGCCTGAAACGGCGCGCGCGGCGATGTTTGAAGAATCGGCGGTCGTTGTCGAAAAATCGTTTCCTTGCGCCAGCGGGTTTGCGTGGCCTCACGAACTTCGATATTTCGCGATTCGCTCGGCACAAATTAGCAGTCGTTTTCGCGTTTCCGCATGCGCGCAGAAAGCATGCTGAGCCGAGTGCGAAGTGAGCGAAAACAAGTCCTAAACACGAAACTAATCGCAAGTTATTAGAGTCGGTGGGGTAGCGTACACGCTTGCACTTTACGAAGACTATCGGATACAGTCGGTGGCCGACGATGTTGGCAAATGGTCTGGTCACTCCAGGCCGGCGACGCTGACAGTACCAGCGGTCAAAAACAGGGTTGATGGCTGACTGGTCTTCAAAAGATCGGTGGCGGTGTGAAAACAAGGGCCTCGTCTGGCGATGCGGGGTACTCAGGGTAGCGGGGAGGGGGGGGGGACAAACGACGGAGGGGTGCGGGTGCGTAACAAAAAGCGGTCCGAGAGAGTGGCAACTAGAGGGGTGCGGAGACACGGTTGGCGTTTAACAATAAGAATGTATGGGCACCTCGCCGAAGCCTGATCGGTGGTCGAAATCGGTTTCCGAAGAAGTCGGCAGACCCCTGACTCCGTTCGCTGTGACCGATCAGCAGCGTTCAAAGACGTTCGTTGTAAGTGCGAATTTGTGCCATTGAACCAATGTATATATTGACGTTCACGCAGATATTGTTCGTTTTAAGCGATAGGTCGTGTTAAGTAGGGCCGTTATATGCGGGCTCGACTGTATATATATATATATATATATATATATATATATATATATATATATATATATATATATATATATATATATATATATATATATATATATATATATATATATATATATATATATATATATTGTGAGCATTGTTTATGCGTCCCACCCTTTCATCTGTACATACTCATCATCACTAGTCAAGCTTAGGTTGTGGGGCACATACTGGTGGTAGTGGTTAGCAGATGAGAAAAGACACCTAATTTCTGCAACCCGGTCGGGAGCACGGCGCAGTGCCTGTGGGGAAGGGAAAAGGGAGAAAAGTGGAAAGAAGAGGAAAGATTAATTGAGCAGTGGAACGGTCGTCATCAACAGAAGCAGCAGTCCAGAAGCAAGGATAGGGGTGGCAAGCGGCCCATCCTCAGCTGTAGGGGGCACATACTCGAGACAATAAAGGAGATATAGGAGAGTCTTGAGGGTACTGGACGCCATCTTACAAGTGGTGGAGGCGCTGCCCGATTCCTGCGTCCTCTCGTACTCTCGGACAACCCCAGCGTCTTCTAGAAAACATCCCTGGAGCTCCGTTCAGACCGCCGCTTAAACGACCTGGGTTCGGTAATGTCGCAAGCCGACTAGCCCAGCGCAACAGCTGCGCCACCGCTCCCACCACCAAGAAACCCTTCTCACCTGGTCACCAGCCCTCAAAAGGATCCTCCGCTGTTCGCAGGGCTTCCGGGTGAGGACGTGGAAGACTGGCTCGAGGAGTATGACCGTGTGAGTGCGCAAAGCCTGGCCTCGACGACAATATCACCAGTTCCGAGCTCATATCCTGTGGCCATGCCAACTTATGCTGAAGTTGCTGCTAGGACACCTGCACCCCAGCAAAGCCCAATACAGCTACCAGCGGCCGAATCGCATGGTCCGCTCAACTTTCTCGCACCGTGACCATCTTCCCAGCCTTCCAACGACTGGCGCACTTCGCGGCCGACTTGCTTCTATTGTGGCATCCGTGGTCACATTTCAAGGTTTTGCCAACGCCGTCAGCAAGACGAAAGACGAAGCTACGATGACTTTGAACGGGGCGTCTTCTACCCCAGCTGGACCACCCTATCGCCGACTGTATCACAACAGCACACGTCGGTCGCCGTCTCCGCACAACTTTGGCTCAGTTGGCAGTTCCCGTTTCTCACGTCGTCGCTCACCTTCACCGATGCGGCGTTCCTCTTCCCCTCCCCGACCTTCTACTTCAATTCCTGACCGCCAACTGGAAAACTAAACAGTGTAGCTTCGGGAGGGAAAGCTGCATCTCTTGAACTGCGTCAAACTCCTCCGGACCACCCATCGAATGTTTTATTAGTGTACGTTGAAGGTATACAGACAGAGGCACTGGTAGACAAAGGCGCATCACTTTCCGTAATTCGTGCAAACTTTTGTGCCCGCTTGAAAAAAGTTAGCACGCCATACTATGGCCCTCCCCTACGTTGCGCAGATGGACTCCCTATTCAGCCTTCAAGTGTTTGCACAGTCCGCGTTTTCATAGATGGCATCCTTCACCACATTCAGTTTCTAGTACTTCCTTGGTGCACTCACACAGTAATTTTAGGATGGGAATTTCTTTCTTCGGCATCAGCTTTCATATCGTGTCGTCAGCGAGTAAATGAAATGTCAGCTACTGAGAGTTCATCCGATGTCGATCCATACAGCTTCCGTTTCGTTGCTGCCGCTGATTGTTTCATTTCGCCAGAAGATGAACAAATTCTCACGATCACTTCGGATACTATAGTTAACGGTGACGTGTTCACAGCCCCATCAGTTCACTCCAAACCTGCGGGGCTTACCATAGCACCTGGCCGTGTGCGGTTTAAGGGGGACATGGGTCTTTAAAAATTTTGTTTTCTGTTTTTGGCTCAATCTTGACCAAACCTCACCATCTTAGACAGTTTTTCATGCTGATTTCAAATATGCAATTGTTTCTGAAATAGCTTCAGTGGATAAAAAGATATTAACATCTGTAATTTAATTATTTATGCACTTCATTGGGGGCTTTTTGGCAACTTAATCATGCCAGATCCAAAAAATAAATGCATAGCCCCAATGCTGAGGGCTTTCTGTATGGGGTGATGCTATTTTTATTAATTTTTAGGCATTATATAGATAAGAAAACAGACCAGCACTTACAATGGATATTCTGTTCAATTTTCGCTCATTACTATCCATAATTGTAATTAACAGTATGCTTCTAGAGTAATCAAAATAGCATCACCCCATAGGTAATGTTATTACAAATAAAATGATACCAAGTTTGTCATTCTCAATCAACAGTAACATATAAGAAAAACCCCTAAGGTTTAGTGTGGTGCACAAAAACATCAAACTGAGAAAAACGCATTTAAAGTTTCTAATAACTGTAACTTTTGCTAAAGTGAAGCTAGAGCAATAAAAATGGCACCGTTGTGTAGCTCTACATTATGTGAGTATGGCTGTACCAATTGTGTCAATGCACCTTCCCAAAATATTTGCCACAGCTCATTTAAAAACTGTGTACTGGCCGTTGAATCAGTATAAGGAACCCAGTCTACAACTTTGTGGCTGTTCTAGTGCACTGAAAACCAAAGGAAGACATGTTATATATAAAAACATCGCCATTTTATACATAAAACACTATTTCAAGTAAAACACATTTTTGTCCCAGACATCCTTACAATTCTACAGCATGCCAGGGCTGTATGCAGTGTCGCTTGCAGGCTTATGTCGCTTTGCAAGTGTTGCCTTTGTTGAACTGCTCTGCAGGTGCTCCCTCCGCGATTTGTGAAGCCTGGTTTTATCCTGTTCAAGGCTACGACGCATGAAGAGATTTCCTGCACTGTAGCCTAGCTTCTCAGCAATTGCTTCATTGCTCTTCGTGGCCCCCTCATTAAAGCGGCTTATGGCTTCAGCCACTGCTCTTTTTACGCTGCGCAGTGAGGCATGGGTGGTCTTGGGAACTTGTTGCCAAATTGTAGCGTGTAAGCTCTCACTAAGATTCTGGGTGATCCCATCAGTGCACCTTGAATGGTTCCAGTAGTGCCGGATGACGATCCGCTGACGTGATGATCCGACGAAGTGCTGCAGCTGGGCCGAATTAGAGTGCACCGCTTCGGCAGGCATTCACGCCAGCGAATCGTCGTCTGAATGTGCTGCCTCGGCAATAACAGGCACTTGCGCCAGCGAGTTGTCGTCTGAATGTGCTGCCTCCGCAATAACAGGCATTTCCGACAGCCCGTTCTCGTCAGAATGCGCTGCCTCGGCCATCTCCGGCGTTCTCGGCGGCGCGCAGGCTGCTCGCTTTCGTTTCCCGCCGAAAGCTTGACGAGTGTTCTTCTTCAGGCGAGCTTCCCAAGCCATGCCGGCGAAATGCAGAAAGACGTATACGTCGGCGACGTCGGTACACGAGCGGGTAGCAGACGAGATAACACGCACGAGAGCAGGCGCCGACGGCGCAAAACCAAACAAACAAAAAAAAGAGCGAGCAACCGTGGTCGCGCCGCCGCGCCAGCCAATAATAAGCGCGAGACGGGGGGGCTCGCCGGCGCGCGCGCGCTCTAGCCAATCAGCGGTCCGGCAGACGGCTTCGCAAAACGGGGGAGGGCAGTCGTTCTGTTGGAGCTACGCCATTTTGAGAGCCCGCAAAACTCGCACAAATGAACCAGCTTCAAAACAAGCTCAAGATGGCGCCGATCCGCCGGCTGCTTCGCTGGCGGCGCACGCGGGAAGTTCGAACAAATTTTCTGTTTTGCGGGTTGTTTTGCGACTCCCGTGATGGTTTGAAAATAGATTTTAACGTATTTTTTTATCGAATTTAGCGTTAATAATTTGAGGAGAGGTGCTTATAGGTTCAAAGATTCGAAAAATGCGTTTTTCTCAAAATCAATTTTTTGGCCATTTTTTACTTTTCTAAGACCCGCGTCCCCCCTTAACGACAGTAAAGCATTGGTCACCGCCTTTAACTCAACTTCATCGCCAGTGATGCTGCCCCAAGGCACTGCTGTGAGCTGCTTCGCTGACAGCGAGCCTTTCTCGCTGGTTACCCTTCACACAGAATCAACACCTTAGTCTGCTACAACTGATATGAAGGCTACCACTGTTGCTTTAAATGACACCATAAGTCCTCACCTCACTGCCGAGCAAAAGAGAGACTTCTTAGACCTTCTCCAAAAGCACAGCCTTTTGTTTGACGTACATTCCAAAGTTCTGGGCCACACCTCCGTTGCAGAGCACAGCATCGAAACTGAAGGCAGCTCCATTGTGTGCCGCCGCCCATACCGTCTGTCTTCGGCGGAACGGCAAATCATTGAGGAAAACGTCACCGATATGCTCAAACGGGATATTAATCGACCTTCATCCAGCTCTTGGTCGTCTCCTGTGGTGTTGGTCCGGAAAAAGGATGGCTCTGTCCGCTTTTGTGTTGATTACAGAGCGCTCAATAAGATCACTAAAAGAGACGTATATCTGTTGCCACGCATAGATGATGCCCTGGACTCCCTACAAGGCACAGAATATTTCTCCAGCCTCGACCTCCGATCCGGGTATTGTCAAATACTTATGCGCGAAGCAGACAAGCAGAAAACAGCGTTTGCGACGCCTGACGGGCTTTACAAATTTAACGTCATGCCTTTTGGCTTATGCAACGCTTCCAGCAACATTCGAGCGCATGATAGATACCGTCTTACGTGGTCTCAAATGGAAAACCTGTTTATGTTACTTAGACGACATCTTAATTTATTCTTCGACTTTTCCTCAGCACCTTAAGCGTTTGGACGAAGTTCTAATGTGCATTTCGAATGCTGGTCTACAGCTCAATACAAAGAAGTGCCACTTCGCCAGCACAAGCATCAAAGTATTGGGTCACCTTGTCAGCAAAGATGGCGTTCGACCCGACCCCGACAAGGTTGCTGCCGTAATTAGTATTCCACGTCCGGGCAATCAAAAACAACTGCGAAGTTTCGTGGGCCTGGCGTCTTACTTCCGTCACTTCATCCGTCACTTTGCTGCCATTGCGGGGCCGTTACACAAGCTTCTGACGCCAGGAACGGCTTTCACGTGAACTGACGAGTGCGAGTGTGCTTTCCAAGCCCTTAAGCGTGCTCTGACATCAGACCCAGTTCTCCGTCACTTCGATAAGAGTGCACCCACTTTCCTGCACACAGATGCCAGTGGACACGGAATCGGTGCTGTCCTCCTCCAGCGCGATGAAACATCACGTGAGCGAGTAGTTGCGTATGCCAGACGCGCACTAACACCTGCAGAGCAGAACTACTCGATAACAGAGCAGGAATGTCTCGCTGTCGTTTGGGCCATCCAGAAATTTCGACCTTATCTGTATAGACGCCACTTCACTGTGATCACCGACCACCAAGCCCTATGCTGGTTGTCCTCGCTGAAGAATTTGTCTGGGCGTCTCGGTCGCTGGATACTGCGTTTGCAAGAGTACACTTTTGACGCTGTGTACAGGTCTGGCAAACAGCATCAAGATGCTGACGCTCTCTCTCGCTGCCCTCTGCCACTTTCATCTCCAACCACGAATCCTCAATGCCCCTCAGGTGATCAAGCGGCTTCCTCTTCACCCACGTTATCACCCCTGGCAGTTGCTGGGTCACTATCTTTAAACGGCAGTGCCCAGTTTGCCGCGTGCCAACGTGACGGCCCTACTGTAACCGCATCATCGGATACTTGAATGGCTCGTCTTCTCCACCTAATGCCAGACTACGTCGTCAGCTACGGCAGTTCAAGCTAGAGAATAACGTCCTGCAGCGTTATACTTACAATGCGGATGGGCATCTGCCAGTACTTCCCCGTTCGCTGCGAAAACAAGTTCTCGAAGCATTGCATGACGACCCATCAGCTGGACACTTAGGATTCCAAAAGACCTACAACCCCGTTAGGAGCCGTTTCTTCTGGCCTGGTCTTCCTACCTTTGTGGCTAATTATGTCGCTTCTTGCACACTTTGTCAACGCCGGAAAGGACCAACTTCAGCTCCTGCTGGCCTATTACAACCCATTCCATGTCCCGATACACCTTTTGTCGTTGTCGGAATATACCTCATCGAACACTTCCCGTAACGCCAGCGGGCAACCGCTGGACCGTCACAGTCGTCGACCACCTCACACGATACGCGGAGACCGCTCCTCTATGTACTAGCTCTGCCTCAGACGTTGCCGCCTTCTTTTTAGAAGCGATTGTGTTGCGTCATGGTGCACCTCGCGCGTTGTTGAGTGACCGAGGCAAGGCCTTCCTGTCAACAATTCTCGACGAAATCCTAAAAACTTGTGGCACAGTTCATAAGACCACATCCGCTTACCACCCGCAGACAAATGGCCGGACAGAGCGATTCCACCAGACTCTAATCGACATAATATCCATGTACATCAGACCGAACCACGATAACTGGGACAAAATCTTGCCGTTCGTAACATTTGCACACAATACCGCTGTTCAATGAACCACCGGGTATTCACCTTTCTTCCTCGTCTATGGTCGTGCGCCGACATTCACAATTGATGCCTCTTTCTTCAATGTAACGACAAAAACGTCCACGACTACACCAGAACATTTCGTTTCCAGGCTCGCTGAGGCATGGCAACCTGCTCAACTCAACACGGAGGCCAGTAAACAGGACCGCAAGCAACGCTATGACAGCTTCTCTCGAGACGTCACTTTCCGTCCTGGAGATGAAGTATTACTTTGGACGCCTGTTCGCACTCCAGGATTGTGTGAAAAGTTTCAGTTACGCTTTCTCAGACCTTACGTTATTTCTGAACGGACGTCTCCTGTCAATTACCTTGTTACTCCCTTCGAGGGTTCCTCGGACCGTCGTTACCGTGCCTCCTAGATAGTCCGCGTTTCACGTCTTAATCTTAAACGCTTTGTTCGCCGTACATTTCCCGCCTAAATCTCGGCCGGGCCGGCCGCTCAAGTGCGTGGGGAAAATAAGTGTGAGCATTGTTTATGCGTCCCACCCTTTCATCTGTACATACTCATCATCACTAGTCAAGCTTAGGTCGTGGGGCACATACTCGAGACAATAAAGAAGAGTCTCGAGGGTACTGGACGCCATATTACAATAATATATATATATATATATATATATATATATGAGACCTAACAGACAATAATGCCAAGGAATGTATAGATGAAGTTATTAGAACAAATGGAATGTAAATAAGAAGAAAAAAAAAGTGGGTGAAAAAATAACCAGCCGTGAGCAGGAATGATCGGTTATTTTTTCACCCACTTTTCTTTCTTCTTATTTACATTCCATTCGTTCTAATAACTTCCCCTATACATTCCTTGAGATTATTGTCTGTTATATCTCATTAATATTGTGTCAAAACACGGAAAAACGAGCCCTTAGGTATACACTTCCTTCCCTTATATATAAATATATATATATTGACCTAACTCACCTGCACAATATTTTTTTAGAACTGAAATAAGATCTCTGTGCATATATATGCCATTTCTATTTTTGTTCAAAAGAAGTCTAAACAAGAACTTTGAGTAGTAACATAGTCACAAGAGTTTCATAGAAAGCAAAGGATAACCTGTAAAATATGTAACATTTTAAAGTTTACTACACTTTGAGCATAAAGAACAGCATAAGATGCTTTCGAACATAAAAAAAATAGAAATTGACTTTATGCTAACATGTTAATTTAAAAAGGCCATGCAACACTTTTTCAAGTAGCCATGAAATCGATTCACTAAAGGAGCTTATTGCCTCATTAATTCACCGCCGGGAAACTTTTTAGAATTTGTTCGGTTGGAGCGGAGTTGCAAAGATTTTTCACATGCTGCAATTTCATTTTACCTTTTCTCGTCCCGACGAAAACACTGGAAGCTAAGCAGAGAGGGATGGCATGTGGAAAGGAAATGCGTCACGCATGACTCGTGACTTTAAAAACTTTTTGCTCTTTTTTTTTTTTCGAATATGTGGCTTTTCAGTGCAATCGCGCATGCACGCGTCTATAAGTCACGGCCGTCCACAGAGGCCCCATTAACGAACGCGCACGCCATGCTCAAATAAGCTAATGGCAGATAAAATGGCTGTGACGAGCAATTTTTAGACTTGTAACATCATTTCTCGGAAGAAAATTTTAGCTGACTTTGAAAATTTATTGTGCGTTGCAGGCAGGGTGGTGCGCTATAATAATTGGCTGGCAAGTTCTTGGTAGCCTCATCTACAGATATGTTGCATTTGCTGGCCAGGCTCAAAAACTGTTGCAGAGCCCCTTTAACTTAGAAGTGGGGCTTTGTGGCAATGCAGATTTCCCCCTGGATAAGGTGCTTTCACGGTTTAGCACTTGTACACTGCACTGAAACCCCTTTTACAAAAGGGTACATGCAGTGTAATATAAACCTCAATAAAACTTGTTGTTGGGTTAGTTGGTTATTCGTCATGTTGCAAGACATTTAGTGCAACCTTGACTCTCCCATACACTCACACATTCACCTGAGTAACACAGAAGACACTCAGTGCCTTGGCGCTGAGTGTCCTGTGTGTTACTTGGGTGCATGTGTGAGTGTATGGGAGAGTGTTTACGAGAGTCAAAGTTGCACTATATGTCTTACAATATAATATACACTATTTGTTCATTGGGAATACTTCGAGATTTCCAAAAATATAGATTAACATTGAAGCAAATTCAAATACTCTACTAATTGCTCGAATATTCAAAGCATTTGAATATACGCACAAGCCTAACATCAACAAACCAAAGGACTTAGGTTTTCTTTATTATTGTACTTTCATCATTAGTCAAAGCATCAAGACGATGCCTTCTTACAAAGGGGCAAAGCCACACTCCTTTGTCAAGTTTTGTTATCTCCACCATCAAACATGTGAGTGCTGCCTTGAGCACTGCGCCGATGAATTAGGAATCACGAAGATAACCACAGAACGTTACGTTGCGATTATGCGCACATCCTAAACATTAGCGATTCTTATGGAACATTGGTGACCGCTAGCTATAACACTGGAACATTCAGTGACATGTATATAAATGCGGACGTGCGTCACCACTTGTCAGTTCATGGATGGCCAATGCTGAGTTCGCCACAATCAGTGCCTTTGTCTATTGCTGTAATCTGTTGTAATCTGACTGTAAGCCAAATCAGCAGTTTCATCTTGACTCCCACTCTGCGCTCTTCGTTAAGGTCACGACCTTGTGACAAAAATGTTAGAAAAACTTTTTTTATCTGCAGAACAAAATTATACAGGCAACACTTGCTGCAAACAGTGGTTGATGAGTGTGATAGCAGTCAGTTAAAGCCGCGAATAAGCATGCCGTTTACTTTAGAAAACTACGCAATTACGAATGTTGAGATTCTCTTAAAGTCCTGTCCGATTTCTCGGCTGCCCAAAATTACAGACACGCCTGATTTCCTCTGACTCATCCGTGACACAATCAAGTTCTCAATAGAGTCAATGAATCAAAAAGTCTAAAATTTGAAGTGCTTATAGCCTTCGCCATATGATTTTCTGAACTGTAATTGAGGCAGACATCATTGCGGACAGGAGGAATGCTGTGCAAAAATAATAAGCGACTTTTGTGGACCAAAGTTTTGACTAACCAGGTAGAGCCGGCCAAGTCAGATTTTTAGATGCGAAGCAGCTCTTTGACTAGCCTGTGTAACAACGCTGTCCGTGCGTGTCTTCATGACAACAGGCTGCACGCGTTCCCCCTGCTACAGTTGTCGGAATGATGCCAAGTAGGTCAAGTAGACGCTGTGCGTTGACATCACTCTCTCCCTCACCCCCAGCAGCTGCCGGCTACTCCAAACACACCTAGGTGGTGCCACTCCTCCGCCCGCTGGCAACACACTTCTCATTCGCTTCACCCTCTGCACCGCCCACAACACTTTACCGCACGTTGAGTGGAAACACTCTTTTGGCTCGTTTATCTGCCATGAAACTTACACGAAATCCAACCCATCTCCCGTGTCTTTGCGTTTCAAAGGATTGTTTACTTGAGTGAAGGCTACACCGAGTTTTGCTTCATACCATTTTTCTGGCACCCACGACGACGCCAGTTTCAACCAGGTAAACAGCGTGCGCACCACTGCTTCGCATCTCATCATTTTTCCCTTCGAGGAGATAGTCCATAATTTTTTTTTCTTCTCTTTTCGTTTATTTTTTTTACGAATGGCATTTTTCAGAGCCACTGAAACGATCCATTCGCTGGCTTGCAACAAATCTCTTCTACTGCTCCTGCGATTCTCTCCATCACCTAGACACTTCTGTAAAAAAAAAAGTGCGTTTTCACGTGCATTCATTTTTCCAGACTGCCTGATTTTTCAGACATTTTGGTGACCCCTCAAGGGTCTGGGAAATTGGACGTCGGCTATAATACTATTAAATTGGGTAAGAGCAAAAGTTGATCGCAGCTGACCTTTAATACTAGTCGTAGACACTTGAAATTCGCTCACCTGCCGGCATAGTTCTGGAGCATGAGGTGCCAGCCATGTGCCACGAAGAGGCAGAATCCCATGCTAGGCATGTATAGGACACGTTCCGCTACCACAAATCCCACCGGGAAGAACAGGTTGGAAGCTGGCAGAAATGGAAACACCAGCAGGGACAGACTCTGCACACAGCAACACCCATTCATTACTACAATGCTCGCCTTGTAAACACAACATCACACGTAAATCAGGGTAGAATTTCTGGAGTACGTTCACATTGAAACCACATGCCCTTCAGGATAGTTCCGAAAAATTCAATAAGAAAGCAATGCTTCTTCTCTTGCTCAAATACCAGTAGCAATTGGTGCCATTATCGCATCAAGTATTTTGCGAAAACAATACACTCAAAGCCCAACAAAGAAGCGTCTGCCTACTGACCATGCTCTAGAAAATGCCCCCGAATCCCACTTGGAGGTGCGACAGCCTATGAACATTGCAAATATTCTGAAAGATTCAATATGCAGTCTTCGATAAGTTAAGATCCGCCAAAATCCTTGAAGGACTCTCAATCGTTTAGAAATTTGCACTAGGTGTACCAAGAAAAAGAAGCATGCTTTAATAGCGGCAGCATATTACACAGCAAAAGCAGCATGATATTCTTGCCATTGAATTTCTAGCAACAACCTAGCTAACATAAATGCTCATTTTAAAGCTAAATTCGAATGTATTAAAGATTTCCCGAATTTACTTGATGGTGACATCAGTCTGAAGAGGTAATCAACCTTCACGGGTACATTTATCACGTTTTTCAATTCCAGCCTAGCTGTACAATTGTAATGCTGGCGCCACTTCGATTCCCATGCATCCCTATATCAAACTTTTGCCAAAGCTTCAAGACCACTAAAATATTGAAGGATTATGGCTCTAGAATAAGAAATAGAAGAGGATGTGTATAGTGCTGACACTTTTTTGGTTATATCAATTCTACCATATCTACTCGCGTAATAAATGCACTTTTTTTCTTGAAAATTCGCAGAAAAGTTGGAGTGTGTTTGTTATGTGAGGCAAATTTTATAAAAACTTTTTCAGGATGGGCAGAAAATGTAATAATGCAAAAAAAAAGTTGGGTCGCTTAGTCTTTTGCAGTTTACATACAGGTACACTGTTTGGAGACAACTTTTCTGGCACTTTACTCAACTTCGGAGATTGATGCCGCTATTTTCTGCAAGCTGTCCCCCGCACCACCTGCGCACCCGATAAATGCGTTTTGTGGCCATCTTTTCTTGCAATAATTTACCGTAGCAGTGGTATCTGCTGTAATCTGGAGGGGCACCCAGAAGCATGCACTATGACGCTACGACGCACTTTGCCAACTTCGCGGCGACCTCGCACGATGACCGCGCCACCGCCGTTGACATTGAGGTGAGTAACCAACATTGCAGCAAGCTACACCCGAAGCATCAAAACAAACCGTTGATAGCAAGAATAATGACAAAATATGGCCGCTGCGTCACTTCCACATGAGAAGTTCCTGTATGCACAGACAAGCGATGTGAAAATTGTCACCATCTCTTCTGGGCGACAAGCGATTTTTCTCATTTATTAGAAACCAGCGACGCCATAGCGACTAACCCTTTTCGACAGCAAATCCTGTAGTCATTGCTCGAAAATTGCGTGCATGTCGTTGGGCCATAAAGTTTCGTATTTGCAGGAAGCTACCGTCGATTCGCACGGGCAGTTTCGTAACCTTCGCTTGCTGTGTGCTTATCAGCTGCAATGTCTCTACACTCGCACCGTTCATGACCCTGGCTGTGGCGCACATATAAAAAAGACGGCAGACGTGCCGTGCAGAGATAGGAAGTAAAACAATACAGCACGCGGCAATGGGCGAAGGGGGAGGAAGCGAGACGAAGTGGCCGAAGAGGGTCGGCATAATAATAAAAAAACGGAAGAGATCCAATGAGAAAGGAGGCGCCAAATGTCAGTTAGTGAGACTGCAGTGGATGAATGTAGGGGATGCAGTTATTATGCTAGGAAAGAAGTAAATTTCAACGATTGAAGTTGGGGGTGCATTTATTATGTGAGTGCGTTCATTAGGTGAGTAAATGTGGTGATCCTGTGCATAAACACAATTCGTAAACACGATGTGGGAAGAAGGCATTGTAGCACCCATCTGTTACACTAACCTAGTCAAGAGAAATGTTTTTACGTTCGCATCTACAACATTTTTCTGTAATTTCACATAGAAGTATTTGAAAAATATGGGAAATATTTTTAAAAACATTTGATCAATTGCACGCAAGCTTTATTATTCGAATTTGCTTCACACCTAAATTACCTTTGTTGCACAGCTTTGATAAAAATGTAGTCGCACCTGCACTGCCCTCGGATAAGTGCGCTCACTAGCTTAGATCTGCATGACCAACTGTGGGCAATCCAGCGGGCCTGAACAGTGGTGGAAAGGCTACGCCTCACTGCACGAAACGTCCGGGTGGCCTAAGCCCGGGCCGGTAACTTTTCAGGTTTTTTTGTTATTTTCTTTACACTAAAGTTTTTTCAGTTCGTTCAACCACCAACAACCCACCAGAAAGATGACATTCTGATGAACGAGCTCGTTTGGGCGGCGAGTGGGGAGAAGCGCTACGTAGGCCAGTACAGCCAGCATGGTGTACAGTGACAGGGTGGCCGCATTACGAGGGTCGGACAAGGTGCGCACGAGGGCTACGCTGCCCATGGTCCAGTCACAGCAAAGAGCATGAGGAAACAGCAGCAACCACACATTCACCGCCGGCAGGTAGTGGAATGTTAGCTGGCGCACAGGGCTGGCCGAAACTGCTGCTGGGTTGTCAAACCTGTAACAAAGGCATGCTTGTATAAGCTTTCAAACCCCATTTTGCATGTACACTATGCTCACACAGGCCAGCACGCCTGTGAGAGCACAAAATGAGAGCACAAAATGGATGTTGGACTTTATCTTTGGTGCAATATTTATGACCTTCTGAAACTCATCCTATAAAGATTAAACGATACAAAAAAAACAAGAAAAAGAGATTGGTAAGCTAGGGGTTGTGGACCAGCTCAATGTCACACTGCCTATTCAAAAGTGGAAGCACCAAAAAAAAAAAAAAAACCATATAAAGTCATAAACACTTTTTCTCTATTGAACAGACTGATGAAAGGATCCCTTACAAAAGCAGCTGTTTTCCTTCGCAAAGCATAATCTCATACAATCACCAATTCTTCCAATATTCATATTCCCACCAAGTTGAGGACTACAAGTCTACATATCACATTGACTGGCAAAATTGGTTTGCGAGATACTTTTCTATCAAAATATATCATTGTGAATAAAAAAATCTGTTAGTTTTATACACTGTTAAAACCATGTACACCAATTATTTCAAGATAGCACCAAGTGTTGTGCAGCTGTGGTGCGCGTGGCCAACCTGAGTGGTTTAAAAGTGCCAAGCCTGCGCACTAGCCGACTGGTGCTGCCGAAGATTATGATCTACTCCTACCTGTCCCACCTCCCAGGATCAACCTTTCTGTATACTTCACTTTAAAATATTTAAGAACTGTTCTAAAAAATATCTGAAAAACATGTCTGTGGTAAGCAGCATAAGAAGCCTTTTGTCCAATGTGCTACGTGATATATAAGATACCACTCAGTTTTAGTAAGCCTACATTGGCCAAACAAGCCGATGCTTTAATGATAGACTTATGGTGAATGCAACTATGATGAAGGCAACTATGCAAATATAATGAATGCTCTGAACGATGGGGTGCATCTTCCTGAGCATTGCAGTACATGCGGCTGCAATGCCCTTTTAGAGGAAGCATGCATCATGAGTAGAGCAAAAGGCCGGCGTGAGAAAGAGCGACAGTAGAGGCAGAACAGAATAACAGAAGCATGCATCGGTGCACCTTCGGTGCATTTTACTTTTAATGAAATAATCTTCCTTCATAGCAGTTAAGCCTATCAACTGCTTAAACGTATGTTATCATACATTACTAACGCGTTTTCTACCCAAGTATTTGTTTTTTGGCTGAGTGACAATTTGGTGTGACTGTGCCTGCACATATGTTTTCATGGTGAGACGCTTTTCAAAATAAACTCAGTTGCAAGTTGAGTGTCGTTTTTCTAAGCAGTATTCCTTTCATTCCAAGCCTCTCCAAGTCTTTCACTCCAAGCCTTCAATTTGGCATAGAAGTGCCAACTCTTCTATGCCAAATGTCAAACCAACTAGCCCAACATTTCACTATTTTGAAGAATATCTGACTTTATTCACATTCGAACTTTAATATTAGAATTCGCTTCAATTCGCTTCATTCTAAAAATATTCCTGCCCTTTTGAGCAGCGATATTTTTAGCTACTCTGCAACAAAACCACTGAAGCTGGGAGAAAAAAGATCAATTAGGGGGAACCACAGCTTTGGCATGCATTTGCAAAAAATCACCGCCCAAGCACTACATACAAATAATTAACCAGAGAAAGCTGAAATGTGCGGTCCCGGTGTTTAGCAGTGGGTTCAACTTGATGCTGCACTGAAGCCTTTTAAAATTATTGGTTACATGTTCGTGCTTTTAATGACATTAGACACACATTTGGCTTGGGTTTACCACAGAGTTTATTTTGCATGCCCCACATTGTGTCTCGCATTATCAGGGTCATAAAAGAGAGTAATGAATGGTTAAATGCCTTTCAGAATGCACTAATCACGGCGGTTGTTTCAGAAGTATAGGTAACTACAAGTCACATTCGAAGTCAAAGTGCTGATGCAGGAACTCCCGTTGAAACCAGCGTTCACCCCGGCAAACACGCTTCCACAATCGTCACATTGACGCTATTGTGCCTGCAATGGTGCTTTGTCATTGCGTTGTTGCAAGCACTTGACATCCCAAGTCAACTCGGCAGCATGGTTTGCAGGACCCACTCACCAACGGCGCTAGCATTCTTGTTGCAATTCAGCGCGGCTCGGAAGGCTGCCGTATCATGAGTACGCAGTTGCTGAGAGCATCCTGCCTTTCAGGCCTGTTTTTGTGCCCGAACTGCAACATCGGAAAGTAAATGCGAGCTCTCACGTTGCCACTGTCGACGCTCTTCTAGAGTTGTCCATGGCTTACCCATGTGGAAGAGCTCAGTAGACACTGATGCATGCATGCTTGGCGCCCAGGCTGCGACGAGCCGAGCAACATTGCTCAAAACGAAGCCGATGGTGTGCGTTTTTGGGTACGATGCTGAGAATGACGTAACTAAAGGTACAGCTGTAAAGATGTGATAGGAAATGCTCACTTGGTGAAGACAGGCAGCTGAGCACCCATGATGTGCAGTCGTATGGCCATCAACAGGAATGCACTAAGAGAGATCGTCCCAATGCGCAACAAGCATTCTCGCTGCCAGCCACAATACACCATAGCTGACGAGGAAGCCAACTTGGTCGACGATGGGGAAGCACATACTCCACTCCAGGGGAGAGAACGAAGGACTTGCACCACATGATTAGGGCGTATCTGCATCATAAAAAATTACGTTCAATGGCCTGCAATCACATGTACCTTAAGCCAGTACACTTGGTAATAATGTTGACATTAAAATACCCCTGCAAATTTTCCGAATGGCTTTTCTAGTGCGGCTGTCAGCTCAGTATAGCCTCAGATATGTTATTCTAAGGTCGCATGTTTGATCTCTGCCAGAGAAAGCTGTCGTTTTGTACACTTTTTTTTCTTCACATTCATGTTACAATTACTACTACTACTTTCCTTGGCATCATTGTCTGTTACGTCGCATCAATATTGTCTCGAGCAAAGACAACGAGCCCTTAAATTTACAATTCTTTGGCACCCGTGCTCAAGGTTGAGATGAATGCAAAATGACAGAAAGATTCATGCATGAAAATAATGAAATCCAATAGCACAATTTAAAAGTACTTCAGACCACACTGTGAAAGCTGCCAAATACCACTGCTGCTTCTTCTTCACCAAGTCTTGCCCATCTTCAGAAAGGGTACGGTGCACGTGAATTCTCCTCCAGATCCACTTGCGCAGCACGGCCTTGCATTGGCTACTACACTTCCTCCCAACGTGACTTACTATTACTTAATGACCCTGAAAAATTTTTCAGGTAAAGTTGGACTATCTATGAGTGTATCTGGGAAGTGGAACACGAGAGCACTTCACCTGTCGTCAATTGCTCCGCTGAAAATTTTTTTCACATTTCAGTCAGCCAGTAGCGTCCATTCACACCACATCTATTTTAAATATAGATCAAAAGTCTAGCTTCAAAGTGGCCATTACACAGTGCACCTAGTGTCAAGTCTCAATTGCTCTCACTGTATATCTTCAAGAATAGAAATAATTTTGTATCTGGTACAGTACTTCATATTCTTGGGGCACATTAATGTGGACTAGCTAGCCCCATGCTAATGTCACATAAAACTTCAGTGATGGAAGTACAGCTCCGATTGCTCCAAACTGCTTCAAAAGAAAATGGCTGCTTCGTGCTACTCCAAATAGCAATTTTTGTAAGTAATTGCTCCAAACTTGCTGCAAAATGACACTGAGAGAATGAGAACGACGAACTTTGACTGTTTAACCAGCTCATAAGTCCTTAATGAAAGTGAAAATGACCTATGTAATATCATCCCAGTGTGGTACAAGTGTGCAGCAATATTGGCTCTGATTTCATACGTGGGATAAGAATTGACATATTAAACATATACAGTTGATCTCAAATATATCGAACTGAAAGAAGATTACGAAAGATATCAAGAATTTGAAATACAAAACATGCGCATTTAGGGCCTAAATTAAAACATTTCAGGCCAGGGAAATCGTTACAAGCGCTAACACAATGATAATGTTACGGGTAACTTATTTATTAAATTAAATACGATGCACCGTGCTCGGCGAACAAGATGGCGACAGTTCATCAACCACCAGCCACCAACGTCGTCTTTCTCTTTCTTCCAGACAGGCTGTGCCAGCTGTTGCGTATCATAACCACCCGGCGGTAGAAGCACCGTCTCGGTGCTTGAGCAACTCGGATCCGGTAGAGGGAGGGTGATAAGGCTTGAGTCGAGCTATGTGCACGATGTCATTCGAAGGTGACGATGATAACGTTGAATCGGCTGGAACGATTTCGTATGTAACGTCAGTCACCTGGCGAACGACGCGGTATGGTCCAGTGTAGCGTGACAGCAGTTTTTCAGAAAGCCCTACACGCCGAGTGGGGGACCAGAGGAGGACAAGGGAACCAGAAGAAAAGTGCACGTTTCGATGATGGGAATCGTAGAGCTGTCTTTGGTGCTCCTGTGAAGCCTGCAGGCGGCTGCGGGCGAGTTGGCGTGCGTGATCGGCTCGCGCGATGGCTTCGCCGGCATACTCCGTGACCGACGGCAGCAAGGTGTCAAATGGTAGGGCGGGTTCTCGGCCGTATAGAAGATAGAATGGTGAATAGCCGGCAGTGTCGTGACGTGACGAATTATATGCGAACAACGTCACAAATGGCAAATGAACGTCCCAGTCCTGGTGGTCGGCCGCTACGTATTTAGAAAGCATGTCGGTTATGGTGCGGTTGAGGCGCTTTGCGGATGGTACGAAGTGGCAAACTTGTGCTTGGCAGAGCAAGAGCGCAGGATTTCATCAACGACAGCTGATAGGAAGGTGCGGCCCCGGTCAGTGAGAAGTTGGCGTGGAGCTCCGTGTACTAAAATAATATCATATGCCAGAAAGTCCGCCACATCGGTTGCGCAACTCGTCGGAAGTGCTCGTGTGATAGCGTACCGTGTCGCATAGTCAGTGGCGAGAGCGATCCATTTGTTGCCTGAGCTGGAGATCGGGAATGGGCCAAGCAGGTCGAGGCCAACTCGAAAAAAAGGTTCAATGGGAATGTCGATCGGCTGAAGGAATCCAGCTGGTAGGGAAGATGGCTTTTTGCGGCGCTGGCAGGGTTCACAAGCGGCGACGTAGCGTCGAACAGAGCGGGCAAGACCAGGCCAAAAGAAACGACGACGTACACGGTCGTATGTGCGAGAGATGCCCAAGTGGCCCGCCAAAGGAGCGTCATGAAGTTCTTTGAGAACAGTCGCACGAAGATGTGCTGGTATGACGAGGAGCAAGTCATGGCCATATGGATCGAGGTTACGGCGATACAGGATGCCGTCTTTTACCAGGAACATGTGCAGAGATGCGTCGCGAGGCCTTGACTCAAGCTTGCCAATGATGGTTCGCAGGGAAGCATCCAGGCGTTGTTCGTGGCCAAGGTTGAGTAGCTGCGTCACAGACAGAAGGTCTGGAAGGGTGTCAGTATGGGCAGCCTCTTCTACAGGGTAGCGTGATAAACAATCAGCATCTTGGTGTGACCGCCCTGTTTTGTTCGTTACGGTGAACGTGTATTCTTGTAATCGTAAGGACCAACGAGCGAGGCGTCCTGTGGGATCCTTGAGTGAGGCCAGCCAGCAGAGTGCGTGGTGGTCGGTGACTACCCGGAATGGACGCCCGTATAAGTATGGGCGAAACTTGGCGACTGCCCACACAAGAGCGAGACACTCACGTTCCGTGATTGAATAGTTGCGCTCGGCTGTAGATAGCAGGCGGCTAGCATATGCTATAACATGGTCATGTCCGCGTTGATGTTGCATTAGCATTGCCCGGATGCCATGCCCACTAGCGTCAGTGCGAACCTCGGTTGGAGCTGATGGATTGAAATGGGCAAAAATCGGCGGTGTTGTAAGGAGCGTCATGAGCTGGGAAAAAGATGAGGCTTGATCAGCGCCCCATAAAAACGGGGTGTCCTTCTTCAGGAGGTTTGTGAGTGGGCGTGCAATGATGGCGAAGTCCTTAACAAACCGTCAAAAGCAGGAGCACAAGCCCACAAAACTGCGAACGTCCTTTGTTGACTTCGGAACAGGAAAGTCCGTGACGGCACGAATTTTCTCGGGATCCGGACGGACTCCTGCGGCATCGACGATGTGGCCAAGTACGGTTATTTGACGACGAGCAAAGTGGCATTTTGACGAGTTCAGTTGAAGTCTGGCTCCACGAAAAACTTCAGGAATCGCCGATAAATGCTTGAGATGGGAGTCGAATGTGGGCGAGAAAACGATAACGTCGTCTAAATAACATAAGCAGGTTGTCCATTTAAACCCTTGGAGCAATGAGTCCATCATTCTTTCGAATGCGGCCGGCGCATTACAGAGACCAAAGGGCATAACTTTGAAGTGATAAAGCCCGTCAGGAGTGACGAATGCGGTCTTCTCACGGCCCATCTCATCCACAGCGATCTGCCAATAGCCAGATAGAAGGTCGATAGTGGAAGAATACGTAGCACCGTAAAGGCAGTCTAAGGCATCTTCGATTCTAGGCAACGGATAAACATCTTTCTTCGTAATTTTGTTGAGATGCCTATAATCTACACAAAAGCGCCATGTTCCATCCTTCTTTCTGATCAGGACGACAGGAGAAGCCCAGAGGCTACAAGAGGGTTCGATTATGTCTTTTGCAAGCATCTTTTCGACTTCCTGTTGTATAACTGTGCGCTCGGACGCGGAAACACGGTATGGACGTCGGTGAATGGGACTCGTGTCACCAGTATTGATGCGATGAGTAACAACACTCGTTCGGCTTAAAGCCGTGCTGGCGAAGTCGAAAATGTCACTATGGGACGCCAGGACGTGACGAAGGGCTTCCGCTTGATCAGGAGCGAGGTCTGATGGTACCACGTGGTCAACGTCGACGCCCGATGAATGTGATAGAGTTGGTTCATGGTCTGAGGTGCAGCAATCATCCACTCTGAAGGATTCAAGCGTATAGTCTTGTAGAGCAGTAATTTCGGCCAGGGAGATACCTTGTGGAAGAATTTGGGCAGTGAGGGCAAAATTGACAATAGGAAGGCATGTGCAGTTTTCAACGATTGTCAAAATGGTGTGCAGAACAGTGACGCCATGCGTAAGCATCACGGCATGAATTGGTGCCACCATGTATTCGCCGTCAGGTACAGGTGGTGTAGAGAGGAGTTCGATATGTGTGACACAGTTAGGCGGAAGGCGTGCGAAATCAATGCAGCAAAGGCGACTTTGGGGTGGGTTGGTCAGATCAGAAAGTAGAGGCATATCAAGGTCAAGGCTGAACAATCTATAAGGGCCGAGTGAGCGGTTAGAAAATCCATGCCTAGAATTACTTCATGAGGGCAATTTTCTATAAGGTGAAAAGAACAGCAGTGCTTCTATCGGCGATAGTCACACGGGCAGAGCACATGCCAATAATCGCGGCAGTTCCCCTGTCGGCGACTCGAAAGGCTCGGTCCAAGGCGGGTGTGACAACTTTCTTTAGGCGGCGACGAAGAGCAGCACTCATTATGGACACATGCGCGCCGGTATCGATCAAGGCGCGCACAGGTACATTGTCTAAAGTAACGTTCAACAGATTCCGGGTGGTCGGTAACGTTACACGAGGATTTCTTGCAGAGGTCGTCGTCGCATGCTGATGACCAGGCGGAAAGGTCCTTGTCGCCACTAAGAAGGTCCATAAGGGGCGCACATACGAAAGCAAAATTTCTAATAAAGCGTCGGAAGTATGACGACAAGCCGACAAAACTTCTAAATTCCTTTAGATTCTTTAGCTTCGAAAAATCGGCGACTGCTCGAAGCTTGGCGGGGTCGGGAAGTATGCCGTACCGCGATACCACGTGGCCAAGAATGGTGAGCTGCCGGGCACCAAAACGACACTTTTTGAGGTTGAGTTGAAGGCCGGCGTCGGTGAGGCGTGTGAGAACGTGCTCAAGACGATTCAAATGGGTGTCGAAATTGATGGAAAAGACAACTACGTCATCGAGGTAGCATAAACATGTGTTCCACTTGAGGCCTCGTAAAATAGTGTCCATCATTCTTTCAAAAGTGGCTGGAGTGTTACAAAAGCCGAAAGGCGTAACGGTAAATTCGTATCATCCATCAGGTGTGACAAATGCTGTTTTCGGTCGGTCAGATGCTTCCATAGGTACTTGCCAGTATCCAGACCGTAAATCCAGCGAAGAGAAGTATTCTGCTCCCTGCAAACAGTCAAGGGTGTCGTCTATTCGCAGTAACGGGTAAACGTCCTTCCGGGCAAACTTGTTTAAACGTCGATAGTTCACACAGAACCGAATGGAGCCGTCCTTCTTCTTAACAAGAACGACCGGTGACGCCCAGGGACTGTTAGAAGGCTGTACAATACCCTGCTGGAGCATGTCAGCAACCTGGTCGTCAATAACACGGCGCTCCGACGCTGAGACTCGGTAGGGGCGCTGCCGTAGAGGCGTATGGTGCCCTGTGTAAATCTTGTGAGTTATGTTCGATGTGGGACTGAGGCCAGAAGAGTGGCTGTAAAAGAAGTACGAAACTTTTGCAGCACGTTCACCAACTGGCTTCATTCTGAAGAAGACGTTGCGACATCGATGGAGCGGTGGAAAACGTCAAGGAGTGACTGGTCAACAACAGAGTCAGAAATGAGAGCGCTGAGGTCCGTAGAAAGTAAACGAAATGGAGCGTCAAAAATGTGACGGGCGTCGATCGGATGCACGTGACCGAGACATTCACCATAGAATAAAACTTAAGGCCCTTCTAGCGTATTGTACACGAGCGTCTTCGTGACGCCATGATGGAGAGTAAGGAGAGCAACGGGCAGTGGAGAACATTTGCGTTGAATGGACAGGGCAGAGGGCGTAAATAGAACATCACCATCAGAAATAGCGTCACACGACACAGTCACCAGTAGAGAAGAGCGCGGTGGTATGGCGGTGTCGTCGAAAACAGACAGATTATAATACGGCAGGGAGGCTTCGACAGCGTCAACATCAGGAAGTGCAGATAGCTCAAGTTCAGCGCGACAGCAGTCAATGACGGCATTATTATTCGCAAAGAAGTCCCAGCCGAGTATCATGTCATGGGAACACGAGGGCAGCACTACGAATTCGACGATATACACAATCCTTTCGATGACGACTCGTGTGGTACAGGCTGCGAGAGGTGCTACACTTTGTGCATTAGCCGTTCTAAGAAAGAGGCCGGATAATGGCGTCAGAACTTTGCGGAGTTTGCGACACAGGTTGATGGAAAGGACGAATAGAGCAGCACCGGTGTAGACAAGCGCCATGACAACAATACCATCGATTGACACTTCAATGACGTTAGCTGGACAGGGGCGAGGACTTGTGCATGGCGACGGGGACGCAGTTCGTGCCTCGGGAACTGCAGCCGTTAGTTTTCCTGGTCGGTGGGTCCGGAACGGCGACACATAGGGGAAAGTGAACGTCGATGTGGAGATGGGGAGTGGCAGGTGGGACCGTGTGGACGATCAGAAAGAAAGGAAGAGGAAGGAGGGCTTGAAGGCGTAGAAGAAAACTGAGGGTCGAAAGAGGGCATTCATCGAATGTTCTGAGCAGCCTGGCGACGACGACAATAGCGTGCCATGTGGCCAACACTGCCACAAGCAAAACATATCGGACGATTGTCTTGGGTTCGCCATTGGTCGGAGTAGACTCTGACTTGCGGCTGGGGGGCAGTAAACTGCGGCCGAGGTGATATCCGCATAGGCGGCGGTGAATAGATTGTCGGCGAAAAGGGCGGCGGCGAATACATAGGCGCTGGATGGAACGCAGGCTGTCGAGGTCGAGCAAGGGCGTCGGCGTACGTGAGAGGTACGGCGACTGGTGGCGGTTCACGGGCGGAAGAACTTGTGCGACCTGGTCTTGAATGAAGTCGCGGAGTGTAGACGTCAATCTGCGTGGTTGATCCGGTACGCAGGACATCAAAGAGAGCTGACGAGCGACCTCAGCGTGGGTGAACTCTTGGATCTTGGAGAGAAGAGGGGCATGGTCTTCTCCTATGCCAAGGGTGGACAGGGCTGGACAAAGAGTCGCCGAGCACCGAGGGATGTCGGGTGGAAAGACATTGCCTGCGCAACTCGTCAAAACTCGCATAACTCAGTCAGTTCTAGGACAGTGCGAGGACTCTTAGAAAGCAACATTTGGAAAGCGTCGTCCTCAATGCCGTTCATGATGTGCTTGATCTTAAGCTCTTCGGACATCGACTCGTTGACTCGCTTGCAAAGGTCCAAAAGTCCTCAATAGAGCTTGTGAAATTCTCACCAAGCTGCTGGGACCGAGTATGCAAGCGTTGTTCGGCACAGCGTTTGCGCACTTCAGGCCGTCGGAAAACTTGTGTGAGGCTCGTTTTGAAGACCGACCTTGTAGGAAGTTCTGCTTCGTGGTTGTTCTGCTTCTTGGTTTATAAACCACAGCTTAGCCACGTCCGACTGGTAGAAGGAGACGTAGGCCAACTTGGCAGCGTCATCCCATTTGTTGTGAGTACTCACTCGCTCCTACATTGGAATCCAGTCGTCAACGTCCTTGTCTTCTGTGCCTGAGAAAACAGGGGGATCTCGCAGACGCAGAGAACCGGCGCAGAGAACAGTAGGCGGTGCCTGTAGAGGAGTTGGAGCGGCGCTTGCGTCGGTAGGCATAATGGATGATAAAATGCGATTTCAAAGCTGCAGGGTGATCGAAACCCAGCAGACTCCACCACTTGTAACGGGGTTTATTTGCAGAGCAGAACGCAGAATGCGAAGCAGTCAGCAGCGTCCGGCCAAGCGCAGCAAGCACGAGCTTATGATGATGGCGATGCCCCTGAAGCGCCGAGAAATGCCGCTGAGGCCACTCTTCTTCACTACAGTATCTATATATATATGAAAACTCAAGACAGAAAAAAAGAAACCACCCGCTCTTGGCCCCCAGCTCGTCGATGAGATAAGCGCGTGTCTATGCATCGTCGCGCGCTTAGCTCACATAGATATTTTGCCACATGAATGGGGGGGGGGGGGGAGGTTAGGCGCTTGTGCCTGCGGGCTTATCGTTGCTTGGGCCACAAAGGTCACTTCGCTCGCTGAGCAGGCCCCGTTTTCAAAAAAGTGCACTTTTTAAACACAGCGAAGTAACAAATAGGACACTCATCAGTTCACACTCAAATCTGTACCTGTGATATTACGTTCCGTGCATGGTTTTTGTTTAAACAGCGCATGAAGAGTCGGGCTATAAACATTGTTAGTTAGCCCTCGTCCTGTGTGTCTTGTTCTCGTGCATCAACTTTTGGTCATTTGTGAGCAGCACGCTGCACGTTTCAATGTGCTAGCAGTTCTCATTGTTACACTCAAAGTTGTTTATTTGTTGCCATCAAATTCATTGCTTTGCCCTAGCGGCGAAACAGACTTTTTTTTTTTTTGTGCACATATGGGACCCAGCAAGAGTGTGAAGACTATTATGTCGAGCCAATGCAGCAGCGGCGAGTTGCCTTCGTTTCCACCAGCGATGCACACTTGCTGTCCCGCGCACAAGGGCGCAACAGCTAACGCCATGCGCTCAACCGCTGAGCCACACGTACTGCCGTGTAGGCAGTACGTTATTTAGCTTGATTGAGATGTTTATGGTTGGCAGGTTTGTCGCCATGACGTGCCGCTGCATTTGTCAGTCGCCGTCATCACGCTCTCATGCAGGCATCACTGCACACAAGCCGAAGTCGTAGTAATTACGGCATGATCTACTCAGGCTCTAATCGCAAATGCACGAAATAGAAAGTTCTTCACAGTGACATACACGAACGAATACCCTGAACATCGAATATTTGTGAACATCGAATATTCGAGTTGGTTCGAATTTTCGAATATATCACGATTGAATCGAATAGGAATATTACAAATGCAATATTCAATGAATATTCGAAACTTTTGAATATTCGCACACCCTTAGTTTTTAATGAATGTTTTGAACCTGCTATATGAACTCTAGGCATACGACGCTGCAAAACCTTGAATCATAGAAGTACACAGTTTTGGTGCAAAATAGCGAAGCGACGGCTGACTTACAATAGGTGCACTGCATAATAGGCCCGACTATGCTGTGCCAGGTTTGCTGTGTGATCTTGGAAGGCAAGTAGATCTCTCAGGCTAACATGCTGCTTTGCTTAGTGATCTGAGAACTATGCTCAGAAAAGCCACATACAAGTCAAGGCACTGTCACAAGCTTCCATTACTTTGCCGATTCCTTAGCTGTGTCAGTGAAATTTTGTTTTACTAGAGTACATGCAAGGTGTTTAGCATGATGCAGAGTTTTCACAGATTGTGCATAAAAATGGTAGCAGCAGTCATAGTGGCACCAACTCTGAACCGTATGCTCCCACTCAAAGCACTCACATTTCATTGCACAATGCTATCTGTTAATCGTGTGCTGATGAACTACATTCAGTGTGTCTCGTGGAATGGATATTTCTAAAGCTAGACTCTTGCTGGTATTGGTTTGACCTTGAAGCCAACTTAAATTTTACATTTTGCACAGCCAAAGGTAAAAGCAAAAGATGATAAGAAAGGCTATGGTTGTACCATGGCGTTTGGCTACTATACGTAAACCAATGAATTAAAGCATCCCCTAATTTATGGAACCTACCTGCTGAACGATGAATATCTCGTAGACAAAGCAGATGGCAACCACAGTAATGCCTTGCTCCTTGCTGAGAGTTGCCAACACCACCAAGGCCACACACATCAGCAACGAATGCCATTCTGCATGAAAGCACATACCTCTGACTTTAGGCTTTGTCCTTCTAAAACGCATGACCCTTAAGCACATGCTCATGTAAGTTTTGCCGATTTGAACAGCACAAAACAAAATAGTTTTGACAGGAAAACTGGCAGTGGCTGGTGACAACCTAAGCAGCCAAGTGCCACTAGGCTCACATAACTATATGTGAACCATAGGATTGCTGTTGTACAACACAAATGTAAAAGGCGATCTCTTTTTTTTATAATGAAGTGCAATACTTTACTTTACTATACAGTCGAGCCCTTTTATAACAGACACTGATATAAGAGACAGATGGGTATAAGAGACACCAGTGTGCTGACATTAAAATACAGGTTGATAAAAAAATGCATGCGAGGTACCCTGCTTATAAGAGACATCTCATATAAGAGACGAGAATTGCTGCTTAGAGCATGCCTTTTATAAAGGGGTTTCTCTGCATTTTCTATGAAGAAATAAGAAGCTTCTCTAGGACAGATTATGCAGCTGACTGGAAGCATTGTATAGATAAGAGCTTCAACTCAGTGAAAATGTTATGCTAGACAAGCCACAGTGGTCCCATGATGCGAATTGCATTTATTTGATGACCTATTCAGTGAAGGCAACGGGAGCCGTTGACGCTTAACGTTTGTGATCATGGAAACTTAGCTTGGCACAAGCCCATCAAAAAGGGTCCATTGCCAGCAGCTTCATGCAAATCTAAAGCAAATATGTTCGTCAACAGAGCAAGATTGCCACATGCCATGCACGCATGTTTGTAGGCGACATCTGAAACAAGGACGCAGCGCAAGAAAACTCCAGGGAATATTGGATGCCATCGGGACACTCATTTTGTCGCTTCGCGCTGGTTTGATGCTGCCACACGCAAAGCACCCAACATGAGCCACACTCTCCCATTAATGTCCTGTGATCACAGGCACGCACACAAGGGATCCCCATAAAAAACAGAATGTGAATTCCGCACAAGAAATTGGCTTTCCAATCTTCTTAAAATGTTGGCTTAGAGACATCCCGGTTTCCTAGCATTTTTCACACATTCAAGATTACATACTGACCTGACTTCCTCCTTTCTTTGATTTCACATTTGTTAGATAGTTTCACGATTTCAAGCTTCAGAAGAGCCATCAATTTGTATTACAGTAGACAACATTTAAATGAAACCTGAAAAAAAAAAAAAAAACAGGAAAATGTGTTCCCTTTAAGAGGAGTTTCAACTATTGAGAGATAAACAGGGGTATAACATTGTTACGAGTAACTTATTTATTAAACTATATATGACGGACCGTGCTCGGCGAACAAGATGGCGACAGTTCATCAACAACCAGCAAGCGATGTCATCTTCACAGCAATGCTTTACACACAGGAAGGTGAGTTGGCTTAAATGACTAGTTGGTAGTAGAGAAAAAAGCATTCCTCCTCAGCCCGCCTCGGGCCTTCTTTCTTTGTGGTTTTATTAGGTTGTGGCTTAAATGACTAGTTGGTTGTAGAGAAAAAAGCATTCCTCCTCAGCTCGCCTCGGGTCTTCTATATTTTTTGGTATTTATTTGGCTTGTGTTAAAATTAATTTGAAGCAAATACCTAGTATAGCCAAATAATTTCAAATCAGATTCGAATAGCTTATTGCAAAAATAATACATACTGTACAAAGAAAATTACCATATTTGTCATGACCCAACTAACCTGTCCAATATTTATTTATTTATTTAATTGAAACAAGTCATGTCACTGGTGAGAATGGCTTACAGAATTTCAGAGCAGCCATTGAAGCAGGCGAATTCTGCTTCTGGAGAAGATACCTCATTGTTTGAAGCACGCACGGACTTTTCACGATAAATAAAATTTAGCCTTAATTTATTGTTCTCTAAGTTTACATAATCATTCATACAGAAGTAGCAAGCCAGCCCACAATACAAGCACAAAAGAAAAAACAAAAGTAGTATACTATACAGAAGCAGCAACATAGCAACATTAAACAGTGAAGGATATTGCACCAATAAGCTGGCTGCAGCATGAAGTTCTAGCAGTGCGCCCACACACTCACTCACACAGGCATGCACAAGGGGAGGCACAGGGGGTGGGGGGGGGGCACAGTGAGCCTTATGCATTGACACAATAGAGAGGGGGCTGCTGTGACAAACCTTTGCCCTCCCCCCTCCGAAGGGGAACCTTGCACACGCCTGTGTACCACGCCCCCCCACACACACACTCAAAGTTTATTACAATAGAACCTCATTATTACATACATGCACAGCAAAAACACGGCTAACTGTGCACTAAGCATAGTATACATTAATCACCAAGTAGGAATTCTTCACGTGCGTCATCGCCGGTAATAAAAGATATATACAGTGCCATAAAAAATAATGCCTTAAATACCCACCACAAAACAATTTCTTTCTGTTTCCCAATTTTCAGAAATGATTGGCACCCTCACATGGCAATCCTATGGCAAGCGGTGGCAACATCAAGCAGCATTTGGAAACCACTGTAGAGCCCAGGATATGCAGTCAACGCAGCGACTGGCATAGCAACAGAATAGACATAGGCGGCTGTTCATGATTAATGTTTTCCAGAATCCGGTACTCAGAGAAAACAGCCCCAGCTTTATTGAAATGAGGTACAGTCGCAGGGAGCCAATTGTCTATGGGCTAGTTGCGAGCAGCACTTTGGCTACTTGGCATACACACAGCGCCGAGCTGCTTGCAACCACTCGCTTTCAGGCTGTCCAGAAATGCGGCAAAAATGCCATTGTATCAACGAAATTATGCGAGCTTTCTGCAAGCGACACTATAGTGGTCCTGGAAGCAGACGAAGGCACGTGTGGGTCGTCCCTTTATGAAAGCCTGCAGTATAGTAATACAGTCGAGCCCACATTTAACGGCCCCACTTAAAACGAACTTTCGCTTAAAATGAACAATATCTGCGTGACCATGAAAATGTACATTAGTTCAATGGTGCAAAATCGCATTTACAACAAACGTTTCCGAGCGCCGCTGATTGGTTACAGGGAACGGAGTCAGCGGTCTGCCGACTTCCTGGAAAACCAATTTCGGCCACCGATCAGGAATCTGCGAACAGCCCATACATTCTTATTGTTAAACGCCGACCCTGCCTCCGCGACCCTCTAGGTGCCGCTCTCTCCAACCCATAGAGAAAGGAAAGCTGCTTTCTTCCTCCATCCCCCCGCTGCTTTTTCTACGCACCCCTCCTTCCTTTGTCCCCCCCGGCTAATCTGAGCACCCCACATCGCCAGACGAGGCCCGTGTTTTTACACAGCCACCGATCTTTTGAACACCGGTTGGCCATCTACCCTGTTTTTGATCACTGGTACGGTCATTGTCCAGGTAGCCGGCCTGGAGTGACCAGACCATTTGCCAACATCGCCGGCCACCGACAGTATCCAATAGTCTGTGTCTAGTGCACACGCGTTCGCTACCCCACCGACTCTGATAATTTGCTACTAGTTTCCTGTTTAGAACTTGTTCTCGCTCACCTCGCACTTAGCTAAGCGTGCCTTCCATGCGCGTGCGGAAGCGCGAAAATGGACTGTTAGTTTGCGCAGAACGAATCCCTAAATATCAAAGTTCGTGAGGCCACGAACACCCGCCAACACAACAAAACGACTTTTTTGACCATCGCCGCTGATTCTTCGAACACCACCGTGTGCATCGATCCAGACGGCCATGCTTTAACTTTTGTGCGTGCAGGCACTTTTTTCAAATTTTTATACGTGCGAGTATCGTGGACCTTTCACACAAGCTACCCAACCTGCCTCCTTCCCTTGTGTTTTGGTTTTCAATGTCGCCCTCCTGCCGCATCCCTCTCTTTATCGCAATTCCTTGCCTTTCTCTTGCAAGTCTGCTCTCCTCTCTTGATCACAGCCCCTTTGCCCTGTCCACCGCTCCACGACACCCGCCACGCTGGCTCGAATTAGTTTCGTTTTCTGACTGGAAACGGGCCCAGATTTGTTCCACGCGTTCTGGCATGTGCGTCGCGTGTGAGCGTCTTGCTCGCTCTTGGTGTGCTTGGTCATGATGGCTGACGGGAGGACTAGCACGCTTTTTCGTGCCACTCAACAAAACGTCGAAAGTGTGACCGATTGACTTGAGTGTAATCAGCTTGTTAGGTGCTGCGTTGCAGAGCTCTTGCTCATAGGTGTTGACCACCTGGCAGCCAACTTGCCACTTGGGGTGTCCCGGTATCCAGCTTTGGAGATGGTGAATATTTTGTGGGCGGCGGTGACAGCTACAGGCACGCGAAACTGTTTTCGCGAGGCTTACTTCGTCGACGTCAGGCCCGATGCCCAGCCTGGAGCTTCGGAACAGGACCACTACGGCGGCGATTTGTGGCAGCGGGTCGTCGACTCTGACCTGAAAAAGCGGGTGGGACATCTGTTGTGATGATTTAATTACGGCCGATGATGATGCTGACACTGCGGAACTGTGCACGGATTGGGGCACGAATTGAACAGTACACGGATTGAATGAAGTATGTGGCGAGAACGATTAGGAGGAATCTGATTGCGGGAACGAGAAAACTTTGGAGCCAGTACCTCATTCAGCTTATGCCACGGGTCTCGACGAACGAGCACCCTGCCGTTTTAAATGAACTCGAGACCGCCCTGATTGCTTCTGCTCTTTGAAACACGTGCATCACGGACATTTTGGGGCAAATGAATGTGTGTTTTCACTCGCAACTTTTTTTAAAAGCTGTGTTTCATTTACTACGAACTTCGGGATACAGCGAACGAATGCCGTGTCACGCACAGGTTCGTTTACGCGGGCTCGACTGCAACTGCGGTACGCTTGCTGTCCCGATGCCCGCAATCCACAACATTTAACTCCGTAGCACTAAGCTGCTTTCTTTTCTACAAAGCGGTGCACAATGGACACGATCCCTTACAATGATCGTAGGCTTTTTATCAGCGTTGTCCAATGGCACGCTTTTCAAAGGTCACTACAACACGTTCGTTCTTTGCCAGTGGTTACCAGAATAGGCACCGCACTACTCGCAAAGAAGTCAGAATAACTGATCAGGCGATTCCATAGCGTTGCAGCAGCACAACTCTACGCAAATGCAGCAGCATAAGTGTACACGATGAAGACCATCACGTAATATCCTCTCATGATGCGTGCTGTCAACATTTCTAATAACACTAGTTTTCAGCTGGTTGGTGCATTGCCACAGAAAAAATTTCTGCATAAACATGCGTTCTGACAGCAGTCACTGATGATTATAGTCGCTTGTGCGTGGTATTTTTGGTCGTGTGATTATAGTAACACAGATTTAGATAGGAAAAACTTGGCAAAAAAATCATTTTTCTGTGCCAGGTAGTAAAATTGGGCATTACCGAATAAAACTTTTTCCGTCTCACTACACTGAATGACTAGGGTGGTCTTTTCTGCCCATCCCAAGATTTGTGGGTTGGGACTGGAGAGTATCGCGATACAGTAGTATCTGAGAGATGCTTTTGAGTTCCTGTGTCGAGACAAATTTCATGAGAGTATTTGTATCGCAGTTGTAAAATACTTTTTATTTGTATCGAATGTACCAGAATACAGTTGAACAAGGTTATATTGGACTTGAAGGGAATCACGAATTAGTTTGATATATAAAAAATTCAATTTAAAAAAATAGAGGACCCAAGAGCTTACCGGTAGCGGATCGTCACATACAATAGGGGGCTTTCAAAAATTACAACTAAATCTGCACGAATGCCGCAACAGGATAATTTATTTACACGAAAAAATCTCTAATCTTGGCCTGCTTCTTCGTTTTTGAAATGTTGAGGAGGCTAGTCTCGATCTTATCAAGGCCGTCCAGGTACGACAGCCCCGTTCCCTCCATGTGGCCGATACGAAGGCAAATGATGCCGAAAGTTGCCACCACTTCAGTGGCTGAGTAGGCGTGTGTAGCCAGCGCCTCGACCAGACGATCTTCCTTGTCACATAAGCTGTTGGCCTGGATATTGCAGTCCCCTTCCACAAAGTCTTTCGCAGACACTTCGTGTGGAACTACTGCCGGGAAGCGGGACGACAACAACTTGCGAAAGGCGTCGTCTATGCGCTCGTCATGGTCTTCGCTGGTTTCCACATATTCCGCCGTCTCGAAGCTTGTCTTGCGGAAGCAGTTGACCACTATTTTCGTCGTCACGTCTCGCGAGGCATTGAAAACCTCTACGGGCGAAAACTTCGCGGAGATATCCAGCCACTCCTTCGTCATGCACTGCTGGATGTTTTGGCTGCTTTGCTTTCGCCAGAATCGGTTTCGCCAACCATGTTGTAGTGCTGCTTAAATCCGTGAAGCCAGCCGCTGTTGTCAGCGAAGTTGTTTAACAGAGTGCAGAAGCAAACCATTTGGTTTTGGCGATCAGCATCGGGCCATCTACCGGAATGTTCGCGCGCACGTCTAAAAATTAGACACAGAGTGCCTGTTCTACATTCCCATAGGCAGAAGCGTGCACATGAGAAGCTCCCGACATTCACTGCTCTGCCACCTTTGTCTTGACATCTGCCTTGTTTTTCAACAGAGTACTCACAGTGATCCATCGTATTCCGAAGCCATCTGCGACAGTCAAACATTTCTCGCCCACTTCAACACTCTGAATAGCCTTCAACTTCGTTGCAAAGTCAAGGGTCTTGCGCTTCTTGACGCTGGCCATCGCTACATGAGAAGTCGACAATTCAAAGAGTTCACAGCAGCTTTCCACACCACGCATGCAAAAAAAAATGCTGCACATGCGATGGTACGTAGGCGATGCGACAGCAGAAGCAGCAAAGCGCTTGTGAGGCAATGGCCACCTGCGAGGGCAACAGCAAAAGGCGCGAGCTGTGGTTTGCTGATCAGAACTTGCAAAACAGCAACAAAAAATAAAAGGCGAATGGAGGAGGACGTCGGCTCCTTCGTTCCTGCTCTCCAAGCCGACAAGTACGTGGAGAAAGCATGAGAGAGAAAGAGAAATTCAAAAAAAAAAAGCCGTTCCACAAGTTGGAGAGTATGCAGTTCAAGCCCTCTCGCCCTTACTTTATTTTCGAACATTTCGGGTTTTGGCCCAGGCATGGTGCTGCTCGGAGGTCGCCGGGCACTGTGAGTGCCGAAGCGAGCCTTCTAACTTGCATGTGGAGCCGCGCTGCCGTGAAGATCGTGGGGGGAAGGGGGTGCTGAAGCACACCTTTCAATTCTCGCAGCGTTCGATATATTCGAAGTTGGGTAAAAATACCCTTCGATGTAAACGTGCGAATTTCTATACTTTTACAAAGGAATTCTCAGGGGGATAACTTGCAAGTTCAATATACCCGAAAATTCATTATATATGGGTTTGATATAACTGTATTCGACTGTATTACGAAGACGCGACTGTCTACTCTTTTGTCGGAACTGAGCCGATCTGTATCGAATATCGAAAAAAAAACTTGTATGCGCTTAGCTAGGCAAAAGTGCCCCGCCAGTCGGCAACACATGGAGATCACTGAAAGATCCATCCCACGCACAGAATGTTCTATTGGGTAAAGTGTTTGATGTGACTTACAACAGAATCAAGGAGACAGTGCTGACAATCTTAGATGTTGCTCAAGACCAATGAAGCACTGCCAGCTTTTTTTTTTATGAACAATTTCAGTATTTGGTAGTTATAACACAAAGTTCTGTTCGCCTACAATATTAGACAGCCTTTTATATATCGCCAGTCTTGAATTAAAACTGAACCGGTGCTCTGTCTACTGACAGTCCCTTTAAGAACCTACTGTTATTTTATTGTGCAGTAGAATCTGGATGATAGAGATTTGAAGACAGCGCACAAAATATTCGTATCATCTCGAATTTGTATGAACCAAAAACAAATTAACGCTGATCACGAAGGTGAAGAAGAACTTTATTGGAGTCAACTAGATTTCGCTGAAAGAAGTCCATAATGTTCTTTTGAACTTTTCCGCCTTCAACACCTCTCAATAAAGTGCTGCGGTTTCTTCACTCGTGCTGCAGGCGCTTCAAGCACGTTCGCACTTGGCATCAAAGTGAGAGAAAGTGGCAAAACCTATGGAAATTCTCTCGGTTTGCTGCTCAGGCGGCCGGAAATATGCACCTTGAAGTCAACACACACAAAAAAAAAAAACAGTGACACGGGAGAATTAAAAAAAAAACGCCAGAGCGGCTGCAAAACTACGTTTTCACCGGTTGAAAATGTCCACATTCGTTTTGCCTACCACCGCCTTGTTCACCGCTTGAAGATTCATTCCATTTTGCCTGTTCCCTGAGCATTAAAATTCGTACCAAGTTCTAATGATGCATGCAAAGCACTCAAAAGAAACATTTTAAACTTAACAAACATTGTTTCGGGAGATACGCCAGCCCAGCAGAAATGACACAGGCAGAAGCACCGGCAGGGGCGGCGACGAATTGAGCCGGCAGTGCAAAAACGAGACACGTTAGGTCATGTTGTCTCGCTGCCGCTGCTGCGCTTTTTTCTACTTCCGGTGTTCGCAGCAATTGAAATTTAAACCAGGCTCTTGATGAACACGTTGTTGTCAAGGCCGTGAGGTTTGTCGTGCTACGCAGGTACTTCGCGACTGCATCTACGTGAGCCACCGCCGAAGCTTTTGCCCCCATGTTGAATTTACAATTCGGTGTTAACATCACGTGGTTTGAGAGCGAGTGCTTCCTGTGTAGCCAAAGCCGCAAAGCCAAAAGGCGATTTCCAATCGGGTCGTGGAAAAATTGGTCTCAAGCAAATTTCTTTATGTAAGACTCGCGGTGTGGTTTTTCGGCCACTTTAGTAGCGAAGCGAGGAAAATTCCCGTAAATTTGGCGCATTAACCCCCTTCGAGGCACAGTGTGAACGAGCTTACCTCCTCCAGACAAACCGCACTGTGCCGTCCCATGCAGTGGTCTATCCCGAGTTCGTATCATCCGCAGTGGCTCAGGAAACTATTCGTGTGACCCCGAATCACGGCCAATTTTACATTACGTTGTTCGTCTGAAGCAACCTTAAAATTGTATAATCGCAAAATTCACATCAATCCTAATCGTATCATCGAGATTCTACTGTAATTAGTGTAAACGATTCTCAGCAAAACAGATCGATCATTTGTGAAATAAGGGCATAATTTACCTCATTTCAGTGGTGTCTGTTAGTGAGTTGAGCGATGCGGCTGACTTAAACTTTCATTATCTGCAACATTATCGACCACATGTTATTGTAGACTTAATCAACGTACACACGGAACATCAACACCCATGTAACTTAAAAATTTTTTAGTGTCTGTATTCTAGTATATGTGTATTCCTGTAATTATAATCAAAGATATTTTCTCATCTTTCTGCAAAATTATCTTCTTAATATCCAATTATGTCTTTTAAAATATTTCTCAGTACCTATTTTTCTGGCCTTCCAGCACGTGTATATTGATATTTGTATTTTCAGAACACTTTTATGAGAGTACCTGCCCAGCCCCAATTTATGCACATTTATGGACACGTTTCATAGTGTCGGAACTACACACGATCAGCATTTGTAACACTGTGGCTTTTGTGACGACAACTTCTTCTGCTCCAATGGTGTTCTCTGCGACACTCACAAGGATGAAACAAACACAATAATTATTTAGTCTGTGTCTTCATGCATCTGCACTTGGACAAAGAAAAAAAAACACAAGTGAACAACCTATAGCCTGGGTTTATGTTCACACATAGAGTTCTTGAAGAGTGTCTTTGTGTTAATTAAAATGGTTTGATTCGTTTTTTTTTTTTTCAGTTGTTTAACTGTCAGTCTCTCATGTGTGTGTGTGTGTGTGTGTGTTTTCATGCCCGGCATCGGCTGTTCGGTCTAAGCAGCCACGCGTAGTGCCAGAAACCTTGTCACTGACAGGCTTGTCCTTAAAATCTCACGTATTGGAGCTTTCAAGACAAAGCTATTCAATTAGCAACATGCAGTGCTAAAAACTTTCTCACTCACAGGCTTGTCTCTAAAATCTCACGTCTTGGAGCTTTCAAGAGAAAACTTTTTAAGTAGCCATGCGCAGTGCTAAGAACTTTCTCACTGAGAGGCTTGTTCCCAAAATCTCATGTCTTGGGCTATCAAGACAAAACTATTCAAGTAGCCACGTGCAGTGCCGGAAACTTTCTCACTGACACGCTTGTCTCTAAAATCTCACGTCTTGGAGCTTTCAAGGCAAAACTATTCAAGTAGCCACGGGCAGTGCCAGAAACTTTCTCACTGACAGGCTTGTCCCTAAAGCCTCCCGTCTTGAAGCTTTCAAGACAAAACTATTGAAGTTGTCACGTGCAGTGTCAAAAACTTTCTCACTCACAGGCTTGTCCCTAAAATCTTACTTCTTGGAGCTTTCAATACGAAACTATTCATTCTCTTTTTGTTGATATAGTGTACAATTTAGGCAATCAGGATGAATGAAATTTATTAGGTCTTTCAAAATGCGCTTTAGCTTTAGGCAATCAGGAGTCGAGCATCAACTTTAAAGATAGCGCACTCGTCATTTGAAAGTGCAGCAAACAAGCACCCATTGTAACACTTTTCAGGTGAAATGCAATGCAGCGCCACCCAGTAGTTTTCGTGCAAACAGCCTCACCGGGAGGACCAACCTCGTCTCACTACCCCTATCTAGTTCACTATAGCAGTATGCGCCAACGATGGCTCTACTACTGAAAGCTGCGCATGTAAAAACCGAATTGCGGCTGCTCCAACCAGGGCATGCTTTTATTAATGAGATCACATGAAAAAAAAAAACATGCGAAAATTTTGAATTCGGACTCTATTATTGTTGAGTTCGCCGAAGGGCAGGGTCTTTTGGGGGCTTTTACCGTAATTGGGAATACAAATGCGGATTTGTTGGTGGAAAGTATTACAAAAGAGCTCTTCTGAATAAAGATCCATGAAAAACTTTATTAAATTAAAAGTGTGAAGGCGTTCCCACCATTCATGTGCTCTGTGGACGTGAAGCCCTGAAAATTGTATTGCGATGGCCAGAAGTAGACATAATCAACAGATATTATGACCGCAAGCGTGCCGTTATTAGTGAGAATTGCTTTAATTACGAGCCACGCAACTCTTCAAATAAGCTATAAGCAGCAGTCCTGAAACAGACGATGTTCGCCAATGAGTCGCCGACAGTTTCATGCTACTGATTGGACTAGACCTCACCAACCCCTGCGAAGAGCGCATTTCTCCGTTAAGCGGACTTGGACAAAAGTTGCGCCAGGTCCAAACATAGCATCGTGGACTGTTTTTCTCTATCATGTCCGCGTCTGTATCGTGCTTTTATTGCAAACAATCATGGATTAGTTAGGATGCAGGCACGACCGCTGTTTATTTAGCAGATTAATTCTACATACGTGATTGTGACATTGGTGGCACCGAGAACCAGATGTTTTGACATGCCAGCATTGCTATTACCGGTGACAGACGCTCCCGAATCCGACTTTGGCACAATTTCCGTTGATGTTATCAGGATGGGGCAGTAAATCTTATTTGGCACACTTCGACACAGGAGTGGAATCACTGCATTGTGTCCTTGGTGTTTTTTTTATATACTAAGTTTTTTTGTTATTTTGCACGATAGTGGTTATAGACACCAACGGCGGTGGACAACTGTGGTGCACATGACCCTTGTTGTGATTTGATATCCCCTTTCGCTGTATTACACACCTGTTTGCTCATTTTGAATACTTCAAAATTTCGTACCCTTTAAATTGCTATAAATTCAAATCCTGGTGAAATCTTTACTTCACTGCTTTAAATATGTATTTTAATATAACTTTAAATTCAAATAGTAGCGAATTCGATTATATATAATATAGTGATATTTGCCTGAATATTCAAAGCGTAATGAGCTTTATTACTCATTACGCTTGTAGGGGCGCGATGCTTTGCGATTCTAGTCCGCCGCAGCCAGCTTTCTGCTTCAAAGACTTGAACCACACTTTTTCCTTTCACACAGCGCAAAATGAACAGCAAGAAAGTGTAGAATCTTATACCAGTGCGCTTGCTGTCACCGATGGCTCGGTCATAGGCCAGGAAGGCGAGCAGGAAGAAAACAGATGAGAGAGACTCAGCGCGGCCAACCACACCAGTCACCTGCAAAAAATCGCCATGCCAGTACTATTGCTCAAAAGACAGAAAAAAAAAAAGCCACAGTTATTCCAACTAAGGGCAAATGGGATAGCAACACAATCTTAATGTTCCACAAAGTAAGATAATGTCACTTTTTTGGCATTAGGCCTTGTCTAACTCAATGAGATGCTGGCTCAGGAAAACACGGTTGCTGCAGCGAGCCAAGCAACAATTGTTTTGCATATAAATATAGAGAGAGAGAGAATTTATTTACAGAAAGATAGAGAGGTCGGCCTGAGCTATAGTTTGCTCTGGCCTGCCATTCTACCCTGGGGAAGGGTGACTGGGGAGTGAAAGAGTGATGAATGACGATGGTAAGGTAGAGAGATGACATGTTCTTATTAGGCTGGGTAACTCTACAGACGTGCATCCAGTCCAGTGGCTTCTAAGAAAGCGATGAAGACTCGTATACCCACATGTGTGCTGCTGGCGTCAGGCCAAGGACCTAACACAACCTTATCGGTTAATGGTCGACTAATATATCGGCAAATTGAAGATATCAGTTGCTAACGTTTGCTTGCATATGCTGGACAGTCGCAAAATATATGTTCGAGCGTTTCTGGCAACCGACAGTGACCACAATTGGGACCTGTGTCATTACAGCCAATCAAGTGGGTGTAACGTCTTGTGTAAGCCACACCGAGGCGAATGCGGTGGATAATGCATGAGATGCTTCGCTTTACCGTGCGAGGCATACGGAACTTCATTTCCTGGTCCCATTTGTGCAGCCGCTTGTGCTGGTGTTCGGGTTTCTGCCAGTGCTCCAAGATGGAGTTGCACATTACGCGTCGAAGTAGGATGTTAGTATCTTGTCGAGAAAATACGATGCGCACTTCCGGGACACTATTTAAAGCTCTATTAGCTTCAGCGTCTGCCTCTTCATTGCCCATTATGCCACAATGAGCAGGTATCCATTAAAATGTTACATGATGTCCATTTTTTGTAGCAATGCCAAGAAGCTCTGCTACTTCAATCGATAAAGTATGATATGGACCTTGTCTCATGTCGCTTCATATAGCTTCGCATGTACAGTACAAAGGTAAAAGCCAAGGAAGGGCATACGTGATCACGCCTGGTCATTTGGTCTAACGCTACTAGACTTTCTAAGTATCCCAGAGTATACAGTTGATCCCGTGTATATTGAACTCAAAAGGGATCATGAAATAGTTCTATATATCGATAATTCAAAATACAAAATATGTGCACTTATTGCCTAACTTAGAGCATTGCAGGCCTCAGAAATAGTTACAAGCACTAACATAACAATTTGCTTACAGTATAATGTAAAACAAGGTGTGAACTACAAGTTACTGTAGTTTATTTCGCATAAATATAGTCAAACTTATCTTGCTTTTTGCACATGGTCAAGTTTCATTCACCCTCAATATCAATAAAGCTTTTTAAATTAACGAACTCAGCTCCTTTGGCCACAACAGCGTTGATTAAAGCAGAATGCAGATGATAGCTATGAAGCGTGGCAAAAGGTTGGTTGACAGCCACAGCCATTAACACAGCATTGATGCAGTCAGAAACAGGTACGTTCCTATCTACACCAGTGAAGTTGCTCACTGTCTGAGATGGTGCCTGGAAACGCTCAGAAATCGCAAAATTCCCTGAGGCACTGAAAGCCATTGTCCGCGGTCATGACGCACCCAAGATTGTTACCCTGCCCGCAAAGACTGTGTATGACGTTGCTTTACCTGACGTCACTCTAAGTGCCGGTTATAATTTTAACACGAAATTGCTTTATGCTGGGGTCCATCATGGCTCTACTGATGTACTTCTGTCAAGGAAGTGATGTCGAAAAATATATACTGAAAAATTGCAACGAAAATATCAGAAAGCAGACATCTGTTGGGTGGAATCAGAGCTGCAACTCCTTGATTCTCAGTGCGCGGCGCTTACTACTGCGGCACAAAGGGTACATTGTCTGGAGTACTAAGGGCAAGCTATTTATACACACCATACACCATTTAGCACTCCTCAGAGCTTCGAAACTTTAGCCCTTTTTCGTTATCAGTGCCAAGATGGTGCCACGGTCTTGTGCTCGATAAAACCTCTATATTTTGGAAAGTAGCCCCACTCCATGATCTACGCCGTCTCACTCTCGCCGTGCCTTCAACTTCCTCTTTTGTCATCCCCTATTTCACAGAGCCGGTGCATACGCAGCACTGAATGGCTGGGACGCGCACTACCAGCTAGTCAACGCTAGTCACAGGAAGCGGCGCAAACTTCTCATTCACCGCACCAGCCTTGAAACCTCTAGGCTTCCCGCTCCAAATGTGCTTTAGACTTGGATTTCGAGCTTCGTTCTTCGTTGCGATGCCTGGCTGCTGCGCGTTTCAGTGCAGCAGAAGTCAGAGAAAGGAGTAACATTATTTTATATTCGCTGAGGCGAAAAGAAATGCCGTGCATGGGAAGCAGTGCATTTAGAATGTCAGGAAAAAGAACTCGTCCCTTTCAAACATGTCGTTCTTTGCGAGGTATTTGGTAGCAATTTCCTCATATATACCTGAATATCTAGATGAAGTTGTATGAAGACTATAATGCTTATTTCCTAACTAGACTCTCCGTTAAGTTTCATGACGAGCACATATAAATGTAGATTTAGCTTTTTCTGAGTCACTATGCTATGCTGTTTTCTCAGTGCCTTGATAAAGTATTGTTGGATTTACATGCGTGCGGTAATTTTCAAAATATTCACTTTGTAAGCTCACATGGGCAATTCCTTACTTGTAGTGGTGAACGCATGTGTGTGTGTGCAGGTGTGCACGTGCTTCTTCATGTATGTGTACGTGTGCATGTGCATGTGTGTGCATTTGTGTTTGCAAGTGTACGCCTGCATTTGCTTGCGATAGTGTATGCTAGTATTTGCGACGGTGTGTGTGCGTGTACGAGCCTATGTGTATGTTTATGTCAGTGCGTACGTTTGGAAGAAAACGGAGAGGCGAGCAAGTTGGTACTGATCCATTGCAGAAACGATGTAGTGCGAAAACGACATGGACAAGAAAGTGTACACCACAAGCGCTTAGGCTGAGCGCTTGCGGTGTACACTTTCTTGTCCATGTCTTTTCCAAGCTATATTTATGTCGTAATGTATGTTTGGTATGTCTGTATTCACACCTGTGTTTGTGGATGCACTCACACGTATATCTGCATATGTGTATGCGTGCCTGTGTGTTCATTTGTGTATGCCTGAATACATGGGCGTGAGTGCCTGCCTGCGCTTGTGCATGTGTTCAAGTGCTAGCTTACACGGTTGTGTGCACACGTATTGTTTGGGTGTAGATATGCACCAGAGTGTACGTGCATTTTTGTATGTTTAGACTGTAATTATAAGGAGTCATAGCATTCGAAGCTTTTGTATGTGCAGTCAGCTTCTTTTAAGGGTGAAGATCCTTAGGGCGTGGGTTGTTCTCTCCTTCGTATGTATGTATGCAGCCATATCTAGTTTATGTTTTGCTCAATAGATGGCGTTCTGTGTATGTATTCTTAAAAATAATATAACTAGGTGGTGTTAGCGGTCTTCCCAGCATATACACAGTGAATGATGAGTGGGGTGAAGTGTCTGTTCGTTTGTGTATCTAACCGTCCATGTGCCTCTCCATTCACTGGTCGGTCTATCCGTCTGTGCGTCCATCCGTTCATGCCTATGTTTGTCTGTCTGTATATTCATCTGTGCTTCCGTCTGCCTGTGCCTCCATTCATCCATTCGTCCGGACGGATGCTTTGCCCCACTCATCATCGTTAACTCCCTGGATATGCAGTGGTTTTTTTTTTTCTTATTTTTAGGAGACTGAGGAAAGTCGCAGAGATAATAGAATACAATATCTCATCGTTCCATTGAGACAGAATACAGGCACGTGCATTGATTCTAGTCGGTCTTCACGCGAGAAATTCATGTCATGATGAAGTTTTTGCATCGGTGTTGGTACAAAAGGGCGTCGGGTCCATAGCTATCGCGTTCCTTGCTTTGCCTTTGCAGCAAAGCTGTAACTTTTTTGTTATGCATGTCTACCTTATTTAATTATTTAATGATGATGATTCGGCTCATGAAATGAAAACCTATACCGGAACCTAAATGCAATAGATAAGTCAGTACAATGTCATTATTTTTAGACAAAACATTCATAATAATCGTTGAACACTTCGATCGCCGCAAGATTCGTTCTGGGGAAATATGACCGAACTGAAAGCTCCTGATGTATGAATGAAGCCCTTAACTGGCAATACTTGCAAACTCGAAGACGTAATCTAAGACTGAAGTTATTTTATTCGATCTACAACAAGAAAACAGGCATAAGTCCTTCAGATTAATTCAAACCAGCAGATTATCAATCCTCTCGTAATGACCGGAAATTCAAAGTACAGCCATTGTTACAAGCTGCCACTCTAGCGTCGCCAGTGCGAAGTCGGCGACGGGAATGACAGCAGGTTGGTTCGTTTCGTACGCAAGCAGAGACAGTGAAGAGATCAGAGACGTGAGAAAACAAAACAAACTTTAGTCTAGTGATATTGCAGCACACAGGAGCTAATACAACACTTCAATACAACTAACAAAATACATCAACACTTGATACAACTAAAAAATACATATAAAAACAATAAATCAGCTTACGCGAGAGAACTATTAAAACTACACAAACTAACAACAATAGAACGACGGAAAGTTCGAAGGTATAAACAGGTGAAGGCATACGTGTGATGACCGGCAGCGTTGCGTCCCCGACGATCGGATGCGAGAAGTCGAAGAGAGTTCTGCCACGACTGGGATGTCGGCGGTGTTGCAACGCTGGTGGCTCCGGGAGGCTAGTGCTTGCAGGTGACTTCGCGCAGGTTGAGCTAACTCAAGGCGAAGTCCCGATGTCTACGTTGCAAACGTTAATATCGCGTCACAACTAGACGAACGGCTAAGTTTAGGTGGCCAGCCGATACAGAGCCACACTAAAAACTTCTAGAAGAGATGCGTGTTGATCTGTTTCTACACCATGTTGGTCAGCGACTAGTCTGCCTAGCAGGGCAAAATCCTGTGCTTAAATCCCCTCGTGTCTGCTCGCTCTCTTCCTTGGGGACAAGAACCTCTACATGGGTTCAATTATGCACGTTTATTTGATGGAAACTCCGCGCCAAAATATTTTGACCCCACCCCTTTTTAATTGGGAGAGGGCCCTCAACTAGCGAGAGTGACAACCTGTTGGGTTGTTGTCATACGGCTTGGCCACCAGAGGGTTTCCCACGCTTTTCCCCGTGGGAAACGGTCAGACTGTTTGGCTCTCAGCCGGTGCGTCCCGTAGCCTAATCCTTGTTCGGGGTACATCGCGGCCTTCCACGACCTTGCAGACGCAGCCGCAGTTACAAACGGATCAATCGTCGATGGCGACGTTCCAAGAAGAGCACCCCATTCTGCACTTCTCGGCTCCCTTTCATGCGCCCGCCGTTCCCACGGTCAGTGGGGAAGTACGGCGCCCGTTAATTGCCGTGACGCGGGGCCGCCAAAAATGGCCGTCCGTGACAGCCATACAACCCCAGAATTGTTCTGTTTAAGCATTCTTCATGCCACAAGCCATTGCAGAATGGAACATATTACTAGCCGATTTTTTTGGCCGCACAACTGCGCATTCATTCTATGAAAGACTGTGCCCCCCCCCCAATATGTCTAAGATGGTGCTGCGGGTAATGTCCCAAATAAAAAAAAAAGGCAAGACGCAGTGCCAGTCGGTCATGTGCCTTCACTATACAGGAAACTAAAAAGATTTCGAGTATCTTGTGGGGCACAGCGAGAATCAGTCATCGAGAAACACTCACCGAGAACACACAAGAACACTTACACACACGAGGCGCATAGCCAAAAATTTCTTTCGTGAGGAGCACCTCCTTGATTTTGGAGAGAGCATGCCCTTGATTGGTCATTTTTCGCAGTCTATGCCATGGTGAAAACAATTTTTGGCAAGTAGAGAAACAGACTCGGTATGCCACCCCTTGGCTACGCCCTTGCCCTATAACTAAATAAAATAATCAACGAAGCAAAGCAAAGAAAGACTTGCACAGTGAGACAAGTGCGGTGGGCGAGCATTCTATCGATGAGATTTAGTGGCACATCTTGTTAAGCTTTTTAGGGGTGAAGCTCCTTAGATAGTCGGTTGTTCCCTCGTAGTAGAATGTTGTAGAGCACATTGTAGTATGAACACAGCACCACATCGCCCCAGTTCATGGGGCGCAACGCGCAAAGTACGGCCGTGCACCAAAGCTACTTGGTGCAGGCGCACAGGCATTGCATGAGGTGTTCTAATGTGGTTGGGCGTCATGCTTGCTTTGGTGTGAAGCACGCCTATCTTTTAATACCACGCCAGTAGCGATAGATCATGCCAAAATGGCGTTGCGAGAACGCGTGTTTTGCATATTGCATTTTTATAAAGTTTTCTGTATACTATATGTGTAAGTGGCTTCTCCTTTCACTGCCACAATCTGTGGTGATTACATGCATCTTTGCAAATAGCTTGGGACTGCCTTGATTTATGAAATTTGACACCACAAAGCGTCTCTGCGTGTATGGGAGACGTTGTTGAAATTCGACACCACAAAGCGTCTTTGCGTATATGAGAGACGCTGCAGAAGATAGCTGCAGATAATTTCAAGAACCTGTGCTTTCGTAGCATGAGCCGATATTAAGCAACACACGGGGATACTTGAATCTTGCGGTAATGAAAATGTAGCCAAACAGATGAGTTTCAGTCCCACCACATTGGTATCCACACCTGTCTTCCATTTTTATATGTACTACAATATTATAGATGGTCTCTACTCATCAGATAGTCACCCAAGAAATGGGTTTGTCCGCCCCGCAAGATCACTGACAACGGTTCTCAGCTGCCGACTCGAAGGCCTCTGTCTTGATTCTGGGCACGGCAGTCCATGGAGGTGAAACAGTGGAGGCCTATGCATTGTGCGATGTCAGTGCATGTTAAAGAACACCGGGCAGTCAAAGTTTCTGGAGCCCTCTACCAAGGTGTTCATGGTTATGGCATGTGAAAGCCCAGATTATTACTTTTATTATTATTATTATTATTATTATTATTATTATTAAGCCACAAGATGCTCTTTTACTCATCGTATTCTGTTCAGTGGTGATATGGGGATATCATTTACGTGTAATGCTCTTTCAATTTCATTACCAGGGCGTGCTATTTCATAACGGTTCCATAATGGCTTCTTAATGCTGAATAACTCCAGGTTGTTGAAATCAGCGTTTCTGCATATGTTATAGAGCATGAACAGCAGCAGCGAAGAAAGTATCCGAGCAAAACAGAAAGAAGCCAATGTACCCAGTCAGAGAAGCATGCATTAGTGACACCATGGATCGTCAAGATGAATGGGGCCCTCAAGAATAACACAAGGGACAAGCAGACAACACTCAAGATATGGCAGTAGAATTATAGATCTATCAAATCCAAAAGGCAGAGTTTATTACAACTAACTATTCAGGATAATCCAGGCGTCATAGCCCTGCAAGAAATTCAATCAGATACAATCAAGATCAGATCTTGTATAGCAGAAATAAGGACCACTTGTCACACAACTTTATCACATCGTCAATATAATCAAGCAAACCTTTGCATAAATTTTTTCTGCCAAGAAAATGGGTCAGAGTCTATTCATCACAAACATATATAGTCTGCCAAGAGAATCTCTCACAAGCTGCGATGCACTTCTGAGAGAGGTGAAGAAGTATGCAAAAGGACGCAAGCTCGTGGTGATGGGAGATTTAAACGCATACCACACTACTTGAGGTTATCACAAAACACACAAAAAAGGATGTCCATGACAAGTACCTCACCATCAGTTCACTTTGTGGACAGATCCATATATCTCTGCAAGACAACAACCCAGATCTCACCTTCACAGCAGGAACATGCCAAGTGGAATGGACGATACTCGTAGGAACCCTAGAAAGCAACCAGGGTTGCCACTGAGTTTTCAGTAAAATTTGCCAAACGACCAGTCCAATGTCGCTAAAATTCGTCAATTTTCTTCAAAGTTTGCCAAAGAAGTTGCCACTCAAGATATGTGTGAAGGGTATAGTACCAAAAATTGCTAATTATGTATAGCCCCCTAAAGTACAGTACCATTCATAACCCCTAAATTATACTGACATCTTCCAGTGCCAGTCACGTTATTCACTTCCCTGTGGGAAGGCTCACTGGGCTTAGAGTCATATCACCCGCTTCATCATGGGAACACTGAGAAAGAGCATCCATGCACCACCAGCATCACCGAAGATTACCGCCCCATAACCCTCATAACAAAAAGGTTGTGATGGTCTTGATTACGTATGCTGCGCCTTGTATATGTATGCTGCGCCTTGTATGCTGCGCCTTGTATATGCTGCGCCTTGTATTGAATACAAGGCACAGCAGCTGGTGTACAACAAGAGAGAAATGGCGTGTGTATCCTTCCTGCAGCTCTAAAGTCTCATTGCAGTGAAATAACGCGTTCGATAATAAAAAAAATAATTACAACACAACAGAATTAAGTTAGAAAAGACTATAACCGTGGCAATGCCCGCATCCCACTTTCAGTGCAGTCATGCTTATGCTACACATTCGCCTTAATGCGGTTTATGAAGGCTGCCAAAAAAAGTGGGCTTCTTGGCTGGCCCAAAGTATGCTAGCACATTTAAACTCTACATACAAAACCAGGAAGTACTACCTTATTGAAGAAGTCTACAAGCTATTGAGAACAGTTAGAGCTGTGGTCGAAACACGAGAACTAACTGTTATCTAGACACTTCTGCATCGAAAATTCAAAGAAGCTTAGAATTCCTAGAACACCTGCAATACTTATATCACCACTTCGTGAAGCACTCCGTCGACACAAATTTTTCCATGATTTTGCTAGTAGATGCACCATACGCCAGTGCTTCAAGAATAAGGGTGAATTAAAAAACTGGACAGAAGTACTGAATTGCACATAAACTGCACCTTCTAGTGAAGGGTATAAAACTACAAAAAATTGAAAAGATGATGTTGCCTATTCGTTTCGAAGATGCTGAGTACAGAATGCATAACTCAGTGGAGACCTGTGACGAAAAATCATCAAAAATTTGCCATGTCACCATTCATATTTTAGATGGCCACAGGCCCCTAAAATTTGCCAATTTGGCAAAAAATAGCCACCAGTGATAACCCTGGAAGCGACCACCACTTGGTGCAAATTGGAATAAACTATAAAGAAAACACTCCTCAAGATTGGCAAAGAAAAAATCACAAACTGGATCATTTTCAGTAAAGAAGAGCGTACATAAAGTATTCAAGACCTTGAAGAGAGGACCAAACTTCACAGACGTAGACAAAGAAAATTCAACAGAAAGTTGAAAACCAGTATCGGACCCCCCCTTCTCCACCTGTGGAAAGCCCATAAAAGCCTTACTCATCGATAGAAAAAACAGACACGAAAAAAGGTCCTAAAAAAAAGAAACAGGCAGCCGAACTCACCAGGCAAGCTGAAAAATACACTGATGAATTAGCAAGGCAGAGCTGAAACCAGATGTGTGATAATCACCAAAGAACTCTAAGCACAACAAAGCCTGAAACATCCTCAAGTCGCTGTTGAGCACAACAAAATCAAGAACCAACTTCAGAAAGAACTTGACAAAGCTCGTTCAGAGCCCCACCACGATTGCCTAGTGGCTAAGGTACTCCGCTGCTGACCTGCAGGTCGCGGGATCGAATCCCAGTTTCGGCGGCTGCATTTCCGATGGAGGCCTAAATGCTGTAGGCCCATGTGGTCAGATTTGGGTGCACGTTAAAGAACCCCAGGTGATCGAAATTTACGGAGCCCTCCACTACGGCGTCTCTCATAATCATATGGTGGTTTTGGAACGTTAAGCCCCACATATCAATCAATCAATCAAAGTTCGTTCAGAACTATATGGAGGCTCGCAAGGCGAAATTCTGCTAGAATTAAAAAAAAGCTAAACAAACGAACCCGAGCTGCAGTACTTACTGCTTTGGACTTTGAATAAGCAGGCAAGCGAAATGATGAACTCAAATGCCCATTCACACTAGAATAAATGCAAGCAGCATTGGCAAAACTAACTCGAAACACAACCTCAAGAAAAAACTAAATAAACAACAAGACAATCCGCAACTCACAAAAGAATGAGGAAGATTAGTTCTCCTAAAAGCTATCAATGACAGCTGGTAAAGTGGGACCATTCCAGCAATCTGTAAACACGCCAAGATCTTCATGATTCCTCAGCTAAACAGACCACTGAGTATGGGAAATATTTGACCAATATCCCTGACATCCGGTGAGCAATATGAGCATATGGTCCTAGACAGTCTAATTGTATACCTGGAAGAAAACTGATACTGACTTGGCACGATGTATGGATTTTGCCACCATTTATCAGCACAAGACATCTTGTTACCGCTGAAGAAGGATGTTATCGATCCCCTAGGCAACTAGGAAAAAAATAAATAATCAGGGACCAGAAAAAAAGAGTGGACAGTAGAGTCATGTCCACTCTTTTATTTGGTCCTTGTTTTTTGGCGCTTACAAGTTGTTTTCTAATGTCTTAAAAACTCACCCAAGCACAGTATGAGCGCAGTACATATTGGCATTGAACGAGAAAGCAGCGTTTGACAATGTTTCTCATAGCATAGTAATGAGGAACCTCGAGGACATGCACAGTGATGAAAGAACATACCGCTACGTACAAAACTTTTATACCAGCAGAACAGCAACGAAGTGCCTTGGCACTGTAAAATCGGACCAGTTTAAAATGGTGAACAATGGTACCGCTCAATACTCTGTCTCCTCGCCACTCCTTTTGATATTTTCATCATGAAAATGCCAAATATATTCAAAAGAATGCATGAGATAAGCCACACCCTACATGCAGATGACCTAACCATCTGGACCACCAGCAGCTCTCCAAGAGCTCACCAGGATGTACTTCAAGAGGCAGTGGATCACACATAAAACTACCTCAATGCTAGTGGGCTCACATGTGCGCCACCAAAGTAAGAACTTCTGTTCAAGGGCCTGTAAACCACCCAGAGATCCAAATTCAGTTGTGGTAGGGAAATCATTCTTGAGTGTACGTGGAACATGGAGCCATGATAATTTTTCAAAACGATGCAGTAATAGTGGAATTAGATGCACTTTATTATTGAAACTGCTACGATCACTGCTTTCTCCTGTGCTCTTCTCTGCTGATATCCTCCCTCAAGCTGCTTTGCTCTCTCACCGAGCGCCCCTCCCATGCCCCTGCAAATCTCATGTGGCTCACGTAATCGCTGACGCGCTGCTTGAAATACAGTCTACTTACGGTTGCCGCCACTCCGGCCATTGACTCGGTCAGTTTTGTTGTAGCTGCGTGCTTCTTCGTGAACCATGGCTGCCATAATCGTGCCAGTATAGACCTTGCACTTTGCGCATGCCTTCAAAAAATCGCAAAGTGATGAACCCGTACAGGGACCCCCCGTGCCCTATACATGCTGCACGCATATGCGCAACATGACGAACAACAACAAGCCGCACGAACAGATGCTTGCAGACTGATCGGAAGTAGTTGGTTCTTGTTCGACCAATCACAGCATATTTGGCTTGGCGCATCAGAGATATGGAACAGTACGTCACGCGGAGGCCCGGAAGGCCCAGAAAGGAGGAGAGATTGTTTTCTAGAATTTGTGGTGCGCCAGCGGCTCGTAGCGCTGCGACGTGTAGAATAATTGATCGCAACGGCATTTTGCACACGATATGTGCGTTTATATGAAGTGTCTGAAAAAATATCTAAGGTGGTTTACGGGCCCTTTAAAAGCCAGAACAAGAAGCCAGCCGTAGATGAAATCCCAGAACCAAAGCTTCGGGTAAATGCAGTGCCAATCCCTAAAGTAGAATCGCTCAGAGCACTTGGTCTACTCTAGACATCTACAAAGATTAATCAGGCACAGTCACATTACTAAAACTTCAAGAAACCGTAATGCAAGTTGTGCATTTGGGACAACAGGTATCAAACATAAGACATGGCTTGAAAGAACTAGACACAACCAAAATTATCCAAGCACTCGTCATCAGCTAAATTACTTATGAAACCCCTTACTTGGACCTCAAGAATGTAGAAACTGAAAAACTAAATGCCCTCATACAAAAGGCCATCAAAACTGCCACATAGAGATCTCTCAACGTGCTTCTACACAGCAACTACTACACTTAGGCCTCCACAACAGCAGGGAGGAGCTTGTGGATGCACACAAAGTATATCAACATGAATGGCTTAGACTTACTGAAACAGGGCGGGAGACACTTCGAAGACTGGGCTGTTCTGAAGCCAAAGAAAAATGTTACAAGAAAAAAATTATGCCAGCAATGATTAGACAGTACATCTCAGTAGCCTGCCTCACACGAAATATGCATCCTACCTCCAATCTTGAAAGAATAAAATCCAGGTTCAAGAAGCTTCGACAACACTACAGCCGCAATCCAAACACAAGATACATCGATGCAGCGAAGTATGCAGGAATCCCAGCTAATGGTGTCAACATAGTCAACAGCGAAGGCAAAGAAAGAATGGCAGCTAGCATAACTGCAGAAATTGATACGGCAAAGGAAACAGCAATATCCCTAGCATTCTCAACTTGCATAGAGACAGCAATAATAATAACCAATTCTCAAGCACCTTATCGAAATTTTCAAAAAGGTAGAATTTCAAAGCAAGCAGTACAAGATCTCACCGCTGCAGCAAAAAAGAACGTACCCGAAACGACATAACCGGGACTCCAGGTCACGGGTCTCTGATGAGAAATTAGGCAGCAGACAACGTGCTCACGTTCACCAAGCCTTCCCACAGAATGCACTAGGGAGCAAAGAAGATGTACCTAAAAGTACAATGAAATGCTGCAGCACTACAGGCTAGGCAGAAGAACTTGTCCGCCAGCTCACCCTAGCCAGACTAGGGTACAGGCAGTAACCCTGAGGAAGCAGTATACAAACACTTATGTTCCCAGTAGCCTACTTCACGACATCTCACCAACCAGGGTTCATAGAGAAACAGTACCTGAAAGAAATGAAAGTAAAGGGTTTTAAAGGACTTTTAAAGAGCTAACAAATACTTTTTAAGGCCCTAAAATGAACCACGGAAAATAGCAACACCACTTCTTACAGCATAAAAATTTGTACTTTATTTCACAGAAGCGAAACCAAGTACATTTCAACAATCACTACCAAGCTCACAAGGATTTAGAATTATTTATCAGTTCCATCTTTTCCGGTTACCACAAGCTTCAAAAAACCATTTTTATGATTTGCTTGATAAAACAAAACATATTGAACCACAAATTTAAGGCATATTTCACACAAAGACTACACGTAAACAAAAAGCCCTTTTAGAAAGTGGACTAGACATTGAGTCCATGAAGCTTTTCTTTAAACTTCTCATCCGCTTCTGCAAGTTCCAAAGTCTTTTCTTTTGCTGTTTTTCTCAGACTGCATGACTTCAGAATAAGAATATGTCACTTGTAGCTTCGAATCGCTCAGCGTAGTTGTCAGCACAAACTGTCAAGTCGCCGATTGTTTTTTCAAGTTCCTGTCTATACACTTAGACACTGTGAATTTCTTCCTCAATGTGGCTTCTCTTTGATACTTTTGCCTGATTGTTCGCTTGTTTTTTCATCTCTTCCAGGTAGGCCTGATAGTGGCTGTGTGCAGCTGAGACAGATTTATGGAATTCCTTTGTTATTACAATGTTCATGAAACCACCAAGCATTGCTTACTGCATCACAGAAGATTTGCTCCGACACATGTGAGATCTCCTTCAGGTTTTCAGCAGATACCTGTCAGATGACGCTGAAATCTCTTCAAAAAAAGCCTGTCCATGGCTCATGACTAGAAGAAGTTATACAACCTTCCACAGGTGCATATACGACGAGCTGCTATGTATGCGCCTAGGATATTCCTAAAGCTTGAAAGACACTAAATCTTGCAAGACTTTGAGGCCATTTGGCAGGGGTCGAGCGAAGACAGGCTCCTAACCAGCTAATTTGCCGGTGAGCTCTTCTTCAGAATTTTTTTTTGTAGTAAATATAAGGAACTGTTTGAATTCCATTGAAAAGACAAATACTCCTTTAGCGCTCACTCTCGCAGCCTTGATTATTTGTCCAACAGCATGCCCAATGTCACCCTTTTCAGCAGACACGTAGTCATTTGGGTCATCGAGATCCATTTTGAGTATGCTCATCATTCCTGCAGAAGCTCAGCACTGTGCATTTTACGAACCTGGTGAGACAACGCCTCACGAGACTTTAAAGATTTTTTTTTTTTAGAAAGAAGATCAGTGGTTTGTGTTGTGTTGGGGTTGAGCTGGACTGCGACGCCGAGGAAAAAGAACGAAGGTTGCAGCACGCCGCCGCTGCCGGCAGCAGCCACCCACGGCTTCAGTGGGAGTGCCGAAGAAAACACCTCCGCAGAAAACACGAGTCCGTCATCAACAAATGTACACGTAACACAGCCCAGAATGAATGAAAAAATGTATGACATGCACACAAACATACAACACCAAGGCAACTACCACATCACAGTTTGTCCAGCTGGTACTCAGAGAGGAATGGCTGAAGAATCATCGCAATGGCAAGTGCAAACTTAAGTTTGGCCAAAAGCAGCGGGCCCTGGCAGAAAGCAGATAACTGTGTGTATGATGCACACAATGGAATATTCACATCTTTTCATTTTGTGCGTTCCACATATTTCTTGATATCATCCTATTGTATGTGCATGTTTGTGATTGGATGTGTGTGTTCACGGACACTGGTATGTGAGCTTCTTTCTTTCTTTCGTTTATTATTTCTTTTGCTTTACAGAAAGAGGAGCAAGAGCTAAAGGCCATGTTGCCTTTAGTTCTTGTGTAGGTCTGCTTTGTGTACGTGTGACTATGAGTATGGAGCTGGTAGAATAAAGACGGTCCACGAGTGCACCTCTCTCTGTGCGAGTTACAACAAACTAGAGAGGAGGATGAGACACGGCAATACAACGTGAAGATGGCTTCGTCGGGGGTTACACTTGGCAAACTGCCGGAGTTCGACCCTAACACAGGGGACTTTGAGGTCTATGAGGAGTGGCTTGAGTGTTTCATTGGCGTCAACGACATTGCAGAAGAAAAGAAACTGCACGCAAGTCTTCTTGACTACGACTGGTGAAAAGGCTTACGGGACGCTCAGAAGCCTGCTTCTTCCAGAGACGCACACCAAAGTGACATTCGAGGATGCCATAATTGCACTAAAAAAACACTATATTCCCAAAGTTCCAGGGTGACGAAAAGGTATCGCTTCCACCAACGTAAACAAGAGAAGCATGAAAGCGTGGCAGACTTCATCGTGGGGCTGAAGAACTTGGCGGCAACGTGTGGGTTTGGCATATTTCTAGAGGAAGCTCTGCGGGACGGACTACCATATTTACTCGCGTAATGAATGCACTTGCATAATAAACGCAGCCCCTAACATCAGGCATTAAAATTTAGATTTTTTTATCCCACGCGTAGTAAACGCATCACCTAGATTCATTGGCAGCAGTTCCGCTAACTGACACCTGGCACCTCCTCGCCCGTTGGCTTTCTTCGTTTTTTTTATTACTTTGCCAACTCTCTCAACCACCTTGGCTTGATCCCTCCGCCCCCCTTCAACCGTTTCTGCGTGCCTATTGCTTTTCTTTCTATCTGTGCGCATGCCAGCAGGTCCCCCGTCTTATCTGTGTGCCATAGCAGGGTTCACTAGTGGTGGGAGTGTAGAGACATCGCAGCTGATAAGCACACAGTGAGCGAAGGTCACCAAACTGCCCACACCAACCGACCTCAGTCGCTTCCTGCGAACCCCCCCCCCCCCCCTTTAGGACTACTTTCTTTTTCTTCACTATAAATGTCTCCTCATTCCCCCTTCCCCCGTGAGTGCACGCTTTAGGGCACCCCTCGAGATCACAAACAGATACCACTGTTGTGGTTCAACAATTGCGAGAAAAGATAGTCGCAAAGTGATTTTATATGTCAAGCCTGGGTGGCCTGAGACAGCTTGCAGAAGATAATGCCATCAACTACCGAAGATGAGTAAAGTGCAACGAAAAGCTGTTTTCAAACAGTGTACGCATGTGTAAATTACAAAAACTCAGCGACCCAGCTTTTTTTTTTTGCCATTTTCACTTTTTTTTCTTCTCCCAAAAAGTTTTCATAAAAGTTAAGTTACCCTGCATAATAAATGCACCCTCCAACTTTGCTCAGATTATTCGAGAAAAAAAGTTCATTCATTGTGCGAGTAAATACGGTAATTGCCGGCCTTCAAGCAGACGCCGTACGCTGCCATCTACTAGCCATGCCAGACGCTGACCTGACTTGGGAACGCGTCTCCACCATCGCTGTAGCTATGGAAGCCGCTACGAATGACATGCAGCAAATGGCCTCTGCGGACACGGAAGGAGTCGCAGCAAGTGTGTCCGACTTGCACTGGCAAAGAGAAATAAAAGGTGGCGTCCACAAGCAAATGCTGGCAAAAATGCTAAGAGTGGTATGTTCGCGAAGGCTGAAAAAACCACACAGCATGACTTTAAAAGCTTGTCAAGTTTCCAACTTGTTAACCGAGCTTGTTACAGATATCATAAAAAAGGGCACATAGCTCAAATGTGTAAATTTAAAGTCGTGAAGTAGTGAGACCGTGATGCTGCCAGAAATGAGTTGCTTACGCTGTGCCACACTGATAAAAGTTCTCACACACCAGCTATTACTGTTATGCTCGAGATAAGCGGATAAGAAGTTTGCATGGAGTTGCATATAGGTACTTCAGTGTCGGTTATGTCGACATCTGAATGTGCTAAGATTTTCTCCTCAGCTAGCTTCAGAGAAATTGATGTGAACTTAGTTGCCTACAATAGCACTCCTGTCAAAACCAAAGGCACTATAAATGGTGATGTTCGATACTACGAGCAACGCTATTCTCTGCCGCTAGTCATAGCAAACAATGCTGGAAGAGCTAGGATGCCAACAATGCTTGGTCAGAACTGGCTAAACAAAATTAAAATTAGATAGCATGAAGTCACGTGCATTCAGTGTATATAAAATTCAGTTCCTGTAGCAGTAATATACAGCGAAGTGTTTAAACCAGGCTATGGCGCTATTAAGGGATTTAAGGCCAGTATTAAGCCCAAAGAACGTGTTACACCAGTCTTTTGTAAGGCACGGCCAGTGAAATATGCTGTTCGTGAGCAGGTTCAGCAGGAATTGTTGAGCATGGAAAAAGCCAGGGCAGCGTACAAAGTAAGGCATAGTGCTTGGGTGACTCTTTCGGCTATTGTGCCTAAAAAAGATGAAGGGCTGTGCCTATTCGGTGACTATCGCGTCACCGTCAAACCGGCAATTGAAGTTGACGGCTACATTCTGCCCTAACCAGAAGACATTTTGACGACACTGCAAGGCGGAACCGTCTTTTCGGTCATTGACCAATGAAAGGCTTACCTATAGCTTGAGTTAGATGAGCAAGCATAGAAAATGGTGACGGTGAATACACACCTGGACCTTCATAGGTTTCAGCGTCTGGCTTATGACGTCACATGCGTGCCTGCTGTATTCTAAGCAGTAATGAATCAGATCCTACGCGGTGTAGCGAAAACAGCCTGCTATGTGGACGATGTCATTATAGCTGGTCAGACATACGAGCAGTGCCGCGAAAGAGTGGAGCAAGTGCTCAGACGCCTAAGCAGGCATAGAATAAAGGTGAACACCGGAGAGTGCAAGTTCTTTCAGGAGAAAGTAACTTATTTGGGTCACGAAATTGATAAAAATGGTGCCCATCCTACTAAGGCTTAGGGCCATAAAAAATGTGCCTAAACCAGTCAATGTGACACAACTGAAAGCTTCCTTAGGCTTCGTAAATTTTTACTCATGATTTCTGCCAAATTGGGCAATGGTTTTAGAAGCTTTACATGAGCTTCTATGCAAAGAGAACATATGGCCATAGTCACGTCAATGTGATGATGCATTCATTAAGTGCAAAGCGTTGTTGACTGATGACAGTGTTCTTCAGTTGTGCAATGTTTGCAAAGATTTTCAAATCACATGTGATGCATCGGATTATGGCATGGGAGCCATGCGGTAGCACGTGGAGAATGGTGTCAAGAAACCGATGTTTCTCACTGTGTCAGAGCGGAATTATGGGCATATTGAAAAAGAAGCCCTGGGTATCGTCATTGTAGTGAAAAAGTTCCATAAATACCTGTATGAAAGCCCCTGACAGTGCTGTTCTACCCAAAAAGATAGGGAAGCGCTGTGGCTAATGCACGAGTTCATAGGTGGTTGACTTTCTTGGCTAACTATCACTACATAATAATGCATAAACCGGGGACAGCAACTGCTCATGCCGACGCTTTGTCCTGCCTGCCACTATTTGGCAAAAAAGAGCTGGCTGAAGAAATTTCTTGCTTTTCAACTCTGACTCACCACTTACAACCAAAGGCATTGAACACGCAACTCCTAACGAGCGTTCGAAACATTATATGGCACGGTTGGCCGAAAGGCCTTCCAAGTGAGCTACAGCCATTTTGGGTTCGTCGGTTTGAACTTGCTGGTGATAATAGCTGTATTGTTTAGAATAACCGGGTCGTAATATCTGAAAGTTTGCAGGCCGAGTGTTACAATGTTGGTTCAAATGCAGCGCCCCCACGCAGCGCTGATAGTTGTGTTGAGCTGTGCAAGTCTGGCACAGCGGCGGGGTGGCCGTTTCGGAAACAATAAAACTCAGTTCGTTCTGGGCTAAGGGCTCAACATGTTCTCGTGTTCTTCGCGGGCCTGATGGCCTACTGTTCACGGTAGTCACTACCGCCTGGCCATCAGTTAATCTACACCTGTAACAACTGGCGACGAGGATGAAAGGAAGTTTCATGTAAGTCTTCATTCCCGCAGCTCTCTGCCATCTGTTCACCATGCCAAGTTTCGGCAACCTCGAGCCATTCGAGGGGGGAGGAGACGACTGGCCCTGTTACGTGGACCGGCTCAAAGCATTTTTCCTGGCGAATGATGTCGTCCCAGACAAGCGTACTGCCGTGTTCATCAGCTGCTGCGGGCAGAAACCGTATGCTTTGCTCCGCAATTCGGTCAAGCCCGCCAAGCCCAGTGACAAGAATCTGGACGAGATTCTTCAAATACTTGGAAGCCATTATTGTCCGAAGCCCTCTGCCGTCGTGCAGCGTTTTCATTGCAACTCGTGCGTTCGCGCAGAAGGGGAATCAGTCAGCAATTTTATCACAGCACTACAAAGCCTGTCCGAGCACTGAAGCTTCGGGGCTAAACTCGAAAACATGCTCCGCGACCGCATCGTGTGTGGCATAAACAACGTGGATGTTCAAACAAGACTTCTGGAAAAACCGGACCTCACCTACGACGATGCTGTCCAGACCGCCCTGGCAATAGAAGCAGCAAAAAGGGACGCAGGTGAGATAGCGCAAGCGAACACAAGCAGCACTTTCTCGACTCACCGTGTCTCGTCAGGTTCTGGGGGCGTCACCTGCTACCGCTGCGGGGACGGACATCTTGCATCAAAATGCAAGCATGTGAAGACAATCTGCAATTACTGCCACAAACGAGGTCATTTGGCGAAAGTGTGCGATTCGCTGCGAAGGGACAGCCAAGCCCAAAGCAACAGCCCAAAGCAACATCCCTACCAAGGCACGTTTGTTCTCGGCTTGCAGTTCACCGTCTTCGAGTAACAGTCATCGTGTTAATACAGTACGCAAGCAGGACGCCGCTACCACTTCATCTTACGAAGTTTTTGGCATGTGGCCGGTCGACTACACCACGCCGCCTCCGCCTTTCACCATCACTGTTGACGTTTGCGGCAAGCCGCTCCGCATAGAAGTGGACACGGGGGCAAGTGTCTCTGTCATGGCCAAGTCGCGTCTTCTTAAGCTTTTGCCTTCGGTTCCTGTGCAGCCGTCACAAGTGCTTCTGCGAAGCTATTCCGAGGAACTAAAAAAGGTTCAGGGCAAAGCTGACGTCAGTGTGAAGTTTCATGGCAGGGAGGCCGACCTACATATTTTTCTGACCGGAGACGGATTGCGCACTCTTCTTGGACGCAACTGGATGCGTGAGCTGGGCATTGGCGTCTTCGATGTTGAAGTGAACATTCACGCACTTTCCGATGTCAAACACCTAGTTCAAGACTACGCCGAAGTGTTTGAAGAAGGCCTGGGTACATTCAAGGGTGCTAAGGCTTCTCTACATGTTCCTTCAGATGCTCCGCCTCGGTTCTTCAAGCCACGTCCACTGCCGTACGCTTTGACAAATGGAGTAACCCAAGAAATCCATAAACTAAGAAGAGATTCCATTCTTGTTCCAGTCAAGACAGCAAAGTGGGCTGCACCTATTGTTCCTGTGACCAAAAGGGATGGACGCATCAGAATCTGAGGAGGCTTTGGTGTCACCATAAACCCAGTGGCAACAGTGCAGCAGTACCCCATTCCAAGGATCGAGGACCTACGGACTGTGCTTGCTGGAGGTGAGAAATTCACAAAATTGGATTTGCGAGATGCGTACCAGCAAGTTGTCCTTGACGAGGCCTCTAGGGAGTGTGTCACAATTTCGACGCATATGGGTTTATTTCAGTACACCCGGTTGCCTTTTGGTGTCTCATCTGCTCCTGCCATATTTCAGCGCGAGATGGAAAACTTGTTCAGGGGACTGCCCCATGTAACAGTCTATTTTGACGACATTCTTGTGACTGGTGCAAATGATGCTGAGCACCTTCACAACCTTCGTGCTGTACTTAGCAAGCTTCAGGAATCAGGCCTCAAGCTGAAACTTGAAAAATGCCATTTCTTCGTGCCGCAAGTTGAGTATATTGGGCACATCATCAGCAAGGAAGGCCTTTCCCCAAATGTTGACAAGGTAGCAGCCATTCTGCATGCTCCTGTGCCTCAGGATTTCAGAGATCTTCAGAGTTTTTTAGGACTTGTAAACTTCTACAGGCGCTTCTTACCCAATCTTTCGTCACTCCTTCATCCACTGCACTTACTTCTTTGTGAAGAGAAGAAGTGGGAGTGGAGACGTGAACAACAAGATGCATTCAATGCCTGCAAGCACTTGGTGACATCAGCTCCAGTTCTTGTGCATTTCAACCCTGCCAGGCCTGTTTGCCTCAGCTGTGACGCATCGCCTTATGGTATAGGTGCAGTTCTGGCGCACAAAGATGCTGATGGCAGGGAACATCCTATTGCTTTTGCTTCGAAGAGCTTGTCAAAAACAGAACAAAACTACAGTCAACTCGACAAGGAGGCACTGGCTTTAGTGTTTGGTGTGGATCGGTTCCACCAGTACTTGTGGGGCATCTCATTCGAAGCACCCACTGACCACAAGCCACTTCTTGGACTGCTGGGTGCCAACAAGCCCGTTCCCGTGCAAGCTTCGCCTCGAGTGGTCAGGTGGGCTCTGAAGCTGTCTGCGTACAAGTACGAACTTGCATACAAGCCTGGCAAAGAGCTCGGCCACCCTGATGCTCTTAGTAGACTGCCTCTCCCAACTGACACTACTGTATTATTACGACCTGCTGAAATCTTCTTGCTAAAGGAGGCATATTCGAGACTCCTTTCACCAGGTGTTGTGACCCAAGCCACACGAAATGACCCACTTCAGGGCCATGTTGTTCTTGCCGTTCTGAAAGGAGAAAGCCTCCCAGTATTACCAGAGTGAAACCCTCTCAATACCAGAAGCTCAGAACTCAGTCTCCATGAGGGTTGCCTACTCTGGGGATCAAGAGTAGTGATCCCAAAGTCATTGCAGGCCCAAGTTCTTGGTGTTCTTCATGCCAACCACCAGGGTATCGAGAAGAGCAAGATGATTGCCATGAGCCATGTTTGGTGGCCAGGCATTGACAATGATAATGCCAACAGCGTGAAGAGCTGCGCTACGTGCCACACTCAACATCGAGCTGCACAGCCGATTCTGCAGACGCCGTGGCCTTTTCCACAGCGATCCTGGTCAAGGCTTCACATTGATTCTGGGGGACCATTTCAAGGTCACACATTCTTGGTTATTGTGGATGCATTCTCAAAGTGGATAGAAGTCTTTCCTGTGTCTTCCATATCTGCAGAAGCTACCATTTCTGCATTGAGAATTGCATTCGCTCAGCATAGCCTGCTTGATGTCACAGTTTCAGACAACGGTCCTGCCTTTACCAGTGCCCAGTACCTTGAGTTCTTAACTCGAAATGGAATACGCCACATGCTTGTACCGCTGTATCACCCTGCTTCAAATGGTGCAGCTGAAAGAGTTGTACAAACTGTGAAGAACAAACTTAAGAAGTCTGGTTCTGGGAACTTCCAAACGCAGATCTCCAGGTTTCTGTTCCACTATAGGACCACACCACATGAAGTGACAGGTCGGCCACCGTGTGAACTCTTGACAGCAAGAATGTTCATGACTCTGTTGGATGTCCTGAGGCCAAGCCTGCAGGCATCTGTATTCCTAAAACAACTCAAGCAGAAGTTGTATGCTGACAGAGGGTCCCTGCAGGCTCCATCACTGCAGCCAGGTGATGATGTGTATGCGCGAAACTTTCGCAGGGGCACACCCTGGGTGCCTGCCAGTGTCGTGGACGTCACTTCATCATCAGCCAGTGTCTGTTTTGAAGATGGCACCTTGAGAAACCGACACAGCGACCACTTGCACCTTGTGCAGACAGAAACATTGGCCTCTCCTGAAACTGCTATCGCTGCAGCTCCACCACAGTTGGAGCCGCCGCTTCATCATGCACCAGTTGTTCCATAAGTGCCTCATCAGGAACAGCTACCTGGAACTAGCTTCTCTGGGAGTAGCTGTTCCACGGAGAATGACGGGACTGCGCTCAACAGTGGTGTGCATGTGAACAGTGACTCTGTCTTGCCTACGCCTAGCACGCCGAAGTTGCGACGTGGCATAAGAACTAGGAAACCGGTGAATAGGTACTCTCCGTAGTCTTCCTCCTAAAAGGGAAGGAGTGTTACAATGTTGGTTCAAATGCAGCGCCCCCACGCGGCGCTGATAGTTGTGTTGAGCTGTGCAAGTCTGGCACAGCGGCAGGGTGGCCGTCTTGTAAACAATAAAACACAGTTCGTTCTGGTCTAAGGGCTCAACATGTTCTCGTGTTCTTCGCGGGCCTGATGGTCTACTGTTCACGGTAGCCACTACCACCTGGCCATCAGTTAATCTACACCTGTAAATTCGAGGTTATAACTCTTTTGCACGTGCAGCATTTGGGAATCACCGAAATGAAAGGAGTAGCACGTTCAATAGTGTGGTGGCCAGGCATTGATAATGCTCTAAAACAAGTAGTTCGTCAGTGTGAAACACTTCGGTCAGTACTTCTGGCCACACAGCAAGTGCCTTTATGTCAGTGGCGACTGAGTGTTGAGTGAATTCCCATGGGAAAGAGTGCACTTACATTTTGCAGCTAAGCAAGGATACATATTGTTGATCGCTGTGGATGCATATTCAAAATGGCTTGAAGTGAAAATATTGCATTCAACAACAGCTACAAAAACTGTGGAAGCTGTGCGTTTTCTGTTTGCATCGCATGGCCTTCCAGCTGAAGTGGTTTCTGATAATGGCCCTCAATTGATTGCAGCAGAATTTGTGATGTTTCTGAAAGCGAAGGGCGTAAAACACAAATAGACACCACCGTACCACCCACAATCAAATGGCTGAGCGAGCAGCGCAAACTATGGAAGAAGCACTTCTAAAACAGCTTCTAGATGATGAAAAAAAAAAGGGGAAAAGCCGATCGCTACAACATAGGATTGACAACTTTTTGTTTTGGTATCATACGAGGCCCGATACCTTCACGGATAAAACACCCGCTGAACTCTTTATGAGACGCAAATTAAGGACTACGCTAACATTGCTGCAACCAAATGTAGGAGTGAGCTCTCAGACAAAGTGGAGAGAGTGAAGCTGTCGGCCGACAAGCGAAAGGGTGTATTGTGGTATTTTTCTGTAGGTGATGCTGTTTTAGTGCACTCAGTTCGAGGTGAAGTTGTTAAAAAATGGTTTCCCGGAAAAGTGACATGCGTGAAATCACCATGCACGTATTTGGTTTTTGTCCAAGGCCGTGCGCAGTACGTGCGTGCCGATCACTTGTGACTGTTACTGTAGTGAACCCGAGTTGCCGCATGCTGCGGAAGTGTTTGTGTCCAGTTCATCAGTGCCCAGTTCATCAGTGTTTATTGCAACAAAAGTCACCAGATGCCCAACTGGTAACAACACAAGTGCAAGCATCACCCAGCCCTGACTGTTGTCCATCGATCACACAGAAGCATCTGCCGAGAGGGACGACCTCCAGACCGTTGGGGTTATAGCCATGCTTCAAAATAAGAGGGAAAGAGTGTTGCATGCTCTGTGGCGTTGCATCAAACACGCGGTGCATTCGATAGTGAACATGCGCGTCAAAGATGGCGCAACGATTGGGATTGGTGGACTTGTTTGTTGTGTATACACACATTTGTGATTAGATGTGTGTGTTGACGGACACCGGTATGCGAGTTTCTCCTTTGCGTGTGTGGCTATGAATATGGAGCCGGTAGAATAAGGACGTTCCACGAGTGCGTCTCTCTCTGTGTGAGTTAGAGCACATCCCACAGTGCAATGGCACGTTCTATCATGGCAACATTCTCAACCCACCTACTAATGTGGAAAAAAGTTCAGGGGGAATGTCGCTTGGCTTGTGACAGTAATGAACATGTGCTGGTGCATCATGCAATAAGGCACTGAGGCCATACAGAAGATTTCCTAGGCCCTACTTGCTGGCAACAACACTTGCCCTGTAAGAATTATGAGCTGTGTGAAGTCCGCAGGTGCCCCAGTTCAAACATTCAACTTGATAATTTTTTTGCGAGCAATCCTGCATTCCCCTAAAATATTTCAGGTTACATTAGGGCCATCCATCCACAGCTGGTCAGCTTTCTACAGAGGCAATTCTGTCAATGCACTTAAAAGTTTCTCATGAAGGTCTTTGGCAGTCGAATGTCCCATGAAAACCGACATAAAATACCGCGTCATTACACGCTCCGCCGTTGTGCTCCAGAACTGCAAGTGGATGTCCATCTGTTTCTACAGTAAGTAGCCGTTCAAGGACTCATCAAAAAGAACAGTGTACCCACCTGACTGCCCCACTTTACATTTCAAGCTGGAGAGAAAAAATCGTCTTAGACCATGACACACTACATACGCAGACTTCTCCCCAGATGAGAATGCTTTAGCAATGCTGCTATCCTGGAAAATTTTCCTTAATAAGTCTCCTGTGTGGAACGAAGAGTTCTACGAATAGTGGGACGTCACGATCTTCATAGTCTACAGTATCTTCGCGTCGGTCACCCACTCGTGTGCTTGGCAGATGCTCCTCACATCGCACGACGATGGAACTGGCTCTATGCGTTGCTGATTGACGGTTGGCACAATGAACGCACTAAGGTTACGATGGACTGTAGTCGCTTTGTCACGCGCTAACCCTCAATCGCGCACAACACACCGCTACTCTTGCCACACTCCCCAACTAGGCCGAACTCCCCTCTTCCCCACACACGCAACCCCCACAGCTCCCAGTCCCAATGATGATAATAATGCCATCATGTAGTGCCCTCTCTTGGCCAAGTTCCAATGATGATAATGATGCCTTCACGTAACGCCCTGTCTCTCTCGGCCACCCTCACAGTTCTCCCCCCCTCAAAATGTGAAGCCACCACTACACATCGCCTGCAGCTTCATGGTAGAGTGTCAGCTGATCTGTGTGTCTCACACCGTGGCGACGACTCGTTTTGGGGTCCACTAGAACAAAGTCATTCTGTCCTACACGTCTCCCTGCCCGAAAAGGACTGGAACGCCAAGGTGCAAGTTTCGAGGAGAAGCCCTTGGTGGCATCGTTGAGGGAGTGGCTTTCGGGCAGAACAAGATCACCCTCCTGTATTATCAGTGGCCACCTGTGCTGGTCATAGCGAGTCTTCTGGGCACGCCACATGTGGTCCTGGTGTGCCTTGGAAAAGTCAAGCACCTCCTGCAGACACTTGGAGACCTCAGTAGCAAATGCACGGTATGCTGTCGCAGGAGGCTACGCGTCGTCTTGGGCTTCAACCTGTGTACATGAGATTTTCAGCTCCCGGCCATAACAGAGGAAGGCAGGCGTGTAGCCTGTGACAACGCTTTCAGCCGTGCGCATGGCCAGGGCAATTTCAGGGATGTGCTGGTCCCAGTCGTTGTGGTTGGAACAATAAGCCCTAAGGCACTGCTTGATAGTGCCATTGTGGCGCTCCACCATTTGCCCGGCAGGGCGGTATGGAGCAGTGTGTCGGTCTTGTATGTCCCAGTGCTCAAGGAGGCCCTTCCACAACCTGCTTACAAAGGGCTTTCCATTATCACTTGAAATGGAGACAGGTGTGCCATGCCTGCAAAAAACCTGGATCATGCAGGCCACCACACTCTGCCCTTAATGGGAAAAGTTCATTGAGCTTGGTGATCTTGTCAATCACCACGAGAAGGTACTTGTGGCATCAAGGCATCATAGGCAAGGGCCCAATCATGTCCACGCTGAGCTGTTTCAAGGGGGCAGTGGCCCGTTGGTTGCTCATCAGCCCTTCTGGCTTCTGGCGGTGGGCTTTGGTGCACTGACAAACCTGGCAGCATCGCACATACTTGGATATGTCCGAGCGCATACCCAGCCACACGAAATTCTGAGAAATGCGCTTGAGGGTCTTAAAAAAGCTGGAGTGGCCGCTAATCGGGTGCTCATGGGACAGTTGCAGGACCAAGTTGCAGAGATGGTTTGGTAGCCAAGGTACTTTTCTGTTCCCTTGGTGCTGCACAAGCAACCCACTCTCTTCTATCTCGGTCGTCTCCGCCAGGTCTTTGATCAAAGGTTGATCACTGTCAGTGGGCGGAAGCTTCCCTCCCTTTATCACAGTTCGTAGTTTTGACAGTATGGGGTCCTGCTCTTGTTCCTGGGCAAGGAGCCCTGCATCATTCAAGACAGTAGTGTCATCCACTTCAAGTACTACAGCAGCAGCCTCAAAACTGATTTGTGGGCTGGGCTCTGGAACAGCCATAGGGAACAACGTCTCGTGTAGACTCGGGCCTGGAACTTCCTGGTGCTGAAGGGGAGCTCTGCTCAAGGCGTGGCACATTTGCAAGAACCCGCCTCTGCTTGATCCTGCAGTTGAAACCTTGCAGCCGCAAAACCCAATGCTTTACATGTGGTGAGGCCTGGTCTGTGATGAACATCCAAGACAGTGAACAGTGATCACAGTGTATCTCAAACTCAATGAACTCAAGGTATGGTCGGAACTTGTCCACTGCCCACACCACAGTCAGACACTCCCATTCTTGCAGTGTATAGCGCTGCTCTGCCTCAGTGAGGATCCTGCTAATGAAGCTTATTGGATGAAGTTGAGCATCACTCACGGCTGCCTGCAGAACCACTGCTGCAATGCGGACTCCACTGGCGTCTGTTTCAACCACGAATGGTTTGTTGAGGTCCAGCAAGTTTACAACGACATCATCGGCCAGGGACTTCTTAAGTACTCTAAAGGCTTCCTCTTGCTGCAGCTCCCACCGCCTCCCACCGCCAACGTTAGTTTTTCTTAAGGAGTTCTGTGAGTGGAGGTGCAGTGATAGAAAACTGAGGTATGAACCCTCTGTAATAGCCTGCTAATCCCAGGAAGGCCTGCAGCTGTTTGAGTGTTGTTGGTTGAGGATAGTCCAGCACTGCGCGCACTTTTTTCTTGTCCGGCCTGCACTTCCCGGGCGATATTCCATGGCCAAGAAACTTCAGGTATTGACAGCACACGTGCACCTTCTCTGGGTTAATATTCAGCTGTGCCAAACTTATCCGCTTCCACACCTCCCGAACATGTTTGAGATGATCCTCTAGGGTCTCCGAATACACCAGGACATCATCGAGAAACGCCATGGCACACTGGTGATTGACTCCCTCTAGTAGTCGGTTCATCAGGGTCTGGAACCTGGCAGGACCTCCGGCAACTCCAAAGGGCACTCTCATGAACTCCAAGGTTTCCTGATGGCAAATGAACGCTGTCTTTAAAATATCCTGCTCTTGAACAGGGATTTGAAAAGAACCCTGTGAAAGATCAAAACTTGAGAACCACCTGGCTCGTCCCAGCTGTGCCAGCAACCGATCAGTCCTGGGCATGGGTTAGACTGGCAACTTAGTGTGTGCATTAAGCTGGCGGTAATCCACAGCCATGCGGTAGCCACCAGACTTTTTCTCAACCAGGACTGGAGCACTGGCATGCTGACTTTGGCTAGGGCGGATGAGGTTCTGAGCCAGCTGGTCGTGAATGCTGTTGTCTATAATGGCCTACTTCTTGGCATTCACTGGTCGCAGTTTGCATCGAACAAGTGGGCTGTCTCCCGTGTCTATGCAATGCTCTGCCAGGGTTGCGCAGCCCGGGGTGATGGTGAAAATTTTGCTAAACTCTTCTAAAACGTGTTTCATGCGTGGGTCCAGGTCCGACGAGTGGCCGGGAATGATCACATTGCAGACTACAGTCGCCTCCAGCACACTGGCATTGCCCTCAGCAAAAATGCAGTGCAGATTGTCTCCAAAATCATCCACTGCCTCCGGCTGTTCCCTAACGGTCTTTAGAAAGAGCACAATTCTTTGTGGTTCTGTGCCGACAGTCCAGCCACCAAGTGACACGCGCAGAGAGATGCCACTCACTGTCAGGAAATCCCTACTAAGGACAAAATCATGGCACAGGTCAGGAACGCTCACAAAAACTGCTGTCTGCGGCAACCCACAGCCCACTCAAACTGGCACTTTAGAGACATGGTTGACTGCAAGCAACCTGATGCCAAACACAGCACGCGTACGTCTGCCTTGGGTTTGGCTCCAGAAGCTTGGGTCGCCGCCGCGGCGTGCAGTCCGAAGAAGATTACACTTGGGCCTGTGTCTAGCAGGACCTTGAACGTCGACGACCCTATACGAACGTCCATAAGAGGCTCTTTGCCACCGGTTGTGGTCGCTACATGGTGCGCATTGCCGTAGGTGCCCGCCGGGGCAGCACCTACCGCCACTGGTTTCCCAGGCAATGTGCTTGCAGGTGACCCGATCGCTGGCATCGGAAGCAAACAGGTGGCCCCATTCGTCGACCCGTGGTAGAGTTACGAGAAATGTGGCCGAATCCACCACAACCATGGCACTGCACACGCATTGCTCCACTCGTGGGCCCCTGCCGCGACACGGTCCTGACCTGTAGGGTGAGAACAAAGGCGCTGTGTCGCATGAGTACTGCCGGTCCCGGCAGTACGACGGGTCTAGCGCAGTTGGATGCAGTGGCCAGTGATAAGTCGGTGGCACCGGTGGGGCAGCAGCAAACGAAGCGAACGGCGCCATCGCCAAAGTGTTCAGCTGCGGCAGTGAGCGATGGTCGAGGGCCAGGCTAGGGCGGAACGCCAGATCTCGGGCTACTTGGTTGCTCGGAAGTGACGGTGGTCTATACTGGAGGTGACGCCAAGCCTGCTCCATTAGGCTGTCGGCTTGTAGGAATGCCCCTCCGCCAAATCTTGCAGCTGAGGGTGCATCAGCCTTAGTACACGCTGCACCTTCTCGGCTTCGGAGATCTCTTCCTCGATGCGGTCGTAAAACATAGCGATCGCATAAATAAACTCCTTCAAATTCTTTTCTGGGTGGTGCGTGTGCTGTTCGAGCTCCGCCTTCATGCGACGCTTCGTGTCAATCGACGAGAACTCGGAGCGGGAAGTGGCAGTGAATTGCTCCCACGAGTCGAACCCGCGCACGAACCGCCACCACCACAACTTCGCGCCGCCCTCAAGGGCAGCCGGTACCACGTGAGTCAGTCGCTTATCCGCGGCGACCCGCGTCATGAGGCAGAAGTTCTCCAGGCGTTCAAGAAACTCCTCCGGCGACTGCAAGTCTCTAACACTGAAGTAGCACGGGAGTTGTGCAGCGGCGAGCCGAGGCGCAGAGTCGTCAGTGGCCCGAGGGACCGCGCCAGTGTTAGAAATCACAGTCCATGCTCCCACGTGCGGAGCTGTGGGCAGCGGCTTCGCCATCACTCAATCGCGCAAGACCGCCGCCATTCGTTTGCGCTCCATGGCGGAGCTGTCGGTGCCCAGCAACAGCTCTTCAACGACACCTTGGAGCCTAGGCTTGTCGTCCGCTGCTGTTGTCGGGCCTGAAGCCATCCCGGACGAGCCCCCACTTGTCACGCGCTAACCCTCTATCGCGCACAACACACCACTACTCTTGCCACTCTCCCCAACCAGGCCGAACTCGCCTCTTCCCCACACACACAACCCCCCCAACTCCCATTCCCAATGATGATGATGGTGCCATCACGTAGTGCCCTCTCTCGGTCAAGTCCCAACGATGATGATGCCGTCACGTAACGCCCTCTTTCGGGCACCCTCACTGCTTTCGGGCTCTCAATGTGTTTCTCACTGTTCAAGTGACAAGAACATACTCCCTCCCGCATTGATGACACGTCAAAACTCTTCCCACATAGCTTACCCTTTGCCTGATGCAAGCTTGATGGATCCGGTGCAATCAACTCTTTCTAAACAGCAATGCATAACCAAGATGGCTGGAATTCGCACTTGCACAGCATAGTTCCACCATAAGCGATGCAATTGCGAATAGCCGTACACACTTGTACAGTCTTCACCAAAAAGCCAAGCTTAGCTCAGTCGTTGCTGCTGTAACCACATGAGCACTACCACAACACTTCGGTATGACTGGAGAAACGAATTGAATTAAATAGTTTCTTGGCTTGAAAGAACATAGTTGCCAGGCGTGCAAAAAAATCCACTAAATTTCGGTTGAACCAACTTCGATTGGCGAAATTCAAGGACATTTAAGGACCTCAAACAAATTTAAGAGTTTTCAAGGCCTTGAAAAGGCTATTTCGAAATTTAAGGGTTTTCAAGGGTTTCAAAGACCGCTATGAACCCTGCCAACTGACTACTTGTGCATGTGCAAGTACTGTGACGTCCCGAACACCCTATTCCATATGATATGGGGATGCAGACAAAACACTGAAACCGCTACACTGATTGAAGGGTAGTGGGAGGCCAAGTTATTGGACTAACACCTGAAGAATCAGTGAAAACTCGTTCAACAGGTGCTGGTGATGGCGAAGGCTCGCAACTACCCGTAATAAGCTGGCCACTCACCTTGGGCACATAGTGCCCCTGCTCAAAAAAAGTTAAATCTCTCTCTGTCTCGTTCCGCTCAGTTACAGTGGGAACTGCTTTCTTCTTTTTCTCTCCCTCCCCACACTTTTGTTGGCAGTACAAACGAAGGAAAGGAAATGTCGTTCTGTGACACACTGGCAGTGCCATGGCACAGTCAGTGTATCGAGTTTAGAGTTCATCACAGAAATGAATGACTTGTTTTCAATAAAAGAAGTAAAAAGAGCAATTCTGGGTAAAAACTGCTGCACAAGTGACCTGACAATGACAAAAACATATCAAAATAAACAGAAGGTAGTAGGTGCTCAAATATAGGTATCAATTTATGAAAACAAATGTAAAGAAATAAAACATCAGAAATTTGAATAATGTTTATATTTACAGGCAGTGTCTGTACACATAGAGGAAAATTTCAAATTTATTCACAAACACTGAGAACTGGTCGAAATCAGTTCTATGTTACAAACTCAGGCAATTTTATGCAGTTTATCTCAATTATGGGGATGTTACTGGTAGAGCGACTACATTGCAAAATCCGAAAATACGAATACACTCTTTCGTTACGTGCAATAATAGTTGTTTTTTCATATAACTCAGGAAGATCGTTTTTGCTAGTTTCAAAATTATTCCAGCACGCACAGCAGCCCACAAAATATGGCACAATGAAATGCTCTCTCCAACAAGTATATCTTGTGAAGCAACTAAGATATTTTAGAATGAATAAAAATGTCAAAAGTGTGGAATTTTCGGTCCCCAGCTAGAAAATAGTGGAATAAGAAAACACTGTATAAGTAAAAATATTCAAAACAAAGATGATTCAGAATATAAGTTTTGTAGATAATGAACCCAGAAATGTATAAAAAATAATGAATGTTGTACAAAAATGTTTCTCTTCACATAAACAAAAGAAATCAGAACTGAGGTGCTGCTTCATTGCTCGTGCCATGCGGTGAAGCGTTACATGGCTTTTTGTGAGACACAAGGGTACTCGTACACTTTTATCAGCAAATTGTTGTTGTGTTGCGATAAAAGTCTCGAGGTGTTTCAATATAGATGGATACCCATGATGTGAATAATCCCTCTATAAATGAGATGTCCAATGAACTTTGCTATTTCATTTAACGTCGCCTCTTTCCATGAGCCACCTCACTCCACATAGGTTAGCGTTCCCATATATGCATCCCAGCAAACTTATTTGCATTTTTGCAGATATTGCATTAAAAAAAGAATAATATTGCGCACAGTTCACGAAGGTTTCACACTGCTCCGCAGCCAGGAACAAGATGTGCTCAGGGGGCTTTATTGTCATAAGGAGAAGCTCTGTAGCCAGTGTCAGCACACGGTGCCCCAGCGAAGTGTGAACCATGCATGTAACTGAGTAGCTAAAAGATTTGGCACAAAGGTCAGAAGCTATGCACACTTGCGGCAGAGGAGAAAACTTGAGTATGTAAACAAAACAAACCCATGAATGGCTGCGGATGTTTCAGGTTGACACAAAAGATTGTCGCCATAAAACTTGGAGCTGAGATACTGTCATTCTGAACTCTAAGCTCGTCTTCACTCAATGCAGAGGGGGTTGCAAGACAGTTTCGAGCAGCGCATGTGTTTTGCGGCGCTGGCACATATCCATGCCCGTGTGACGACGACGTCATAAGAGGGAGTAGTGACACTAGATGCAACCCTGTGTCTGATATAATGATGCAAGCAAAACAAAAGGCGCTGGAAACTGTCAGACAAGGTCACCTCGACCCTTTCAACACGCGGCAGACCTCCATAAATATTTCTTGTACATTTTTTTTTCTGGCTTCTAGGAACAGCTCTCTACTCAATATCTGGTATTGATTGTTGGCAATTATTACTGCTCAACATAGTCGAATTGCAAAGCCGACACTTTAATTTGACACTTGGCTTGCAAAGGTTGCTTTATTACAGAACTTCAATGTTATTGTAGCACAATCACGAGGGGCAGGCACTTTTGTCAAACTTGCCAGCCTAGTGTACTTTTCCTACAATACATAAGTATTGATTCGCGCAAAGGTTTGTCAAAAATGATAAATCACTATGTTGCCAAAATTGGCAAATTCATATTGGTCCTAAAAGTTGAGTGGCTGGACTAAATACTAGAAATAGCTGGCAGCACGAGAAGAAAAGTTAATATGCCATAATCGATGATCCAAAAGTGTCGATCACCAGTGATCGATTTTTAGCACGGTAACAGAAGAGTTAAGAAAATTTTATGGATCTATCAACATTTGTCAAGTTATATGTATGTGTTCCATGTGAGCACTTTGAAACGTCGTGAGCCTTTTAATTCACTTAGTAAAAGCCGAAAAGTGAATTAAATATAGGTGTACCCTTTAGTACATATGTGCTTCCTTTATTTGGGGCAGTAATGCCCCTGACACACGGGCACCCTGAAGTCCTTTAGACAAGGGGACATCTTTCGGAAAGGCGTTCGGGCGCAGTGACACACGACAAAGGAGTAACTCCTTTCCGGCAAAGATCCTTTTCGCAAAAGCAGATCCCGCATCTACTTTTCTGGCAGGAAGTGAGTACTCTCGCACACAGTGTGCGTAATTTATCAATAGAAGAAAACGTGTCGCAACACTGCGGTGCCCTGTCAGTATTTTTTTGGGCTGAGAAAATGTTTTGATTTTCAGCAGCAGTGCGATTTGTTGAAAAGTGAAGGCCTATAGTCTGTCCGTACTCTCAAACGCCTGCGTGACGTCACTAGCGCGATCATGTTAGGGTTGGCAGCGGCAGTTGCTGTGTCGGGCTCACTTGAGAACACTGCTTAAAGTGGCCGTCGCCTAATAACGGCAATGTGCCTTCGAACCAGCGTTCGTTGCGCACATAGGCCCACCTTTCGCGGTTGATGGCTCGGGGGGGGACAGTGCGGAAGTAGTAAAAATGAAGCTGTTCATGACGAGTCTTTGTTTGAGGCTCATCACTCTTGCCTTCGCAGCGTTTAGCTCATCTTCGATGGAGCCGAGGGCGACAATAGTCAGGCCCACCTCAACTGTTGCTTTATCTCTGTCTCTGCGCTGAGGCATCGCAGGACCACGATGAAACGCGGCACAACATCACTGACCCAGATGGACGCAGCCATGTAAAAAGCACGACAAAAAACAAAAACAGCAAAACACCAACTGTTCATAGTTGCCACGAACTTAAGTTGGTGCTAAAAACGCAAAAAAGCGAAAGAAAATTACAGGTATGCGCATTATAAGCCACCAGACAATAAAAAAAACGGTTTTATGCTCCGGCGTCACTGTGTGGGATGTACATGCGCAGACTCTTTTTAATATTTCCAATCTTGCTACTTCCACAAACAGCGCCATTGTTTCTGCAGCGTTCTTCTGAGGCACCGCCTAAAGCAGTAGTCCGGTGCCGTGTGTCATCAGCGCCACTTCTTTCTGCAAATGGTCCCCTTAGGCGACAAAAGGGGTTTACTTCAAAGTACTTTACTTTTGCCCGTGTGTCACGGGTATAACTCTATCACACGCTGCTTCCATTAGCTGGAATAAAGTTGAATATAGGCCAGATGAGACTATCTCCCAAGTAAACAGGTATCACTGTACAAAGGCGTGCACTTACCGCTTCTGTGTGAACTGGGTGAACGGCGAAAAGCAGAGCAGCAGTCACACTCGCTTTGAGAGGCACTGTGGTGGAGCAGACCCTGCAACAGACAAACACCCTTTGATGAAGCTCTCCAACCTTCACAGAAGAATTTGAAGAGGTTCATCACATATCGCCTCGGGTGCCATTTAGAATGCACTGGCTTCAAATGTGTCAAATTCCTATGGGATAACTGCAAGAGATGCAATTTTATATTTAAAAATACCAATTGAATGTATTGTTCTGTTCGAGTAAGTAAGCGTAATTCGAGTACAACTAAATGATTACTTATTCTGCAATCACTCATTCCAGTATAACATCAAAGAACATAATCACTGATCTCAGAATACGTGGGAAATTTGTTAATGTTGGCATATATTTCGAGCGAAAAAAAACCTGTGGCCATCACGGTAAAGACTAAGTCACACTGAAGGCTGTGAGTGAGCGCACCTCTTCAGACCGCATGCTTTCTTTAAAGAGGAAGCCAGTGCAGAGCGCGTGCGCGGCACCAGCGAATCGAGGAGAAAGGTGCTGCACCGGTTTAACTGGTGCTGCCGGTGCAGCCAATTCGAAGAGACCTCAAGCATATGCTTTGCTCACTTCGCTGCAACGTGTTCAGGTGCGTTAAAGTATCCACCAAAACGGCTCTACAAAGAAAATTTGCCCCGTGTCCGACATGTTTGCCACAGGTAAGCTTCTTTCTGTGCCTTGCGAAAGGAACGGTTTTATTATAGTTTTTTTTTCTAACTATCGGGAAGCATGACACAGCTCACAATCAATGCATGAAGTGTTCGTATAATAAAAAACAGCTGGTGAAGATTCAACAACAAATGTTAAGTGCGATTCCACATCATAAGAACGTCATGTCGCTGCAAATCTGACTGTTAATGTTGACATGGGCTGTGATGTATGTGTAAGAGGCCACGCTACGGCATCGTAGCACACATTGAGAATGCTGGAAGTGAAAGTACATTTAATACATAGCCCTAAATTCTCGCTTTCGATTCCTTGAGCATTGCACATTAAATTAATTAAACGAACAAAGTTGTTGAAATGGCATTAAATTTCAGTGTCACTCAATGAAGCGACCTGATTTTAGGGGACCACATGAGAGTTCCGAGATAAAAACCATGATTTAGTGTGCGTATTTCGAGCTGCATTACTTTAGACATACCCATTTGGATTTCTGTCTGCAGAGTGGAATCAGTTGGGGTGCCCTGTGGTTGACAAGATGCCGCACTGCTGCATACCGCACTGCTAGTCTTCGAGCAAATAACGGACGCTGGCATAGCTGGTGCAGGGTTCCAGATCAGAGGGGGTGAAGGTTCATGGCAGCATCCCCCCCATTCCCTATCAGGTTGATGTATGGGGCAGATTTTGAGCCCCCCCCCCTCCTTCCTGTAGGTGGCTGGGAGGGTGCCCACCGCGTGGTCAATGTACGAAGAAGAAGACCTGGTCGTTCCGAATGTCTTGAACTAAGTATTAAATGCGTTCCTCGTCAGTAATGAGAACTGGACAGGGAGACACAATCTTGACTTTTGCAAACTCATACTCCTGCAGGCTCTTCCAGCGTTTAGCGTGAGGGCTGTGACCTTCTGTTGCCACGGTATCATCGAAACCTGCTCGCCGAATCGTTCTTGGAGTCCTGCTTTCCAGATGGTCCAGGTGGTAAGCTGATGGCCTTTTTAGACACGCCAGTCTGCTGTGACTCTACGAACCTAAGTAACCACGGATACCCATTATGAATACAAATTTCCGGCTATATGGACATGCAACACGAATGTCTGACCAGACACTAGGTTTTGAATGTTGACTGGCTGTCCATATAAGGACATGCCAAGAATATGTGCATTTGCTCATCAAATATTGAAAAATTAGAATGTAATGAAATGTATAGATCTGTAGAATCTCTGGCGACAATCTTGTAAAATATTAAAAATTCTACTATAAAATTCATTCAAATTCCGGCCCACGCATTTGGTCTCAGGTAACAATCTGGTTGATTCAATATGTATATCGTCATAAGAAACACTGTATTTAGTGTTATTATTATCGCATGTTAACTGACAAAATGCGGATCGAGTGTATCATAGCAGTCTTCATGTAGGTAAACTTTCAAGTGCTAGCCTTGACACTTCTCAACAAGTGGTGCATCGCAGTTGCTCAGATTCCTCAAATGCACACGTCATGCTAGCCGTGCCCCTCTGAATGCTTTGGGAGAAAACGGGCACCATTGTGGCTATTGTCCTGAAACATGCTTGACCAGCAGTGTGCACTAAAGAAAGGAGCATGGGAAAAAAGGGTATTCGTGTCACGTCGTACGTATGTACATTGAGCCAGTCTCTGAGCAGCAGAAGGCTGATTTTTATTTCATTGTTTTGAAAGCCCGTGTGGACATCAACAGCAACATGTGAAGTTACAAAGGATGACTTTTCTACAAGAAACACAGAAACATGGCATGAGCCCACCACTGTTTTAGGCAGAGATTACCGCGGAAAGCAGAAGCAACACCGCTCACTCACACGGCGCAGATAAGGCCACGGGTTACATATCTGTTTTTTTATGTCTCATATAAGACATTAATCTGTTCTTATCATGCGTTATTGTCCATCATTTGTATAAGCCCTGCTAATACGTGGCATATTTCCAGTTCTTCATAGTTCTTCATTTGCTCGCATATTCCTTGCTAATAACCGATATAAGAAGAGCACATGGTCAGCGCCTGTGCATCTTTAGAAGCATGTGCTAAGCCCATTAGTTTTTCTCCTGTGCTTGTATGTGTGTATGTTTTGAAGTTACCAAAATAACATTGCTATAAATACGTGCAAGTTGCTAATAATTTAATAAACCCAGAAAGAAGCAATTGCTGCCGTCTAAGAAGTCATCACACTTCAAGACAGAAGGGCATTGAACACTGTCATCTTAGAATACTTATACACTTTCACAAACAAGGCTGCAGACTGTGAGTTATGTGCTTTTTAGCCTTGATATATGATGATAATAAAGGTTCGATAATTCTTGAAAGCCCTCTTGGACTTTTTTTTTTATTGGCATGATCTAGTCGCTGTGAAACGTAGTCCGGTTTCAAAAAAGGGGCGTGGCACCATTTCGACTATAACTGCCTCGCTCACACGGATCATTTTGTTGGTGCAGGTTCTCGTCACTTCGGTTTCCTGCCATTGCTTTACAAATTGGCAGGTTGTATCTTGGGAAGCTGCATCTTTGGCTGGCAATTCTTTCATTGTCTATATTTTCTTGGGAAGGCATAGAAGGAGGCAACGACTTATGCGACGCACAGATTATCATCGCTTCTCCTGGACTATGCCCGGTACTAGTCAACGAACCCTGGAACGTCACTGTGCATAGCTACAGCCTACATATACATCGACATTTCAATTTGTCTCTGGGGGGTGGCACAGGCTCGACTATGACTGCGTCACTCACGCGGATGCTTTTTCTTGTGCAGGTTAGTCTGAACGCCGCATTTTGTACTCATTATGTTTATTTTGCCGGTGCCACCCCTGTGCTTTTCGATAGTGTAAGGGCACATACTTGTCATTCGTGACCCATATATTGTAGATGCTATCGATTCAAGCTATTGCGCTGTTTTGCGTTTTACTTCTTATCTTTACTGATATGCGGGAATGTTGAGACTAACCCCTTCCCGACAATAACATTCTTAAAGAGCTAGTCGATGGCCCAAAATAAATTAAGAAAAAACTGGGTAGTATTGCGAAACAAGAAGCCAAAAGCACGTCTGCCGTTTCGAGCCTGAATGAACGTGAGTAGGTTAGAAACTGCACTCTCTGAACTCGAAGATTTGCACGGTGCCGTAACAGAAGTCAAACAGTCATGTGAAGAGCAATAGGCCCAAATAAGCTCGCCTATTGATAAGGCTGATAAACTTAAAAACCGTAGTATGAGGTGCAACTTAATATTCTATGGTGTGCCAGATGACCAAGAACACAAAACATACGCGAAAAAGTTGAGAAGTACATAACAAATTTTTGTGAAATGAAACTACACTGTAATAAAGTTTTCATAGACAGAGCACATCGTCTTGGAAGGTACAGTCCGAACAAAAAGAGGCCAATAATTGTGAAGTTTCTCTTGTGCAAAGACAAGCAGTTAATACTTTGAAATGCTAGAAAATTAAAAGGCACATCTATTAGCATATCGGAAGACTTTTCAGAGAACATACCCAGAACGCGTAAACACCTTTGGGATTACGCGAAGAAGAATCAAGGCACAACTGACAAAATAAACCTTAAGTTCACGACTTCTTATATTATTAAAGCAAGGTATATCTACGATACTGCCCTGGACCAGGTTGTGCGGGTGGATTGACAGGATTCGAAAGCGAATAGGTCGGTTATTTCTTTTCTTATTGTGAATTGCAAAAGTTTATGCAATAAAAGTGATGAATTTTCTAACCTTGTTGAAATGACAAGACTGACTATCATTCTTGGATCAAAATTCTGGCTTGATGCAGATATTGCTGATAAAGAAGTACTATTTCCAAGTGGTTTTGTTGGCTATCGCAAGGACCAAAATCGCTTTGGCGGCGGAGTGTTTATTTTATCGTAGATGCGACAATTCGTTTCCACATAATAGATATTGAGTGCATCAAAAGCGAAATGTTATGCGAAAAGACTAGGCTGAAAAATGGTCGATCAGCATCGGTATGTTCACTCTATCATCCACCAGGGAGTAAGAGTAACGTTCTTGAAAAACTTACCAATGCAATTGAAAAAGTTGACAGTGATTACTTATTTATTTGTGGAGATTTCAATCTTCCAGACATGGTCACAGGCAGATCCCAATACTAGTGCTTGCAGCCAGTCAAGCAAAGAACTGCTAAGGCCATGTAGCCTCTTTGGGTTAACACAGCTTGTTCTGGAGCCCACAAGAGCAACAAATGTTTTAAATTTGCTTTTTACCAATGCCCCTAAGCCGGCGCGATCAACACTAGTGCTGCCGGGCATAAGTGACAATGAAGCTGTCCTGTGTGATATGAATTACAATACGTCGAAATTCCGAACGGTGACGCCCCTCGAATTATCAGCTATGAAAAAGCCCGTGTCTCTGATATATATCTCTCGCTTTAAACTCTTTCTATGACACATTTGAAATGCAAGCGGAATTTATGAACATTGAAGAGTTGTGGCAAACATTAAAAGGCAAAATGCTGGAACTGTGCGAAAAGCATGTGCTTTCATGGTTTCTTATTGCCAGGTGCAGCAAAAGCAAACCTTGGTATTCACGTGACGTTATACGCAGGGCCAGGCAATGTGCACATGTTTACTCTGCTTATAAGAAAAACCCCTTGTTAAGTATGCAAGATAAACTTAGGCAAAAATCATTTGATATGAAAGCAGCTCTGAAAACAGCTAAAGATAAATTCTTTCATAAGTTTCACCTGCGCACAAAGAAGCACCCTAAGGAACTGTGGAAATTCTTAAAGTCAAACAGCAAAGATGTCTTATCAATTACAGCCCTTGACGCCAGCGACACCACTATCTATAATGATGTAGATAAAGCTGAGTGCTTTATCTCATTTTTTTAGTTCTGTGTCTAACCCTCGGGTCAACATGACTGACCCTTTCGCACAGTCCTCTGAGGTGGTAGCGGAACAAATGAGCGATATTGTGATTGGCCAGCATGGAATAGAGGCTTTTATAAAATCCATGAATGCCTGCCTCTAAAGCCACAGGGCCTGATGGTTTGTCACCTGCATTGCTTTCTTTGTGCCTGCGCAAAATATCTAAATATCTGTGCGTCATTTTCAAAAAGTCCTTACAAGAGTTCTCATAATGCCCATTCACAAGAGTGGACCGCGAAGTGGTGTTTTGAATTATAGGCCAACTTCACTCACAAATGTTGCACGCGAAATACTTGAACATGCTCTGTTTACCAATATTATGACTCATATGTACACGGATTCTTTACTTAATCCTCAGCAGCAGGGCTTTCATAGTCGTTTTTCCTGTACAACACAGTTACTTGAATTGACACACGACTTATCGTCTGCTCTAGATAAGGGTTTCTCTGTTGACTGCTCGTTGCTAGATTTAAAAAAAGACTTTGACATCGTGCCCCAGTCTTTATTGGTTGAAAAACTAAAAATATATAAAGTTAAAGATACAGTTGTGAACTGGATAAGCGAGTATTTAAATTTGAGGAGGCAAAAAGTTGTTATCAATTGATAAGTCATCCCGGGAACTTTATGTGTCCTCTAGAGTGCCTCAAGGATCAGTCTTGGGTCCGCTATTATTCCTCATCTACATAAATGACATTTGTTCCAGTACTTCATCACAAATCAAACAATTTGCAGGCGACTGCATTTTTTAGACTTATACATAACTCCCACGATTGCACTACTTTTCAAAATGACCTCAACACAGTTTTTGAATGGTGTGGAAAGTGGCGTATGTTCATTAATGCAAAAAAAACAGTGCATATGTGTTCAACTCTGAAAAAGACACCCCATGACTCATTTTATACTGTAAATTCAACCAGGCTGACAACAGTCCGTGTGAACACAAGCATCTCGGTGTACATTTTACATTGGACCTTTCCTGGAGCCGTCACAAAAATCACGTCACAAGTAAAGCAGGACGTGCATTAGGTTTTATGCACAGAAATGCTTTAGAAAGCATTCAAAACATAGCTGTTCAGTTTGTCTGCTCTAATTTTACCAGAAATTTCAGTGTTTCAAAAGCATAATAACAGCTTGGTTGGGACCTTTTGGACAAGCGAAGGGAATATCTGAGGTTGAAACTTTTTCACAACATATTTCATAGCCATACAGGTGTGGACACCTCACGACACTTTTGCAAACCGGACAACGTTTCACAGCGATTAGATCATGCCAATGAGATAAGGGGAATAAGCTGCCGCACTGACGTAACTGAAATGTCATTTTTTCCCAGGACGATAGCGCGGTGGAATAGGTTGCCTTCTGAAGTAGCAGAGGTTACTCCCATGAAGTATTTTCAAGATTACTTCAGGTTCTATAGTAGTGTACTCGCGAGGATGTGTAAGGACGAAACGGTACTATGAAGCTGCTTTGTATTGTGTACTCCCACGAGCCACTACGTAGTTGACAATGAATTGCGTTATTATTGTGATGTAGAAGTGTGAATATCTGTATTCGGTGTTGAAATTTTGAATTCTTTCCCCCCACTGTAATGCCCTTGGGCGCTGTGGGTACTATACTAAATAGATAAATAAATAAAAGAATTCTTTTGTAGCAGAAAAGCTTTCGCAGAAAAAAGACGGACATCTGAGTAGGCTGTGCAGGTACATTATTCACAAGAAAGGTTTTTCTTGAATAGTATGCATTAGCTATGTACACACACACACACATATATTTAGATATATGTATATACGCACACTCAAACCTCGTCATAACAAAGTTGAAGGGGAGCCACAATTATTTCGTTATATCGATGATGACAGTTTGTGGCAATGTATGCTCAGATGGGTGCACACCTATAAGCATGCAAAGAAAGAAACCGCCTCATGGCCCGATGTACCGCAACTTGACCACGTGTGCCACAGAAAATAAACTCAATCGTATCTCATTACTTTGAATTTTCGGGTAATTCGAACTTACGCTGAGGTCCCATCAAAGCCATGTGTATTCCAATGGGCAAAAACGCTCTGTAATTCGAACGCACAAGCACTTGTGACTGTTAAGTCGAACATAACGCGCTCCAAAAATGCTCTCAGCACCATCCCGATCATGCGGAGGCACCTCTCAACGCTGCGTGTGAAAAAAAGGCAAAAAAAAGAAATAAAAGGCTGTGGTGGATCGTGTGCTCTCTCTCAAATGCAGATCTGCGATGCGCCTGTGCCACGCTTCTCCCTTTTCCGTCTCTACGCATAGAGACCCTTCTCCAGTCTCTCCGTGTGCAGAGATAGAGAGAAAAAAAAAAGAAAGCTGTCATGCAGCATCCTCCTTTCTCGGTGCAGAGGGTAGCAGCCATGGTAGCAGCGAAGATGCAGTCATTGCCGTCGTGAGAGGGAAATCGCTTTGCACAGCGACGCCCACGGAGGAAGGAAAGTTGTATCTTTCTTTCATGGCCCCGCCGCTTCTCGGTCATGTTACGCACTGAGCGCTTCCTCAATCCTCTCCGCTGGCTGTGTGAGGACGATGGCTCTCTTGGCCACGCAGGGCGTGGCTGTAAGGTTGGCACGGGAGTTTTGAAAGAGCCGCGACAAAGGAGCGTTAAACTCCGCAGAAAACGATATACTTAACACACTACGGTCTCGCGTTACTACCGGCAACGCCTTTTCAGTGGATGTTGTAGATCTGTATTATTCCGTGCCGCATGACAAGCTTCTAGCCTCTGTAAAATCCTGCATAGAAGAGAATGGTGACATCGATTTTATCAATGATGCGGGCGTTCATGTAGACAATTTTTTATCGCTTTTAGAATTTTATCTCAATGCAACTTTTATTATGTTTGACGAAAAGCCATTTCTTCACCGGCAAGGAATCTGCATTGGTTCCTGTGTCGCACCGGTCATTTGCGATATTTTTTTAGCGGATGTAGATAGGGACTTGGACAATGCTTTTAATGGGGGGGAGGTTTTAAAGGTTTTTAGGTACATTCACGATTTTTTAATTCTTTTAGATAAACAGGGTGACCTTACATCCCTTTATTTCATTTTAAACGTTTTTATAAGACTGAGACGAGGGCTTTCCGTTACTGTTGAATTGCCTCAAGAAGCTTGTCTGCAGTTTTTAGACTTAAGCCTCACGTGGAACGATGAGCATCTTTGCTGGTCTTAACATCGTCGTGTTGAGAAGCAGCTGTTGCCGTAGGATTCTGCCCACTCAAAGATTGTGAAGTGGGGCGTTGCGTCTCTTTGCTTATAATCAGCGCTAAAGAGGTCGTGCCTACACAGCATGAAACTTAGTTTCCTCAATCAGGTGAGCCGACTAGAGGCTGCTGGGTTCCCTCGATCGGTCATTACAGCCGTTGCTGAATCACTTCTGCTGAAGTTTAAACGTAGAACACGGGAAGCGATAACTGCCACCCAGTCCTTAAGGATTAGGCCACAAGTTGTGCCATATATTCATAAGGTCTCGCACAACCTCAAGAAAGTTGCGACCAGGCACGGCGTACCGATGGTGTTTTCCGCACCAGAAAAAATCGGAAGACTGTGCCAACGTGTGTGCGATAGGAAGAAGTGTGGCTGCCAGAAGAAACATGAGAGGGCCTTTGTTAAGTGTTCCATGGGGGTTGTGTCATACCCTTAACCTGCGGAAAAGTGAACATTGGCCACACCGAAAAGTGTATTAATGACCGATTAAGGGAACACACCCCAAAATTAACAAATAGAGATGACAAGTATGCGCACCTGGTTACGCATGTCATCTCGTGTGGTTGTGACGCACAATTTTTTGAGACGAAGATTCTGGGCAGAAGCGCAAGTAAAACTGTATGTGAAGTGTTAGGGACCTTTTTCATTGAAAAAAAATAAAGATCACTGTGTAAGCGCCCCTTCAATTTCGTTGTTACCAAGTGAACTTCAGTTTATCGCTCTGAGGCTATGACATTGATTAACTGTACGTTCGATAATGTATGCTGTAGGCCTTCTATGGTGTGTGTGCACACAATGTGTCCTGTATATATTCAAGCCTTCAACCTATGAATAAATCAGTAGGAAATGGGCGCTGTGTGTGTTTGATGCATGGGTGTGTGCGTGTGTGAGTGATCGTGTCAAGTTTTCACGCTCCAATTAACTTTTCGAAATGCTCTACCAACTAGCCCAACAATAAATTCTTTTAGACATCGTCATTGACGTGCCGGGCTAGTTAGGCTTCAGACTTGTTCAATGTTCATTAACGTTGAACGCTGTTGAAACGCAGGGCGACTTACTTGGCGACAAAGTGGCTGTAGCATGTTTAAGACATCAACTGAACCATATTGTCACAATGCAGATACAGCAGAAGTTGGATATAGGAGAGCTCAGTTTAATTACATGCAAGGTGCTCGTATTGAGGACCAGGCAAGAACTTCGTGTTCCTTTCTTCCTGCGCGAGCTCTTCGCTGCAGGTTCAATGTGGCATTTGCCTCCCTCCAGGAAGAGCATCGTCCCGATGATCTGCTACAAAATACGCAGTGTATATGGTTGACGTATTATGGAGCTGGCTCACTGCAATATGGCTTCATCTGCACAACGTGTACGATTTCTGACTTCTGCTGGCGAGTTCCCGAGGAACTGTCAGGGATGACGTCATAGTTCATGTCACTTAGGTGCCGTACATCATTGTAGGGACCAAAGTACTTCTTCAGTAACTTTTCAGAAAGGCCGCATCGGCAAATGGGGCTCCAGACCCACAGTTTTTTGCCTGGTTGATAAGTGACCTATCGATGTCGCAGGTTATAACGTTGTGCGTCGTAACTCTGCTGCCGGGGGATTCCGACGCGTGCAACTGCCGCACCTTTTCAGCTCGTTGGGTAAAGGCTTGAGCACCCGTGTCTGTATTGTCGCAGTCTTGCAGCAACATGGTATGAAACACTGTCGTCACTTCACGGCTATAAAGAAGACTAAATGGTGTGCTTCGGGTAGTTTCCTGCTGTGCCGTATTATAGACATACGTCACGTATGGTAGAACGTCGTCCCAATTTTTATGATCTACGTCGGTGTACATACTCAGCATATCGGCAATTGTCTTGTTGAGGCGTTTTGTTAAGCCGCTGGTTTGTGGGTGGTAGGAGGTAGTTATTCTTTGCAATGTTCCACTGAGCTCAAACGCTGACTTAAGGAGCATGGCCGTGAAAACAGTACCTGTGTTCCTTAATACAATCCTAAGCGCACCATGCCTCAGAACGATATTTTCAATGAAAAATCGTGCCGCTTTTACAGTGGTTCCGCTTGATAAAGCCTTTGTTTCTGCGTAGCGAGTAAGATAGTGGGTAGTGACAATTACCCAATTGGCTGCCGTTTGCAAAGTCGGAAATGGTGCAAAGAGGTCCATTCCGATTCGTGCAAAAGGCACGGTGGGCACTTTGACTGGTTGCAACAATTAGGCTGGTTTTAAAGGTGGCGGTTTTCGTCGTTAACAATCGAGGCACGTGCGGACGTAATGCTCTACAGTGCCTGCAAGCTTTGGCCAGTAGTACTTCTGTTGGATTCTGGCCAATGTGCGCATGTATCCGAGGTGGCAAGCGCTCAGGATCTCATCGCGAATGGATGTTGGGACGACAAGTAAGTGGGCACTTCCGCTGGAGCAAAAGTTATTTTTATATAAGACACCACTGTGCAAGCAAAATGACGGCATGCTCCATGCAAATCTCTTAAGGATGCTTGTAGACTGGCCGTTAAGAAAATTAATGAGAGAAAGCAACTCGCTGTCTCCTTTCTGCTTAGACGAAATGGTGATTGTATCCACCACTTTTAAAACGCTATGTCATCCTCTTCTGGGACATCGTCTTGCTTTATAGGTGGCCTGGATAAGCAGTCAGCATCGGAGTGCTGCCGTCTCGACTTATAGACGACCGTCATATCGAATTCTTGAAGGCGTAAGCTCCAGCGCGCTAGCCGATCAGATGGGTCCTTCAAGTTGGTCAGCCAGCAAAGGGAGTGGTGGTCGCTGACTATATGGAAGGGACGGCCGTAGAGATATGGGCGAAACTTCATAACTGCCCATACTACAGCAAGACATTCCTTTCCCATTGTAGAATAATGGGACTCGGCGCAGGAAAGCATATGTGATCACTCGCTCCGCTGAGTCTTGCCATTGGACGAGTACAGCTCCTAAGCCTACGTTGCTGGCATCAGTGTGAATCATGGTAGGAGCGTCCTCGTCAAAGTGAGCAAGCACGGGTGGTGTTGCAGGCCCTATCGTAGATCGTCAAATACTGCTTGTTCCTCTCCGCCCCATAAAAATGGAACATCGTCTCTCGTTATGTGTGTTAAGGGCGACGGTATGTGTGAGAAATCGGTGAGAAGCCCAAGAAAACTTCTCACAGCTTTCTTATCCGCTGACATCAAAACTTTTCGGACGGCATCGGTCTTGTCGGGATCCGGACGAGCAACTTCATGGCTCACCACATGTCCTAAGAATCGGAGTTCCTTGAAACCGAAATGACATTTCTCAGGTTTCAGCGTTAGGCCAGCAGACCGTATTGCTCGAAATACTAATAGCAGCCATCTTAGATGTTCCTCGAATGTTGCTGAGAAAACAATGATGCCGTCGAGGTATACCAGACATGTCTGCCACTTAAGCCCTGATAGGACGGTATACATCAGTTTGAAATGTTGCTGGAGCTGAGCACAATCCGAAGGACAAAACTTGAAACTCATAAAGCCCATCAGGCTTAACAAAAGCAGTCTTTTCTCTGTCTCGATTATCGACCTCGATTTGCCAATATCCACTTTTCAGGTCTATCGACGAGAAGAAGCGTGCATGCCTCAGTCTGTCAAGCAAATCGTCAATACGCGGTAATGGGTATACGTCTTTCTTTGTCATACGGTTCAGCTTGCGGTTGTCCACACAGAAGCGTAAACTGCCGTCTTTCTTCTTAACCAGCACTACCGGTGATGCCCAAAGGCTTTTTGACGGCTGAATAATGTCACCGTTGAGGATTTTCTGGACATGTTCTTGGATTGCTTCGCATTCTTTTGGAGCCACACGGTATGGGTTTTGTCAAATTGGTCTTGCGGTCTCTTCCGTCAGTGGAGTTTGATTTACCCTCGAGGTCAATTAAAAACAATCTTTGAACTGGCAGAGAACATCTAGAAGACTCTGCCTCTGCGCTGGCGATAAATTTGTGCTGGCAGAGAACATCTAGAAGACTCTGCCTCTGCGCTGGCGATAAATTTGTGCTAACGTCGACAGGTGGTGGTGCTGAAACGGCTGGCGTCTCTGTCTGTTCCACTGCGAAACACTTGCACAATCCTACAATTTTTTCAACGTATGCAACTGTGGTACCCTCTGAAGTGTAGACGCTCGTTGCTGAAGTTCGTCAACACGACCTTTGCTTGCCCAGACACTACACTGTCGTGACTTCTGGCATTAGCAATACCTCGAGAGAGTAAAAGCGTCGATACTTGTTCCGCGACACCTTCTTCAGTATACTGTGTGTTACGCGTGACAGAGACGAGACGGCAAGATAACAGTGGCATGGTCACGTCGTCAATGACGCGCATGGGTTTGCTTTGCAGCGCTGCGCTATGGTCTGCTGAGAAGGTCAGTACACCGTCCGGTATATTTATGATGGCACCATACTCTCGCAAGAAACCCATACCAAAGATGGCCTGTTTACAACACTCAGAAATAAAAATGAAGGTTGTGACGAATAATGAATCCCCGATCTTGACTCGTGCGGTGCACTTTCTGGTAGGCATCAGCAGCTGGCCTCCAGCTCCTCGAATTTGCGGTCCCGTCCATTTTGTTTTCACTGTCTTGAGTTTGTCGGCCACATTCGCACTCATTATAATGAAAGTCCGCACCAGTGCCGACCAGTGCCGTCACGTTGTGACCATCAATTGAAAGTGTGATGTCGGCGGTGACATTTATTCGAAATGTGCAGAGCTTCGTGCGGCGGTAATATGGAATTTCCAAATCTTCGGCGATTCACAACATTCCCCTTAAGGTCGCTGCTTTTAGTTTCCCCGACGTGGGCTGGGAGACTTTTCTCTCGCCATGTCCGTGGTGCCACCTCTACTTTATTGGGGAAAATGACCAGGAGAGGGCGAGCACGACCGGAACCCAGGAGAAACATCCCGCGAGATCGTCGTGCTCGTATCAACATTGCGTCTTCCGCTGAAATAGGGTGGATGGATAGTGGACGGAAATCCTTGGTACCCGGCGACGCAATGAGGACAATACCAGTTGATGTGGCCTGCTTTTCCACAATGAAAGCACAAGAGCCTGTAGTCAGGGGTACGCCAGATGCCGGTTTTGCAGAGTGGAGGTCGCATCAGCATCGACGTTTCCCTGTAGTACCAAAGCACTTTCAGGGGCTGTTGCTGGTGGTACTGCTGTGACAGCGGCACATTAGATGGCTGTCAACGGAGAATATCTGCATAGGTTGGCCTAACCGTGTCAGTTTTTGGCTCGAGAAGTGAAAGTGCTTACCTTATCTCATGGCGCACAGCTTCTGTGACCGACGCAATCGTGCACTCATAATGTGTGGCGGCGAGCTTCTTCACCTCTTCTTGCACAATTTCACGTGTCAGGTCACGCAAAGAACACTCGTCAGGTGTCACAGTGGTCACGGCGGTTGCGCTGATTTGTCCGCTGTTGTTTGGGCAGTCATACTGATGGTAGCGTAGCTGTAGTGCGCGTTCGATGGCAGTTGCTTCCTTCAAAAATTCGTCGACACTTGAGGGTGCGTTGCGCACAAAACTAGCAAAAAGCTGCTTTTTAGCACCGCTGCATGAGGTGGTTGATCTTTCTGCTCCCGGACATATCAGGATTAGCTCGATGGAAGAGACGAGCCATGTCCTCAACAAACATAGAAACAGATTCGTTTGACTTTTGAATCCGTGATTCGAGGAGTCCTTGTGGATGCTCCCGTCTTTCGGTGTTTGCGAAGGTGTCCAGGAACTTCCATCGGAACTCATCCCATGTTGACCACACGCGATTTGTGAGCCATGTGCGAGCCCCAACCTGAAGAGGGAAATACACGTACCCCAACTACTGTGCAACGTTCCACCCGTTAGTGTTGGCTGTGCGCTTGAACTCCTCAAGCCAGTCATCTGCATCCTCATATGTGTTGCCATGGAAATGGAAGTCCACAGGAATTCTAGGGGTGAAAAAAGTCACCTGTGTTGTGCATGGGTTGGTCATGGAGGAACTACTGCTTCCGGGCGCGGTCATGTTTTCCGGCCAAGGACCGAACTCTGGGCTCAGGCCTAACAGGCGGCGGCTGGCACGGTGAAAGGGTGTTTCAACGAGTGGAAGTTCTTGTGGACTAGATCCCAGGCTGTCGGAAGATGTTCTGGACATGTACCAAGCTCCTCCACCAGTGTCACGTCGCAGACACAGCGGAAGTCGGATATAGGAGAGCTCACTTTTTTTACAAGCAAGGAACTCGTGAAGAGGACCGGGCGAGAACTTTATCTTCCTTCCTTCCTGCACAAGCTCTTCTCTTCAGGTTGAATGCGGCAATATGTAAGCGGACAAGACGGGCTGCGCGGGAGGGAGAGCTTTTAATCGCTAGAAAGAAGGCTGAACACAAGCAGCGTGTTCGATTGCTTCCCGCTGTTCGCCGGAAACTCTAGGCGTCGCTCAGGGTTGCTTGATCTTCTGAAAAACACTGTCTGGAGCTGGCACACATAATATCAAGTGACAAAAAAGCTTGCAGTGATGTACTGTATCAACAGCGTCATCAATGCAAAGTAAATGGTACAAGTTGGCCATTGTGCACTTCTTTAGTGTGTAGAGAAGCCGCAGAACACTGAAATGGGTCGAACTCTCAAGTGCTTTCTAGTGGGTCTACTCAAAAAGAACGCTGCTCGCGCGGAGAGTCCGTGCTTGGCCGTTACTGTCGCCATTGTGTATACTCGCTCTGTGCCGGCTAATAAATGCCATAACAAATTGGTGGAGAGTGCTACGATCCCGTTCGATGCCCTTAGAACTACGCTCACGTACCCTGCAATCTACCATGTTCCACGACGCTTCTCAGCAAACGCCTCCTCCTATGCCACCCCCTTGTTCCGGTGTCCCCAGGATCCGCGGTCCACCCATCTTCACGGGCGCCGATGGCACTGACGTCGAGGACTGGCTCGCCATTTACGTGCGCGTGAGCGTCCTCAACAAATGGGACGCGGACAGTAAGTTGACAAACTTTGTGTTCTACCTTGCGGGCGTTGCAAGTTTGTGGTACACCAACCACGCGTCCGAGTTCACAACCTGGTACGATTTCAAGACCGCTATCACCAATTTTTTTGGCCGCCCTGCCGTTCGTAAGCTGCAAGCCTAGCAGCGCTTACGCGAACGCGCTCAGCAGGCCGGTGAATCATTCGCCAGTTACATTGAAGATGTCCTGGACCTGTGCAAGAAATCCAACGACAGCATGTCCCAATCAGACAAGATCCGGAACGTCATGAAGGGCATTGACGATGATGCCTTCACGATGCTGCTTGCCAAAAACCCAGGCACAGTAGCTGAGGTCATTCCGCTGTGCCAGAGCTACGAGGAGCTCTGCCGGCAGCGTTCAATGACCCGTCGCTCCACACCACGAGATGCAGGGCTTGCTGGCTTAGAGGCGAGATGTGATCAGGTGGCGCTGCTGGCAGACCTCAAGTCCTTCATACGTGAAGAAATCACGCGCCAGTTAGCTCTCCTTCCCTTTGCCCACCCACCGGCTGTTCAACAATCGGCAACTACCGTTCTTCCACTTATCCTAAGAGCGATTGAACAGGAAATAGCGGAGGTCATGCCTGCGTACCACCCACAACAACTTCCGGCCCCTGCGCCCACAAGTTACGCCCAAGTGGTCGCAAGGCCGCCTCTAGTCGTTCAAGCGCCTGCACCACTGACCTACGCCGAAGCTGCCGCACGAACTCCGTCCTTTGCAGCGGGTACGCCGGCTGCGTATCTTGGAGCAACCCCTCAGCCTCATTTTCAGCCCACCATGCAGCCTTTCCAGCCACCGTTCCGGGCGAGACCCTCCCCGGCAAACCGATGGCGCACACCCGACAACCGGCCCATCTGCTTTAATTGCGGTTACGCCGGTCACGTAGCCCGTTATTGCTCTCGACAACAGCCGCTCCCATTTCTTCTCCTGTTGCTGGCCACCTTAGCCGTTCGTATAACGACGAGCTGCCGTCTGTGCCACTGTCGTCTCGCCCAGGTTCGTCTACTCGAAGGTCGCCGTCTCCTCTCTCAGAAAATTGAAATCTCAGAAAACCGAAATGAGGAATTACACTTAAGCTACCAAACACTACCTCTGAAACGCAAACTACCAGCAATAAATGTGTAGCTGAGAATGTTTGCCATTGCATCATCAATGGCAAACATATTAGTAACACTACTATACTAATAATAAATGGCATGACATATGCTGGCAAGCCTTTGCTAATGGCAGTTCTGGCCTAACCACAAGGCCTTCAAGCCAAGCCGAAATCGTGGCCAAGACAAAAACATGGACAAAGTTACCGACATGAGTAATGTTGTGGTTCGAAAGTCCGATATGCTGAGTGATACTGTATTTACTCGATTCTACCGCGCCCTCGATTGTAACGCGGACTCGGTTTTCACGACGAAAAAAAAAGTAAGACATCGATAGCAACGCGCACCCATTTTTCTCGTTGGCCCGCACGATCACACTACTCGGGAAAATGACTCCTATCGGAAGCGTCTTCCATTTAAATCTGAGGTAAGGGGGAAGCGTGTGCCTATCTGACGTGCAACGGAGCATTGCCGTAACTCTTGTTTTACTGTGGCCCGATGTCAGCATGCGAACTTGCTTCGTTCCTTCTTCTCGACGGTTCTGGTGCCAGGCATGTCAAAGTAAAGAGGCGTCTGATCGGCATTCCCGATTTTCCCAAGCAGGTAGCCGTTGTTGTGCCGCAAGTTTAGGACGAACATCTGAAAACTGTGAAGCTTTTCTTCGTACTCCTCTGGCAAGTTTTGGCGCACGCCCGTTCGCTTTCGGAGAGAAAACCATTTCCTCTTTATAAAGTTAGTCAGCCAGCACCTGCTCGCTTTGAACTGGCTCCGCGTTAGGCCTTTTTCTAAAGCTAACTGCATAGCCCGCACTTCGAGCAGTTCTGTTGTCACGGGCCGCAGTGCCGCTTGTTGCTCAAGCACATACTCGGCGAGCAGCTCTTCAATTTGCGGAAACCGACCCTGCTCTGGTCCACTGAAGCCTTTGAATGAATCTTTGACAATCTTCTGCTTTTGTTTCCACCAGTCCCACACGCACGTTTCGGGAACTCCGAACGACCGTGATGCGGCCCAATTTCCATCTGTTTCGGCACATGCGATGACTTTTCTTTTAAAAGCGGCATCGTGGTGCACTCGTCGAGTTTCTGGAGTCGGCCCTTCTATGGGGTCGATGCTAATAAACTACAAAATGACGAACTCCTCAGCACACGTACGAAGTGCCGCACATGGAAAACACATAGGCAGAAATGGCCGACGCGCCATGCCGAAGCACAAGGGGGCGGCCATTTTGGAAATGTTGATGGCAATAGAATGACCGTATTCATTTTTTTTTCGCACTCGATTTTAACGCGCATGCGATTTATGAACTCGCTTAACCGGAAAAAAGGTGGGCGTTAGATTCGAGTAATTACGGTAAGTAGAGGCAACAGACATCAAAATAGTGCATATACCAACTGGGAAGCTAAGGAATACTTTAGTCAACGTGAAGGACAACTTGCTTGGGGGATTTTTCTCAGACTTCTTTATGCCCTACGCTGCCACGATTGTGACAACCAGTACATCGGTGAGACGGAGATCCGTGTTTTCAAAAGAGCTAAACAACACAAATATGATGTCACGAATCAATGCATGGCCTCGAATCCCCTCACTAAGCATGTGGAATCTATTGGCCACCGAATTGACTGGTCAAGCGTGCGTGTTCGGGCCAAAGAAAAGCTTGCGCCATGCCTGCACCTCAAATCCCTGCTCATACAGACAACTGCACATATGCTCAACAGGAGTGTTCGGATGCTTTTTACAATGCGCTCTTGGCGTACTTAGGTACGCCCTGTACATTTCTCAGGGCTTTGCATTAAGAAGACGGGTCCTGTATTCCGTCTCGTCGATAAAGTTTGTGTTATTTTGGTTGGTGTATAGGTACTTTCATTTTACACTAAGAAGCGACAGTTATGCACTGCATTTTTTTTTTCACGTTCCACGTCTATTTTAGCTTTTCACTGTAGTTCTAGTCGAAGGTGCTACACTTTGATCAATGGTAATGCTTATTTTTTTGATGGTCGCAAAGACAGTTGTCAGTTTTTTTGACCTGACCAGGTTTTTCAAAAATTTTCTGACTTTTCCAGAAGGGTGCGAATTCCCTGACCTTTCCAGCTTTTCCAGGTTCTTAGACACCCTGCAGTGATACAAATATTGGCAGATGGTCTCGTTGGTATATGATGGAGAAGCACGATGGAGAAACAAATTAGTGCCTGGAAGTTCTGCTGTATTCTTAGCGAACATTGCCTCATGACAAGCCAGTATAGAAGATAAGGTACGTGGAGTGGACTGCTCAGCTGTCGGCGGTGGCAGGGTTGTGGCCATCGTACCAGCTGTTGATGGTCCGCAGCTCAACGTGGCCGCAATGTATGGTAAGCTCGATGTCGTTAGACAGCAATAAATCTGCTCCAGGGACCATGCCAGTACTGAGGTCTTCAGAAACAGGAATAGCCGGAAGAACTTTAGTGCCCGCTGATGTCTGAACTGAAAAGTCAAACATGCCGACAGTCACAGCACTTAAGTTTACAGAGGGCAGGCTGCGTCCATGTCGGATAGTGTCCAGAGCATGATGCTCGCGCAGCACCATCTGTTCTGCACCTGCATCTACCAGAGCAGATAAGTCACCTATTCTCTCAACATCCAAGGAATTTGACATGCCTGGTAGTGCATTCTGGTCTGCATCGATTGACAACACTCCTTAGCATCGTGGCTGATGCGACCACATTTGAAGCATCCATGTCCTGTTAGCGGGGCATTGAAAGGTCAGTCTCTAAGATGTCGAAGCTCACACGACGATGAGCATTCTACTGAAATTCAGTTACCTTTTGAGTGAATACCTGGCGTGGCACTTCAGATGACAGGGAAGATAAGATAGCAGCATGGGTAGGGCCAACTAGCTCTTCAACGATGTACTAGTGTGCAGCCAGAGAGATACATTCAATGCCACATTTGTCTGGAAGCCTGAGCTTATCACAGACGTATTGATGGACATCTTCCGAGAGAGCCTGCCGTCGCGATCGCATGCAGGCATGCTCATCAAGTAGTGCTCATATATAGATGGAAGCAGGTGGAAGGCAGTGACAAAAGCTGTATGTAGTCCAGTCACTCCGGGATTTTTACTTTCATCTATCGTATTGATGCCATGCTTTGGCGAAATCGCGCTGTCGAATTTCAGCTAACAATAACGTCATATCATCAGTCTAAGCATGTTGAGAAACTGACGAATTGATCTTGTGCAGCCAGATGGTTGGGTCTTGATCTATGACAGTAAATTTGTGCATTCCGGTGGTAGATGGAGAAGGCAACATGGTGCGTGCACAGACTGCTGAGAAGGAGACGGTGGTGTCTTCAAAACGTTTGGTCAAAGTAGCGATGGCCTGCATGACTGCAGAGAGGCAAGAGATTTAAGCATCACTTCTGGTGACTATACTGACGTTGCTTCAGTTGTGGTACCGAAGACAAAGTTCAAGGCAGCGCGTACAGTGTCTCTTAACAAGGAAGCAGTTCACAAAGCCAAGTCAGTTGCGTCTTGTGTGTATTTGCAATGACACTTGCAGGCCGTACACTAACTACGGTACCCGCGAACACCAGGCCGGACGTCGTGCTCACAATAGCAGAAGCAGCAGGACGCTGGAAAGCACGTCCCCTCCAAAGCACCGTTTCTGCATGCAGGTCATCGCATCGCACAAAGGTTTATCGAGCGGCTGCGCCAATGAAGTGAGACAGACAGAACAACCGTTTGTTGATCAAGCTGTTCTATTCTGCCTTTTTTTCTACACTGTCCAGCCAGTGCGTCACATCTGCCATACCACTCTTCATTACAAATGTAGTGAGAGAGGTTTACACTGCTCTACCTTTGTACTTTTAAATTCATAGTTTAGCAGAACCAGTTCGAGAATTTGAAGTTAAGTTTTTTTATTTATATATAGCTTTGTCATTTGACAGCTGCCATTTGTTTAACTAAAATTTATTTCACAGCTGCTATTTGTTCATGGGCTCGACAGGAAGAATAACTCGTAAACTTCTGCACGTAAAATACGTAGGCGAAAACACAAACATGAAGCACAATCTAACAACATATTTATTAGCAGAACAAGACCTTACCTACCTAATTACAGAACCACATTGCACATGACAGCAAGAACTTAAAAAAAATGCTGCACCATGTCTGTCACTCTGTGCACCTTTTAAATGCAACCATTTGCAAAAGAACCAACCAGTGCAAGCTGTTAAGAGACCACTGACCTGAGAAAAAGCATGGCCACGAGCGAGTGGAGAAACACGTTTCCCATGTGGTATCCTATGGGCCGCAGCTCATGCAGCCAGTAGTTGAGCCGGAAGGTTAACACACATAGTGGCCGGTAGGACTTGTGGCTTTGCTCCTGCAGGTGTTATCATTGTTTCGATGCTCCACAATGCAAGCGAAGGCAAGACATTAATCTACAGTTTTCTGAAACGAAATTGATTATGAGCGTGAAGCAAATAACTAAGATTGGGAGACCCATCATGTGATTTACTAAATTGTTCCGTAAAAAAGGCAAAAAAAATATTACTAGAAAACTATTGTCAATTTCGTAAAATACCCGCCACAATGCTTTTTGCATCATTTCATCCGAATAGGATAACCCCCTGCTAAAATCGTAAAGTGTGACCGTTCTTGACTGCGCTTCCGTCCTCTGCTTGTAGCTTTGTAGACTAGTAAGTTCGATTTTTGAGGAAAACATTTTAGTCCGTTAGTCCCCACGCATCACTGAAGAGTGTTTACTGCATGAATTTTTTTTGGGGGGGTGGGGGGGGGGGGGGCAGGTTGGAGCAAATTGAGCAGCACTTCCACTTCTGCACATTGCAATGAGAGGTGCAAGAGCGACCCAATACTTTTTTTTCCTGGAGATCTAGCGATTGCTTATACAGTCAAACAAACGTTTACTTTGAAGTCAGTAATAATGGCTAAGCAAGCAGAAGACATACCTTGTGGATCGGCGTTCCCCAGAAATCATTCACAAACAGCCTGCCAATGGGTGTCGAAGGCCGCAAGTCCCGGTTGTCCCGAATAGCTGATGTGTCATCAAAGACAAATCCACAGCCGAGTGCGTTTACATAGCACAGCCAGGAGAGTGCGCATACGACCACATACCAGCGCCAGCCAACGCGACAGCCGCCATACAAGCGCCATGTCCCCTCGCGGCCCCCGGACGATGCCTGCGAACAATCGGCCAGCCTCAGAATTCTGGTAAAATTAGTGGCTTCAAGCATACTATTCTGATTTACTATGGTCACTTAGCGAAAAAAGGCCAAGCAAGGCAAGCTTTAGCAGAAAGCCCTACAGACTCTTATTTACTGGCTACAGACGCTCATTTATTGCCTGCCTAGTCCACCAACAGCTCTACAAAAGACCAACATCAAAATAGAAGAATTACGAGAGATACACAATAGTGACTTGAGCATTCATACGCAGGAATTCAAGACATAACTTTTTAACCCTGTTTTTCAGACCACGAGGAAATTGCGCCTTCAACCTTAAGAATTGCCACGAAGAGGCATTCAGTGCGACAGACAAAATGACAATATGTAAAAAACATGTTGATACCTCCATCATAAAAATCAATAAAACAAGAAAGTAAAATGTGTCCTCACTGAAGTAGCTTGATGTTTACTGTACATTGATAGAAAATTGCTTGTGCAATGCCTATTGATGTTTCACAGCTACAGCACTGCCTAACGTCGACACATCCACGTTGACGCTGAGTCATATACATCCCCATATCCTGACGACTAAAATATATCCTTAATGATTGAACAAACCCTTGTGGTCACGGGTGCTTGTAGTAGCTGAAGTACTTAACTGAACCAGAAAAAGCAAGGTGACAGTCAGAACGTTACTGATTCATCGCCGAACTTCAGCTAACGTTCACTACTCACGGCATGTTGGTATTATTGTACGCCACTGCCCGACCAGGAGGAAACGCCACGTGGTTCGTGTCGTTACTTGGCAGGCCGCGATTTTTCGTGGGGCGAGTGCAAGTGAATAACGCGAAGTTACAACCAAGCAACGCAGACCTATTTTTTATATGAATAAAACCACAGGATGTCCGAAGACAAGCCATGGCTGGAGGAGCACAACGCTGCCTTCATGTTTTCCCAAATGTTCTCAATGATGTCAATGTCCGGAGATCGTGGTGGCCATTTCAGCACGGCAACTCTACGCTCTTTTAAGAAAGCGGAAGTCAGCTTGAACATGTGTACTGGGGAGCGGTATTGTTGAAGGATGAAGTGTCCATCTGTAAACGCTTCTCCCAAAAATAATGGAAATGCCAGATTGTCTAGAATAGAGCAGTAGCTTTCAGCCGTAGAACAACCATGCACCCTGACGAGAGGACTGGGGCCATCCTTTGTGATTGCCCTCCAAACAGTCACTGAACTTCGGGCACTGGCAGCTACTCGCTGTATGTGTCATGAAATATATGTGCAGGAAATGAACAAATATAGCTTATAAATGGACAAAGTTGGCTTTGGATGCTGCAACATTTCAACGTGGAAAATAGTAGCATGACATAGTACTGACCGAGCCAATGATAGGCAATTTTTTTCGCGTGGTTGCCTTGGTGACATTAGGCACTGGGGCCAAACAATCGAGGTAGCTACTCATATTTTCATTTTGTGATGGGTATATTAAAGGAGACTTCAAGGGCAAAATGAGGTTATGATAAAAATAGAGACAGAGAGTTTCATAAAACTAGGCCTGATATGCCAAAATCGCCAAACACTTAGCCTACGGGTTGTCTACAAAGGTTTCGGGTTTGCTTTCCAAAATCTGTGAGCCACATGTGCGTTCACTTTAATATTGAAAGTCACCTTCCTGGGTTACCTCATGAATTAAAATAGGGTTACGAAAAATTTTCATTTTAAACTTGCTTAATATACATACATGGCACGGCGTGTATGGCGGAGTGGGCATACACGGCACGGCATGGCGTGTATGACGGAGTGGGCACGGCGAAAACGCTGGGCGCAGATCACTGATCATGCATCTCGTTTTTCTTGTTCAGGCTTTGTTCATGACATCCGCCCCCTTCTTCGATGCGCCCGTATTCAAGCCGTTTTCAGCAGCGACATCATGCGACATCGACGGCAAGGCTGCATGGCTCCTTCCAACGCTTTTTGACGCAAGGAGCAAAAGTCACGGGTTCATGACGTCAACAGAACCAGCCCCTATAAAGAAGGCATCGCAGGACGGACTTGCCAGTGGGCACGGCGAAAACGCTCGGCGCAGATCACTGACCATGTGTCTCATTTTTCTTTTTCAGGTTAGTTACAATAGCACGATACACAGTGATGACAAATACCTGATTTTATTGCCGTGCCCATGTGTGTGCTTGAGTATTGCTTATGATTGCTTATTTTCATGCAAGCATTTACTTTGTGGTGATGTCGAAGAGAATCCGGGCCCCTCTGTCGAGGGAATGTACAATCGTTAGCTGATTGGCCAGCAGGCAATTAGAGAAGACATTACTTCTTTGAAAGAGCGACTTGAGTCCACAGAGAAAGCTGTACAAGGCTTTGAAAAGCATCTAAGCAACTTGGAATTTAGCATGGTTAAATTAAAAGCGAGAAATCGCGAACATGAGGGAGTAAATGTGGCTGTGAATGCAGTGCAAAAGTTACTCAAAGTTCAACAGGAAAAACTTGTCGATCTAGAAAACCGCAGTCGCCGTTCGAATTTGATTGTTTTTGGAATTCCGGACAAGACGAATGAAACTGAGGTGAAGCTACGAGATAAGGTTGTTCACGGCGTCTTTCGCGACAAACTAGGGATAAATTGTACAACCATGGTGCGAATTCACAGACTTGGAAAAGCACACTCAGGAAGGCCGGACATTGCGCTCATTCAGAGTTACTCTGAAAAAGAAGCACAGCTAAAGAATGCACGCAAGCTAAAGGGAACAGGCATATCATTGCAAAATGACTATTGTGCAGACACATTGCGCAGGCGCCGACTTCTGTGAAGCAGTACACAAGACGAAAGAGCAAGCAGTAAGAAAGTCAAGCTTGTTCATGATAAGATTCACAGTGACGGTGCTGTCTACTTTTGTGATGACGCACACAATATACGGAAAGAAATGCCAAAGAAAAAGGAAAACTCTGAGAAACGAACGCGACATACAGAATAGCAGTCACAGTATCGGCAGTTGCGACTGCTGTCGCTAAATGCCCAAAGTATTGTCAACAAAATAGAGAAACTGCATGATACCTTGCTGGCATACGATCCTCATGTGTGCGTTATTTGTGAAACTTGGTTGCACGACGGGGTGTGTAATGATGAAATTGTTTCACCGAACCATCAATTGTTTAGAAAAGATAGATGTTCTTGAGGTGGTGGTGTTGCAGTCATTGCAAAAAACAGTGTTGATGTAAGGGTACTAGATCAGATTGACAAACATGAAAGTTTATTTTTGAGTGTCACTGTTCGAAGCGTGCAATACATATTATGTTCTGTGTATCGAGCCCCAAATGCTGATGATCAGTACATGCAGAAGTTATATGATCACATATTGAAGTTTAAAGAAAAAAACCTAATAATTACTGGTGATTTTAATCTCCCACAAATAGATTGGTATCATTGGAGATATGGACATAGCCTGTCCTGCGACTTACTTATTGATAATCTGCTACACATGAATCTCCATCAAGTTGTACATGCACCTACATGTGGTGGCAATATTCTCGACTTGATATTTGTTAGTGACATTTTCAAAGAAGGAGTTGTTGAGATTGAGAATGGCATTTCAGATCATCAGTTGATTTCCTTCACGGTATCAATGAGTGTGAGTAATGTACGGTTGCCCTGTGAAAAAACGAAAGTTAGTGATTATCATAGAGCACATGATTAAATTATTATTGATTATTTAGACTTGCATCTAAATATTGTTGACAACGATGTAGAGCTTTCTTGGCAAGTGCTTACGGGCACCATTACTTATTGTATTGACCAATTCATTCCTTTGAAGAGCCTTCAATAACCCTTGTCCAACCCTTGTTTAAGCAGAGACATTATCCAAACTAGGCGCAAACTCAAGAGAATGAAAAAGAAACATAAATCCAAGAGTCCAATGGTCATAGAATTAAAAATAATTTGCTGGCTAAAGTGGAAAAGGCGCCAGATAGATTTTTCAATCGTAGCCTTCCTGATTTTATTACAAACTCTCCCCAAAAGTTTTGCCGCTACCTAGGCCAGTAAAAAAAAGCCGCACAAAAAGTAAACATTAATGGTAAAGTTATAGAAGACCCCCCAAGAAATTGCAGAACATTTTAATGATTACTTCTGGAGTGTGTTTTTTGAATTAGACTGTTATGAACTAAGCAATGCAAGACCTGTAGTGCACGAGATTACAATTTCTCGAGAAGGTGTTTTGGAAATGCTTCTTAATCTTGATGTACGTAAATCTGCAGGCCTTGACGGGATATTGAATGTTCTTTTACGACGTTACGTAGAACAGATTTGTGTCTTTTTAACAGAATTTTTCAAGTCATGTTTACGCTTAGAGAATATTCCATCCGACTGGCAAAAAGCCAGAGTTGTCCCAATTTATAAAAAGGGAGACTATCTTGCAGTTTCTAATTATTGACCAGTTTCTATTACAAGTACTTGTAGTAAATTATTAGAACACATTGTAGCAGGTTTTATTCGCCAGTATTTGAGTGGTCACAAGGTCCTCTCTCAACAACAGCATGGATTTCGAAAGGGGTTATCGACTACAACTCAGCTTGTGTCAGTTGTTCATGATATCTCTGAGGTACTTGACTCGTCTGGATAAGTTGACATGCTATTTTTTTATTTCAGTAAAGCCTTCGATAGGGTGCCTCACAGAAAATTAATCTACAAGCTCGAGTGCATTGGTCTCCCTTCAAAAATTGTATCATGGATTCAGGCATACCTATGGCACAGGCAACAGTTCGTAGAAATTAAGCAACGCTCGTCCGTTGCGCGCTATGTAACCTCGGGCGTGCCGCAAGGCAGCGTACTGGGACCACTCCTATTCCTGATCTATATAAATGATATCTCGGAAAAACTCCCTAGTGACGTGCATGTAAATTTATTTGCAGATTACTGTGTCATATTTAAAAAAATTACCGTGCAGAATGATCACCACAGCTTGCAGCAATCAGTCACAGCTATTTCAGAGTGGTGTAGACTTTGGGGAATGGAAATAAATGTACAAAAAACAGTTTTGATGCGAGTAACAAGAAAAAAAGAACCTAGCATATTTTCTTACGTTCTGAACGACAACGTAATAACACAGGTTGACCAGTATAAATAATTAGGCGTCACGTTTAATAACAAACTTACTTGATCAGATCATTTATCTCTTACATGCTCTTCAGTCTTCTGCAAATTGTGGTTTTTGAAAAGAAAGCTTAGCAAAGCTCTGGCGAGTACAAAGCTTTTGGCATACAACGCAATTGTCCACTCAAAACTTGAATATGCAGCGGTTGTATGCGATCCTTACACCAAAACAGACATCATGAATTTGGAGCGTGTCCAGAGGAAGGCTGTTAGATTTATTTCTGGAAAATGCAAAAGAGAACATTCCCCTTCACTTCTAATGCTTACCAATAAAATAAGTTCACTAGAACATCGCCATAAACTTAGTCGCCTACACTTCCTGCACAACAAAATAAAAGAGAAAATTGGCCTTCAGAAGCCTCGTTTCTTAGTGCCCCTAAACACACGGTCGACTAGACACAGACACAGCTTTTCTCTCACGCCTATATTCGCCAAAACCAAATCTCACATTAACAGTTTTTTTTCCGCGCACCATAAAAGAATGAAACTCTTTACCTGTTCATGTCATACAATCGGAAACCTTTACAAAAGAATTGGAAAACCACTTCTCTCAATATTTAGTGTTTAAACATTTCTTGCAATTGTGTCGTGAATCCCATGCGTATTGCACTGTACGTTTTTCTTCTTGCATAGTTAGTCTTTTTGTGAATGCCTTGTCATTGTATTATTGTATTTGCCCCTCCTACACGGGCCAGCATATTGGCCTGCAGTATCAATAAATTTATAAATAAATAAATAAATAAAATACACTTTTTATCACAGGTCTAAAAAAGGCACTTGGTTATGTGTATTAGATACCATTGTTTATTGTTCTAGATAACAACAAAAGTTAGAGGGACTGTTCTCAGTATCTAATAAACTCCGAAGAATAACCTTCCTGTTAGATATCACTCGCACTTTGAATTAACTAACCGAAATAAGATTTTGACAATATTCAGCTGCTAACTTGGAATCAATAAAATATTACCACTAACTGCACAGTCATATCACAGGTAACTAACGCTGCTAAAAGCAACGAGCGAAAGTCACACAAACACGACTACTTCTTGAAAGCCTAAAAGCACTGCTTTACATACTGCGTGTTGATGGGGCACCAAACTCGTGTTCTCTGATCCTACCGAGTCGTGAACGTGGACTGGTTTATGAATACCATGTGTTTCCAGCCAGATGCAGACCAGTGGACGTGATCTTAAGCAAGCTGGAGCCGCTTCGCCTTGTTCTGAGCTCACATGAGCGCCTTCCTGACAGCCATTCGGCTTTTATGTCTATAATTCGTAAAAACGGCGCTTCACGGTTATAGCCGAAACGTGGTTGAGTCCAGGGTCAACCTGTACTACTCGAACTGTAGCTTTCGGCTGTTCTGCTACAGCTGCCACTATTTGCAGGTCTTCGTCCCTTGTAGTCACCTGATGACGGGGTTGCTGAGGGGCATTTCTAATGCTTCATTAATATCCGCACATCTGAATGATCCGGTTGACAGTTGCAGGAAGACGGTTTGTCATCGCAGATAGAGCAATTTGAGAATATTCCCTCAGAAATAATCTAAGATGCGTCGTCTTTCGTCTTCTGGCACGGTCCTTCAACCGGAACGCAATACTGGAATGAAATACCACCGAACACATGCAGCCCTTTTATCACACGAGGATAACAAAAAAGGAAAGTTTGACCGCGCTACGAATTGAAGGGTCATAAGAAATTACCGCAGTGGGCTCACGTTTCTAGCCAAAAAGCACATGAAACGATAAGCGGTCCTTGTGTTGCCCAGAGACGAAAATGAATGAAGCTTTATTCTGTACCTGCTCACAGCAGTAAAAATTTCTGATCGGCGCTTGTTTGGTGCAGTGATTGCTCTATACGAGTTCCACTGAAAGCTTGATTAAAACGTTCCTTAGTTTGTCTGCATCAATGACACAAAGAAACACGGCTGTAGGTAAGCAGTGAATGAGAAAGGAATATTGGAGAGTTCAATTCAGTAGCATATGAGAGCAGCGCTGTATGTAACACATAAATGTTATAATATCAGTTCTCTAAGATTAACGGACTAGTCAAATTCTTTTGTTTACAGGTTAGTAAGTAATCAAAATTTACAAGCATTGCAAGATGTTATGTCAGGCCTTACATGATATCTTCATCACCAATTTTGCGACGCTCAACTTTGCGCTGATCAAAAACAGTCGTGTGAGCAGGGGGATATTATTTCTGTTACACTCAATAGCTTAGTTGTGACAGTGCCAGCGCGGCATGAAAGTTTTGCTCATGTTTGGGTGAGGTTTATAACCTGTAAAAGTGCTTGCAAAAAAAGTACCTGCGCTTCTCAACAACCGCACCAACTTCTGAATTTGGGTGCGCACATAACGAGAGTGATTTTTGGTTCAGCGCAAGACAGGTGCAATTCGGTCGAGCAGCCGCGCTCGCAGATGAGGCTGTGAATGCCCCGCCTACAGCTGTCACCGCGCTTGCGCACTAGTTTCCAAAGCGCCCGGCAGGGGCGCTCGGCAAAGCGCCAGTATAGATTTACTGTATATGCTCCCTGAGGGAGCAATGTTGCGCATAGGTCCGGCAATATGTTCCACGACTGTGCAATGAAGCCACTCGTCGCGCACCCACGAGAAAAATGCGACGCGAAGGCCTGGCGTGCGGCGTGCCGCATACTTATTCGAATGTGCTGAACAAGATTACACGAAACAGTGAGGCGGTGTGTTTCTATAGGTAGTGAAAATGATCGAGGCCCATGTGCTTAGATTTAGGTGCATGTTAATGAACCCCAGGTGGTCGAAATTTCCGGAGCCCTACACTACAGTGTCTTTCTTTAAAATACGATGGTTTTAGGAAGTTAAACACAAGAAATAAATTAGTCATGTGAAAATTATTAAAAACGTAACTCATTTGTGATAACACGCAGTGTGGTTTTTACACCAGACGTACAATGTCCAATGTTTCTGCAAGAACAATTTTGTGATCGCTTGGTTTCTTTTGAGACCGATAGATGATGCCACCTATATAATCTGTCGGGGGCTCGCACGTTTGCGGCATAAATGTTCTAGCTATTTTAGCTTTGGCGATCCTGCTGAAACAATGTAATCGTCGTTGGTGCTCGCACTTTGGCTTATTTTGACACAATGCCTGGAGTCTCCGCGATGCAGATGTCGCGAGTTTCTACGAACAAAGGTGGACTTGTGAAAAAGCACAATAATTGTAAATCCTAACCGGCGATAATTTACGTTACATAATAGTATACGTTCTGTAAACACGCGCATGCGCAGATTCTATCCGGTAACATGGTAACGAAAATCGTACACGTACAAGGTAAAACCCAGATGGCAGTCGCAATGAGGTTGATGTCTGTGCGGGCGGAAAATGCGTGAGCACCACACCATCTTGCTCGTGAAGTTGGCTTCACCGTGTGAAATGGAACATTTGATGTCACTTTGCATCCCGTGGCAGCGCTCGCTGAATAGCGGCGGAAGGAAAAGGTATGCGCAAGCAGCGCTTCCTCTATTTTTAGATGCCCGTCAGGAGGAGTGCGGCTGGCACCGCGAGCCCTCTCTTGTTCCCCTCTCTCATTCACCTCATTTCGCCGCTGGTGGCGCTGCCAGCTGACACAAGGCTCAGCTGCTCAGCTGAGCCACACATTCTGTCTCCATGCTTATTGTGCACGTGTAGCGTGGTTCGCCGTGTTACTGCTCTTTGTTGACGGTTGCCCTGCTTCCCACCAATACCACAGAGAACACTTTTTGTTTTCACAGTGGAAGCCATAAATAGGCTGCGAAAGGTTTGCACCAGGTCCAACCAATGGCTTCCCAATACGGAAATTGCAACCCTTGCTTTGACTGGAGGCTACCTGGCTCAAGTTATGGCAGAAAAATTAAACTGCCCGGGCTGCATACCAGTAGTTGAGAAACCGAAAAAAAAACACGCTTGTTGATAGACTAATCGCATATGAGGACAAGAGAGGACTCAAGTACCTCACAAAAGAACTCGTAACACTGTTAATAAGCCTCAGCAATTGAATTTGTAAAAATCGTTCTTGACTACAGGAAATAAACGGTAAGGCCACCGGAGACCAGTGTGAAGAAAGCTGTAAATGTTTTGATAGACCTCCCTGTCCTGAAGTGCGAGAATGAAGACCATGCCCACAGGAAAGAATTTCTTGAACTTCTCTGTAGGAAGTTCATCAAGCCACTCCTAAGTAATCATACGATTAACATTACTGACAAAAACTGTGTGATCAAAAATGTATGCTAAAAAGCCATTGTCAAGAAAAATTCTCAGATTGTAGTGTGGAGTTTGTGTGTATTCATTGTCACTGTTAATTTTTGTTAACTAAGAAAATATATGAAATCATTTGGTTGACTATACATATTTTTTGTCTATCACAAAGTAGAGAAATAGAGCAACATTAGTCAAGGGAAACTGCATGGAGGTTTGCCTCCAGCCGCCCACGTACGCTGGGTGCTAGTATAGTATTCATGATAATAAAGCGCCAGTTTTTAAAATTGGCAGCTAGGTTGATTGCAATGTTAACTTTTAGGGGGCATCTTCAGCAGTTAAAATGAACCATAAACAAAATAGTATGAGGAACAAAAAAGGTAGGACTTGCCTGTCCCAACTATTTTTCGAGCTCTTTAATAATCCTGAAATGAAACATGCCTTAGCATTCTCCCAAAACATGATCACAACAACGACCCTGTTTCTAGCATCAGGAGGGCAATAGCTTGGCTGTAGTTTCGTCACGCTGTTCCTGAACGCACGAATGAAACATGCCTTAGCAATCTACGGAAGCATAATCACAACAACGACACTATTTCTTGCGTCAAGAGGGCAATAGCTTGGTTGTAGTTCCTTACGCTGTTTCCGACCGCGCACTACAACAAATCGCAGAATCATCATCATCATCATCATCATCAGCCTGACTACGTCCACTGCAGGACAAAGGCCTCTCCCATGTTCCGCCAGTTAACCCGGTCCTGTGCTTGCTGAAGAATAACCGCAGAATAACCGCAAACAAATACATGAAAGATATACACAGCTTCACAGGTGAAGTCTCATGCAATCCCAAAGTCATAGCCGTAAAATCTGCTTGCAAGACACAAAATAACGTAGTTTCTGCTACTCGAGCACATTAACACTATTGCGTGAAAACAGTGTGTTGTTCACAAATTTCAAATCTATAAAAAGCACAGGTAGAGCATCATCGTGCCTTCGTCCAGAGCAGACGACAGGCCGACGATAGTGTCAGCCGGTGGCGCCACACCACGGCAAGCATACAAAGCCCGGCGTCCCGCAAGCTCCCATTGTTCGGCATATGAACTGACTGGCATCTAAAAATAGAGTAGGCGCTGGTGCAACTCTGCTACCTATAGGTGGCATACACATTATCTCTACGCCAGTTTAGGGTTCCTTGATGCAGGCGCCCCACCTCCGCCGCATTGGAGGATGGAGACAACCACATTGTCTGCTACGAAATCCGCCATTGCAATGCCCTCTCCGCAAGCCGCCTACAGCCACGACAGCCAGCCAACTAGTATTGCGCGGCTGCATACAGAATTTGTTGCGTCAAATCGTGTGGTATTCAAACAACATGCGAGAAATACTATGTTTTTACATCGGAAGTGTGAACGTCTTATATATCTAGTCTCTAGTCTTCATTTTTAAAGTGACATTAGCAAAAGTTACTCGCAGCAGAAAAATACCGTCGATGCAAGCCGCAGTAACACCTTCAATTAGCGCCATTTTGAACTAGTTGCTATCTATTTTATAGGATGAAGATGTGAAACACCTGAATTTAAGTCATATGACCTTTCAATGTGTCTGTGCGATGTGTGCATTCCACAAAAATGTAATAACAGTTTGCCAACTGGTTGGAAAAAAAAGGAATGAAAATTTGTGCTCGAGAGATTAGAGAGAAATCACAGCTCATCCACGGAGTGAATGATGATGTGCGAGGCAAAGCGTTTATCCATACTTCCCTCTGTGCTTCTGTCTATGCGTCTGTCTGTGTGTCCATTCATACGTCCGTCCGTCCAGCATATCCACGTAGCACAGCACAACACAGACGGACGAACACTTTGTTTCACTTATGAGTGGGGTAAAACGTATGTCTGTCCGTCTGTTCTTGCTTCCGTTCGTCCCTGCATCTGCCTGCCTGTCCGTACATCCGTCTGCATGTCCCTCAACTAGCGCCACATGCTGAGTGAGTCGTAGAACTAGGTGGTTACAAGCTGGTCACAGATATGCATGGACAAACCCACGGCTTTAGTAGCTTTGCCCCCAAAACTGTGATTTCGTACCATATTCTCATATATTGTTTTTTGAATTATTCAATAGCTACCTCATTTACAGACCACACCCTGCAACGCACAGTATATTGTACGTTGTTTTCATACATTGTACCTTACTGCAAATAGCATATTGACAAAAAATTATTGAAAATATATCATACTATTTGCTAATCTAAATGTGGCTTTCATGGCTTTAAATCATGGCTCGCGCAAAGACATCGACTGTCAAACCAGGTTTAGCATGTTTTCTATAGAGATATATTGTAAATTAGCAATTTTTAAAGCGTTCATGTATATCGTTAAAATGAAGCGACCACTCGGCTTTACAAGAATGAGCAAGCAAATTTGATATTGTCACGGGGTCGTGACGTGGCCGAAGACAGGAGACTTCGTGTTGGGATTTAACTGTTTATTTGGGCGAACCTGTGCCCGGTAAACGGAAAGTCCAATTACAGCAGCAGTCTCGCACAGATAGCAGTCCCGGACTGATAGCGGCGAACGGAGCGTCGGCCTTCAATCAACAACTGACAAGCGGCGAAGCGCGTCGGCATTTATACTCTTGCCGTCGAATGTTCTAGCGTTATCGCTGGCGGTGGCGTAGCTTCCAGAACAATCTGAACCATTCGCACAGTGGGCGTCATCTTATCGAAATGATCTACTACAGTCCGGAACCTTCTAGAAAACTGCAGGCGCGGTTTGCGCTGAGAATCGTGTGGTGTTTTGGGACGATAACAGAAACTTGGGAAATGAAACGTGGCATTGCCCCCTCTGAAAAAAGGCATCGTCCCGATGCTTTAACTAAAGATGAAAGTACAATAATAATGCAAGAAAGTACAATGAATAAATTCTGATACAACAATAATACAAAAAAAACACTGGTTCAGTTTGTTAACGCGCATGAAACGGCTTGAGGCGCGCGACATGGACGACTTCAGGTCGCAATCGGCGTCGTTGAGTGTTCATGATGCCATCGGGGACAACCTCGTAATCAAGTGGGCCGAGACGTCGAACCACCCTGTACGGTCCGAAGTACCGTCGCAGAAGCTTTTCACTTAGTCCACGTCGGCGTATCGGCGTCCACACCCAAACACGTTCACCGGGCTGGTATTCCACGAAGCGTCGTCGAAGGTTGTAACAGTGGCTGTCGGTCGTCTGTTGATTCTTGATATGGAGACGCGCAAGTTGTCGGGCTTCTTCGGCGCGTTGAAGGTACTCGCTCACATCGAGGTTTTCTTCGTCGGTGACGTTGGGTAACATGGCATCGAGCGTCGTTGCCGGGCTCCTTCCGTAGACCAATTTGTATGAAGATATCTGCGTCGTCTCCTGCACCGCCGTGTTGTATGCGAAGGTCACATACGGAAGAATGGCATCCCACGTCTTCTGTTCGACATCGACATACATTGACAGCATGTCGGCGATCGTCTTGTTAAGCCGCTCGGTGAGGCCGTTGGTCTGTGGGTGGTACGCTGTCGTCCGGCGGTGGTTTGTTTGGCTGTATGCCAAGATCGCTTGAGTTAAGTCGGCAGTGAATGCCGTTCCTCTGTCGGTGATAAGGACCTCCGGGGCACCGTGACGTAGGACGATATTTTCGACGAAGAACTTAGCTACCTCGGATGCACTGCCTTTTGGCAGGGCTTTTGTCTCAGCGTAGCGGGTGAGGTAGTCGGTAGCTACCACGATCCACTTGTTTCCGAAAGTCGACGTCGGGAACGGCCCCAGTAGGTCTATACCAATCTGCTGGAAAGGTCGGCAAGGTGGATCAATTGGCTGCAGAAGTCCTGCTGGCCTTGTCGGCGGTGTCTTGCATCGCTGACAGTCCCGGCATGTCCTCACATAACGAGTGACCGTCGGTGGTACGACGTGACCAGTAGTACCTTTCTTGTATCCTCGCGAGCGTGCGAGAAACACCGAGGTGCCCTGCCGTCGGATCGTCGTGCAGGGCCTGCAGGAGTTCTGGTCGCAGAGCTGAAGGCACCACAAGGAGGTACTTAGCTCGAAGCGGTGAAAAGTTTTTCTTTTGTAGAAGACCGTTTCGTAGAAAGAACGACACAAGCGCGCGCTTGAATACCTTCGGGACTTCGGCGGTCCTGCCTTCGAGGTATTCTATTAGGGCCTTAAGTTCCGGGTCGGCCCGCTGTTGTTCAGCGAAGTCGTCGGTAGTTAACGTTCCCAAGAAGTACTCGTCATCCGGGTCGTCGGATAGCGGTTGGTCGACAGGCGCACGAGAGAGACAGTCGGCGTCAGAGTGTTTTTTGCCGAACTTATAAATGACAGTAATGTCATACTCTTGAAGTCTCAGGCTCCATCGTGCGAGGCGACCTGAAGGGTCCTTTAAGGTGGCTAGCCAACACAAGGCGTGGTGGTCGCTCACAACTTTGAAGGGCCTGCCGTAGAGGTAGGGGCGAAATTTCGACGTAGCCCAGATGATGGCGAGGCACTCTTTTTCTGTTGTGGAATAATTTGCTTCTGCTTTGGATAGCGATCGGCTGGCGTAACTAATAACCCTTTCAAGTCCGTCAGCCCTCTGCACAAGAACGTCGCCAAGACCTACGCTGCTTGCGTCAGTATGTATTTCTGTCTCGGCGAATTCGTCGAAATGGGCAAGTAACGGAGGCGTCTGGAGGCGATGTTTATGCTCCTGGAAAGCGTGTTCCTGTGGCGTTTCCCACTTGAACTCCACGTCGGCCTTGGTAAGGTTAGTGAGAGGATCAGCAATGCGGGCGATGTTTTTCACGAACCGCCTATAATAGGCGCACAGGCCCAGAAATCGGCACACGACCTTCTTGTCAGTGGGCGGCGGGAACTCGGCGATGACGGCTGTTTTCTGTGGATCGGGACGAACTACAGACTTGCTGATAACGTGTAAATAACAAGAGCTCCTCATACGCAAATCTGCACTTTTCTGGCTTTAGTGTGAGTCCGGACGTCTTGATGGCTTGAAGTACAGCTTCAAGGCGCCGAAGATGCTCGTTGAAACTCGAAGAAAACACGACGACGTCGTCCAAGTACACAAGGCAAGTTTGCCACTTCAATCCTGCCAGTACTGTATCCATAACGCGTTGAAAAGTTGCAGGCGCTGAGCAAAGGCCGAAGAGCATCACCTTAAACTCGAAGAGGCCGTCCGGTGTTATAAACGCCGTCTTCTCTCGGTCTCTTTCGTCGACTTCGATTTGCCAATAGCCAGTCTTGAGGTCCATTGACGAAAAGTACTTGGCGTTATGGAGCCGATCAAGTGCGTCGTCTATTCGTGGGAGAGGATACACGTCCTTTCTTGTGATTTTGTTCAGGCGGCGATAATCGACGCAGAAACGTAGGGTCCCATCTTTTTTCTTCACTAACACCACGGGGGATGCCCATGGACTCTTGGACGGCTGGATAATGTCATCCCGCAGCAATTCATCAACTTGTCTCTTCACGGCCTCACGTTCTCGCATTTTCTTCGGTTATGATGCGATGTTTCGTGATTGGGGTCTGCCGAATTTTCGATGACGATGAAAAGCAATCTTCGTATTGCAGGAGCAGGGCCTTGAGCTGTTCTTGCTTATCGTTCGGTAGTCTGGGATTGACGTCAAAGCTATGGGAGGGGCTTGGTTCCTCTGAGCAGGTTCCGCAGAATCGGCGAGGGCGAAAACACTGGTGGCTTCGACAATTTCTTCGATGTATGCGACCGTTGTTCCTTTGTTCACATGTTTGTACTCATTGCTGAAATTCGTGAGCATAACCGTTGCTTTGCCTTCCCGCAGCTCTGCAATTCCTCTTGCGACGCAAATATTTCGGGTGACCAACAGATGCTGACTGCCTTGAACGACGCCTTCCAAGTCAGGTGATTTAGAATCGCCGACTGAAGTAATGACGCTTGTGTGAGGCGGAATGGTGACTTGTTCTTCGAGCACATTGAAGGTATGCTTTCCCGACGGCGTGCACGGCGGTAGTGCTTCTTCTGTGGATAACGTTATCGACTTTGTTTTTGGGTTGATGACACCACCATGGAGGCATAAGAAGTTCATGCCAAGGATGACATCTCTCCAGCAACGCTGTAGGACTACGAAGTCTGTAAGATAAATACGGCCGGTAAAGGTGACTCTCGCTGTGCAGATTCCTCAGGCGTTACGAGATGACCTCCGGCTGTGCGGATTTCAGGGCCTTCCCAAGCTGTCCCAATTTTCTTTAACTTCGCGGCGAACGAGCCACTGATGACGGAGTAGTTGGCTCCAGTATCGGTGATGAGAGCGGTCACACTGTGGCCGTTGATAAGAACGACGAGGTCGCTAGTTCGCCGTCTCGCATTACAGTTAGGGCGTGGCATCGTGTCACGGCTGCGTCAGCTTGTTCCGCTGCTTCCATGTTGCGTCGTCAGGTCACCTTCGGTAAGTGAGGTTTCGCCGGCAGGGCTTTGCCTGGTTGGCGTTGTGTTCGGAAAGCTCCGTCGCGGCGTTGTCGTCGTCGGAGGATCTTCGGTAGTTCGTCGCACAGCAACCGCACCTCCACCAGTTGCTGCCCTTAGTTTCCCGGATACGGGCTAGGAGACCGGCCCGGCGTTGGGCCGGAGTACTGCCGGGGGTGCGGTGACATGCGGCGGCTGGGCGACGGCGAACGGGAAGGACTTCGGGATGTCCATTGAGTTCCTGTCAGGTAGTCGGCGATGTCACGTGGCCGTTCCCCTGGCTGCAGACGTGGTGCATCGACGGCGAAGCCACGCAGTCCCATCTGTCGGTACTGGCAACGGCGGTAAGTGTGCCCGGCCTCGCCGCAGTGGTAGAACAGTGGGCGGTGGTCAGGGGTGCGCCAAACGTCGGTTTTCCTCGGCGCACTGCGCTGGCCCGCTGGTGGACGGTAGGTCGTCGGTGGGGGTGGTGGCGGCGGTGGTGTCCGGCGACGGAAGTGCGACGGGGCGGCATTTTGGCGTGGACGGGGAGGAGCGTTGTAGCGCACTGCAGCAGCGTAGCTCATAGTTTCTGGCTCGGGCAGCGGTGTTTGGGGAATTCGAAGTGATTGCCGAACTTCTTCTCGCACAATGTCAGCGATCGAATCCACTTGAGGGTGCGCCGAAGGCAACAGTTTGCGCAGCTCTTCCCGCACGATCGCTCAGATCGTTTCACGCAGGTTTTCGGAGTCACTGGTTTGAGCAGCAGCGCATTCTGGAGTCAGGCGACGATTGTACTGTCTGGTGCGCATGTCAAGGGTTTTTTCGATGGTGGTCGCCTCGGATACAAATTCTTGGACGGTGTTCGGTGGATTCCTCATTAGTCCCGCGAAGAGCTTCTGTTTGACCCCTCGCATGAGGAAACGAACTTTCTTCTCCTCAAGCATGTCTGGGTCAGCAGTGACAAAATAGGCGGGTCATCTCCTCTGTGAAAATTCCAACCTTCTCATTTGGTAGCTGAACCCGGGTCTCTAGTTGAGCAGCGGCCCTTTCTTTGCGAGCGACGCTCGCGAACGTTTGCAGAAATGCGCCGCGTGTTTAGTGATGGCGTTCGGTTACCGGTAATCTCTACAGAAACGTAAAGTCTGACTTTTCTTCTTTACAAGAATTACAGGCGTCTCCCATGAGCTTGCTGACAGTTTGATTATGTCGCCCCAAAGCACTTCTTCGACTTGACTTCCGATAGCCTTTCTTTCTTTTGGCCACACTAGGCAGATATGCTGGTTTATAGGCCTCACAGATTAGTCTACAATAATACGATGTTTAGCGACGGCTCTACGTCGAATGATACCGATAAGCATGCGGTAAATACCCTAACGAGGCTCTCAATTTGATCCTTTCAGTCAGGTAGTAATCCTAGTTCAACGCCGATGGACGCGAGGACAAAATATATAACTGTTACAAGGGATGTCGTGGTGCCAGCAACGCTCACCTACGTAACCTACGAAGTCATTGAGAGTGGTGACGATAGCTCCCTTTGCAATCTGTTGCACCTGGATCCCGAAGTTGGCGAGCAAGACGTCGGTGCATCCTACGTGCAGCTGAACAAGGCCTCGTGCCATGGAAATTGCCTTTTCAAGTACCAGGCCAGCGTTGCTGTCGGCAACTCCTCCGTAGTCGCTGAACGCTCAGCTCATTACTATAACTGGTATACTCGATCTCCGCGCAACCACGACGTTGTCATCCACAATACAGAGGTCACAGACGTTTTCTTCAGTGTCAAAGGTTACAATAGCATTCCTTGTTGAAATTGAGACATAGGATTCTCGCAAATTGATCACAGCACCGTTAGCCTGCAAAAAGTCCATGCTAACAACCAATTCTCTCGAGCACTCGGGCAGCCCTACAAAAATTGTCATGTACTGGAGACCCCATATTCTAATTCTTGCAGTGCACTTCCTGTTGGGTCGATGACATGCCCGTCCTCCTGCTGTTCGAATTTGTGGTCCCTTCCATAGTTTCTTGGGCGAGCGTCTTGGAGAGTTTGTTGAGGATGGGGACTGGGCGACCGATACCTCGACGACTTCGTTGACCGAGGTTGATGTTGATGAGTACAATTATGTTTATAGGTACGAATTGATAGGTACTCTTTAATTTCCAAGGAACGCTCTCCGTTCCACGGTCAAGGTGCGTCCACAGGGAAGCCACGAAGTCCCACCTGGCGATAATGACACATTCGGTATAAAGATCGCCCACCTCCCCACAGTGTTAGCACAAAAGCATCCTATCGGGAGTACGCCACATATCACTTTTTCTGGGTCTCCTATCGGGTGGTGGCTGCATTGTATTTCGAGACATCGGGTGCTGCATAGGGGTCATGGCTGCAACGTCCACACATCTGCGAGTACCTCGCAGGAAGACATCGACATAGGACATATTTGGCTGACACTGTAGTGGCGCTTCTGCACAGGTACTTGGCTGGTGACCGAGCTACTGTGTTGATGGAGATTTTAACTGTACATATGATACTAATGATCGCAGCAATACTAACAATAGACGTGACAGTAGCGGTGAATTTTTGGCTGATATTGTAACAAATGCAGGGCTCATTGACATTGCTGATTCAGGAACAAGTAACTGCGTATAGCAGACTACAGGGATCATCTTATGCTCGCCTTGATCGGATATCATCACTTATCTCCCGTGAATGCTCCTACAAAACTGAACCAGTCCCGTTTTCGGACTATCCTATTGTGACGACACAAGATTGATGAGAACACAAAGCGCCTCAAACAAATATGATTTATCCATCGCAGGAAACAGACTGCAACAACTTCGTCTTTTGCCCTCGGCCAAGGACACTCGCACTGCTTCGTTCTCCTCACTACTGGCACATACGCGCGGCATTATTCCCCCCATAAAAAAAAACATCGTCCCGATGTTAAACGTTTCAGAAGCAAGGCAAAACCAAAACTGCACAGTTAGTCACTGAAAGTAAGACTTCATCCGAAGCACGTGGAAAATTTCTGGTGAATGTTTGCACCCCTTTGAACACTGCACGCCGTCCGGAACAGCCTCGTAGTTGACGTAACTGATGCATCGCAGAACCTTGTAGGGTCCGAAGTATCTTCGCAACAGCTTTTCGGAGAGCCCACGCTGATGAATAGGTGTCCAGACCCATAGTTTGTCGTCCACGTTGTATATGACAGGTCTGTGCCAGAGGTTGTAATGTTTGGCATCGTCGTCTTGTTGTTTGGTGATTCACAACCTGGCAAGTTGTATGGTTTATTCTGCTAGCTGGGTAAACTCTTCAGCGTCCATCTTATTACCATCATTTTCACAAGGGAGCTTTGCGTCTAACGTTGTCGTATCCTCGCGTCCGTAAAGGAGACTAAAGGGTGTCTTCCGAGTGGTTTCCTGACGAGCCGTGTTGTACGCGAACGTGACGTAGGGCAAAATGATGTCCCAGTTCTTGTGCTCCACATCTACATACATGCTTATTGTGTCAGCCAGGGTCTTGTTGAGGCGTTCGGTGAGCCCGTTGGTCTGGGGATGATACGCCGTCGTCTTCCTGTGAGCTGTACCACTTAGTCGGAAAATGTTGTTCAAAAGCTCGGCCATGAATGCAGCACCTCTGTCGGTGATGACTATTGCGGGAGCACCGTGTCTTAAGACGATGCCTTCAATAAAAATTGCACAGCTTCAGCTGTCGTTGCCCATGGCAGAGCGCCTGTCTCCGCGTATCGGGTCAGGCAATCCGTGGCGACGATTATCCACCCGTTTCCCGTGGCAGACTTTGGAAAGGGGCCCAGAAAATCTATGCCAATTTGTGCAAACGGTGTCGCCGGCACTCGGACAGGCTGCAGCAGGCCAGCTGGTTTGATGGATGGTGGTTTGCGGCACTGGCAATTAGACATGCCTGCACGTAAGTTTTGACAACTTCGGCAAGTCTTGGCCAGTAATAGTTCTGCCTTATCCTCGCCAATGTTCTTGCGTAACCGAAGTGACCAGCGGTAGGTTCGTCGTGACAGGCTTGCAATACCTTATGGCGAAGCGAAGAGGGAACGACGAGCAAGTAGCTGCTGCCGGTGGGTAAAAAGTTCCTCTTAAAGAGAACGTTTTCGCAAGCAGTCTGACGGCAGCCCTCTCGCAAACAACTTCGGAACGCTATTCGTTCGCCGTTGTAGGTAATCTATAAGTGGTAGCAGCTCAGCATCGCCACGCTGCTGTTGAGAAAAGGCGGCAGTGCCCACTATTAAGAGAAAGGCCGTGTCGTCATCGTCGGTGTGTCATTTTCCCGACTTGTAGGCAATAGTGAAGCCAAATTCTTGGAGCCGAAGACTCCATCGTGCAAGGCGGCCAGACGGATCTTTCAAGTTGACTAACCAACAGAGAGAGTGGCGATCACTGATAACGGTGAATGGGCGGCCGTACAAATAAGGACGAAACTTAAGGACTGCCCATACCATTGCAAGACATTCTTTTTCCGTCGTAGTGTAATTGGCTTCAGCTCGGGACAGCGTCCTGCTGGCGTAGGCGATCACGTTTTCGTTGTTGTCCTTCAACTGTACGAGCACTATTCCAAGACCCACATTACTAGCGTCTGTATAAAGTATTGTTGGCACATCTTCATCGAAGTGGGCCAGCACGGGGGGTGTTTGCATGCGCTGACGAAGCTCGTAAAACGCCTGCTGTTGGTCTTCGCCCCATCTGAAGGGGGTATCTTCCCGAGTAAGCTATGTCAATGGCAATGCTATGCGCGAAAAATTAGCATAAACCGCCGGTAATAGGCACAGAGTACTAAAAAACGTCGCACTGATTTTTTGTCTGATGGCGTCGGGAAGTTTGCCACCGCGGCAATTTTATCCGGGTTGTGTCGGATCCCTTGGCTGCTCACGATGTGACCGAGGATTTGAAGTTCGTGGAAGCCGAAGTGGCACTTTTCTGGTTTTAGATTAAGACAGACGAAGCGTATTGCTTCAAAAACTGCTTCGAGCCTTTGTAAGTGTTCCTCGAACGTCGCCGAAAAGACAATCACGTCGTCGAGGTACACCAAGCATGTTTGCCACTTAAGTCCCGACAGAACCGTGTCCATGCGACGCTGAAATGTTGCTGGTGCCGAACACAAAACGAAAGGAAGAACCTGAAATTAATAAAGTCCATCGGGCGTAACAAAGGCGGTCTTCTCACGATCTCTCTCATTTACTTCAATTTGTCAGTAGCCGCTTTTTAAGTAGCCGCTTTTTTTTTGGCACGTATGTGCCAGTTGCACTGGCACATACGTGCGGCAGTATCGTTATTGGGCGAATCGTTGCGGAGCACCGAAGTCAATTACGGCCACAATGAGCCCTTTAAAAGATAAACTCCGAGCTCTTAAATGATCAGCAATTGATTAAACGAGTCACAATTGCAATGAAAGACTCCTTTTCCATAGGGTTAACATTTTAAAGAAGAGGTTCGCACAATAGCCATCGTGATTGGTTTTGCTAAGTGTTAGTACAGGAAGAATAAGGAAAAGACCCCTTTTGAAAGCTTGTGTAACCTGTATGAAATGGAATGTGAAAATTCGGGTAGACACATCAATAACATTGAAAGCATTAGGTGTGAAATACAGCATTATGCGACTGTCCGCTATAAAGAACACGGGTTCAATCACTAAACAGACGGACTCCAAGTTTTGAGAAACCTACACGTCAAGCTTTGCTTGATGAAAGAAAACATGCAATTTCTAAGGCTATTCCTGATCTATATTCTAACGGAGCTCTTGCAACAAATACGCCCAATATAATTTGCAGTTCGAAAGGTAATATGAAGCTTAGTTTGTGTGTCTTTCCCGATGATTCCAATATCAACCTCAAAGCTAGTCTTGTCTCTCTTCGATACCCTTGAACAACGATGGTTGTGCTGTTGTGAACGGTCCCATTACAACAAAAGATATTCTGCAGGCAATATACAAAGTACCTTCACCGGGAACATGATGGAATTTCAGCTGAAATTTATAAAAAAAAGCTATAAAACTTTCAAAAACTCATTCTTTCCTATTTTGCTGTATATTTTCAAAACAATTTACAACATGGACACGCTCCAACGGTCTTTCGGTGAAATCACACTGTCTTGATTCCGAAAAACTTTGAAAAAGAAAAAACTGCGTTTTGTTGAGAAATACAGACCGACATTGCAAGCGAATGTTGATTATAGAATTTTTGCCAAGGTGTTATGAGACCGGCTACAATATGCAATGTCGATTCTAATTGGTTTTCATCAGACAGGCAGAATTAGAGGGCGCTCCATACAGGTCAACGTACACGTCGTGCGTACACTTCTTTAGCACTGCTACAGTTTCGAAAACATCTTGTGATGCTACAGGTAGATCTCGCAAAGGCTGTTGATCGCGTGAACCATTCATTTCTGTTTTCTATTCTAGAACATGTAAAATGGGCTCCATAGTGCCAAAAGCTGTCAGGTTTTGGTATATTCATTTTTCGACTCATTTAATTGTTAAAGGGCTCCTAAACACCCACCGATATTTTCCCAAACATTTCAAGTAGATAAGCGCATCGCGTGCAGAATGCCGTCGCAATCAACGATGCTACACCGCAGCGCTACAGGTAGCGGGCACGTCACAATTAAAGAAAAAAACAAAAAGCAATAGCTTCTCCTTTCCGGTCCCCACCATTCCTGCCACTGACATTTGTGACATCAGTGAAACTCGATGACGTTACCACTATCAATGCTTGTGATTGGCCGAACGACAACCGACGACTTCCGGTCACTCTGCAAACAGCTGTTCGCGCGCACCTTGCTGTTCTTGGTCGTGTTGCCGCTTGCGAATCGACATCTGCGACCAGTAACAGAACACAGGGTCCATACCGGCACGATTCGTAGGGGCACAGGCCGGCACGACAGCAACAGCGGTTAGTCAACGATCAGTGTGCACAACGATGACACACACAACACAGTCGATGGCGAACTGGGTCACCGGAGTGGCAGATCGTGGCAACCGTAAGTAGACGCTGTCTCGAACAGCGCGTCAGCAGTGACGTAGGTCACGCGAGATGAGAAGGGGCACTCAGCTGACTCAGCGAAGAGGAGCCAAGCGGTTTTGGAATAGGGTAGCGTAGGAAAGAAGCGATCGTTGCATTTCGATCATCAAACGAGTGTATCTCTGCTATTGTGGCACCGTTTCAAAAAATTCTCACGGCTAAGTGTCCGTTGTAAACTTGAGCACAACTTCTTCACCTCAACTAAATTTCGACCACTGGGTGGTTTAGGGGCCCTTTAATAGTCGCTTCTCTAAGCCTGTTTTTACTGGCTCTTCTGTAAAGCAAGAATGCCCAATGTCGCCACTTCTGTTCGCCCTTTATCTCTAACCATTTTGTTTGAGTATAATACAGTCGAATCATACACAGGGATGCAATGTACTAGGCAATGAAGTTAAAGTATTGGATTATTCAGATAATGTAGCAATCTCTTGTATTGATAAACCAGGCATTCAAGATGTGATAACTACAATTGCGAAATTTCGTCTTGTTTCATGAGCTCATTTAAACTCCTCAAGAAGCTTAGGATTATGATTTGACTCACGGGACAGTGCACCAAGCCATTTTGCAGGGATAAATTGGACTAGCATTCCACCGAAAAATCTTGGAGTGCCACTAGATGCGTATCGATTTAGTTTACGCTATTGGAAGAAGCGCGTCCCTAGGCTAGAGCAGTAGGCACGGGCATTTGTCCCATAACGTCTTTTTTTTGTTGGTAAAAACGTATTTTAGCGACAAAGATTTACTGTGCGTTGCAACTTATTCATTTTACCAGGTTCTACGTGTAACGCCTCCATCGTATTTTTGCAACTTTCGTTTGCTCTTCGACTTTTGAGCCCATGCGTCGTGGCACCATTATCAGGAGAGTTCGTGATGGAGGTTTGGGTTCAAAGCATCTTTATCTATGGCAAGCAGTTTCGAAATTCTTTTTTTCCGTGATAGTACATTCATTCGTACGTTCTTGCAAGTTACACTTATCAATTCCTTCAATGACATTGTTGTTCTTTCAAACTTCTCCACGTGCCCATGTTTGTGGAGATTTATGGAGGAAGTTCACTTCACAGTTCATTTTCTTAAAACCTGCTTTTCAATGCAATATTCGTATACAGTTTCACGCAGGACACTATACAATGATTTACTATCTATGCTGTTCCCTCGTCCACTGTACTACTAATTATACTGGGATATTCAAGGCCATGATATGTTGAAAGGAGTGTGGAAAATACATATCGCTCCCAATTCCAAAACATTATTTTATAAACTTCATTCTGACTGAAACACTATCCGTTGGTTTCACAATTGACTCTCACATAAAGTTTAATAAACACAGTTCAGCAATTTCGTCCAAAATTTATTATGGCATTGGTGTTCTTATTAAAACTCGCCCCTACTTTCCATTGCACATTCTTCATGCATTACACTTCCCCTTCATTCATAGTCATTTAGCATATTGCTGTTGGTTTTAGGAAAACACTTACAGGACTCCTCTCTCCATGACTGCTCACTTGCAGAATAAATCAATAAAAAGTATCACCTTCGTCACTCTAGGGAGTCTGCCACGCCTATGTACCGGAATCTCGGCATTCTCCCCATCGATCATTCTATTTCATAGAAAATGGGTATGCTCAATTTTCGTGCACGTCATCTTGACATTGAACTAGAAAACATCCCACCCCATTACCTCACAAATACAAGTTTGACAAGATTATCCTCTGACCTTAGCTAACTATTGCCGGCAGTACACTCGAACTATGGCAAACAGAAAGCGCTATTTTAAGTATTGGCCTATGGAACTCGCTTCCTTCGAACAATAAATTTTGTCATAAAGCATTTTCTTTCATCTTTCATGTTAACATGCTTTAGCGTTTTTTCCTTGTATTTCTTTCATTTTCTTTGATTGATCTAACTTTTTGCAGTATGAATGTTATTTAAAGTATTTGTTTTGTTAATGTGCTATGCCTTGCAACTTCGAAATTATTTGCGCTCTTGCTTTTCTGTTTTTGATAAGAAATTCACGCTTCATATTATGCTTCTCGTCACCACTTGTCTGCCCTGTATTTCATCAATACATTCTCGATAGGAGGTCCCCCTGACGGAGTATACCTTGGGACCTCCTTCTGTAGCACTTACGAACCATGTCGTTTTGAATTTGATGATAATATTTCAATGAACCTTGAAAACCTTCAAACCTTCAGAACTTCGTTACAACAAGGTGAAAAATCAGCATGACGCGGTGATAGTGTGTTCAGTTGGGAATCCAAAGGTTGCACGTTCGAATCCTCGTGGTCGAGTTTTTACGGGAGGTTTTTGCATCCTTATCTATAGAATTATTTTTATTTATGTTTTTATTTTGGCAGCTCGTCACGGTGGTTCTGACACCGTTTCGCGCTCCGGCATTGCCGGCACTCCAGCATCCATCATGGGCCACCACACACCATGTGCCATCAGTATTTCCAGCACCATAATCCACCATTCCTATGGTGGACGTTTTCCAATAGAGTATACAGCCATAATACATCCTGTGATCTAAATCATCGGTCATTGCTAACACAACATCAAACACATGGTGCTTTTTGGCCACCCACCACCCTCGCGGTACAAAACTCCCCTAATCATAATGAATGCCACGCTGGGGCAATAGAGCCCGCACCAGACGTGTCGTCCTCGCCCGAAAAGGCGTCATCTGTGGTAACAAGGCATCATGAGACAAAGAAAATTTGGACGCCCAACGTGCGTTAGTGTGAACAAGCCCTTTCACTTTTAACAGCGAAAAATAACGCCAAGTGTCAGCCACGTAAACGCATAGGAAAGTCTCTCAAAGTGAATATGGCTCAATAGTTCATTTCGAAGATGGTAATAGATGATCAGACTTACATGTGCGGGGCTAGAAGACGACGAAGAGTGCTGCTGTTCTGCAGAGCCCTGCGAGAAAGACGAGACAGCTGTAACCGCAGTGGCCAACACACAAAATGCCTCACACAAAATGATTAAGTGACAAAAACGAGAACAGAGTGCATGGCGAAAACACAACTCTTGAAGGGCACGGTACGGACGCAGGCTCTCGAATGTGTTTCGAAAAGCTGATACAAACATTTTAGAAGTGTCTTTTTAAAGCGCACTTCTGCATCCGCCCCTTGGAAATCAAACCAACGCTTTACTGAGACATCAAAAGCATGTGCTACGCCTTCTGTCACACGGGGAGTCACCAACTCCGTTTAACTCTGCCGTCATCGCGCCGAAGGACATGCAGTCCATGTCATAATCCTTGGGCATGCCTAATTTCTTTTACACCGAAAAATTAAGCATGCCCTGAAATTTGGGACATTGGGGTGCCTCGATGTGCTCCTCCGGAACAAGACGGAGACACTGTTTTTGTAGACGCCATATTGCTTCAAACGTTCGCATTGACTGCTTATTCCATACATGCAGAGAGGGATCGCTCGCAGTGAAATGCGCGGTGATTTGGCTCTGTCAATCCCTTTTGGCACTCTGCCTTGCACATGTAATGTTGGTAATAAATAGATTACGTACTAACTATCACGCATGAAGCATTTTATGACGAAATAAAGGCATTTAGATCATAGCTATCCACCTGTTTATTCAACTGGCTGTGCAGGTCCTCATGCTCTCGCGGCCGATTGATTAGGTTGACGAGTATGACAATTTACATGGCGTGACAAGAGCATGTAAAAAACATGAATGGCTTCTCATAACAAGAAAATCATGGCATTCCTTTATTTGCACAATGACATACGAGTCAGTGAGCTACAACGGCCATTTGGTACTTCATGTACACCAGAATTGACATGGTGTGATAAAACCATGAGTAAAATATGCATATGCCAGATCATAACATTAAACGTCGTCATTGATGCCACATAGGCTTTGATATACGTGACCCAGTCATGGAGCTCCTACGTACGGCCACTTCATCAGCTTGATGTGTACCAAAACTGACACGGTATAATAGAAACGTATGGCTAACATAAATGACTGGTCGTAACACAAAAATCAGGTCATGTGCGCCATGATCCACATGATACAGCCATATTGTTTGAACGGCCTCTTCAATAGCGCAAGATGAAAAAGTTACTAATCATAACACTGAAAAGACGTCATTCATGTCATGTATGCCACGACATACCGAGTAGTTTTAAATGAGAGCGCACTACACAGACGAGGACAGGATAGACAGAGACAAGCCCTTACTACCAACTGATTGTTTATTTGGAAAGCTGTAAAATATATACTGACACATGAAACAATTTCATAGGAACATTCGACAAGACCTAATCACAAAATAAAAATTCATTTACGCCACACAAACTTTCTCAGCTGGCTAGGCTGAAATGTGCCGCTAGACACACGAAACAGCTGTGCAAAACAAAGCACAGAACCCGTTTTGTCAATTGCATTTGCAACGATATCTACAGGATCCCAATTTCGTGCGGTGCCTGCTATATTGGACAAACTGGAAGATGCCTTGAAGACAGATTACGGGAGCATGCTTGCAATGTTCGCAGCGGCAACAATGGTGTTCTGGCCCAGCGTGCCACTAGATGTGACTAAGAAGTTCAGTTTGACAACACCGTCGTACATGATTGATGATTGATATATGGGGTTTAACGTCCCAAAACCATTATATGATTATGAGAGACATAATCATATGGTGGAGGGCTCCGAAAATTTCGACCACCTGGTGTTCTTTAACGAGCATCCAAATCTGAGCACACGGGCCTACGACATTACAATACAATCGCCGTATCAACGAGGCTGTCGATAAAAGACATTTCGAACCAGCAGCAGTGGCGCGACCGGTAGACCAGACACCGAGCGGAGACCACCCGTCGTCCTCTTCGTCAGGCACACGCGCGCATCGCCCCACAAAATGTCAACATGCATGTAGCATAATCCCAGGCAGCAAAAGCGCCGTCTCGGCGCATCTAAATGTCAACGTCAGCAGGAGAGTAGTAAGGCTTCAAGCGTGCCACATGTATGATATCGGTGGTCTGTGGGCAGTTGAAGGCGATCAGGCAGCAGGGGCAATTTCGTATGTCACAGGGGTAACCTCACGAAGGACTCGATATGGACCCGTGTAACAGGAAAGAAGTTTTTCTGACAAGCCGACTTGACGGGTCGGGGACCACAGCAGCACCAATGAACCGGGTAAGAAGTGCTCATCGCGGTGCCGTTGTCACACAAACGCCGCTGGTTCTCTTGGAAAGGCCTGCAGAAAGCGAGTGCAGGCGATTTCGCGTGCCTGGGCAGCCCGAGTGATAGCGTCAAGGGCATATTCGCTGGTCGGTGTCGGACGGAATGACTGTATCTAGGGGTAATGTGGGTTCTTGGCCGAACAACAGAAAAAATGGGGAGTGAGCGGCAGTGTCATGGCGAGAATGATATGCAAATGTCACGTATGGCAAAGCAAGGTCCCAGTCAGAGTGGTTGGAAGAAACATTTTTACAAGCATGTCTGTAAGTGTTCAATTCAGACCCTCCGTGAGTCCATTTGTCTGCGGGTGATACGGCGAAGTGAGCTTCTGCCTCGTTTCACGTGACTGAAGGATATCGGCTATGATCTTTGATAGAAAGGTGCGGCTACGGTCTGTAAGCAGCTGGCGTGGAGCTCCATGTTGCAAGATCACGTCCTTGAGGAGGAAGTCGGCGACATCTGTGGCGCAGCCTGTTGGAAGTGCTCGTGTAATGGCGTAGCGCATGGGGTAGTCTGTGGCCACAGCTATCCACCTGTTGCCAGAAGAAGACAGGGAAAAAGGGCCCAGGAGGTCTAAGCCAACGCAGAATAAAGGTTCTGACGAAATATCAAGTGGTTGGTGGTGCCCGGCGGGAAGCGTCGATGGTGTTTGGCGGCGCTGCCATTTATCACAAGCCGCAACGTATCTTCGGACTGAGTGTGAAAGCCCTGGCCAAAAGAAACGTCGGCGAATCCGGTCGTAAGAGCATGATACACCAAAATATTGTTTACTTGTGGGCTCTGTTACATTGGCCAAACAGGCGGATGCAAAAAATGGTCGGTTGAGGGACCACGCTTGCTCTCTAAAAGGCTCCATTCCCAGCCACCTGGCGGACCACTGTGAAAAGTGTGGTTGCCAGCCATTTCTTGACAAGTGTGTGGTCATGGGGCGATATAAAAATCGGCGCGAGCACGAGATTACTGAAGCCTTCCATATTCAACAACGCCATGCTTCTTGAGTTAGCGTACCCTCAATTTATCTGGGTTAAATGGATATGACCAGTTATTAATAAGGTAGGCCATTTGGCGCATGTATGTGCGATTTTGTTTATGTGACGTTGTTATGCACAGATTCTGTTTTCTTATATACTGCAGTTAGATCGCAATAAACTTTCGTTGCTACTTCAGCACTCTGTTCTCGTCTCTTCTATCCCCTCCTATCATTTGCGCTCTTGAGCACTTTCTTCGTCTAGTGGGTAAGCGAATTACTCGCGTTTTCAAAAGCCGGTCACATCAGAAAGTGTGATAATGTACGTCTCCTGTTATTGTTTTGAGTGGCCTTGGTAAGTTAGACTATGAAGCTTAACACAGCCTCTGACCGCGGTGCATGCCGTGCAACAATAAACAGGTGACGCGCGCCATAAACATCGCACATGCCGCGGCCACCGATAATCGCAAGGTGTCGCCACCACACAGCATTCCACGTGTAGGGTTTTTAGGACTTAAGTTCCAGCTTTAACTAAGAAATTCGAACACGTACGTCCTACAGGTAAATCGCTTAATGATCGCGACCAAAATAAGGTTTTTCTTGCCGTTGGTCTTTGCGACTGCCGGAGCTATCTCGGAGGCCTCGGTTTCGCCTTTCGTTGTGCATCGAGAAAGTGTACATGCATGTATCCCCATGTGCAGTATTTACAAATGGAAGACAACCATGAACAGAACATTGTAGCATGCGTAATAAAACATTTCAATGCACAGGAAGTCAGAAAACAATACACAATGCAACTGCAAAGGTGAAAATCACCAGGGCAACTCGCGCCAGCCAAAAAGTGCTTCGTACCACTGATCGTGTGCGCACTTCATCGTTTTGGCATCATATGCATGCCCAAGTTGAACGCATTCAGGCATTACAGAACGCCCGTCGGAGTGCTTACCACGAGCTCGATGTCATGCCATGCTCGCTTGCACTGAAATTTCTAGTTGCAGCATGCCGAAATAACGTAAACATATAACTTTTGTATGTCACCCGCTGTTCACTTTCATGCGCTCCCTACTTTTCTGAAGCGAGGTTGGATTAAAGGAAGAAGCTTGCCAGGTACATAATTTTCAGGAAACCGCACCTCAAAACCAACGATATAGCAAAGCCTATGCACGTTCGCTTGAGGACGGCTCTTTTTGCACTACACATTTATGGCTGCCGCGGCAATGGGAACGCTCGTGGCGGCGTTTTTTGCAGCCCCACCTGGACAAAGTCTGAGATCTACCCAACTGGCTAGGCAAAATCACCTTACTATAGATTTCTTCAAATACAGCCTAATTTGAACTAGCTTATTTTGCTTAAATTCAGACTGGCTTAACGTGGTCATGCTCAGACATTCAACAGCCAAAACAATCTCCCTCCAAATTCACTTTCTTGTGAATAGTTTAATGCAGATTAGCTCATCTGGCTTAATCAAAACTACTTTGTGGCCATACTCAATCACCCAACTGACTGGACAAACTGAATTTAGTCAGAATAGATTGTTCAGGATTACATTAGTAAACATGCAAGTCGCTTTGTGCCCTGCAAAACAGCAGGGGTGTAAGAGGTCCCAACGTCATGAGGAGGCTTGTACGTCGGTGTGCCAATGATCGGCTACGAGAACATGCCAGAAATCTTGGAACGACGACAAGCAGCAATTCGGGGATTCATAGCATAAGGTGCGGGTGCAACCGCTTTTTTCAGAGGATGCGCATTCTTCGCCGCTATCAAGATTCCCGAGCTTGAGGAATCTATAGGAAGTTTACGAAATGCACAATGTGGGCTCAGCATGTGTCAGTGACCCCTCGACCGCATTAACCGACAAGGAGCACCATTAAGAAGACAAGGTAAGTAAGAATAATTGATATGTAGGGTTTTAACGTCCCAAAACCACCATATGATTATGAGAGACGCCGTAGTGGAGGGCTCCGGAAATTTCGACCACCTGGGGCTCTTTAACGTGCACCCAAATCTGAGCACACGGGCTTACATTTCCGCCTCCATCGGAAATGCAGCCGCCGCAGCCAGGATTCAATGCCGCGACCTGCGGGTCAGCAACCGAGTACCTTAGCCACTAAACCACCGCGGCGGGGCTCAGTAAAAATAATAAAAATTACCTTTTTTGTGTGTTATTTCAAATATGCGGCCATTTCTGAACCAGAATCCGTCGTTTGTTTGTCTCATTGGGATTTTTGCTCTAAAAATGACCTGTTTTAAAATTTCTGCGGTGGCCTGTCGTACCCACATTCTTACAAAGGGATTCCTTGCAGTTCAAGCATTTTAGCCATATAAGAGGTTACAGTTTGAAAGCTGGAGTGCATTTAGTACATTCAGAAAACAAAAATAGGCACAGAACTGCGAAAACGGAAGAAAGTAAAGGCATGAAGCTTTCCGTCGGAAAATCTATTTGGCCGGGGATGAGTAGTGCCATCGTTGATAAGCACCAAAACTATTATCATTTGGCACTTAAAAAAGAGAGCCACGTCCTTGGACACGTGAAAAGCTTTCGAGCGACATACTTTCACATGGTTTTCAAGGATTTAAATCCATTCCACTGACATTTACACAAAAGACGCCAAACCTTGGTGTAAATTCAACGAAGCTCAGTTAAATGTGAACAATTCGTTCATAAAAAATACCTCTCAGCATGCGTTAGTGAGGCTCTTAAGCCAAGTTATCCCGAAGTAGCCCATTCAGAATTACTTGCTAAATGCTTCTATGAGAAAACTCAAAACCCTAACGAGTTGTTGATTTGTCGTGTGGCAGCGCACTCCAAAAAGATTTCCTCGAACGCCAAACACTGAAAGTATGCACTCTCAATGTTGTGCTCACTTGTAATGATGACAATATAGCCTGTGTGAATGCACTAAACTCCTTTGGATTTTCGCCACAGGATTCCACAGTTCAAGGCCTACGCATGCTTGACCTGCGTCGCACTTTGCTGACCGGGCTGCAAAGCAGGGGACAAAGGAGGCTCGCCAAGCAAGACGTTTTAACAGAAAAAGAAAAAGGAAAGTATTTGTGATAAATAGACGGCTGGTGCCTATTGAACGGGCCCGTGAATTTGGTGTTTTTTCGTTGTAATTTTGAAATAGTACAGATTTCGAACTTTAAATGCGATTATCTCAAAACATGCTTTTCTTCTAGTTACGTTCCTTTATCTCAGCAACTACAATATTTAGAATCATATTTTTCAGCCAATAGTTAAATAAATTATTAGGCAATATACTGTAGTAGAATTATTATGCGAGGAAGCGCTGTTTTTCAACACATACGATAGCCATTACCACGGATTAATTTGGTACCTGAAGTAAAAAATTTACAAAAAATTAGCATTACATTTTTCAACGCTAAATATGCTTCAATCGAAAAAGGAATGGCCTATGATCACAATGATAGTAAAATAAACACTGCAACTCCTATAGTTATGGAGAAAAAGTACATAAACTTCTCCTAAAGTACATGGCGCGTGTAAGGTCTACTCTTTTCCACTCGCAATGTATATAGGGTAGGGTGCATGTGCCTTTTCAATCGTCCTTCCCTTCTTGGCGTGTGTACTACGTGTATTTATTAGTGCTCGCACAAATAAACGCGCTTGTTGGTAGTCCAGCGCTCTTTTCTGCGCGTTTCTTTCTGCCTTCTCGTTTTCGTGCTTTTTCCCATAGATGAAGCCGCACCAACGAGCTCAAACCATTGATGATACACCTGTGATGACAACTTATCATCACCAGCAGAAGAAAGAATAAGCTAGAGTGCTTGGCGAAAATCAGGCAAAACCAAGTATGAACACAAAAAAAAACAATGGAAGCAAGCGCAAAACAGAAAAAGAGCGGGACAAAATATGAAGGATAATAGAAAAAGGGAGAAATAAATAAGTAAAAAGAGAAGAAATTTGAAAAAAAAGAGAAGTCAAAGTAGAAACGAAAGGGAGAGAGGAGAAAAGGGAAAAAATGGGGAAAAGCAAAGAAGGCTGCTTGGCACCCAACACTGTCTAAATTTTTTTTTAATAACGCCAAGTATGCACAATCGCTCGATATAAATGCGCCATATCTCGACGAATATAGCACTTTCCGAAGTCGAGGCTTCATATGCTCAAAAAAGAAGACAGATATATATATATATATTGAGAGAAAGAGAGAACGCGTTTTCGAAAATGCACTGTCGCATGCTGTGTCATTAATTCCGAGCTGTCCAATCCTGCTCGCAGTAAATTAAAAATATATATAAAAGAACAAAAGCCCACACCGAGGACAAACAAAAGATTCTAGCCGCACGAAATGAAAATGAGGCCCCACCAAAAATTGATTATCCTGCACCATCCCAGTTCACATGCGAAGCAGCTTCCACTGGAAAGCGATGTTTTTCGTGCAAAATGAGCTCGAGGCGCCCCAGCGGCAACGATTCACAAAAGCCGACCAGATTTTCGAGACAGCTAAGAAAAGTCATGTATGAGGCGCAGCTGCTGAGAAAAAGCTCCATTTCATATGCTATACGTTAGGACGACAAATACTGCTGCACCAAATTTCGTGCCAAGGCTAACGTTTCTAGATGGCAGAACCACTGTTTTCTTTCAGGTTCACAAGTTTAATTTTTCCTGAATTACATCAATTTGTTTTTCTTGCACATGTGTCCAGGAAATATCCTCACCAACAAAAAGCCTAGCAAATTCCGTCAGATCCCACACTGTAAAATGATATCACTCCACGTGGGAGTAAACGCCTGTCTGACCACCCTTTTTGGAGTAACTTTTACTCCAGGCCTCCGGAGCAAAGGTTGTGCACCGGCTATCCGGAGTCGTTCGCGTGGCGCAGTCAGAGCCCTTTTCACTGATATTTCACTCCGGCTAATCGGATTAATTGCGTGGCACCACCTGAGTACGTTTTACCTGCATTTCACTCAGGCTATCTAGAGTTTTAAATGCGAATGCATTTAAAACTCTAGGGCTATGTCAGCATCCGGCATGGTGTTATCTTCCCGCTCTCACTCTCTCTACTATAGCAACAGCTACGGGCGAGGGCGCTTATCCTCGCCTCTAGCAACCGAAGCATATGGTGCGAGAGTGTACGAGAGGGTAGGTGCAGTGATTCGCCGCTTCTTCTCTCTCCTCTATTCGCCCCACTTTTTCCTCTGCTCGCACTTTACTCTCGACCGTTCGCTGGCTGGGCGCCTCTCAAGAACATCCAGAAATGTATGCTCGACGCCGCTGTGGCGGAGGGCATCGCCCCTTTTCGGCAAACACCGACGAACTCTACCGTTGACCCGATCGGCCAGACGATCATTTTTAGACTGCTTGGCCGAAAGTCACTCTTTCTCGCCAGATCGAGGGATGCTATCGCTGCCTTCCTCACCGGTTTCCCAGCCACTCAACTGGTTTGGGTGGGCAACCTCGTCAGGGTTGACACCACACCCAACTCGGAAGTCACTGCTCTCCTTCAGATTGGCACCATCGTCGACGTCCGAGTAAAAGCAAAGGTGCTCAATTTGAACTCGTGTGTTGGGGAGGTGTTTGGGGTCTATGAAAACATTCTATTCAATGTCATTGCCTCGAACATTACCTCATCAGTCAAGACTCGTGTGTGCGACGCGGCTCCACACTGGTGATTACCCTTGAGGGAACGGTGGACCCAGCGGAGCTATTGCTTTTCAAACAGGGGAGGCCGGTTCGGACGCGCCTCCCGCGTCCATTACAATGTGGCGCTGTCGAGTGTTTGGGCACACTTCAGCAATGTGCTCCCGTGACAGGCGCTGCCTCCGTTGTAGCAAGAACCACGCCGAGGGGCCCTGCACCTCTGACAGACCCCGCTGCATCAATTGCAAGGGCTCTCACGATGCCAGCAAACCGCGGTGCTCGTCTTGGCAGCTCCAACGCCAGGCCGCCTTTCTACTCGCCTCCTCGGGCGGCAAACTGACGCGCCACGAAGCAATGCAGCAAGAGAAGGCTGCATCTCAACGGAAAGCTCCAGCGAGGGCTACCACACGCCCTGACCGCTCCTTCCGCGATGCCCTCAAAGGCAACGCCAACGGAGCACCGGCACCGACAGCCAAGCAGCCAACTAGTTCCCCCCCTCCCCCTTCCCAAGAAGATCCAAGGGATCGGGTCATGGGGGCCCTGGTTGCGGCTCTTCGCGCGCTCCTCGAGACCGCGGTGTACAGCCCGACATGCGCGAGCTTTGCGTCGCGGTTTTAAACGCCCATCAAGATCTATCACACCATGGATAGTGTGTCGAAGAAGCCGCGGCCGCGGATTCTCCAGTGCAACACCCGTGTCCTCGACAGCTGTCACCGTGAGCTTGTCCGCTCACTTCCCCAGCACGAACGCGATGTCCTGACTCTTCAGGAAACGCACGTATGTGCTGGGGATCTCAATCATCCAAGTTACGTGGCTTACCACAGTGCAATGGAGTGTGAACGCGCCGACTGCGTCGGCCCCCACTGCACGCAACTTTCACATTCGCCGGGATCCTCCCGTGCGTCTATCTATATGCGCGCGCGATTACCGCAGTCACCAGTGGACATCGCTGATCTCCTGTGTCCTGTCATCGAGTGCGTGGCCGTGCGAGTGCGTGTTGGTGGGACAGACAGGCGATAACCAGTGTTTACATGCGCTGCCCTCGACTCTGGAACCCCGAGTTGATCGTGCGACTGGTGGACCACCTGGGTGCTTCGACAGTTGTGCGCGGTAATTTCAACTGTCACCACACAGCGTGGGGAAGTCCAGGGGTGAACAATCCTGGCCGCAAAGTGTTGAATGCGTCTCTCGCTGACCGTCTCCATCTCCTGAACGATGGCAGCCATACGTACCGGAGGCGCAGATCGGCTCCTAGTGCGATCGACCTCTCCTTCGTCACAGAAGACTGTCGCTATACCGGTGGTACCAAAGCCCCAATACGGAGGGGCCGGATCACCCCCTGTCTGCCTCGGGCCCCCGTGCGCCCAGCCTGATCAGACGCGCGCCTACTCGGTGGTGAACTTCTCACGGTTTCGCGAACTGTGTGCTTTAGTGCCAGTCGCAGGAGACGTGTTTACACACATTGCCGAGTGCGCGCCCGAGGCTACGGTGAACTGCCGCACTCTTCCCACCACGTCGGCTCCGGATATCAAACAACTGAACCTCCGGGCCGCTCATCGCCAGATTCAACGACGAGCTGAGCGCTCCGAAAAGGCGGAGATTTGGACGGTGTACAATCGCATCGACGCGGTATTTAGGCGCCAGGCCCACTATCGCTGCGCCTAAAGCTGATCCAGCCTCTGCCGCTCCTTCGATCATCCGCGCTACAACTGGCGCGCCTGGAGGGTGTTTGGGGCGATGTTGCGACCACGGGTCCCGCAGGCTCCGGTCCTCTCCATCGCCCTGCACCTAACCACGGCCCAGCTGACGGAGCTACTAGTGAACACTTTCCACGCCCCTGAGCTCGTCCCTGACGCAGTACCGGCACCCTCTGTGCCGGAGCATCACCGGCCCAAACTGTTTGCACGGGAGCGGTTTTTCCCCACGTCGGAGATTGTGCGGCAGATCGAAGCCCTGTGTACAGAGGACTTCACCCTCAGCGAGCTTAGTCACGACCTGGCGACACGGAGGAACGTACTAAATGCTGCGAAACCTCGACGATAGCCTACTTCCTGGCCTGCTCGAGGGATACAACCGCGTCTGGCACTCTGGCGCGTTTCCGGTGTCGTGGAAGGAGGTGATTGTTGTCCCGGTTCGCAAGAAGGGCAAGCCCACGTCAGAGTCGACCTCCTACCGGCCGGTCTAGCTTACGTCAGCTGCTGGGAAGGTGATGGAGGCCATGGCTCTCAAGCGACTCGAATCGATAGCCGCTGCCCTCAATTTCCTAGCGGACGAGCAGAGCGGCTTCCGCAGCCATCGATCCATCGCGGATTCCATCTCCGACGTTGTCACCATTTTGGAGGATGCAAAGCTCCACGGTGACGCCAGATACTTGGTTATCCTCGACATCAAGAGTGCCTTTGATTGCCTGCCTCATGCAGCAGTTTTGGACGCTATACGTGCAATAAGTGTGTGCGGCAGGCTTCTTGGGTACGTCGAGGAGTTCCTCGGTGGCAGAACCTTCCCCGTCCGCCTTGCTGGCGGCCTCAGCGCGCCTCGCCCGACCACTGCTGGAGTTCCGCAGGGCCGTGTATTAGGCCCCATGCTCTTCAATCTCGTCATCGCTCGCATCGTGGACTATCTCCCTCGCGACTTGAAGTACGCGGTGCGCATGGCGATCTAAGCGGACGACGTCGCACTCTTCGCGAGTGGACCCACTTCACGCGGAAAACAGGTGCGACAGAGCATCAAGCGCTTTCTCGAGGCCGTGGATGCTTTCATCTCGAGCATTGGGCTTCAGCTCTCCACTGCCAAGACTGAAGCACTTTTCGTCCACCCCACCCTCAGGAGGCGATTACGAGATTGACCACCTCACGTTCTGGGGACGCGTTCTACCACGGCGACGATCAGTGCGCTACCTCAGAATCACACTTGACCACCGCCTGAGTTGGAAGCCAGCAGTTGTCAGCCACCGGCTCAGCTCTCGCAGAGTTGCAGGAGCGGCTTCCCCTCTTCTCGCGCAAGGCAAAGGCTGTTCGCCTGACATCACCCTGAGGATGTATAACGCCGTCACCGGAGCCAGGGCTCTCTATGCGTTCTCCTTGGTCGCATTTCAAGCGTCTCAATGGGAGACTCGAGACGGAGCATCACGGCATCATAAGCCACCTTTTTGGAGTGCCTCGAACTTCATCATTGGGCATGACCTATGCCGAAACCAACCAATTTCTCTTTCGCTCAGAGCCAAGGCCTTTGCTTTGCGCCACGTGGAGCGCATGCACATGACACCAGGGGGCAAGGCGCTTGTTAATCGGCTCCTGTCGCTGCCCCACACTGGCATAGGCCGCAGCGCGCTGGAGTATGCCGGCCTTATCACCACAGCTTTTGTCACCGGAATCCTGCCCTTTCACTTCACTGGAACTCCCGGCTGGCCATATCGACCATAGTTCCGGAAATACGCAGCAAGGGGCACACCCCTTGGGCTGCCCTACTACAGGAAACCTGCACCCTGATTGAGAAACAGTACTCCGACCACCTCCGTCTATACACCAACGTCTCGGGGAACAGGGACGGCTCGGCTGCTGCTGCCAGCATCATTCCGGCGCTCCAAGGCGAGAGGAAGTGCCGTCTTCCCCTCCCGGCGTCATCGACGACCGCTGAGCTCGTGGAACTGATCTTAGCGGCCGATCAGCTGGCCGAGCTTCTGCCGCCACCGACCGTGGTCTTCCACGACTCTCGGGCGGCGCTCCTCACCCTCGCAAAAGGTGAAAATGGTCCTTCGATCGCGCAGCGCCATACGCGCAAGTTTACAGTGATTATGCGAAGTGGGTGTGCTGCGCCGTTTCAGTGGGTGCCCCCCCCCCCCACGTCGGGGTGTGCGGCAATGAGCCAGCCGACGCGCTTGCAAAGGACGCCCACGACCCGTCGACAACCACCACGAACTTCGTGCACAGTTTCGATGAGGCACAGCAGATTATTGCCCACCACTTCCGGGCTCTTTACCCGGACCCCCACATGGCAGACGGAAATCCTGTCTCACGCCTGTCGTCAACAGGAATTGATCGGCGTGCTCGTGCATTTTTGCTGCGTCTTCGAACCAGATGCAGCCGAACCGCGCACCGACTCTTCAGACAGAGTAGAAGCGGTAACCCTTCGTGTGTGCGGTGTCCGGCAGACAAGACGGTCATACATATCTTTTGTCAGTGCCCTGGATACGCGGATATTCGTCGGCGTCTCTTCAACGGCTACGCGCAACTGGAACTGCCACACGTGAGTCCAGACCACCTCTTGTCCCCCAGAGCTAACGTTGCGACACTCCGGCGGGCGTTCCTCACGCTCCTAGACTTTTTTCCATGATGTCAGTTTAATTACGCGCCTCTAAAAATGCCCGTTACACACGTGCCCGAGTGTTGTTTACATTGTGCCGTGCCGCATGCCTCCTTGCAGTCCCACGTGACTTTGTTTACGTACGTCGCTCCAAGCTGCCTGATGGCTTTTTAAATGCGAAGCATTTCTTAGCAAACTTCGGCGACTGAGCGTATCTATCTATCTATCTATCTATCTATCTATCTATCTATCTATCTATCTATCTATATATCTATTATCTATCTATCTATCTATCTATCTATCTATTATCTATCTATCTATCTATCTATCTATCTATCTATCTATCTATCTATTTATCTATCTATCTATTTATCTATCTATCCGCTTACAACTTCTAGCTCTCTTGGCCGTTTCGATAATGGTATCTATACCAAACATGGTATGGCATAACATGACTGTATGAATATCATATTTGACTAGTTTGATTGATATGTGGGGTTTAACGTCCCAAAACCACTATATGATTATGAGAGACGCCGCAGTGGAGGGCTCCGGAAATTTACACCACCTGGGGTTCTTTAACGTGCACCCAAATCTGAGCACACGGGCCTACAACATTTCCGCCTCCATCGGAAATGCAGCCGCCGCAGCCGGGATTCGAACCCGCGCCCTGCGGGTCAGCAGCCGAGTACCTTAGCCACCAGACCACCGCGGCGGGGCCATATTTGACTAGCCACAACATGAGAGAGCGAGAGAGAAGAAACTTTATTCGAGTGTCCCTGCTGGGGTCAAAGGCGGGGGGCCGGGAGACAGATCCCTCTATAACCCCCCTTCCTCAGGCGGCGGCCAGGCCTTGAATCCTGGTGGCGTCTCCGGCCACCCGGACAGCCCAGAGCTGGTCCTCCGGGCACGTGCTGAGCAGCAAAGCCTCCTACTGCTAGGCCGTGGTGATTGTGAATGTAGGGTTCGTGCTGTGTTTAAATGAGCGAGTAGCTTCGGGGCAGGCCCATATAATATGGTCGAGCTCAGCGTTAGGTGCACCGCACGTTTTGCATTGTGGTGTGTGAATAGCGGGGTAAATACGGCTGTACAGTGACGGACAGGGGAAAGTGCGTGTCTGTAATAGACGCCAGGTAGCGGACAGCTGCTTACTAAGGCACTTGTCTGGTGGTGGGTATTTAAGTCCTGCCTTACGGTAATACATTAGCGTTTCTGCAAAGGTAACCATTCTGTCCCTCGCAGTGTCGCGAAACAAGGAGACCATCATCTCCCGCTCAGCTGCGTCAGGTCGCGAGGGGTGGTGCTCTGTTGGATGACACGCCCGGTGGACGAAAGCTCGGGCGGCGTCATGAGCGTGTTCGTTCCTCGCTAGCCCCGAGTGGCCCGGAGTCCAGATGATCTCAACGCGGCGACGACGTAACAGAGGTGTAGTTGTGAGGATTCGGAGCGCCGGTTGGGAAATCAAACTTTTGCTGAAGTTGCGGATGGCAGTCTTGGAGTCGCTGATGATGCAGAACGCTTGGGTTGAAGCCTAGGCGAGAGCGATGGCTGCTTCTTCGCCTTCTTCGGGTTTGCGCGAATGGTGCCAGTTGCGGTAGTTATGTACTGCGACCCGGTGGCGACAGCGAGGACCACGGTCCGATGAAGAGGATATTCCGCTGCGTCTACATACGCCACGAACGTGGCTTTCGCGTAATGCTTGCCTAGTTGCTTGGCGCAGTTTACTGGTCTTTACACGTTATATTCAGGGTGCATATTGCGTGGTATGGGGGGAATCACGAAAGTGTCGCGAATGTCCAAAGAAATTGGGAGTTTCTGGCCAAACTGGGAGACGTAAGGTATACCGAGTACGCACATGAGATGACGTCCTGTAGGAGTTTGGCCTAATCGTTCATAGAGCGATTTACGTTGGGCTTCAATGAATTTGTCTATAGTATAACGAAGTCCTAGGTCATTGAGTTTCGCATTAGGCGTAGACATGGGGAGATGCAGTGCGCACTTGTAGCAGCGCCTGATCATTATGTTTAGTTTTTTCTTGTCAGTGAGCGTAAGTTTCATGAATGGAGCAACGTAAAGAATTCTGCTTATGGAAAAGAAGGTCACCAGTCATATGAGATTGGCCTCTTTCATGCCGTGCTGTTTATTGGTGATGCGGGAGATGAGCCTAGTAGTCTGATAGACTTGATGGTGTAGTAGTTGTATTGTTTCCGAATTGTCGCCGTTCAGCTGAATGGGGAAGCCCAATACGCGAATCGTAGGGACTGTTCGTATAGGGTGATGTTGCACATGCAGATTTATTGTGGGAAGGTCTCTGTTGTAGGAAGATCTAGGTCGATAGACGAGTAACTGACTTTTGGGGCGAGCAGGACAATCCTCGTAGTTCAGCGTAAGTTGTGATTCTATCAATCGCCAATTGAAGTGCATTTTGTATCTCTCCGTCGCTACCTCTGGCAATCCACAAGGTGATATCGTTCGCGTATATGCTGTGGTGGAGGTGTGGGATATCGTTTAGAAGTGACGGAAAGTGAAGCATGGCCAGGTTTAAAAGGAATGGAGAGAGGACCGACCCCTGTGGTGTCCCTTTCCCACCAAGAGTGATGGAAGATGCAGGCAAATCGTTGACCGAGAGTGAGGCTGTCCTGTCCGTTAAAAAGTTGCGGACGTAGCGGTAGGTACGGGCGGCTACGTTGAGCGTGGCGAGGGCGGCAAGGATGGATGAATGTAGCACATTGTCAAATGCCTTGGTAAGGTCTAGCCCCAGAATAGCACGTGTCCCATACCGAGAGCCGTCTTGACCGTCGATAATGTGACTCTTCAGTTGCAACATCACGTCTTGTGTCGAAAGTTTAGGGCGGAATCCGAACATTGTATGCGGGTAGAAAGCATGTTCTTCCATGTACCTTTGTAGTCGAGTGTGAATAACATGCTCGAGTACCTTGTTGACACAAGATGTGAGAGATATCGGCCGAAGGTTATCAATAGTGAGTGGTTTTCCTGGCTTAGGTATCAGAATGACTGTGGCAGTTTTCCATGTTGTTGGTATTTCTCCCGACTCCTAAACCATTTGCAGATAAGTAGTGAGCGTTTCAAGTGATTCTTCGTCAAGGTTTCGTAAAATTTTATTTGTAATTTTATCCGGGCCAGGCACTGATTGGGGTCTCAGTCGTGAAACTGCAGACCTCACTTCCGCTTTTGTAATCTGGGAATCGAGGGCTGGATTATCCACCCCATTGTAGCATGGGAGATCAACCGAAGTAGCACTGACAATGTACAGACTAGATAGGTCTTGGATAAGGTCTTCATTGATACCTGTATAATTGTGCAGAGCAGTGATTAAGGAGTGGCACTGAGCAGTTTTTGTCGATGTTGATTCTATCATACGACGAAGAATATTCCACGTTCTAGGCACGTTAGGTAGCGTTCCATAACGTTACAAAGCTGATGCCAGTTCTGGCGGGAGAGTTGAAGAGCGTAATCTTCAATTTGACGCGTTAGTATAGCAATGCGTTAGCGTAATGAGCGGTTCAATGTGTTGGAGTTATAGCGCTTGCGCCGACCAGCAGAGGGCCTCCCACATGTGCAGCAGCTTGGTGTCTACCGTGTCGCCTACGGCGTCTTCTGGGGGAGTCTTGGTAGCACGCTTAACGTCTCGTAGTAAGGAAGCTGTCCTTTGGTCGATCGAGGTGGCAGATTCTGGAGAGGCCGTTGCCCGCAATTCGCGGAAGACATCCCAGTCAACGAGGGCAGGCTCGCTGCCTAGATGTTCATGAGGGTTGGACCATTCTGCATGTGTAATGTTCGCAGTGAAAGTGAGGTCAGGAGTGGTGTCTCTGGTAACACTGTCGCCCAACCACGTAGGGTATGCCGGGTCTGTGATAAGGGTGTAGCCAAGATTGTGGGTGTCTTGCCACAGCATTCGCCCTTTTCTGGTGTCGTGAATGTAGCCCCAAGCGGGTGAGGGAGCGTTAAAATCCCCTACCACGAGGAGGGGGGAAATTCTCACCAACTTCTTGACATAAAACAGGAGCTTGTGAAAGCGATGTGGTTGTCGTGGGCTGCTGTAAACATTGACCAAGAACATACCGGTGGATGTCCGGCGAGATGAAGAGAGGATTTCCAATATAATGTGTGGCACTGTATCAGAGAGCGAGGGGTATTGAATTACAGGGATATTTCGTTTCACGAGGGTGGTAAGAACTTCGCGACTGTCAGGGGCTTGAGCAGCCGTAAAGGAGGTGTATCCGATCAGCTTAGCCTGTCCGCCCGATTCCTGTAAAGCAATAATATCTGGTGTATCTATTCTTTGAGTGTCGATAGCAATTGTTGTAACACGCTCCTCTTACGGCGGTAGCTACGGCAGTTCCACTGCCAAATCGCTGTACTGAGTGTGTGGATTACTCACGGCCATCTTTGTTAATGCGGCCATAAGGCTTCTGATGCGAGTGTGAGCGAGAGCGATGTGTACACTGCTCAAGCTTCGTGACTCTGCTATTGTAGCTGGCAAGAAGACTCAAAAGTGTGGCTTCAAGGTTGTTCTGGATAATTGTCGCTCGGGCTTCCAGCTTTCCGTCTAGCATTAGGTGAGTTGGTGCTCTAACTTTGCTGTGAGGATTGAATCGGGGGATCGCTCTAGCGTTTGCGCGATGGTCTGTTCAAGCATTATCGGTAACTGCCGTTCAAGTACGCTTTGAATCGTCTTGTGGAGTTGCTACTGCGGTACAGATTCTACAGGCAAAATGGGTGTTGGTTGCGACGATGGTGTGGCTGGTTCTTCTGTGTCTGGAGCCTTTCGTTTAGGGGAAGGGGGGGGGGGCAGTATTGGTATGGAGGTCTGCAAAGTGAAGCAAAGAAGAGGACGGAGGTTGCTGGGCAAGTTGTTTACGAAGAGCAGCGTTTTCAGCAAGAAGTTCTTGTACTAACGTACGGAGTGAACGCAGCTCCACTGTAATAGTACTTAACATGGTTTCCTTATTAGGTGTGGTCGTGTGTGTACTTGTAGGCGCTGTATTATGTATAGGATCAGGTTGAAAGGCAATGCTAGTCCAGCTTACTGTAGGGTTGGGGAGGGTGAGACTGGGTTGCCGCTACTGAAGGGGGGGACCATCCGAAGTCTCGGGTGCCGCAGATCCTAATAGGAGCTCCTGGGGCTGATTCTTGCAGCGCTGCTTTGATCGGCTGCGTGAGCCACGACGCTTCGAGATCGGACTGGGACTGCGGGAGCGGGTGTCGCTAGGCTTCACCTCTTGGCGTTCCAGATGAGCATCTTGCGTGGAAATCATGGTTGAGAGGTACTGCTGTTGTTGGAGCTTAGCTTTTTCTTAGCGACTGATAAATGAGAAGGCGAGGTGTCTGGTAGCGTTGAGGACAGGTTTTGTCACCTGTCTGGTGGGCTTGCCCACACAGAAGACACTTAAGGGTGCATGAATGAGCAGTAGCAGGGTTGGCTGTGCCACACAGCGTTGTTGGGACTCCGGGTCCTGCCGGTCTCGTTTTCGGTAGCTGGCCCCGTAGCAGGATCCATCGTCCAACAATTCAGTGAGAAGAAGCGCCCGAACGAACGACAGAGATTTATTTACATGTGGAGAAGTGATCAACTGATCCAAAGAGAGAAGAGAGAGTGATACAAAACGTCTTCGGCATTTTATAGCGCCACGTTGTCGACACTGGGCGCACTGTCCGCATCGTCAGCCAATACGGTGGCTCCGGCACCTCGGCCACGAGAGAGGGGGAAACACACCTCACAACACATGGAGTGGCACAACCTAACACGATGTCCATATATGGTCACGGCGCCCTAAAATGTTGCCAAACATGGTCACGAACGCACAGCAGATTCCGGAGTTCTCCCGGCGAGAGGAGGAGCCTGAATGGGGAGGTGGGGGTGGACGACACAGTCGGTCAAGAACCGGTTCTCCCCCAAACTTCTCTTGCTTGGTTCCCTAGGGCCGGTCGTAACAGTCTCTCGCGCGGGGGGGTAAAGATCTCGATGGGCTGAGGTTTGCAGCCACTGTCCGGAGAGATCAGCGCCGGCAGTCGGTTTGGTGACGACCATCTTTGATGAAGTAGAGGGCACCACCTGCTTCATTGTGGGCTCAACAGACATCACATACGCACATGAAAACACAACTACTCAGCCGGTGAGCGCCGGACAATTCCGCCAAACTCCACCAGGCAATTTTCCCCTTTAACTGATATTAAAGGTAATACACAATTTATTCAAAATGTTACTCATACGTTAAGGTGACACAAAACAACAACACTGGAAGCACACCGAACCCGAAACCCTGGATAGCCGTGTCTTCAACGTTTTCAAACAAGTACACCTAAAAGAGTAAAAAAAACAATCACTAGCTCTTGTCTAGGTCAGGAAAAAAAATTCTCGGTCAGTTCTCGAGACATCCTCTCGCGTCAGGGGCATCGACTTAAGCCGTCAGCGTTGCCATGGAGTACACCCTTTTTGTAGCGTATTTCAAACGTATATTGTTGTAAAACGAGGCTCCAACGCAGCAGGTGGCCGTTCTTAGAGGACATGGTCTGTAGCCAGGTGAGAGGACAGTGGTCCACTTCCACAATGAACTTGCTTCCGGCAATATAACAAGCCAGTTTCCGGACTGCCCAAACCAAGCACGCACATTCCTTTTCGCTAGCGCTGTAAACCTGCTCGCGAAGGGTGAGTTTCCGGCTAACATAGAGGACGGGATGCTCTTGATCCCCCTCATCCCTTTGACTAAGAACTGCCCCCATGCCTCTATCACTAGCGTCGCATTGGACTATGAAAGGCCTCGAGTAGTTCGGTGAACTAAGCAAAGGTTGGCTCGACAAGGCCGCTTTCAAAACGCGGAAAGCCTTTTCTTTCTCCTCATCCCAGTCGACCATTTGGGGCTCAGTCTTGCGCAATGCGTCAGTAAGAGTGCTGGCAATGTCGGAATATCTAGGGATGTACTTACGATAGTAACACGCTATACCAAGAAAAGCCCGAATATCGGTTTTCGTTCGGGGCTGGGGAAAGTCTCGGATAGCTGCCACTTTCATTTCAGAGAGACGGCGATGCCCTCGACCGATAACATGCCCGAGATAGAGTACCTCTGCTTGTGCTAGCTGACACTTGGGCGCCTTTACCGTTAAACCTGCTTCGCGTAGGCGTGTCAGTACTGCTCTCAAATGCGCCAAGTGTTCTGGCCAGGACGAGGAAAACACAGCGACGTCGTCCAAGTAAGGCAATGCGAAGTCCTCTTGACCCCGCAAAACCTTATCCATTAAGTTTGAAAAACAGTAAGGCGCGTTCTTTAGGCCGAAACTCAACACTTTAGGGCGGAATGTCCCCAATGGTGAAATAAATGCAGCATACCGGCTCGCCCTCTCGGTGAGCCGGCACCTGCCAGTAACCTCTCACTAGATCTAGCGTTGAGATAAATTGCGCGCTGCTTACCCTCTCGACGCGTTCCTCAATGTGGGGAATTGGGTATGTCTGATCCTTGGTGATGAGGTTTAACTTACGATAGTCTACGCAAGGACGCGGATCTTTGCCGGGTATCTCCACAAGAATTAACGGGGAAGTGTAATCACTTTCACATGGCTCAATCACGCCCAACTCCAGCATCCTGTTAACCTCTGCTTTTATTAGCTCAAGCCAGCGAGGTGACACCCGATACGTCTTAGATCTTACCGGTTCCGACGAGGTAAGCTCTATGTCATGAGTGAGGACAGATGTCCGGCCTGGCTCGCTTACAAATCTGTCCTGAAACTCGGTCAAAAGACCACGCAATTCCTGCTTCTGCTTCATTGTCAGCTGTGACTTTGATAATAAATCCTCAACTCTTTTCTCGATCGGGACTTCGTCCGATTCGGGAGCTAATTCAGGAATTTCTGCCAGAACCTCTTCCGGAACATTTAAAGTCATGTTCACGATGGCTTCCCTCTCTTTATAGGGTTTGAGTAAGTTGCTATGATACACCTGGTGTACCTTACGACTTCCTGGTAATTTTACCACATAGTTGGTGTCAGACAATTTTTGAGTAATCTCGGCCGGGCCGACCCATTGCACTTCAAGCTTATTCTTTTGGGAGAGCCTCAACAACATGGCCCTGTCTCCTACAGCAAAGTGTCGCGCTTTAGCTGTCCGATCGTAGTAAAGCTTAGCCTTCTGCTGTGCTTTGGTCATCGCACTCTCGGTCAGTTCTTGGGCTTTTGTTAGATGATCTAATAAGGTGAGGACATATTCCACTACTACAGGATCATCACCCTGACCTTCCCACGACTCTCTCAGCATACGAAGAGGAGACCGCAGTCTGCGGCCGTAAACAAGTTCCGCTCGCGTAAACCCTGTTGTCTCATGTGGCTACAGTTCTTAGTGCAAACATCGTTGCAGGTAAGCACATTTCCCAGTCAGTTTTTCGTTCAAAACACAAGGCTCTTAACACTCGCTTCATCACGGAGTGAAGCTTCTCTATCGAGTTCGACTGCGGATGGTAGACTGAACTATGCAATAATTTCACGCCACACCGCTCTAGAAAGGTTGTCGTTAGGGCACTCGTGAAAATGGTGCCCTGGTCTGATTGTATCTCGGCAGGAAAGCCTACCCGGGCAAACACGGACAGAAGTGCGTTCACTACTTCCACGGAACTTAGCTCTTTTAGCGGGACCGCCTCTGGAAATTTAGTAGGTGGGCAGATTAAGGTCAGGATGTGAAGGTAGTCTGAAGTTGATTGATATGTGGGGTTTAACGTCCCAAAACCACTATATGATTATGAGAGACGCCGTAGTGGAGGGCTCCGGAAATTTAGACCACCTGGGGTTCTTTAACGTGCACCCAAATCTGAGTACACGGGCCTACAACATTTCCGCCTCCATCGGAAATGCAGCCGCCGCAGCCGGGATCCGAACCCGCGCCCTGCGGGTCAGCAGCCGAGTACCTTAGCCACTAGACCACCGCGGCGGGGCAGGTAGCCTGAAGTTGTCTTGGGCAAAGGACCTACTGTGTCAATTACCAACCGACGAAAGGGCTCCGTGATTACGGGTACGAGCTTCATTGGAAATTTCGCCTTATCTCCCGGCTTACCCACTCGCTGACACACATCGCAAGATTTTACAAACCTCTCTACATCTTTAAAGCATCCAGGCCAGTAGTATTCCTGTAAAAGACGATTTTTCGTCTTCTTTACGCCTAAGTGGCCTGACCATGATCCTCCATGCACCAAACTAAGCAAATCCTGACGATACGCCTGAGGTACGACTACCTGGTCAAACTCTACTCCTCGCCTATCTAGATATTTTCGATAGAGTATGCCGCTCCTCTCTTGGAATCTCACATTTCGTTTGGCGATTCCCTCTTTCGAACTGTCTTGGAATTGCTTAAGCGTCGGGTCCCCCTTTTGCTCGGTTATTAATGAAGCAGGGCTCACCTGCAGCAGCCGACTGAAATTATCCGAAGTTGGCATGACACACAACTCTTTTGTATTTCCTAGTACCTGGAATGTGTCACCCTCTGTGCTATCCTCTGTACTACCAGGAATCGGCTTGGGAGCAACGGCATTTTCTATTTGCTCGGTCAACGAGGCGTAATTGACCCCTTCCAATTCGGGAGGAGGTTCAACGTCGCCTTTGGGAATGATTGCCTCCGCGACTACGGCTTCTGCAGCCTGTTCTCGCACAAGTCGATTTGTTATCGTGGTGTCCAACTCGCAACCAGGCCCGTTGTCGATTTGAGGCTTGTTTGCCTCAGTGAATGTTGCTCTCGCAGCCAGCGCACGTGCCTTCGATCTAGTCAGTGCCTGCACTATGCCTTCTCCCAACGTTAGACCTTTCTCCTTCAGCATTTGATCTGACTTATTTGAAAATAAGTAAGGATACTGAGGGGGTAGATATGGCGATACCGCGGCTTCCGTTTCCAACGTACCAAATGCGCCTTTAAGGACAACTTTTGCTACGGGGAGGCACTGACTGTTTGCTTCTACGGCTTGTCTAATCCAGGCACAGTCTCCTGAATACTGTCTGGACTGAACAAAAGACTGATGAACTACGTCCATAGTGGCTGCGGAGTCTCTAAGAACCCGACACTGCTTGCCGTTCACGGTAAGGTCGTACATATAGGGCTCTAACAACTTCATGTTCTCGTCGGCTTCATTTATAGATAAAAAGGCCACCTTTTCTTTCGGACAATGTTTCGCGAAGTGCCCTGTTTTGTGGCAATTGAAACAAGCAGCCGGTTTTCTCGCCTCGAATTTCCTTTTGCTTGCCTCTGCCGACGCCCCATGGTTAGATGAATTGTTTTCCTCACCCTTTTGTGCGAGACTTGTCGGTTGTTTTCTAAACGGCGCCTTATTCGGAAGTAGAAATTTTTCCCTTTTAGGCTCGCTGTTTGCCCCGAGGGCGCGGCGCGTAACGAATTCTTCAGTGAGCTCTGCGGCTTTTGTTACGGTGTTCACGTCCGGTCTATCCTGCACCCAGAACCTCACCTTTTCTGGTAACCTTTGATAGAATTGTTCCAGACCGATACACTCGAGCACCTTGTCATGATTCCCATACGCCTTTGCCTCTTTGAGCCACTCCCGCATGTTGGTCATTAACTTGTAAGCAAACTCCGGGTATGAATCATTGTTCTCTTTTACGGCGTTGCGAAATTTTTGTCTGAAACCTTCCGCTGACAACCTGTATTTCTTGAGAAGGCTCGACTTTACCTCACTGTACTCGTCAGCCTCCTCTTTCGTGAGGCGCGCGATTACTTCTGAGGCCTCCCCCGGAAGTAGGGACAACAAGCGTTGAGACCATGTATCCTGGCTGAAACCTTGCCTTTCACAAGTTCTCTCAAAGTTGACGAGGAACAGCCCAATGTCCTCCCCTAGCTTGTACGATCTCATTAGGTCCGTCATTTTGAACCTGACCCGCTCTGCGGTACCGGATGCCTCGCTGCCTCCTGCTCTACTATTATGGCTAATTTCTAGCTCGAGGCGCTTCATTTCAAGCTCGTGCTTTCGCATCTTATCTGCTTCGGCTTCTGCCGCTTTTCTTTCGGCCTCCGCCGCCTTTCTTTCGGCCTCTGCCGCTTGCCTCTCCTGAATCTCCTCGACACATTCTGACAGCTCGTCATCCTCCGCCCCCAATGCGAGAATCGCCTCTATCAGCTCTGGCTTTCTTTGAGAGTCCGACACCTCCAGATTCAACTCCCTTGCAAGTAGCAACAACATGGACTTTCGCAGGGATTTCAGATTCATGGCTGCCTCCATAACGCTGTCTCTGTTCCACAGAGATTCCTGTCCTGCAACTAATTAACCTTGACGGCAACGACAGCTCTAGGTTCCTGCCTTGCCTCTTTTCCGTTAACTTAGTCTACAAATAAAGCTTCAAAAAGCTCTTATACGGAATCCTGCCCGGTCACTGTTAACCTTGACGCCACTGACAGAAAGAGCTTAACCAAGCTATCCCACAATTTCTGCCTGACGCAAGTTACCTGTTAACCCAATGACCAAGACAGCCCCTCTCTACCAGCTTTTACTTAACACATAGAGTAAATGCCTGGTAAAATTTAACAGAGAAAGCCGGCACTCACCCAGTTCGCAGTCATGTCTCCGGCGTCGTGCCTCTCAGAAGTGCCGTTCGATTCCCTTTGGAAGTCGATGAGCTCGTGTCATTCTTCTCCTGTCGTCCCGTTGTTGAACTTCGGGCTCACTCCGTCCAGTGGTCGCTTTCGGGGTTATCGACATCCCGCCGCTGCCATCCAGTTGTTGGGACTCCGGGTCCTGCCGGTCTCGTTTTCGGTAGCTGGCCCCGTAGCAGGATCCATCGTCCAACAATTCAGTGAGAAGAAGCGCCCGAACGAACGACAGAGATTTATTTACATGTGGAGAAGTGATCAACTGATCCAAAGAGAGAAGAGAGAGTGATACAAAACGTCTTCGGCATTTTATAGCGCCGCGTTGTCGACACTGGGCGCACTGTCCGCATCGTCAGCCAATACGGTGGCTCCGGCACCTCGGCCACGAGAGAGGGGGAAACACACCTCACAACACATGGAGTGGCACAACCTAACACGATGTCCATATATGGTCACGGCGCCCTAAAATGTTGCCAAACATGGTCGCGAACGCACAGCAGATTCCGAAGTTCTCCCGGCGAGAGGAGTAGCCTTAATGGGGAGGTGGGGGTGGACGACACAGTCGGTCAAGAACCGGTTCTCCCCCAAACTTCTTTTGCTTGGTTCCCTAGGGCCGGTCGTAACAGCGTGCAGATTATGGCATTTGGTTTGGGGCAGACATCTGAACGGTGGCCGACTGCCCCTCATTTGTCACAGACTTCGGTGCGCTTCTTATGTAGGTAACATTTGTATTCGGCTCCTCGATAGTAGACAAGGAAAGAGACTTGGTCGCCATCGAATACAATGAGTACTGTGTTTGTCTTTCCCATTCGGCGAGCTTGTAGTATCGTGGGGTTGTGGTCATTAACAAGACTTGCTGAGATGTCTTCAGGAGAGTCGTAGGGAGTAATATTGCGGATCACTCCCTTTGCTGTGTTCTCAGGGGAACTAACGTAGGCTCGAACGTCATAGGTTTCAGTTTCTACCTGTAGTTTGGAGATCCGACTGTAGATTTGTGCATTGGATAGATGAGGTGTGCTTATTACGATGAGATTAGCTTCAACACATGTGCGATAAATGTCCTCTTTGAGTAGCGTTGGGTGCAGATCCACTTCGCGTAGAATAGCATCGCGCAGTTGTGCTTCCCCCTCTTTGGAGAGATTGAGGCCGTCCCTCGGGCGAATCCCAACTTTTACGTAATCATCTGGCAGACGCGGTTGCCTCGGTTTGCGGGGGAGATGCTGGGCAGATGCATTCAGCATTGGGGTATCGGACGTGCTTCCCTGGCCAGTTGGCGATGCCGAAGCGTTCTATGCATGCTTGCGTTGCTTGTTTCGGTGGCTAGAGATCCATCCGGCTTCGAGGATGGCGTCTTCAGGGGCGATCTCAGTACCTTCGACTTCAAACACTTCCATGGTTAACACTGCTGCGATTTCTGAAGGTAGGGCTCAACGTGGGCGAGTCAGATGGAGTTGGGTGGCACCAGCGTCGCGAGCAGTGCAAGTTTGTCGTTACGGTTAGCGTCTCTATCACCTGGGTCAGGAAAAGCTTGGTGAATCTTTCGTGTACTCTAGTCGGGGGCTAGTTGTATTGAGTGCTGGGGTGGTTCCAGTCGTCAGCAAGAGCAATTGAAGATATCCAGAAGTAGGGGTTCAACACTGCCTCTTCCACATGCAGGAGCGAGTGGGTGTGCTGTTTCTCTGCATCATGGTCTCGCTACAGTCTCTCACAACATGAAAATCATGACGTCATGAATGTCATGATTTACTTTCATGGTCCTGCAGCTCTTGCAGTGGTTTCGTTCACATGGCATGTTGCAAAACTGGTAGGTTTGACATGATTGCATAGCGAACACATGCGACAGGCCCTAACATGAAAATCATGACATGCGTGTCATGTAGCAACATGACTATATGCCACGCTCATGATGCGCTCGCGGTCGTTTCACAAGCGTCACATATACCAAATTTGGTATATGTGGTATATATATATTCCAGCTGGGACTCATCGGGTCGTCGAGTATTTCTTAACACTCGTGCAACAAAACTCTCCATGTGTGTTCTCGTCGTTCCTGAAGATACACATACCCGCATACCAGCGCCACATACCCGCCTGTGGGTATGTGCAACTGTCTGGCGGAAAGTGTTTGACGACGTATGCGACGGGATTGTGACATTATTCATGTCTTAACGACGGACGGACGGACGGACGGACGGACGGACGGACGGACGGACGGACGAACGGACGGACGGATGGATGGATTAGACAGACAGACAGACAGACAGACAGACAGACAGACAGACAGACAGACAGACAGACAGACAGACAGACAGACAGACAGACAGACAGACAGACAGACAGACAGACAGACAGACAGACAGACAGACAGACAGACAGACAGACAGACAGACAGACAGACAGACAGACAGACAGACAGACAGACAGACAGACAGACACAGAGACAGACAGACAGACAGACAGACAGACAGACAGACAGACAGACAGACAGACAGACAGACAGACAGACAGACAGATAGATAGATAGATAGATAGATAGATAGATATAGATATGCTCAAAGTCGGCAAAGTTTGCTAAGAAATGCTTCTCATTTAAAAGCTTGCATCATGTCTGCACCTCGCATCCCTGCGCATACAGACCAATGCCTATACGCTCAACAGGAGTGATTGGATGCTTTCGCCAATGTGCTCTCAGTTTTAACGTCGCGTATTTAGGCATACCTAATTACCCATACCTAATTGGGTGCTGGAACGTTAGTAAACAATCTGTTCTTTTGGTAGGTGTATACATTCGCTTTACACTAAGAAGCAACAGTTATGCACTGCCTTTTCCATCACTTCACTTTTATCATATTTAAAACATCATGTGAAAATTCCCACAGTTGTATAACACATGAAAGACCAGACCTAAAACCATGCACAGAAATAATTCTTTCCAAGTGCTTTATAACACCACTGTATCTAACATGTCCAAGAGTTTTACAGCATATGCTGGTCCAAGAAATTGTCAATAGTCAGCAACATTATTTTTGTTTTCAGACTTTGGGATTGGCACAACATTTGCTAGCTTCTACTCAGATGGCAGTTTTTGATCTTCAAGCGGTTTCAAAAATAAGGCAGCTAAAAAGGATGCTACAGCTTTTGCACACTATTTTAATAACTGATAACAAATGGCATCCAGACCTGGAACTGAGTTTGGTTTAAGTCGTTCAAGCAGAGTGCACACACCACTAGTGGAGATAACAATGTTACCCATAGGTTCAAATCCCTGGGGTGTCGTATATGGCATTTAACCTTGAAATGATTCGGAAAGCACAGATTAAAAATATCGGTTCAACCAGGCTTCTGAAAAGATTGTCATCTTCCGAAAAGGCTGTCCGGAATGCCAACAGAGACAATATTATTCGATCTCACACATTTCCATAGTTCTTTGGGATTAGTAATCAGCTTTCTTTCCAGGGAAGCAAAAAAACTATCTTTCACTTCTCCTAATTGTTTTTTAACAGTCGACCAACTAAGCGAGTTTCTCTTCAACATCAGCAGTTCTTGATGAATGGAAATAATTAAAAGTGATTCTTTTTAATAATTACCTTCCTTAAGCTTGCAGTAATCCAAAGTTTATCAGCTCTCCTTTTCTCAGAAGTAACCTTGGAAGATACATGACAACTTACAAAACTACCGAACTTCATTTTAAAAACCTTCCTAAGACTGGTGACATTCATGATCGAAAAACACCGAAAAACACTCTTGGAACACAGTGAGAAATGAAGATTGTATGATATTGATTCACAGTTACCGTTTTCATAAAAATGAATTGTTCACAGTGACATTATCTTTGAGTTTCGGCAAACCAAACTACCAACAACTACCTCTCGAGCACTAATCCCAGTTATCGTTATAACTGACCTCATGAAGATGGGATGATTACGAAAAACATTGCTCACTGTCCCTTGTAGGAGAGGCAACGAACTGATGTAACGCGTGTTCCCTAATGAGCTGCTCAAGTGCCAAGTACGGGCCGCACCGTGTGTGGAACATGACTTATTCAGTCAACATCGGGAAGCTTAAAACCACCTTCTATACTCGGCGACAACTTTCTGTGGCAGCATGGCCAAAGCTACAAGGGCAGAGCTTATGCGAATGTGTTACTACCCCAAGTAGTCCATTTGCAGGTTATTTAGGTTTCTGTTTCACAAGCACATTCAACAGCATGAGCACCATACAGCAAATGTTACATTTTTGGGGAGAAATCATTTTGGGGAAAATCTTCATTTTTTGAAGAAAAGAACAAGAATTAAGCTTTGTTAGAGAGTTCCGATTCATTTGAGAAAAAGAAAGGCATGGCAGAGTAGGAACTGGGTGATGGGAAAACCAATGCAAAGCAAGAAATCGTTTCCTAACTTTCCGTGCATACTGGGTCGGCATCATTGTTTTCCTTCTTTTGGAGACACAAGAAGTTTCTGGAGACGCTCGTGTTATCTTTTTAAGGGGTGCGAAGAAATTTCAGCTACGACCAGTCATGAGCGGGGGTCTGACGTTTGCAAATCCAAGTGGAGGAAATGCTGTTTTTGCACAGCCAACAGTATAATACACATGAACGCGTCTGTTGCCCAGCCAAACTTTGCAGTGGCAATTTTATCCTCATAAGTCACTATCATCTCAAAGCGCAAAGAACCGCTCTGTATAGACGCTGACGGGTGCAGTGTTACAGTACGCGATCTTCAGCGTGATCGTCTAAATAATATTAGGCAACGAAAATGCCGACCAAGCATGCAACGCAATTTAGAAAAAGAGGCATTGCTTTTAAGTACACTTTCCAATGGTACTTTTGCTTCCAAGCAGCTGGTGCTACTGAAGACTGGCAGGTCACAAGTATCACTTTCGAGGTGGTTATAGCGATTAGAGTCCCACTTTCAGTGATGATATCCCTAACACAGGTCTTCTTCCTCGGTGATTGCACATGCAGGAAACAAAATATTTCACGATACACCACTGTCTTCGTTTCCACCTGCTCGATCAACATAGATCACCTAGCGAACACACACTCATGCTCGTTCACAAGCTTCGATGTGAACATGCCGCAACTGAGTGACGCCATCATTGTTTACCGGGGCAGAAAAAAGGTGAAATGACACGAGAAAACCAGTACACTAGAAACAGCAGAGAACTAAAATCCTGCACGGTGTAAGCTTTCCAATAACAATGCTATGCTATGCAGTACACAATAGTTAGCATTCGTGGAATACATGCATAAGTCTAGTGAAAAAGGGCGTGCGTGGGCTTCGTAGCCTTGGCTGTGCTACCACAGAAAGTTGTCACCAAGTATAGAAAAATATATTCTGTACCTAGCATACCCAGTGCTTTAGACAAAGCTTTCAATAGCTGCGCATTGTTGGAGTTAGGCGGCCAATAAAAACAGCCCGCTACAACATGTTGCGGTGGTCACCTGGACACTCAGACGGTTTGACCAGAGATAGCACCAGACGTTCAGAGTCTTCCCAACTCTCTCCTGATGCATCCTTCAGTCCGTAAAAGACTAGGTTATTTTTGTATGCCCTATTTTCAATGTCATCTTGGCACCTTTCAACCAAGTCCAACTGGGCCGCAAGTGAGGAGTTCTCAGATTTCAGTAGTTGGAAGCTATCCCTTAACTCTTTTAGGCCACCAATGTTGCGTTCAATCGCAGCCAGTCGAGCCGCAAGTTCTGCAAGCTTATCGCCAGCAGCCTTCTTATTAGCTTTAATGTCTATCTTTGAGCACCTCGAGAAACTTACTATGACCGTCGTGAATTTTTGGCAGAGAATGCAATGCTTTAATAAGTTCCTGTTCTCGTTGCACAGGGAACAGCCCTGGATTCATCTCGACATACCCTGACCGCAATAAACACCCCCACAGCACATACAGCACAGCCCGAGATTTCTCTGTAATTGTCTCAGACAAGCAATGAAAATAAGCATGCACTAGACATAAAAGGCTGGGCTTTGATACCGTCACGAAGACCAGTCATACAGAAAAACGGGAACGTGCCATAAAGGCATACTGAGAGCACCAAAACCCAGCGGCGGCTGATGAAACAGTCCCTTAAATAGTTCTTCGTCACATGACAATACACGCCATGTCCATGCTGGTTGAGAGACGATATCCTTGATATACGGGAAGACAGCTGTCAAGTCCAGCGCATTGGAACACAGCTGCCCAGAGATGAAGACCGGACACTATTCGATGTAACATAGCTCGCTGATCAAGGTGTATTTGAATTGCGCATCACACGAGACAACTAGCACCTACAAAGGCTGAAGAGCAACAGACTGTAAGTATCATGTCCTCATGACAGCACTGAAAACTCTCGCTATCTCAGCAGCCATCACCGCGAAGAGAATGTGCGAAGAGTATTCCTGCAGCGGCCGTACTCTCTTGAACCAGCGTGTTGTAGATTTACGTGAGATCGGATCGCAAAGAGTAAGCTGCCAGCCCCACTTCGTATAATATTGTAATTTGGTGCTATCAGATCGCAAAGAGTGAGCTGCCAGCCAAACTTCGTATAACATTGTAATTTGGTGCTATCGCTTCATTGCTTCAGCCTTGTGGTGAAACTTTTTTGGCTTTTTATTGCCATAGTAATTATATGGACATTCTCGGCTGAAATTTGCCGCCGGCGTCAGCGTCATCATGGGCATCGCTGTCATTAACCATATATGTATACGTATCTATATATATTTGGTCGACTGACAACATCAACTGTTCTTATGGTGTTAAGAAGGCCTGAGAGCACTAGTTGTTTGAGGCTGACTTTGCGGCCCAATTTCTATGTGCACTGGCTACCCACTGCAATCCGTTACTTTCGCGATCAAGATGCGCGAAAAGCCCTTGAACATTCACGAGCCGCAGTTGCACCACATCATGTCAGGCGCACTTCCACATGGGTATTTAGGCTTAACTTTACGATAGACACACTGAAGAACGTTACGCAGTGCTATTATGAGGCATCTATATTTTTGCAAAATATAAACAAAATACTTCACGGATGAATCTTAATGTGCGTGAATAGGCCGTTTCTAGCACGCCGTGCCGATACCTGTTGCCCATTGACCACGAAGACTACATTAACATACCCTGAGTGACTTTCTAAGAAGAAAAGACACTTTTCTACACATCACCACCAGTTCCATAACAAATAAGAGAAGCTATCGATGGCATGCCACTCTTTCAACAACGAAGACACACGCAGTGGTGCAGATACTATGGTAAGGCTGAATAGAATGACAAAAAGCACATTGCTCAATGGAGCGAGTAGAGGGCATCAGTGACATTATGGAAAATCTCCAGTTGTGTTTGTTGCGATGAAAAAGAGTTTTGGGTCATAAACTGTCCATGTAAAAAGGCGGACTAGTGAGATTTGGTGAAGCTAGCGCAAGGTGTACTCGAATATGCGCAGCAAGACGCAGGGATATGGAATTGTCGTAAAACTGCACAAGCAAAGAAGCCACGAACTAAAATTCACTATTAAGAATAGCTGCATGCTACTTGAAAGCTATGATATCTACCTATACGCTACTGCACTCTGATAGCTTGTGGTTATGTTGGCATGTAACATACATGTAATGAAAAGACACGCTCACTGCGCTTTTTCTGCATTTGCAACCAGACCACTGCCGCTCAGAACGATTCCGACATGCTGACTGATGAGCATACATTGAATCATGTCCTTCACCATTCTTCTATAGGTGGTTTGCATCCTTTATTTTCACGAAATCATTCAAAGCTGAGTGGCAAAGATCAGACATGAGAGTGGGAGCGTTTCCAGGCCTTCACGGCAGTCAACGCCACGATAAGAACGCTTCAGTTGTAGATGTCATCGCTACAACCAGGGTGGTATGCATGAAATGTATCCCACTGAACCTGTAACACTAGCGTCGATGTCCCAAGGAACTCCATTTTCCGTTAAGTTTTCTTATGCAGTTTGCCGTCGAAACATTAGAACATGCTATGTATACAAATTTATTGGCTCACCTTCAAGAAAATAGCTTCGTTATACCAACGCAACATGGCTTCAGGGCTGGTTTTTCTTGCGACACTCAGCTGATAAAACTTTGCTATGAGATTGCAGCGTTTCTTAAATCTTGTTTGCAAAATGACTGCATCTTTTTAGATTTTCGGATATAATTTGATATTGTATCTCATATCTTGCTGCTACAAAAGTTGTCCTACCTCAATCTGCCAAATACCCTCCTAAAGTGGTTAAAAGCCTACCTATTAGATAGAAACCATGCAACGCGCAATATCTGGAGGTGGCCGCGTCGGACGTGTCTAAACAATTAAGGTCTCTACTCCTTGGCTGCGCTTCCAAGGAAAGACAACAGCAGCAACCCAAGCGCCAACTTGTTCTGTGAAGGGCCCCATTTCCGCTCTCCTCACTGAAATTGACTGTATGAGCATTACGTCAAGAGATGCGATGACTATTCGCCGGCCGTGTGTTCTTGGCTGATGCCAAAATGGATGGTGTCTTGTGTATGATTGGTGCTTCAATAAAGGAGGAGGAGGAGCCCAAAAGGGCTTAAAACAACGCTGCGAAGTGCTGGACGTTGCTCTGAACCATGGTTTGACGGTTCATCCATCACGCTCCTAGTTTGCGGAACTCCTAACCTCTATGCTGTAAATAGTGCTAGTAAACTTCTTGTTTGTTTTTTGTATCCCCAATTCGTAAGCATGGTTACCTCCACCTGAAGTTGTGCCACGCTACCACAGGAGTCCGGGTTAGACGCAACCCTGACGTCTCTGCAACCCACGTCAGCAGAAAAGCTTCTGGTAGACCCCGGTCCGCAACAACTGGTGAACAGCGCTGGGATTCGAAGCTACAAGTGACAACAACAGTCCGCCCACCGGAAGCAGCTGGCTCGAGACATGGATCACGTATGGGTGAGTGCTTTCCTTTTTCTTTGAGTGAACCAGGTTCTAAAAGAGGGTAAATATTATAACTGGTAGTTAATTTTGCCGAAAGACTCAGTTTCGTTGTTTCGGAAAGTTATTTTTGGAAGTAGCAAGAACTCAGTACGATGATGGACTTACGGGGGCTGGAAAAGCTGGACATGTTGCTGTTGTGTGAGGAATCAAGGATCGATATAAAGGGTTTGGCACGGAGACCCATAATCATTCAAGTGATTAAAGATTTGGGGGCTGACGATGAGGACCTTTGTGAAGCATGGGACCTCATCAGTCAAAGAAAGAAAGAGCAGGAAGAGAGGTGTGAGCACAAAACAGAGAAAGGCCGCTTAGAATGCAAGCGTGAAACAAAAAGACAGGAATCTGAGAGAGAGAGGAACGCCGCATGGAATAAGAGCGTGAGGCAAATAGACAGCAGTCTAAGAGAAACGCCGTTTAGAAAAAGAGCGTGAAATAGAAAAACTTGTCACCGAGATTGCACTCTGCAAATGAGAACTTGAGTTGAGAAATAGGTTGGGCAGTAAGTAGTCCCCAGCAAGCAGTACCTTATCGCAACTAGAAGGCAGAGTTCTCGATGTCTAGGTACATGCAGCCACATATGAAATCAGGGAATATTGGCTTGTACTTTATGATCTTTGAGCAGAAGTGCAAGCAACTGTCATTTGAGCGAAACACATGATGCTACTGCACGACTCAGTGAACAGGATGTGAACATCTATGAGGTAGTTAAGGCAGAGATATTCTGGATATTTGGAGCTTTTGTCTAGAGAAAAAAGGAGCAACTCAGACAAGAGTCTGAAAGCGAGGCGCATCAGGCAGTGCTAGACATTGAAGCGCGTCATGAAGCGCTAGAACCAGAGATCGCACCAGAAAAAGACCCGCGTATTCTAAAAAGCATCAAGCTAAACCACGTGAGGAGCGAGGCCTTGACCGGTCTTGAGGTCGAGACAGCATCAAAAGACGGTCCTTGTGATGATCAGATTGGTGCCAGTAGCCCTAATGGGCTCAGTTAGGAGCTGGAAACCTTCCTCATGCCTGGAGAGGACGCTTTGAGATCCACAAAAGTAGACATGGTCAGCGCAGTGGCTGATGAGAGCAAAAACCCGACTCTTCAGAAATGCAGCTATGCTATAGGAGAGGGCTCAGTTGTTAATTTTATCAGCATTTATTTAAAGATAATTTGACCTGACAGTTCGTCATGATGCAGAGTTCAAAAAGCGCTGGCCAGAGGGAAGATGTAGCACAAGTGCCAATGAGCTTCCTAACTCCTCAGGTCACGATGCAACATGATGATGGCATCGGGAGAAAGGAGGCAAGCAAACATCACTGAAAAAGAAAGAAGCGGAAGCATTTGGCACTGTCGCGAGAAAGACGAAAGGGTAGACCTTCAGTTCATTTCAGGCAACGTTAATGGTGGTGTTCATTGAGGTGCATGCGGCAAGATAGATGTAGAGCAGCAAAACCAGGTATGTCACTCCAACAAAACATACGATTCAGTTCGACGAATTCAGGAAAGCGGCCTTGCCCGAAGGGTCAAAGTCGAAAGAGAAGAGTGGCTAAATACCGCGTAGGGGTGAACACAAAGAGGCAATGGCACAGGAGGTTTCCCCCGTCCCTGGCATCTTTTTCACATTCCTGCGGGGAGCCGGCCAAAGTTTAGAATGAGGTGTGATGGAAGTGCACAACTTAGAGTTTGTGCATTTTGTAGCCTCTGGCGTGCTCGAAAACCACTGGGACAACTACCCCATCGTGTGTGGTTCAAAAAAAGCTAGTTGAGAAGATGGAGAATGGCCCATTTGAGTAACTTTTGCATGGCGTGCTAAATATGTTTACTCAGTATTATTTTGTAAATGCAGATTTCCGTCGTTTTATTTTGTCTGGCTTACCAAAGGTGGTGTAAATTTTTCAGAAGAAAAACCGCCAACCCAAAGAATGAAAGTTAGCATCGAAGTGATTTATTTAATAATGCGAAAATATGCATAAGGTAAAAACTGTGAAAAAATGTGTTATTTTTCTAGTGTTGTAGAAGTTTAGTGTATTGTTGTATGCCTTCACTGTCATGTGAATGTGGCGTGTTTAGCATTTGAAGAAAGGAAATGTTAACATAGACCAAATGATTTCGTAAAATGATTAAGCTTGGCGCGACACATTAGAGTTGTCGTTGCGCGCTATGAGAAGTGCGATCCATGTAGCGCACGGTTTTAGCATAAAACCTACAAAATTGTTGTGAGGAGCTTTTAATGTGAATTGACCTAAGGTTATTTTTTTATTGTACACGGTGTGTTATAATGTAACATATGAATAAGCATTTAGACCAACTGTGAGGGATTATGCATTATTAATAGTGCCGTGTATTTTACAACGCTGTAGAAATGAGAGTAATTGAAGCATTCAGGAGAGCCATGTGGATTTTACTAAGAGGCGTTAGCATAGGCACGTAACTTTAACCTAATGAACCTGTTATAAGGCAGTGTTTTTTCCTTTTTTGTTGTTGTCTTCTTTGAAGAATGGTTGATCGAGTGATCATATGAGCGGATAATTAAGCTTTCCCTAAACCTTGAGGTAGACCATGGACTATAGGTCACAGTGTAGGTTAGGGTTTTGGGAGGCTGGTGAGCTTAATGTCTCAGTAGTGGACGGTAATTGGCGGCCGTAGACAAAGATGGGCGTTAGGACAATTGTAGCGCTCGCTGAATCTGAATTCGTTCAGCGTTCGCAAGCTCCAGACCTATGCTCTCATGGAAAAGAATCAATGAAAGTGGTCAGCGATGAAAAGAAGGAGGCAGCATTCTTAAGCCAGGAGGCAGTACTGATCAGACAGTTATAAAAGCTCCAGATTACAACTGAGAAATTGACGGTTTAGTGTAATGCAAGAAATCGAGGCGTAGGAGTCGTTCTATGTCAGGACGACAGTGGTAACAAGCATGATGTGCTCTACTTGCGCCATAAATTGGGCTCTCGTGAAATGACGAACTGCGTTTCAAAAAAGGAGTACGCTTGCATTGTGTTGTGCAGGCCATTCATCAGTTACAGTGTTACATCAGAGGTGCTAAATTTACAGTAGAGACAGACCATCATCCTCTTACGTGGCTGGAAACCGTGACATGGAAAAACAGCCACCTTGTGAGGTGGAGCTTCATTCTTCAGAAATATCATTTTGACATTAGGTATAGGAAGGGCAAAGTGAATGGAAACGCTGACACGCTTAGCCACTCTTTCTAAGCTATCCAGCTTTGCTCTTAATGTGTTAAAATTAAAATTTGAGTTGTTTTTGTTTTTTGTGCAAACTTATTATGTAAATGTGCAAGGTAGCACGCCTCGTGTCTCAGCACAAGTGAGTTCTGAAAGTGTTGAATGTGAGCTTTTCGTTTAAAGCTAGTAATGAAAATTGGTTTGCCATCTCTCTTTTAGCTTGGTTTGTTTCGGAGGGGGCCGAATGCTTGCTTGTGCATGTGGTAGAGTTTCAGAGATGCTGTTGAAGTTTAGGCAATTACCCAGACAATGCGAAAAGCGAAGGCGAGTTCCTTCCATTGAACTGCGGACAGTTCCGTCGTCCCTTCGGGCAGCAGCGGTGACTGTTGCCCTCCGTGACTCATCTGGCGAGGGGGATGCTGTTGTGACCCTCAATCGAGGACGCCATGCTGGCCATGAGAAGCAGAGCCGAGCGGCGTTCCCACGTCCGAAAGCCCCAGCGCTCTCCTCCCGGAAAGAGCCTCAAGCAGCGGGAAGCAACAAAGGGATTAGAATGTGGGAAATTCCTACTGTTCGTGAGCCATTATCTCTACGGGCATTTCCTCCTGATGGCTTGCTCGGCGAGACAGCGAAGCAGACTGGCCACGCTGGTTGTGTCTAAAAAATTAAAGTCTCTACTGCCCTTCCAGGCAAAGACAGCAGCAGCAAGCCAAGTGCCAACTTGTCCCGTGAAGGACCCCGTTTCCCCTCTCCTCAATGAAGCTGACCGGAGGAGCATTGCGTCAGGAGATGTGATGACTATTTGGCGGCCGTGTGGTATTGGCTGATGCCAAAGTGTGTGGTGTCTTGTGTATGGTGTTTCAATCAAGGAGGAGGAGCCTGAAAGGGGTTAAAGGGCGCTGCAAAGTGCTGGACATTGTTCTGAACCATGGTTTGACAGTTCATCCACCACGCTCGTGGTTTGCGGAACTCCTTACCTCTATGCTGTATAGTGTTGTGAATAGTGCCATCAACCTGTTTGTTTTTCAAATCCCTAACTTGTCAGCGTTTGTTTCCTCCATCCAAAGTTGCGCCATGCTACCACAGGAGTATGGGTCTGACGCAACCCTGACGTCTCGGCAACCCACATGAGCGGGGATGCATAGGGTAGACCCCGGTCCGCAACAGTACCTAGAAGTCATTTTTTCAAGTGATCCGACTTGAAATGTGCACAATAATTACAGTGTAACAAAGGTCAGCAATACCTTAAACTTCTTGCGAGATGAGTTTAAAGAAGCACCAATCAGCCTGAAAGAAAACCAAAGTTTCAAACAAATTCGATCGTTACTCTCACTCCTTATTCACTCAGGGAGATAATCCTGACACAAATATTAGTTCTCTTCCTACAATATCAACCGATTTCATAACTGTCGAAGGTGTCCTTTCACTGTTAATTATTGTTAGAACTACATTTTCTGTTGGTACAGATGAAATCGTGATTCAATCTTTCCCAATAACTGGCGTACTGCACGTGTTATTCCTGTATTTAAGAAAGGTGGTCTCCTGAATGTTGAAAACTACCGGCCTATATCGTCAACCTTGCCCTTGTTCTTCTCGAGCACATCACGCATTACATATCATTTCTTCAAGAAAACATTATTTTGACGTCTTTCCAGCATCTTTAAGAAAAGGCCTCTCGACTACCACCCAACTTGTCACTAGAATTCATGACTTTGCAAATGCACTTGATAAGGACGACCAAACAGATGCTATAATCTTGGATTTCAGAAAAACTTTCGACTCTGTCTGTCATAATAAACTATTCATAAAACTATCATAGATTGGCCTACCTACTAACGTAATTCAGTAAATTCACTCTCACCTCACCAGCCGGAAGCAGTTTCTTCAGGTTGAAGCTACAGCTCTGGGGCTCTGCCTGCCACCTCAGGAGTTCCCCAGGGCAGTGTCCTAAGCCCTGCCTTGTTTCTCATCTTTATCGATGATATAGTTTTTCAGTTGACACCTTTGCCATAAGCCTACTACTTTTGTAGATGACTGCATTCTTTAAAGGCCAATAAAAAGTGAAAGCGACCAACAGCGCTTGCACAACAACCTAAATTCTCTCTCCGATTGGTGCAACACTTGGTCAATGGAGTTAAACATTAGTAAATAAACCTTGTGAATTTTCAAACAAAGTTAGCCCTTTTACATTGCAATACACCTTTAATAATAATCCCTTGATTGAAGGAAACAATTTCAAATACATGAAGGTAGACCTGTGTGCCAGTTCCAAAATTATCGGCAGCAGCGTGTGGACAGCGCAGGGTTCATCCGATCGGCGGTGGCGCGGAAGGTGAAGAGAGGGGGGGGGGGGGGGTGTAGGATCAAGGCTCAAGAGTTAATAGCGATAGCAACTGGTTCCTTCAATCTTGAAAAAAAAAAAATCTGTTTCTCTGAATGGGCAAAAAATTGAAGTGACAGCAGCATATCTTAATGTTATTTATTTACAAATACTACTGTTTCAGTTTTCGAGACATAGCAGGTGTAAATACAAATGATCAGCCTGTTTGCTGTGGCAAAAAAATTTGTGAAGAAACAGAAGTTTAGCATGGCAAACCATGTCCAAATCCTTAGAATACTCAATAAATATGGCTAAATCTGCCTTCGGTCGTTTGGAGAAGCAACAATATCATGCGTAAATTCAAGCAACAAGCAACTAGTAGCCAGCACAAAAGCCGTGCTGTAATAAAAAAATATGTTGTGTGCATTTAGGTATTCTACAATGCATTTGTTGACAATATGCTATAAATGTGTGGAGCCCGTATAGAAGGCGTAGATATTGGACTATAATTTGGTATTTGCTTGTTTCCCAACTTAAGGGCGCGATGTTTGCTAATTTCCACAGTTGGAGAACTGTTGAAGAGATTTACTTTGTTAAATATTACGGTAGGATAATTAGCACACCATACTGAGTACTACTTTAGAAATATATTTGGCATGCCGTCTGAGCCAGAGCGTTTCGTAACTTCAAATGTACTATTAGGTTATGCACTTCAGATGAGCTCAATTCAACATTAGGAAGAGCAGGTAGTTTGCTGCATGTGGAAGATGAAGGGGTGATAATGTCACCGGTAGAAAAAACAAAGCAGATTTGAAGTAATTATTGAAGGCATCCGCTATAGCTTCAGAAGTTAAAGAGGATTGGCTATCAAGAATAAACAATGAGGGCATAGACGATCCAAGGCTAATCGATCTCTGAAACCTGGATATTTTTTTCATAAGTGTAGCAAAGGCATTTCTAAAATGCCACCTACGTCTGGCTACTTCAGACACTTAACTTCAGGCATTTAATACACTCATTAAACCATTCTTATAGTATGCTTCTAACATAAGGCATTAGCATTAAGCATATCTTTTTCACACACTTGTCAATTCAAAGTAAAGCGGCTGAGTTCATTGCCTCTTCATATTCACGTTATCAAAGTGTATTGTCATTAAAAAGAACTCTCAGTATATTACCACTCATCAAATGCAGAAAATATTTCAGATTATCCTTCTTTCACAGCACCTACTTTAGCAACAGTCTTTTCTCATGGAAATACATTCATCCAGCTGTAAACACTTCAGCCAAATGGGATCCATTTCACAAGCCCACTATTTGCTCGCCCAGTGAAATATTTGCACTCTCTTTTGGTTTTATCAATAAACGAGTGGAACACCCTTCCGCGGAACATTACGAATATTAAAGAATTAACTGGTTTCCAGTCAGCCCTACTATCATACCTACATGAGCAGTTGTGCCAAACCAGCTGAATTGTTGGATTCCAAGTTTGCATTTATTCTATGTATGTTTTTTTGCTAGATTCTGCTCTGTCATATATTTTTTAATCACTTACTTTACTCTACTGAACCTAGTATTAGTAAACTGTGTTTGCGTTTTTTTTTTGTGCATTTGCATAACTTTTGCTTGTTATTGGATTTTCTTTCTTTTTTCATGCCTGTTTCTTTTATTTCATTTTCTACATTCGTTCTTCTATGTATTGTACCCCCCCTATATATTGTCCGTTCTCGGGCTCTTAGGAAGAAAATAAAATTAAATGAAATAAATAATAGTACTTAGCAGGCTTGCCACTGGTGGCTACTTTTCACCAAACTGGCAAATTTTAGATGCTCATGGTGACCCAAAATTATAATGGCAACATGGCAAGTTTTTGACGATTTTCTGTTCATGTCTTGAATGAGTCATACATAATATACTCAGTGTCCTTGAAACAAATGGGCAACAGCACCTTCTAAATTTTTTTCACAGTTTTAGACGCTCTAGTAGAAGGCGCACTTCATGCGTGACTCAGTACGTCTGTCCTGTTGGTCAACTCGCCTCTATCCTTGAGGCACAGACGTGGAAGGTCCGCCAGCGACCTCCCACCAAAATTTACGTCAATGGAGTGCTTCATGTGCAGCCAAGTGGTGATATACGTTTTTAGGTGCTTTACAAGTATTAAGCTGCTTTAAAGTAGCACTTCTCAAGTGGCTGTTAACAATTAGTCTATGTGTTCCGACTGTGGTTTAGTATAGTGACAAGTTGGTGTTTGTGAAGTGAGGTGGCACCGTGATGTTATGTACAACGTTCTCGAAGGCGACGACAGCGGTGCTTCTCGACAGAGGGGCCGAAAGACGATGACGGCGCGAAACGTCACGCATGAAACTGCGGCCCGCCAAAAGGAAGAGGAAGTTTGCGCGAAAGATTGCGCTGCCAATGCACGAGAGGGAAGACGAGGACGACGAGTCGAGGGCAAAACGAGATCGAGCTGGCTGGAGTGCAGATCATGGGTGTCGCGCGACTGCGGTGTCGGATTCCGGACCCGACCACGTGAAGTCAGGCAAGGCCAGGACGATCCAGCTGCCCACGGTGTACTCGCAGGTACATGGCCTTCCAGAGTTCCGGCCGTGACTCTTCAAGGGCACGTCCCAGGTGTGCGGGCTTCGACTGTGTTCCCAAACCTTCCGGGTGATAATCATCTCCAGCATCGGCAAGCGGCCGCAGTTCTTGTTAAGGCAAGGGCTACCTCGTCTTCCGCCGAGCGTCCCCGGGCTGGTCAGCGCGTGACTCCAGATGTCTCCGACCCACCAAGCCACCGCCACCATCAATGCCACCGGTGACTGTTGATTTTTCATAAACATTATAGCTGGACAAATTACAGGACATGTTTTAATTTGTCAGCTTAGACTCAGTGTCTGTAAATTGCAACTACATCTCTTTTTTTTATCTTAATTATGCCTAAAGTTTCTACTTTTCTTTTCTTACTTTAAACGCCTTCGTCATTTCTTAGCTCAGAGACTTTCTCTCTGAGCAACAATTTACTCAATCCTAAACCTGAATCATAAATTGGCATCCGCTGATTGATTGATTTGTGGGGTTTAACGTCCCAAAACCACCATATGATTATGAGAGACGCCGTAGTGGAGGGCTCCGGAAATTTCGACGACCTGGGGCTCTTTAACGTGCACCCAAATCTGAGCACACGGGCCTACAACATTTCCGCCTCCATCGGAAATGCAGCCGCCGCAGCCGGAATTTGAACCCCCGACCTGCGGGTCAGCAGCCGAGTACCTTAGCCACTAGACCACCGCGGCAGGGCAAAAAATTGGCGTCGGCTACGACAGGACGAAGCCGTTAGCGGTAGCAGTAGGTGTATTAAGAATGGCAAGTGCACGAGATCTAGTGACTTTGGCCGAGCGCATGGGGCTTGAAGGCGAAGGGCTGAGGGCTTGGTTAGATGAGCAGTAGGCATGGGCACGAGATGAGCGAGCTGCAGAACGTGAGGCAAGAAAGGAGTTGCTAGAGCTGGAAGAAAGAAGGGAGAGAAATTTGCAGTTGCAGCTAAATGCAGCCGAATCGGAAGGCAATCCTAGCGAGACGAGAACCCCTGACCCTGGATCTGGAGGGAACGCTTTTTGCAACATGAACCCTCACAGCCTCATTGCAGGATTTAATGAGAACTGGGACGACTTGGATGCCTACCTAAAGAGGTTCGAGAACGTCACCACCAGACAGAAGTGGCCGAAAGAAAAATGGGCCACAGCCTTAAGCTTATGTTTCAGTGGGGAGGCCTTGAAAGTCTTTGGACGGTTGTCTCCCAAAAATTCACTCGACTATGATAAGGCAAAGATAGCTTTACTTCAACGATTTTGGTTCGCGGCAGAGGGCTACCGGGAGAAGTTCCGCCAGAGCAAGCCCCAAGATGGTGAGACCGGAAAACAATACGCGGCTAGGCTTTTGAGTTTCTTTGATCGGTGGGTAGAAATGTCAAAGACAAACAAAGAGTACTTGGCACTCCGTAATTTGTGTCAGAGCAAGCCATCAAGGGCTAACGCTGTTTCTTCGTGAAAAAAAGCACAGCAAGTTTGAAGACATAGCAGAAGCCGCCGATGATTTTCTAGAGGCACAACGACAGCCTAACTTGCTCTTGTTTCGTGAGAGAATGGAGAATAGTAGTATCACGGAGAAGGGCAGAGGCTTATTTGTGAAAACGAACATAACATGTTTCATATGTGGAAAAGCTGGTCACAGGGCCTTGAATTGCAGAACCAAGCTTAAACAAACGTACTGTGGATATTGCCATAAGCCAGGGCACGATACCAAGGTCTGCACAAAAAGAGGTGGCTCTATAAAGAAAACATCTTATTTGCTGTCTCCTGAAGAGAACCCCACTGAATGTACCGATCCACCATCCAACGAACCAGAAAGAAATGTTGCTAGGGCGGTGAGAACTCACCCAAAAGCTGTGACTCGCCAGATGCCGGTTTCGCAGGGCCTAGTGTTTGGCCAGACAGTTTCAGTGCTGCGAGACATGGGAAGCAATACGCTAGTAGTCCGTCGAGATCTGTTGCCAGATGAAGCTCTAACAGGTACTACTGATACGGTGTTTCTCGCCAATGGCAGTAGCATTGCCGTTCCACAGCCAAAGGTTGAAATCCAGTCACCCTATTTTTCCTGTATTTCAGTAGTCAAATGCATGACAAGACCTTTGTACGATGTCATGGTTGCCAATGTTCTAGGAGCAAGGAAAGTCCAAAATCCCGACGAAAACTGGAAAAAGAGAATTCCTGAAAGTAAGTCGAAATCAGAATGATCATGTGGGAGAGGAACGAAGGGAGAAGATTCGCCAGATTCTGTGGTGGTTGGTGTCAAGGGCCAAGAACGGTTGACATCATCTAAAGTCGACATGAAGACATGGAATTTGACCAGAGAGGATGTGAGCAAAGCTCAAAAAGAAGACAGAACTTTAGATTCATGTAGAAAGAAAGTGGGTCAAGTGTTCCGAGGAAAGTGTGCGACGCATTCATTCAAGATTGAAAAGGAAATTCTATACCGTTGTTACCGAGGACCCTCAGACAAAATGATTCAACAAGTGGTACTACCCCAAAAACTGCATGGTCAAGTGTTGGCTTTGGCTCAGGAAACATTGATGTCGGGGCATCAGGAAATGAAAAAGACTATCGACCGAGTTGTAGGCGCATTCTACTGGCCTGGCATTCAAAAGGGAGTGAAAAGATATGTACGATCTTGCGACATATGCCAGCGGACCTATTCTAAGAGCAAGGTTGGAAAGGTCCAGCTTGGTCGCATGCCGTTAATTGACACTCCTTTTAAAAAAGTGGCGGTGGGCATCATAGGACCTTTAAAGCCCACATCGCATAGGAGGAAGTGCTACATACTGACTCTGGTAGACTTCGATACTCGTTAACCAGATGCGGTAACTCTGCCATCGGTTGATTCTGCTACTGTCACCGAGAGATTAATCAAAACGTTTTCTCCCATTGGGTTTCCAAACGAGATACTGTGCGATCAGGCATCATGTTTTACATCTGAGCTGATGAGAGAAGTGAATGATTTGTTAGCCATTAAGCATCTTAGATCGACGCCTTACCATCCAATGTGTAATGATTTGGTGGAGCGATTTAATGGTATGTTGAAGCAAATGTTGCAGAAATTGAGTCAAGAGAAACCCAAGTCATGGGATCGATTGTTGGCACCTCTGCTCTTTGCGTACTGCGAAGTACCGCACACCAGTACGGGCTTCTCGCCATTTGAGTTGTTGTATGGCAGACATGTTCGAGGACCACTAAGCATACTCAAAGAGTTAAGGACAGGAGATCATATATGTGAAGAAGTAAAGATCACATATGCGTATGTCTCAGGCCTCAGAGATCATTTAGAAAAGACCATATCATTGGCACAAGAGAGCTTGTCACGAGCCAAAGCGACCCAGAAGAAGTATTATGACCGAGGAAGTAAAACCCGTCAACTGAACATAGGTGATCGAGCCCTCATACTGCTTCCAAGTACAGAGAACAAACTACCGATGCAGTGGAAGGGACCCTTTACGGTCACGGGAAAGAAATGAAATTTTCATTACTGGTTGGACATGGGCCAAAATACTAAGCTCTTTCATATCAATATGTTGAAGCGTTAGAAAGAGCGTCAACCTGAAAACTCATCACGGTCGGCAACCTTTACTGTAGTGGAGGAGGAAGAGACCCATACGCCAATACCTACTTTCAAGGCTACTGCGAGCTCTGGTATAGAAGCGGTTAACCTTGGCCGAGACCTCCAAAAAAGCCAGCGAAACGAACCTCAACAGCAGAGTCTTGAGATGGAGTTTGGCCTTATAGGAATATGAATTCCATGTAGAGCATATCAAGGGGTCTGAAAATGTCAAGGCGGATTACATGAGCCGAATTCAGTGACTATACACTGGTGCAACTATTTCAGCATGGTGAGATTACGTCTCAATGCAGTAAACCACCGACATCAATTGGACATATTCGGTTTTCGGCCTACTGTGTGTGAGTGTGTGTTTTGAGTGACTTCAGCCAAGAATTGAGCAGCAGTTTTTCGTGCACAAAAACTTTCCCAAAAAGGGGCCTATTATGGTGTAGTATAGTGACGTGGTGGTGCTTGTGAAGTGTGGTGGCACTGTGGTGTTATGTACAACATTCTCGGAGGCGACGACAGCGGTGTTTCTCGATAGAGGGGCCGAAAGACGATGACGTTGGCACGAAACGTCACGCATGAAGCTGCAGCCCGCCAAAAGGAAGAGGAACTTTGTGCGAAAGGTTGCGCTGCCAATGCACGAGAGGGAAGACGAGTCGGGGGCAGAACGAGATCGAGCTGGCTGGAGTGCAGATCCTGGGTGTCAAGCGACTGCGGTGTCGAGTTCCGGGCCCGACCGCGTGAAGTCAGGCAAGGCCAGGACGCTCCAGCTGCCCACGATGTATTCGGAGGTACGTGGCCTTCCAAAGTTCGGGCCGTGACTCTTCAAGGGCTTGTCCCAGGTGTTCGTTCCGGCCGTGACTGTTCAAGGTCACATTCCAAGTGTCCGGACTTCGTCTGCGGTCCCAAACCTTCAGGGTGGTGATCATCTACAGCATAGGCAAGCGGCCGCAGTTCTTGCTAAGACAAGGGCTACCTCGTATTGCGCCGAGCGTCGCCGGGCTGGTCAGCGCTTGACTCCAGATGTCTCAGACCCACCAAGCCATCGCCACCATCAATGCCACCGGTGACTGTTGATTTTCGACATTATAGCTGGACAAATTACAGGACATGTTTTAGTTTGTCAGCTTAGACTCGGTGTCTGTAAATTGAAACTTCATCTCTTTTTTTTCTCTTAGTTATGACTAAAGTTTCTACTTTTCTGTTCTTGCTTTAAATGGCTTCGTCATTTCTTAGCTCAGAGGCTTTTTTTCGGAGCAACAATTTACTCAATCCTAAACCTGCATCACAAATTGGCGTCCGCTTAGACAGGACGAAACCGTTAGCAGTACCGGTAGACGTATTAAGAATGGTAAGCGCAAGAGATCTAGTGACTTTGGCCGAGCGCATGGGGCTCAAAGGCGAAGGGCTGAGGGTTTGGTTAGATGAGCAGGAGGCACGCGCAAGAGCTGCACAACGTGAGGCAAGAAAGGAGTTGCTAGAGCTGGAAGAAAGAAGGGAGAGAAATTTGCAGTTGCAGCTGAAAGTAGCCGAATCGGAAGGCAATCGTAGTGAGACGAGAACGCCTGACCGTGAATCTGAAGGGAACGCTTTTTGCAACATGAACCTTCACAGCCTAATTCCAGGATTTAATGAGAACCGGGACGACTTGGATGCCTACCTAAAGAGGTTCGAGAACGTCGCCACCTGACAGGAGTGGCCGAAAGAAAAATGGGCCACAGCCTTAAGCTTATGCTTGAGTCTCTTCGACATGACTCTCCCCGCGGAGGATGGGAGAGTCATGTCAGGACATCAGAATGGCAGAAATAGGCGGCAAACCCCACGCAATGGCGGCGGGCTAGCCTGAATTCCCACGAGTTCTCTCAATATCTCGATGACTTCTTGATTACGGTAGTGCTCCCTGACTTGGTATGTAGAGTGTGTATTTGTTAACATGCTTTTCGGGCCGGCCAAGAAGTCAATTTCCTTGGGCAGCATTCAGAAACTGCGTTGAGGTGAATGTGTAGCGTAAGCATGACTGCATAGTAAGCGGAGTGCGGGCATTGCCCCGGTGACGCAGTCCTTTCGAATTTATTGCTGTTTATTTGTAAATAAGTTGTTCAATTATAAGGCACATCATTCGCCTGCAATGAGACTGTCTAAAACAGCAGGAAGGCCACGCATGCCATTCCTCTCTTGTTGTGGAGACTGTTTTGCCCTGTATTCGATACAACTGAAACCATCACAAATTTTTGTTGAGCGCTAGCCTTCAGAGACACTGCTTGGTGCATCCATGCCCTTTCTCAGTGCTCCCATGATGAATTGGGTGATTTGACTTGGATTGAAAATCGTCCGTATAATTTAGGGTTATGAAGGTTACTGTACTATTGGGGCTATACATATTTAGCAATCTTTATACCAGGCCTGCAACATATGTTGAGTGGCTACTTTCTTCCCGAAATTCGAAAAAAAATGGCGACCTTTGGCGACTTTTCGTTCATCTCTGAATTTCTCTGAAAAGTCAGTGGGAACCCTCGTTCCTAGCTTCTTGACTTCAGCTTCTATTTACTTTTAAATGCATTTTAACTCAAGAAGCATTATTATTACACTTATAATGACAATTCTCACGCAAGTGCTTCATGCAACGAGCGTGATGGATTATATCTTTATGTTAGCATGGGTGTATTGGGTTCTATTAGATATATTTTTGTGCCACATACTTTGATGCCATTATCACAAAAGCTAAGAAGGAGTGTATCTAAATTGCAAAATTTTCTACCAAGATTCAAATTCCTCAAAATATGAGGTTAAAGTGCCCAGTGCAGAAGTATTATCAACATTAAGAAACTTCAAAACAGTTTTGATCTCGCGTCTTTGAGGAGAACTCGCTAAGTTTGAAGAGACTTCAACTGGGTCAGAAAGCCCTTCGACGACTTTACATTTGACACTGATGATGATGATGATGATATGTGGTGCTTTATGGCGCAAGGGCCAATTGATGGCCAAAGAGCACCATTTCAGCGACTAAATATGTGGACAATAATATGGTGCGTGGCTGTATAGGCGCCTTAAAATTATTCGCGCTAACACGAGTAAAAACATAAGTATTAAAATCATGACAGTGGCATAATATGTGTAGTAAAAATGGGTGACAAAAGGTTTTGATAATAAAGCATGTGTAAAAATATTTGGCACTAGCACAATTGACTCACCAGTGCCCTTGTGTTTAGGGCCGCGAGGCAAGTACTTTTCAATGTAGCCACCGCAGCAGCAACCTCTCTTGAGAGGTCACGCTACGCAATCCCTAAGTATACTACATGGTAGAAGTGGACATCTCTTAAAAAAAGCTAGCAATGATTTATGAGTGAAAAGTGGTTCCCTACCGACGAACATTGCAGGGTGTAATGGTACATGTTGTCGATAGTATAATAGAAAGTGTTGTCTTCTGAGAGTGTCTAATTGTTCACACTGGATCAAAGTGGGAAGAACTGTTAGTGCTTCACCACATCTGTGACACAATGATGAATTGCCACCGGACAAAAGATATGAGTGTGTCGTGTATGTGTGTCCTGTCCTGAGCCTCGTTAGTGCTACCTTTGTACGATGTGATTTTGATACTGACGGCCAATGACCAAGGTGTGGCTTAATAATCTGTAGTTTGTTTTAGGTGTGTCTATCCCACTTGCTCTGCCAGTAGTCCCTGAGCTTTCGTTTGAGACACGGTTTAAGATCAAGGGCCAGGATTGATATGGGTGTAGTGGCAGTGCTTTTGTGAATGGATGCAGCAAGCTGATCCGCCATCAGGTTGCCTTGGATCTCACGGTGCCCTGGCACCCAGCACACAACATGTTGTTTGAGTGTGTAGAGTGTGCATAAAATAGAGTAAAGTGAGACAAGGACAGGGTTTTTTTGTTCTTCAAGATTGTGCAGAGCCGTAACCACACTGAGGGAGTCCGTATAAATTACTGCTTTTTGTATTTGTGATTGCTTGATGTGTTTAGCCGCCACAAGTATCGTGTAAGCTTCCGCTGAGAAGATACTTGTGCCTGGATGTAGAGGGCCAGTATTCGAAAAGGATGGGCCGACAGCAGCGTAGGACACGGAGGAGTGAGACTTGGAGGCATCTGTAAAGAACTCAGGACGTCTGTATTTGTGTTGCAGTTCCAGGAAGTAGTTTCAGATATGGGCAATAGGTGCATGTTTTATAACTTCTAGGAAAGACACATCGCAGTCTATATTCTGCCACTGCCACGGCGGCGGGTATACTGCAGGAGCCATTAAACTGTGTTCAATTGACACTCCGGTTTCCTCAGCTAGGCCCTTCAGGCGAACTGAGAAGGGCTGCCTCATCGAAGGCCTGTTTTGAAACAAAATAGAGCTCGACAAATCATTAATAGTGGAGCATGAGGGGTGCTTCTTGTCTGCTTTCACTTTAAGAAAATATACAAAGGACATGTAAGTTCTTTGTAGATGAAGCGACCATTCATTTGACTCAACGTAAAGACTTTCTACAGTGCTGGTGCAAAAAGCACCCGTAGAAAGGCGGATGCCCAAATGGTGCACAGGATCCAGCATCTTCAAAGCACTTTCAGTCGCAGACTGATAAACAACGGCCCCATAACTTAAGCGTGTGCGAAGCATGCTCCTATACAAATTCATGAGGCATTGCCTGTCGCTACCCCACGTTGTACGTGACAACACTTTCAGAACATTCATTGTTTTTACACATTTTGTTTTTAAATACTACACACGTGCTTAAAAACAATACACACGTGCTTTTTTGTGGGTTCAGTCGGAATCCATTTTCTTCTGTTCATTTGGAGACCTTGTTCAAACCTAGCTGAACCTGCTGCTCACACATTGCCAGGTTGCATGACTTAAAGCCAAGCTGGAAGTCATCGACATATGTACAACAGAACATATTGCGGGGGATGGACAGATGCAAGAGATTCACTGTGATAATAAAAAGTGTACAATTAAGTACACCGCCTAGCGGTACTCCTGTTTCATGAACAAACCTTTGGAAGAGAACACTTCCCACATGGACACGGAATGTCCGATTGGACAAGTAACTCCCAATTATGGAAAGCATTCTACCGCCCACACCCAGGTGAGACGAATGTTTTAATATGCCGAAACGCCATGTTGTGTTATAAGCCTTCTCAATATCAAGGAACACAGAAAGAAAGTATTGTTTGTGGACGAAAGCGTCTCGGATCTCTGCCTCGATACGCACCAGATGGTTGGTGGTGGATCTACCCTCTCGAAACGCACACTGGAATCGGTCAAGCAGATTGTGTTTCAAAGAAATGTAAAAGTCCCGGTTTATCATCTTTTCAAAAAGTTTGCAAAGGCAGCTTGTAACTGCAACGGGCTTATAACTCGAAACTGAGGAAGGGTCCTTGTCCTCATTTAAAATGGAAATAATTATAGCCTCTTTCCAGAAAATAGGGATAGCGCCAGAGAACCAGACAGCATTGTACAAGCAAAGTAGGGTTTCTTGCGTTTCGATTGGTAGGTTTTTCAACATTTCGTACTCCACACGATCAGAACCTGGGGCGGAATGACTGCAGAAGTTTAGTGCTGTTTGGAGCTCAGCTAAGCCGAAAGCTTGGTTGTATGCTTCGTGTCTTTTACATTTGTGTTCTAGTTTCTGCTTTTCAAGTCTTGTTTTGTATCTTTGGAAGGCTTCACCATAGTGTGACGAGCTGGACACTTTTTAGAAGTATGCGCCAAGAAAGTTTGCTTGATCTTCCAAGCTGTTACCTTGTGTCTTCCAGACTTTACCTTGTATGTTACCTTGTACGTTCCAGACTTTAGCCTCCTATGTATAGGAATTGATGCCTGATATAAAGTTGTGCCAACTTTCCCTTCTGGCCTGTCAGCGCGTCCTCCTGCCTTGAGACTTTATGTTTTTAAAATTTGTAAGATTCTCCACAGTCGGTGAGACTCGAAGCAGTTTCCAAGCTTTATTTTCCTTTCTACGTGCATTGACACTCCCTGTTCCAACAAGGAACGTGTCGCCTGGTGAACCGTCCAGTTTGTGGGATACAGTGTATGGGATACAGTTTGTAGCAGCATCAATAAGAAGTGCTGTCAAAAAGTCTACAGCTGCATCTATACATATTTGACATATGTCCTGACCAACTTAATCGAGTAGCTTCTCTGAATTTTTCCCAGTCTGTTTTGTCCGTCTGCCATCTGGGAACATGTGGAGGACCCTTTTTTAGTGGTGTACTTAGAATGATCAGAACGTGGTCACTTCGGAAAGAATTGTTGATCACTTTCCATTGAAGCAGGGGTACAAGCGATGGGGACCCAATGCTGAGATCTATGCACGAGTGGGTTTTGTTAGCTAGGCTAAAGTATGTTGGCTCTTTCCTATTCAACAGACACGCACCCGAAGAAAAGAGGAACTGCTTGATTAAGTGACCTCGGGCATCACAGTGAGAGTCGCCCCATTGACCATTATGTGCATTAGAGTACCCAAGGATCACATAAGGTTCTGGTAGTTCATCTATAAGTGACTGAAATTCGTGTTTTTCAAGACGGTACTGTGGAGGTATGTAAAGAGAGCAGATGGTGACAAGTTTGTTCAAAAGAATTGCTCAAACAGCCACAGCATCAAGGGATGTTTATAGTGATAAATGTGTACATGCTACGCCCTGATCAACTATAATGGCCACGCTACCAGATGATGCTACTGCGTCATTGCGGTCCTTTCTGAATATTACATAGCAGCGTAGAAAATCGGTGTTCCTAGAATTTAAGTGTGTCTTTCGTACACACAGCACTTTTGGTGGATGTTTGTGTAAGAGTTCCTAGATATTGTCGAGGTTTCTAAGCAGTCCTCTGACGTTCCATTGTATTATCTGTGCATCCATTATGAGTCTAAATGAGTGCTGTGTGTACTAAAGAAGTCAAGTCAGGAACCCTTGTCAGGCCCCGTAATGATGGTTGTTGATTTTCTGGCGCGCTCCAATAGCCTGTCCTTCGGCACCGAAGACACCATTGGACATGCTGTTGTGTCCATCACCTCGTACGAGGTGCTGGATGCCCATTCGCCGTTCACGCACGGAAGTCTCAGGGCTAGCTGTCGAGACAGAAGGCCCTGGGCTTTCAGGCCCGGAGGCCTGCAAGTCTTTTGGTGGCGGAAGAGCTTGTGCTACTTTCGATGAGGGGGTGAATGGTGCTGCTGCTCGTCCACTTTGTGTGGTACGTGTAGGCGCCGCAGAATTTGGTGGCACTGCCTTCTTTTATGCCACTTCCGCGAACGAAGGACCCTGCATTAGTATACGCTTGGGAGCCTCCCTAAACAAGATGTTTTCATTCACTTTCAGTGTGAGTACTTCTTTTTCATGTTTTCATGTAGGGCATGTGCGAGAGTAAACGGGGTGTCCACCATCGCAGCTCGAGCAGTGAGTAGTGGCTTCTTCACATTTGTCTGTAGCGTGTTCGTGCGAACTACACTTTGCACAGGTTTGACGACCCCGGCAGCTCTGAGAACCGTGGCCGAATCGCTGGCACTTAAAACAACGTCAGGGGTTGGGGATGCGGGGTTGAACCTTTAACTTCAAGTAGCCTGTTTCGATATATTCTGGAAGTGTGCTGGTGCAAAATGCAAGAATGAGGTGCGTTGTCGGGGTTTCTTTGTTGTCACGCCTGATCTTGATTCTCAGTACATGCTTTGCATGCTGTTCGTTCCAGCCTTCAAGGAGCTCACTCTCTGTCAGGTTGATTCGGTATTGATCAGACACTATGCCTTGGGAACTGTCCAGGAAACAGTGTGGTGTGATAGATACAGGTGTGGTTTCAAAAAAGGCGAGTTTTGTCAGGTTTTCATACTGGGTCTTGGTTTGGACTTCGAGAAGAAGGTCCCCACTAGCCAAACGTGCAGCCTGATACATTGGACCAAGGGTACTGGTGAGGCATTTGGAAACAACAAATGAAGAGATGGTTCTTGCGTTATTTTCTTGTGTTTCACAGTGGATCACATGGAAGTGTGGGAAAATTTCTTTTGGCTTTATGAAGACAATCAGTGTTGCTTCGGTGTGCCCCCTCTTAGGAGGAGGGCGATCAGACAGTTTAGAAAATGAAAAAGAGGCCATAAAGTATATATTCAGCAGCCATGCTAGCCGCCCACCATCGAGTCCAAACATGGAGACGCGGCAGCACAATTATAAAGGCATGCCAGCGCCAGCTGTACAAAGCCACTATAACCCAATATTATGCGAACAAGAGAGGGCACATACGCAAGGTTAACCCTTGTCCCCTGAAGGATAAAAGTAAACAGAAGTGAGGAGATGACAGGGAAGATTGGAAGAGGGAGAAGAAGATCAGAAGGGAGAGAGAGAGAGAGACAGGAAAAGGCGACTGACGATTTCACCTGGGTGGGTCACCCTAGTGGTGCCAAAGGAGTGTGTTGCCTCTGCCGGGGGGCCTTAAAGGTCTAATCACTCAGCATTGGCTCAACCCCCAGGATCCCCTTTTTCCTGGACACGGCTCAGCCACACACGGCTTGGCGTGGGAGGAGGTCGAGACCCCCCCCTTTAGCTCGGGTCTGTAGTGTCGCTACACCCACATTTCACACTATGCGATCGGATCTCGCAGCCCCATAACGAAGTTCGGCTGTGGCTAACTCTTTTTCATCTGATCTCGCGAAACTGTAAAATGCTAGTGTATCAGAATACGGCTGCTCCGGGAAAAAAAAAAAAGCAGAGCTCGTACAGTGATATGATAGCATGTGCACTCGGGGACAACTTTCTGTGGCAATGAAGAAAAGGCTACGGAGCCAAAGTGGGTGTGTGCCACAGCTGTAGAATAAAGTTCCACGAATGAGCCCGTGTTTTCTGCATCAAAAGAATAAAAAAGAACAACATTATTTTCTACTAAATGCTATTTATAAAAAGACACTGCATGCGCCGAGAAGATATTTATATCTATTGTTCGTTTTAGAAGAGTCACTTCGCATTTTTGGGCATCAAAAAACATCGCACATTTTACGAGCACCTCACAGTTAAAATGACGTCTCCATATTTAGGTAAGCTATTCTAACAACTCACCGAAAGAGCTTGTGTCCAATTTCACTCAAAAATAGCTGTGAAAGCAGTCGAATCAAATTGTGTGCAGTAGGATTACCTGACCACAGCTGTCAGTAGAAACGTGAGCCAAACCAGACTACTTCGTGGAATAGAACAGGAGAAGTAGCTCAGCCCTTGTGGCTTTCCCTTCATTGCCACAGAAAGTTGTCCCCGAGTATAGAAATATAAACGAGCTGTTTTCTGATGCCTGCTGAAATAGCAAACGCGCTAACGCATGCTAGCACTCCAGATTATGCCCTTATATTGAAATTATATTATATTGAGTTATGTAGCCTCTTAACTGAGTACCCCTTCATACTCCTTTGTCCAGCAAAAGACAGACAGCGCTTTCTTTCCAGTTGAGGAGCAATCGAGAGTAGGCATGGAGGAACGAAAGCTCCTGGAGTTCTGAATGTGCATTTTTGTACAGCTGTTACACTTCATAGATGATTAAATGCGTTGGAAGCCTACAGTGAGCAGTGGTCTTCATGGCTGCGAGTTTAGTTTACATCGCTTGAGGTCAAAAGTGGTCGTTTTCGAAGCTTGCAACCACTTCTCCGGGAACGGTCAGCACCGCAGCTTCATTGTTTTTTTTCGGCACTGTGCTCTTGCGTGTCTCAGCGAAGGAAGCCTAGAATTCCCAGTAGAGAACGGCAGCGTCTACTTAATGCGAGAGGCGATGGTGAGCCATTCTCGTGTACGACGGTCACAACTATCGAAAAGCAGTGCGTTGCCCACTGTTCTCACCTGAGCTTGCCAAGTCAAGAATTAGATGTGCCTCTGGCACACTTAGATAATTTATTGTTTTTCAAATATTGCTTCCTGTGTACATTTACACGAGGTAACCCCATTTTTGGCCAAGTTTTTTTCAATATGGTCGCAGTCGGCCGAGCCGTGCTGCTGCGAATACTCGTATGCGTGTATAGTGACACACATGGCAAAGAATGATTCTGAGGTGCTCTATCTGGCTAAATTGCAAGACAAATGAAATAACATTTCACTCTTAGACTCTGTTTCATACCCCTATCTTATCGTGTGTGAAGCAGCAAACAGCCTGTTGCGCAGATTATGCCACCGATTCGCGCCTATGCTCTCTTTCGTTCAGTGGGAAAAAAAACACTAAGTGCAATGCTGCAAGTGTGTTGTATATTCACAATATGAGCCGTAATGAGGCTGCGAATAGCACACAGGCACTATACAAGCGCATATTGCAACACGTTTGCTCGTAATCGGCAAAATGTTTCACTTTCCCAGCTCGTCTATCAGATTACAGCGACGGTGCCACCCGAGATGTCCAGAATCAGCTCACCTTCCTTGCACTAGCGCCCATTGCGCATGTGCGAGCCGCAGTAGCGTACCCACAATTGCGAGGAGGAGTGCTCTACTCTTCCCTACTTCTGGCTTTACAAAATGTGACGTAACAGCCTCTTCTCCTTCCTCCATGAGGGTAGGCATCGCACGTGATGATGTTATTGCATGCACCCTCGATGCGATGAAGAGAAGCAGCTTGTCTCATCTATGCTTCAGCAGTGTTCCTCGCTACAGCGCTGGCAAGATTTTATCCATGAGAACTGGGAACAGCATACAGTGTGCATACAAAAGTGATTTATTTGGGCATTATACGCAATATGAAAGGGATGATGAAAGCCTTTAGAGAGTGTCTTTAGATTTCTTCTCACAATTAAAAAATATACCAAAACCGTAGAAGTGGGCTGGCATTTGTTATGGGGAGCTACGTTCTCTTCACTGTAAAGAATTAGGCAAGTGAATTATTCGGAGGCTTTTCATTTGCTTTCATTCTCAATTACACTGCACTACACTCTCTTAACTAGAATTCTTACAGGCTCTTCGACCTTTATGTCTTCATGAAGCATGTGTGCAACATGAGCGATAAGTGTTGAGCCTATCAGGATTTCGAACTTCTCGCTACACTCTTACTTCTACTTGCACAATCGAAAACACAAAATGCAGCGAAATCACAAGTTAATCGCACATGATGATCCTGCGAGACGCGAGGAAGAACGGAGGTGGCGGGTGGAGAAAGCTAGGCAGGAAAGGATAGAAAACAATTTACAACTGATATTTCTCGTATATGGACCATTCCAGAATATGTGTCCTAAATATGTCACATTAATCACTGTTCGGGCGCCCTGAAGGGCACCAAAAGACTGAGACATGCCAAAAGAGGAGACCACGCTCAACTGTGTATCTTCACAAGCCATTTTAGGGCTCTTATCTAGACAGGGCATGCGCACGAAAACTAGAGAGCAGTCAAGACAGCACAAATGCTGTTCTCTGAAATTTAAAAGCTGCAGAAAAGAAGGTGAAGTGATGTATTTTATGCCCAGATTACCCGCTCAAATAAAAGAAGAACCACAGCATATCCATGGAGTGAATGATGACAAGTGAAGCGAAGGGTCCGTCCGTGCATTTGTTCGCCCGTCTGTGCGTCTATCCGTTTATCAATCCACACATTCATATGTGCTTCCGTGCATGCTGCCATTCGTGCGTCCGTGCATCTATCCGTGCATCCGTATGTACATCTATCCATGCGTCTGCCCATCTGTCCATGCTTCTCTTCATCTGTCCTATTGCACACACTTCTATTAGACCAACGCCATCAAGCAAAAGTGTCGAGAAATGAGGCTGAGACAGCGCCATCTACTATACTCTTCGGAAAATTTTGCCGATCACGCCCGACACAGGACAAAGTTAGACTAAGAAGAGCTTCGCCCCTAAAATAAGACAAAACGTGGTGCACCGCAATTCTTCGGCGGCAGTGGCGTGGTCTCTCTAGGAACTTCGGAGGAGGCACGAACAGCGTGAGCAAACACGGGCGGCCGTGGTGACGCACAGTTTTACTTGGCTGTCAAGATTACCAATCGACTCTCGTGGAGCAACCACATTGATGACGCCTGTTCTTCCACCTCCAGAAAACTAGGGTTTCTAAGACACAAACTAGAAAACGTGCCATCGCAGATCAAACTTTTTGTATATAGTACATTAATCAGACTCCGTTCAGAGTACGCATATGCACAGCCTGAGACCCATATTCTAAACAAGACATTCATAAGCTTGAAATGGTCCAGAAGAGAGTGGTAAGATAAATCTATAACGCCTATCCCAATCTTCCTTCACTTTCATCACTTATGGCTATAAACAACATTCCACTCTTGGAACAGCGTAGAACTATCGCCGGACTCAAGTTTCTCTCTCTGCTTCGAAATCGGCAATTTATTATTGATCTCAATCTTCGTGAATACCTCTTTTGATCTTTTTCCAGGCAAGCCAGACATAGTCACACTCATTATCTGACACCGTACTTTGCAAGTGCTAACCTTTTCAAACACTTCTTGTTTCCATGAACCATTAGCGAATAGAAGACATTGCTTACTTATGCACTTCCTGAACATGGCATTCCTAACTTTGAGAAATACATGCATCTTTTCACTTGGACAACAGTGTTAATATTCTGCCAGATACCGTCATCTCACGATCTCAGTTGTGTTGCTTTACTTGTGTGCTTGAGAGTATTTCAAGGAATGTGTGCACTTCTTTTTTTTCTAGTAATGTACATTTAATTTGCCGTACTTAGTATGTACATGTTTTTAAGCAGTAGTGTCAGATAGTTAGAAAACTTGCTGCATCATCTCTTCGCTTTGTTTTCACTGTGTTTCCTTTTTTCGCCCCTCCTGCTTGGTCTACAGACTACAGTATGTACTAAATAAATTAAAGAAAAATAAAACAAACCCTCCATATCTTGAATGCACATTTGCCTTTGGAGTAGGCGTGTAGCACCTGGGGCCCTATGTAGCACAGTATACGATGCCTACTTAACATTAAACGTATATCCCAGCATAAGGTATTCAACATTCTTCTTTCTTCCCATCAGGTTCGTTTACTTTTTGGCACATTCCTTTCTACTTGACTCTAGCTTAGAAGACAACGTTCAGCTCCTGCCTGGCTGCTATTTTCTTCAATTTTTGGAAGGCTTTGTGAAATTATGGGACCCCTACCGGCTTTTTGTCATGCTTGATGGGTTCCTTGCTTTTGTTTCGTTTGGTGGGCAATCGGGAAGATGCCTTAACAAGCGGCTCAAAGATCATCGCTATGTACACCAACAGACAAGATCACAGGAAACCTTTCCATGCACTGCAGGGAGTATTGGTGCTGCCCAATGTTTAGAAAAACTACAATGCTGGCCAAATGAAAGAATAAGACTACATGTGAAATTTGGGAAGCCTTTCACAGATCAGACCAAGAAAGCGCATGCGTCAGTTCCAACTCCATTCTACTAACCCCCACGAAAATCGAATTATTCAGAAGCGAGATATAGTAACTGAATCAGCATACTCGGATAAGAGTGGGCATGTCGGCTTGCCACGCATGAACAGGGTGTAAAATCCGGTCCTCTATTTCATGCAGATTGTGCTACTTGGAGTGGCATGGTCGGCCAGCGCATCTGATACGTGGCTGAATTAGACAGCATTTATCACCCTCGGAGTATGCGCAAATGAACGTCAACGCGCCATTGATCACAACGAATGCGAGCTGCCAAGATCCTTCAATGACTGGACTGCAGCAACATCGGCCTCGCCTTCTTCCAACAGTGCACCTGTAAGAAGCGCATCACCCGAGCACCTTTTTAGTGGGCATGTCGGCTTGGCGTCCGTGCACAGGATGTCAAACCCGTTCTATTTCACACAGGTGAGTAACAAGTACTCATCAGTTCAATATAGTGACCAATGTGTGATTCAGCTGATGTGCCTACATTCCTTGAGTGCTTTGTTTCACTACTCGAAATACATCGTTTATTCTTTTCTGATGCTTTATGGTGATGTTGAGCCCAATCCAGGGCCTGAAATGGAAAAAAATACTGCATGAACTTCTTGAAGATCAAAATACAATGTATAGGAAACTATACAAGTTGGAAAACAAGCTTAAGAATGTCGAAGACTCTGTGCCAATCTTTAAAGAACTCGATGCTAAAATTGTGCAGTTGGAACCCACAGTGACACAGGTAAAAAATTGACCGCGCTCGAGGACACGGGCGGAACAATCTTGCCTTCTGCTTTTCGGTACTGACTGGGGATATGCCAGAATCACTAGACAGAAAGTGATTGATGATATATTTCCAGACACATTAGGAGTGAAGCATAGGCGTATCAGCCGGGGGGCAAGGAGGTGACAAGTGTGGGGCTGAGGCCCCCCCCCCCCCCTTTTTTTCAACAAAGGCTGTCACGAGCCCCCCCACAGAAAAAAGTTGGGGGGCTCAGCTCTCCCCAATTTTGACATTGGTCACTGTCAGCTGCATGCTGGGGAGACTAACAACTAAAGCGAAGTTTTCCTTCACCACAATTATATTGTTCCCAGGAAATGAAAATGTTACCAGGGAATGTTTTAATATGGCAAAATTTTTCCTAAATTTCTGCTGTGACGATTGTCCTTGAATGTTACTTGCGGTGAAGGCTGCCTATCTGACTCTTTCGTGTCTTGTACTGTAGCATTGCAAAGCAGGCTACAGTACGAGGTGCAAAAGCGTATTGTACTTGCTTTGTTATAGATTGGAACGACCAATCATTTTACTGACCATTCAGAGCATTTTCTGCTTCAGGAAAAACGTTTTCTTTCATCGAAAATGAATTCCATCATCACTGCTTTATTGAAGCTGCTCTGATGATTGTGACAAATCTTTTCGAATGCTTTAGTTTTGCTGCACTAGAAGCGCCACAAAAAGACTTGTGCTTTAGTCTGTGATAAATCTGATCACCCTTGCGTACGGTAGTTAGGAGCGATGGCAGCAGTTTACACAGTGGTGAAGAATAAAGCAGTGTACTCGAGTACAGTGGGAAGCTCAGCTTCCAAGCTTCCCCCGCAACTTGACCCACTGGACCAGGGAGAAGGCAAGAAACCATGGTTTTTTGCATGATGAAGGCCTAATTAGGAGTTGAGCTAGTTAGTTTTCATTCATATTTATTTGTCTTTTACCGCTCAAGATATTACTCTGACAAAAAGAAGCACATACGCCCAGCCTTTCTCAGCAAGGATGAGCTCACAGAGATGTACACACGCACATACACACTGAAAAATTTTCCGGAGTAACTGTGCATTTACCACGAAAAGGGCTCTTTGCTCGTCCAAAAGACAAAATGTGCACAAAATATTGCACACAACACTGCAAGGAAGGGCACTTTCCTCTTTGTGGAGTAAAGCACCCGTTCTTTGGGGTAACTGCAGGAATGTTTGCGCAGGTTCGTTCACAAGCCTGTTTAATTTCAGACGGTTCTGTAGCGTGGTGTGGTGTAGTGGTTAATGTACGCGCGTGCTGACTGAATAGCCAGGAGTTGCTAGATTGATATGTGGGGTTCAATGTCCCAAAAACACCATGTGATTATTGATTGTGAGAGAGGCCGTAGTAGAAGGCTCCAGAAATTTTGACCACCTGGGGTTCTTTAAAGTACAAGGAAACCTGAGCACACGGGCCTACAGCATTTTCGCCTCCATATTTATATCCCTCTTCATTAGTGAGGGGCGTTGTTTGCCCCCCACTCGCGAAGGAGTTGGTACGCCACTGGAATGAAGGTATCCGCTGTTGAACAAATCCATAGAATCGTCTGTCATCGTACTAACAAGACATGCCCTGTCATTCTTAAGTTGTTTAACCATCGCGAGAAAGTTTCCATTCTGAGTAGCTGCTACAAATTAAAAACAGAGTCATATCAGTCTCACAGGATTTTTTGGCTGCTACTAAAGAAATTTGAAAGTGCCTCTGGGCTAGTACGCTGATATCAGGCGAGATGGGTCTAAGGTAAAACTGATAAAATAAAAATCGGTATTAAATCGTACAACTGGGAAGAAACCTAAAAGAACACGAGTACTGAGCAATCAATGCTGCGAACACAGGCGGACAACGGGCCGTCAGCTTCGCGCAAGCCCGAGAACCAGGGAATTAAATAAAGGCCTTAAAAGTACTTTCCAATGTCTTAACGTAAATGTTCGAAGTATAATAAAAAAAGCAGGTGACCTAGAAAGCATAATTGCCACTCACAGCCCCCATGTAATAGCTATTACAGAAATGTGGCTGCATGGAGACATAATTGACTAAAGTCGCACAGCATGGATACTGCATCTACCGCAAGAACCATGACTCCCGCGGTGGCGACGTTGCTATTTTGTGAATATAATCATTGCACATTACAAGACTGCCCGACATTACCAGCATTGAATGCGTATTGGTGAAAATTCATTTCGATGAATTCCATTTGATAATTGCCAGATTTTACTGCCCCCTCAACAATTATGGTACATTTTTTGAGGTGCTTAAAGAGTTCGTGTGCTAGAACCACACTCCTAACCTTGCATCAACTGAAGATTTCAACATTCCACTAATTAATTTGGATGGTGATTTTTCTAAAGCACTGTGTGCTTCCCCTGAGCCACTTGTAGACATTGCTTCTTTACAAGGCCTATCACAACTAGTAAAAGCGCCTACAAGAATACATGGTGATAGTCAATAAATTTTGTATCTCTTTATTATTAGTGACAGTGTTCTTGATCCTGCCCCAACAGCAGATATATTGAAAGGTATCTCAGATCACAAGCTGCTATGCCTAAATCTCGAAGTAAAATTCTGATCAAGACTGGCAAAAAAAGAGTGTATTGTTCCGGTGTTCTCACGTGCTAGTGATGTTGAAATTTTGGATGTTCTAGATGTTTTTTTTTCTTCGTTTAACTCATTTTGCGAATCAGATACTTCTACTGTTGAGCATATGTGGTGTTTTTTTAGAAACCTGGTCTATACTTGTGTGAAAAAGTTTATGCCACGCAAACGACGCTTGCAGTGTAAACTTATTCTATAGATGACGAAAGAGATTGCAGATAGAAAAGTGCTGCTAACAAGGTGTCACCTTGAGAAATATGCGAGTTCGGACGAGGTTCGATGCGCTCCCTGCCACTTGGGTACAGAGACAGAAAAGTGCGTCGAGCCACTTTCTCAGTCAGAAAACATTGTCCCTGACACACTGCACAGGATCGGCAAAGCCACAATACCAGGACTCGTATATCGCAACCTATTATTCAATTTTGTTTACCATAAAGCGCACTAAGCACATCTTGGAATCTTTTTCTGTACCCTTTGAGATATTTGGAACTAGTTACAGATGTTGCACATGAGTCTATAAGCCTATTCATAGGCACTGAAATTTTATTTCTGCTGCGTTATATGGCAAGCATGTGTAGCTATTTAACACGTCCGTTTCTGCATTTTTCCATAGTTTTTTTCCACAGCTGTCCCTGCTATGAATGGGATCGCAAGGATCGTGCCATGTATATATGTACAAAAGTTTCTTCAATTAAAACAGTTGGAAGTTAGCGCCAGTCCCGTGCTCTTTATGTGTCCGTGTGTTGCTTTGCGATAGAATAATTTTCATTCTGCCTCACACACTGAGATAATAGAAAGGGCGGGGGAGGGGGGGTGCTGCGACTAGGAGGGTGGGCTAAGTTAGCTTGATGCATTGACATAATAGGAAGGGGCTGCTGTGACAAACCTTTGTCCTCTCCTGACAAGAAAACCTGCACACACCTATGCAAGCCACTCAGTCATTACAACTTCATTATTGTTCAAGAAAATTAAATTGCCTTGAAGTTCACTTTTGACATGCATGCTTTTTTTGCATTTTGAGAATCCTGGAGATTTCCACTGCATTGACTGGCGCTTACTTCCTGGGTCATGTATAAGAATTCATGTCTGATCATACGTTACAAATCTAGATTGTTTGCAATGCATTCATACATGTCCAAACATACATCTTTACAGCACTGTTTTGATAATTGGATAGAATTTCAGCACCAACTTTTGCAAAATCTTTCTCATTAGTAATTTGTCATTTAAAATGCCTCAAACAGCATCCCTATTCAAATTAACTAACTCTAAGACACTTTATCTAACTCTACGACACTAACTCTAACTAACAAACACTTCATCATCCGTCACCACGCTTCACATCATGAGCTTTGGCAATGGTTTGGTCTGTGATTGCTGACCTTGGGCACCCCGCACATTCATCCCCCTTTATTTGTCCCCTGAAAATTGCTTGTGCTATTCAGACAAATGTGCATGAGACAAAGTTTCACCTCTATAAGCCTTGATTAACATTTGAAATGTTTCCATAAAAAATTTCTTAAGCTTCACAAGAAACTTGATGTTGATTCGCTGTTTGGTTTTTATATCAGACTTATTTTTTGGGGCAGAATTCAACTTCACCTGTTCCCTGAATGGTGCCCAACTGTTGTGATCGGTTACTAGAAAATCTCGAGCAAACACCCCCTCCCCACCCCCTTGAAGAATAATCAGACAAGATCTGGAGTAAGGCCCTTACTTGGCCATGGATCGAAATTCAATACCGTCACAAAAGGTGCGTTAGGAATAAAGAATGCACACCCATGCTTCCAATGCAGAGCTTATTAATGAATACGCAGGCATACACTGTATTCATGCACATTCCTCACGCAAATAAACATTGAATGAATATGGTGGAAGAAGAGGCCACATATTTAAAATATCCCAAAAATTAAAGGGGGCCACTAGCTTGCAAATCAAAACTGGCCACATAGATAGAGAAGGTGTATGGGATGACATGAGTGCAGCAGTTCTCAACTCCTCCCTCTCTTCAAGCTACACTCTGTGTCTGTCTGTATATCGCTATCTCTTTCTCTCTCTCTCTCTCTCTATCTCTCTCTCTCTCTCTCTCTCTCTGTGTTGTGTGTGTGCATGCATGTATGTGTGTGTGCGCGCGCGTGTGTGCATGTGTGTGTGTGTGTGTGTGTGTGTGTGTCACATCACTTACCATTTGATTGCCATAGCTGTATGCGCCCTAGCAAATTGTAAGCTAGGAGTAGTGCCAGTCAAAACAATTGTTTTGAATTGCTGGGGACTTTTGACATATCTGTTGCATTGGCTCATCTACAATCAGATGGCAAGAATGTGGGCATCAAAGCGCATTCAAAGCGCATTCGAAGTCATTTTAGTCATTGCCCATGGACTGATGAGCTGGTTCGAATAAATACGAATTACTACTCTCGCTAATGTTCAAGACGAAAAATTACATTGATTTCCTAATACCTAAAGATTTAATGGGTGGTGCCACAAGGGCAGATCAAGTGGCATTGATTCCATTCGTCACCTTCACCAGAAGTGAGAAATGAGCACTTTCCAAGCCAAGGCTTGCTTGCTGCAGTATGCATACTAAGTTTGAAGTAGTGTCTGTCGTGCCAAAAATCTTTCGCGACTTAACTGCTCTCAACTATTTGTTAGCTGTGCTATAAGAAAGTCCATTTCATACTTGCAATGGCTTTGACGAGACAGGTGCTATGTCTAATTACTGTCTTCATGTTCATGACAAAATAGCCAAAGTTGTTTTCTGTCATAATGTTTCAATGACAGCAAGAAACTCAAGCTCATGGCACATATAGGTCCATTTTAACAATTGAACCTCGGCCTTACCTCACGTTCTTCTCCCTTTCCTGCTCTGTCCACATGCGCTATAGAGGCTCACAAATGATAAAAGGGTGAAAGATATGGACAAGACTGCTTCATGAATACTGGCCCAATTCGTTCATCATGCACAATAAATATTCAAAACTGATAAGAAAAATTCTAGGAAAGGATGAGGTTGGTTTGTGAATACGGGCCATAGTATTCTTTTCATTAACATTACATGCAGGTAAGAGTTGTCTGAGTGCATGCTGATTTTTAACACCCTAAGATTGATCATTTCAAAGGTTGCTCTTTTCAACATCGCCAGGTGAAATGCCATTAAATCTATACGTGTGGCTGCTCAAACGGAAAAAAATATCAAGGCGATTTCTCCTGTAACATGGGTATGTGTTGCAAGTGAAAATAATAATAGTCATCTTTACATCGCAAACATTCTGGATGTCTGACATTTTATCAGACTATGCTGTCAACCCCTTTGAAGAAAACCCAGGTAGCACAAAACATTGAAGTAACATTGTACTTTTGTTGCGAATATTGTAGAAATGTTTTATGTTTTCAAACAACATTGTCTGAACGTTTTACATGAAACATATAACGTTCTTTGTTGTATGTAAAACATTAAATATATATTAGAAGTACACTGTTAAAATAACATTGAATGTGGAACATTAGTGCAACATTCAAACAAAACATTGAACATTGAATGTTATATTTCAAACATTAAAAAAATATTGAAATTGCACAAAGAATTAACATAACAGGTAAACATTCCAGTAATGTTCATGAAACATTTTACGATCATTATTTGCCAAAATGGCCCTTGAACCAAGAAATTTATAACTTAATGCTGCAGAGAAATACTTCTTGATGTAAAACGACTGCTCTATAGAATACAAAGAAAACATTATTTCATTTCAGAAATGAAATTGGTTTTTGCTAAGTGACACCAGACAATGATAGTTACACTAACATATAGTGCAGTCAATCTGTGGCTATTTTTCATTTGATAGTGCAACTATTCTATGCATGCTTATGAACTAACTGCTTTTACTGCTTGAAATGTCACGCACAGCTGTCTTTTAGTCATGTATTTGTAGTAGCTTTCAAGTTTCTCGCACATCAGAGTGGCATGCACTTCAATAGCCAAACTACCATGGACGTCGGCATGAGTTAAATCTTGGGGGGGGGGGGGGTGCATTGCGGTGGGGGAGTGCTGGTGTGGCTTGGGCAAATGATGCTTTAAATTTGCATGCCCCTGCTGATTCCCAAGAACACTGGTGAGTCAGAAAAGGTTGGCAGAACAGTAATGAAATTTCTTTATTGAGGTCCCAATGCTTTACATGTGGGAGTGAGCCATACAATTATTGTAAATAAAACAAATATTCTAAGGCTTCCCTAAAGCTATCCAAGTTTGAATGATGGTGATGCTCTTAGAAAGACCGTTCCAGTCCTGCGTGGTCTAGCAAATGAGCGACAGTGGGTCACGGTGCAAACAAGAGGCAGGTAGACAGCCTTGTAGTAGTGTGTGTGGGCTGAAGTATGATGAGCAGTTTGAAAGTTATATTGAAATGTATGCATTCGGCGCTACAAGTATATTCTAGTGATTGTGCATAGCAGGTATACATTACGTACGCCTGGGTTAGTCCTTATCTAAGCAACACCAGCTGGTACAGTGCGAGTAACAGTATATTAATTGGAACAGATTAATACAACTGCACGGTTTAGGTCAAGCTCCATTGACTTCAATTGGGCTGAGTTCAAACCGCAGATGATTGCTTTAAATTTGCGCCAATTCATGTTCTGCACACTCCGAAATTTGACTCATGGAGGGGCAAAATGCAAGTTATAATGAAAATAGCCAGAAGCTTTGTAAGTATTGTAAACTACCTTACTTCAGAAGACGTTTAAATTCTGGGAATTTTTAAGAAACAAGACACTTAGCATAGTTGAGACACTACATCGTAGCATGACCTCACCAGACTTTTGCGATCCCTTAGACTTCTATCAGCAAAGCTGTTTATCAAATCGCGAGTGGGTGGCAAAAAAACTATTATTGTAACAGGTATGTGCGATATAAATTGGGAAAATCTCAATACTCGCCACAGGTCCACTAATAATGATGAATGCAACAGTTAGCCCAACAAATCACTTCAAAGCAACAGCAAGTCGAAGACCCCTGAGCCCAAATAAGAAAATACTAGAGAATGAGAAAGGCAGCGACGAGAAGACCCCAAACCAACAAAAAGCCTGCGCTAAAGACGTGCCTGTCGATCTGTATGAGGTGTGAACGCTCAGTTTCAGGGCGAGTTTCTGTCTCTGGAATTTGAATAACTGTGTCGTGCCTGTGACTGTCTATGGGCTTCTCTGATCTAAAAATCAACGTAAAAACAACCTAGCATTACCTAGCTAAAGCCTAGAAGCAATCAGATAAGTCTTCACAATTGTCCAGTTTTGCCGTTTCAAGCCTTGAGCAGCATGCATGCCGACATACTATCCAAGCTTACCGAGCTATTATCTCGACAACAGTGCCCAGTGTTTCGCGGCTAGCCTCAGTCAAACCAGTTCAAGACACGCTGTGGAGCATTCGAGTTAAGCTTTCCAACAACTGTGCGGTGCAATGTCGTTTAAGAACACCAGATGGTTAAAATTTTTTAAGCTCTCTGCTACAGTGCGCTCATATTCATATTGTGGTTTTGGTACTAAAACCCCCGATAATATTAATAATAAAACTAAACAAAGCAAAACATAATGAGGTGACTGTGAAAGCAGTCTGGCTGTTCAAATTTTAGTGCATAAAGGAAAACAGAGCAGTAAGAACACTGAACATCAGCAGTCATGTTGTGCGTGCTCTGTGTGCAGTCTGCTCTTGTGTAACAATATTTCAACAACAGCCAATGCCAGATTTCACACCGTTTCTGTCATGTGCACCTTGCAATTGTGTTCAATTAACGGAAATATAGCAACTCGGTCAGGATTGTAGGCACTACGTTAATAGGATGAGGTTACTTTCTACATCTTCTTCTCGAGCACAGCCCAAATAAAATGCCGTCATTGACCAAAAATGAGACATCCCATGAAAAGCATTAAGCTAACATAACTCCTTAGCCACAACAGCAACAGGGAAGCTACATATATGAGACGTAACGCAAGTGTACGAGTAAAACTTCTCGTAGGCTGTACAACTGCATGCAGTCGGCCACTCGGTCAAAATAGCTGAACACTAGTCAGGAAATGTCCTGCCGAAAGTCAATTCGTGCACAGACATGACATCACGACCAACAAAATATGGTCAACGGGCACATTCTCGTCTTCGCCGCTTTGGTGAATCATGAATGTAAGGCGTGAAGACAGCGCGCAAAGGCACTGTGCAGCTGGGCTAGCTGCCCTTGCTGGGCCGCACCACGAACTGAACTTAACTGTGACACGCTGAACACAGCTAGCACATTCCTGGAAACATGCCGTAAGGTAGGACAGGTCGGCGTCGATCAACGCATCAACCACCTTCCGCAATCAAATCAAAAGCACAGTAAACAAGCGCTCAGAGTCTCAAAAGATCTGTGAAGGCCAAACTGTGCGACAGTCGAATGTCAGCGTCCCCTACAGTTTTGCAGATGATGCACACACACTCCATACGTTGCGAGACGATGCCCCACATCAAAATTTGTTACCATTACAATCTTTTACGACACTAATTTCGCCAGCAGCTCTAGTGCAGCTTGCTTTACGGCTTTATCTAAGTTTTTACAATTGTAGCCATAGAGCCACTTCACGGGCGCAGCCCCGTTTTTACCTCTGTTTTTGCTCAACAGGGTAGATGACGCTAGTGAACATTTACTAACGTTTTAAAAAATAAACGTAATTTAATTAGATAACAAAAAATTGCTATAATGGACAACAATCTGTTTTGTTTTGCAAATGTTTTTTTTATTACAGCACTAGTAATCATAATCAAATGCAGAACTTAATTTTTCTATGTTTTGGCTCAAGTCGGCAACCATGAAAGCGTCTTTCTTTTTGGCTCACGGAGGAAGGAAAAGTCTTCCTCCGTGTTTTGGCTCGCGTTTCCTCCTATTTCCCTGGTGAGCGTAGACGATCGTGACGACGAGACCGGCACGCTTTTTCGTTTACGCTTGTGAAGATAGTATATAAACGTAAGCATGAATGAGTTCATTGCCTTTCAAAGCTGCTAGTCTCGATGAAGTAAACTACTGCATGCATGTAATACCAATGTCACGCGGTACCGCGCCGTGGCTGACACAAAAGTACAGGACGGGTCAACAGTTCCCAGGCCCCGCTGTCATAGAATACATGGGATGGTAGCCTAAGAACTTTTGACGAACCCTGTACGTCGAAAACACGGTGATATAAAAACCGATCCGCGAATGGAGTTTGGCGCAGCGCAATCTGAAAGTAGGATCGCGTTGCGACTGGGGGAGGTGTCAGCACCTGATACGGCTTAGGCCTCATCCATATCGGTCCTTTTTGCAATTGTAACTGCTCGTGCGGCACCGGTACAGTCAATTTCAATCGCAATCAGGTCCAATCGCTATTTGTGTGATGTCTGCATTGTTCGTCTTGTATTTGGTAAGGGGACGCAAATTTAAAAATGTCCTGGTGTATTTATTCTACTGTTTGTGAAAAAGGAATGGTCCTGGTTGATATGCATATTTCCAGCTGCTGTACGTACAACACACAAGGCAGCAGATGCTGAGCTCAGCCACGTGATTGGCGATTGGTTACGCTTTGCCAGTGCAAGGCTTACTGTGTCCAAGGCAAGAAAAAACCTAATGTCTATTATTTTGCATCATACAGCCGAGCTATCACTCTTTTTGTCCTTGCCACCTCTAGGTTTGTGGCATAACTTTTTCCCAAGCCTTTCTGTGTTCTTTTGTAAGAAAGAGAAAGTGGTAATTTTTTTATTTGCACTTTTTTCATAATTAATCTTACTTAGAATGTAATTGTATATATATATATATATATTGTTACACCAGTAGTCACTCCATCTCCAACGCCTGACCCTTCACCGACCACGATCTCACTGATACAAGCCGTTGTTCGTCAAGAATTATCGAACGTCGGCCTACACCCCGTTCAACCAGTCTACTCTGCCGAACCTTTTTATCGTTGTCCCTCCAATCCTCGCTTTGGTTCCAACTACTCTCGACAGCGCAATTTGTCCGAATGGCGTACACTGGACGACAGGCCTATATGCTTCAACTGCCGACGCGTCGGTCATATTGCTCGCCACTGTCGCAATCACAGGGCTCCGCCGGCACACTTTGGGCCTCCTGCCCAGGCCACTTCTGTCCACCAGTCGTCCTCACCATTTGATTTTGATTCCCCTATGCCGACCACATCCTCTGATTCTGCCGTACCTTTGACGAGACCTTGCTACGCCCGCTCACCATGCCCTGCTCGCCTTCAATCTCGTTTGCCCCCACAATGCCATCCTGCCTCTCCGACCTATTCGCAGCGCCCCCGACTGGAAAACTAGGCAGTGCAGCTTCTGGAGATGGAGCTGCATTGACGACGACCTCTGCAAGAAATTCTCGTGTAACATTACCGACCACCCGGAATCTGTTGAACGTTACTTTAGACAATGTACTTATGCGCGTTGATCGATACCGGTGCTTATGTGTCCATAATGAGTGCTGCTCTTCGTCGCCGCCTAAAGAAAGTTATCACACCCGCCTTGAACCGAGCCGTTCGAGTCGCCAATGGGGGAACTGTCGCCATTACTGGCATGTGATCTGCCTGTGTGACTATTGCCGATAGAAGCACTGCTGTTCTTTTCACCGTTATAGAAAATTGCCCTCATGATCTAATAATAGGTATGAAGTTTCTAACCGCTCACTCGGCTCTTATAGATTGTTCAGCCGGCTGTCTTGACCTTGAGATGCCTCTACTTTCCGATCCGACCAACCCACCCGAAAGCAGTCTTTGCTGCTTTGATTTCGTTCGCCTTCCGCTTAACAGTGTTACACACATCGACCTCATCTCTACGCCACCAGTATCTTACGGCGATTACATGGTGGCACCGATTCATGCCCTGATGCTTACGCATGGCGTCACTGTTCTGCACACCATTTTAACAATTGTTGAAAACCGCACATGCCTTCCTATTGTAAATTTTGCCCTCCATGCCTAAATTTTTCCCGAAGGTATCTCCCTGGCTGAAATTACTGCCCTACAAGGCCATAGGGTTGAGCCCATCAGAGGGGATGATTGCTGCACCTCAGACCATAACCCAACCCTATCACGTTCATCTGGCGTCGACGTTGATTACATGGTACCATCAGACCTCGCTCCTGATCAAGCAGAAGCCCTCCGTCACGTCCTGGAGTCCGATAGTGACATTTTCGACTTCGGCAGCACGGCCTTGAGCCAAACGAGTGTTGTTACTCATCGCATCAATACTGGTGACGCGAGTCCCATTGATTGCCGTCCATACACTGTTTCCGCATTCGAGCGTACAGTGATACAACAGGAAGTCGAAAAGATGCTTGCAAAAGACATAATCGAGCCCTCGTGTAGCCCCTGGGCGTCTCCTGGCGTCCTGATCAGAAAGAAGGATTGAACATGGCGTTTTTGTGTGGATTATCGGCATCTCAACAAATTACGAAGAAAGATGTTTACCCGTTGCCTAGAATCGACGATGCCCTAGACTGCCTTGTCGGTGCTATGCATTTTTCCACTATCGACCTTCCATCTGGCTATTGACAGATCGCTGTAGACGAGATGGACCGTGAGAAGACCGTATTCGTCACTACTGACAGTCTTTATTACTTCGAAGTTATTTATTTATTTTTTTTATTTATCATATACTCATCATCATCATCACCATCATCATCATCATCATCAGCCTGACTACGTCCACTGCAGCACAAAGGCCTCTGCCATGTTCCGCCAGTTAACCCGGTCCTGTGCTTGCTGCTGCCAATTTATACCCGCAAACTTCTTAATCTCATCTGCCCACCTAACCTTCTGTCTCCCCCTAACCCACTTCCCTTCTCTGGGAATCCAGTCAGTTACCCTTAATGACCAGCGGTTATCCTGTCTACGCGCTACATGCCCTGCCCATGTCTATTTCTTCTTCTTGATTTCAGCTATGATATCCTTAACCCCCGTTTGTTCCCTAATCCACTCTGCTCTCTTCTTGTCTCTTAAGGTTACACCTACCATTTTTCTTTCCATTGCTCGCTGCGTCGTCCTCAATTTAAGCTGAACCCTCTTTGTAAGTCTCCAGGTTTCTGCTCCGTAGCTAAGTACTGGCAAGATACAGCTGTTATATACCTTCCTCTTTAGGGATAGTGGCAATCTACCTGTCATAATTTGAGAGTGCTTGACGAATGTGCTCCACCCCATTCTTATTCTTCTTGTTACTTCAATCTCGTGGTTAGGCTCTGCGGTTATTACCTGCCCTAAGTAGACATAATCTTTTACAACTTCAAGTGCACTATTACCTATCTTGAAGTGCTGCTCGTTGCCGAGGTTGTTGTACATTACTTTCGTTTTCTGCAGATTAATTTTAAGACCCACCTTTCTGCTCTCCCTGTTCATCTCCGTAATCATGAGTTGCAATTCGTCCCCTAAGTTACTCAGCAATGCAATGTCATCGGCGAAGCGAAGCTTACTAAGGTATTCTCCATTAACTCTTATCCCTAACTGCTCCCATTCTAGGCTTCTGAAAACCTCCTGTAAGCACGCGGTAAATAGCATTGGGGAGATAGTGTCCCCCTGTCTTACACCTTTCTTGATTGGTATTATGTTGCTTTCTTTATGAAGCATTATGGTAGCAGTTGATCCCCTGTAGATTTCTTCCAGAATGTTTATATATACTTCATCTACGCCCTGATTCCGCAGTGTCTGCATGACGGCTGATATTTCTACTGAATCAAACGCCTTCTCGTAATCTATGAAGGCTATGTATAGTGGTTGGTTATATTCTGAGGATTTCTCTATTACCTGGTTGATAGTATGAATGTGGTCAATTGTTGAGTAGCCTGTTCGAAATCCTGCTTGTTCCTTTGGTTGATTGAATTCTAATGTTTTCTTTACTCTGTTAGCCATTACCTTTGTAAATAGCTTGTATACTACAGAGAGCAAGCTGATCGGCCTGTAATTCTTCAAGTCCTTGTCATCTCCTTTCTTATGTATTAAGATGATGTTAGCGTTCTTCCAAGACTCTAGTACTCTTCCCGTCAGGAGACACCTCGTAAACAGGGTGGCTAGTTTTTCTAACACAATCTGTCCTCCATCTTTCAGCAGATCTGATGTTACCTGATCCTCACCGGCAGCTTCTCCTGTTTGCATGCTCTCCAAAGGTTTTCTGACTTCTTCTATTATTACTGGTGGGGTGTCATCTGGGTTACTGCTAGTTCTTATAGTATTAAGGTCGTGGTTGTCTCGGCTACTGTATAGATCTCTGTAAAACTCCTCCGTTATTTAACTATCCTATCCATATTGGTAGTTATTTTGCCTTCTTTGTCCTTTAGTGCATACATCCGACTTTTGCCTATCCCAAGTTTCCTCTTAAATGCTTTGACACTTCCTCCGTTTTTCAGAGCGTGTTCAATTCTCTCCATGTTATACCTTCTTACATCGCATACCTTACGTCTATTAATCAGCTTCGAAAGCTCTGCCAGTTCTATTTTGTCTGTTGTACTTGACACTTTCATGATTTGACGCTTCTTAATTAGGTTCTTTGTTTCCTGGGAAAGCTTGCCAGTGTCCTGTCTAGCTACCCTGCCTCCAACTTCCACTGCACACTCCGTAATGATACTCGTCAGATTATCATTCATTGTATCTACGCTAAGGTTGGTTTCCTCACTAAGAGCCGAGTACCTGTTCTGCAGCGACACTCTGAATTCCTGTACTTTCCCTCTCAGTGCTAGCTGATTGATTGGCTTCTTGCGTATCAGTTTCTGTCGTTCCTTCTTCAAGTCTAATCGAATTCGAGACCGCACCATTCTATGGTCACTGCATCGTACCTTGCCAATCACTTCCTACATCCTGCACGATTCTAGGGAGTGCACTCATTATAAAGTCGATTTCGTTCTTATTTTCGCCATTAGGGCTCCTTCATGTCCACTTGCGGTTTTCTCGTTTTCGGTAGAAGGTATTCAAAATCCGTAAATTATTGCGTTCTGCGAATTCTACTAGTAGCTCTCCTCTGGCATTTCTAGTACCGATGCCATAATCTCCTACTGCCTGGTCTCCAGCCTGCTTCTTCCCTACCTTTGCATTAAAGTTGCCCATCACTATAGTATACTGTGTTTTTACCTTACTCATTGCCGATTCCACATCTTCATAGAAGCTTTCAACTGAAGCGTCATCATGGCTGGATGTAGGCGCGTAAGCCTGTACTACCTTCATCTTGTATCTTTTATTCAGTTTAATTACGATACCTACCACCCTTTCATTAATGCTATAGTATTCCTCTATGTTGCCAGCTATGTTTCTGTGAATTAGGAACCCCACTCCCAGTTCTCTTCTGTCTACCAAGCCCCTGTAGCAAAGGACGTGCCCATTCTGTAGCACCGTATCGGCCTCATCTGTCCTCCTAACCTCACTGAGCCCTATTATATCCCATTTAACACCCTCTAGCTCCTCGAATAATACAGCTAGACTTCCCTCACTAGATAAGGTTCTAGCGTTAAACGTTGCCAAGTTCAGGTTCCAATGGCGGCCTGTCCGGATCCAGAGATTCTTAGCACCCTCTGCTGCGTTGCAGATCTGACGTGCGGAAGAGCATGTATCATATACTGCGAACCATTTAAGGTCCAAGCAGGAAAGGTACAGCAAGTTCGAAGGTAAAATAAAGGTACAACAAAGTTACAACAAAATTGATACTGGTATACACGAAATGTAAGAAAAACATAGCAATCACCATCAAATTATACTCGTTTCCAGAGGGCTGAGTACACCCACTGCAACACAATCCATAAGCAAAGCACCACACTCTTAGGCACACAGCAAGTTGTTAAATCAAACAAGTATTGTGAAAGCCAGGAAACACAAGGCGCATTTCATGGTGAAAAGGAAAGAAGAGTAGAGTTTCGGGGCAACAAATTCCACTCAGAGATTGATTTCGGGAAAAAAGAGTGTTTGTATAAATTAGTTCTTGCGAAAATTGGCTTGATGCTACAGCTGTGTTTGTGACGGGAAGGCGTGGGAGAATCCTTTGCCATGTAGTTTTCTGGCTTTATTTCGAGTTTAGAAAAATATATTAGACGGAGTAAGTTAAGTCGAGCAGCTCGTCGTCTGTCCTCAAGAGGTTCAAGATTTGCTAACTGCAACATTGCAGAGGGGCAATCGCGACGTCTATACCTACTGTAAATAAAACGGGCTGCTAGGCGCTGCATTTTTTCTATCTTTTGTATCTTGCTTTTTGTGTGAGGGTCCCATTCTACGGAGGCGTACTCCAAGGAAGGCCTTACCATTGTTTTGTAAGCTTTAAGCTTTAAGAAACTGGGGGCATTAGCTAATCGATGCTTTAGAAACCCTAGTTTTTTTACGTGCGGAAGAGCATGTATTTACTATATGGGTTGTCCAGTTGAAGCTTGAGGTAATTGTAACACCCAGATACTTATATTCTTCGACTTGTGTAATCTGTGACCGTTTTATATCATATTTAAAGTGAAACTTGTTGATTTTGTTGGTGATACACAAGTGAGCAGTTTTTTCTATATTAATTACCATGTTCCACTCGGAACACCAAGTTTCCAAGTTACCGATGTTTCTGTTTAAAACTTGTTGATCTGCCGTTGAGTTTATGACTTTGAAAAGAATGCAGTCGTCTGCGAACAGTTTAACAGATACGCTGGTATCTATTGCTTGAGCCAAATCATTAATATAAATGTTAAATAAAACAGGACCGAGTACGGACCCCTGCGGTACTCCGGAAAAAGCGTCTAAGAAACGCGAGCGTGAACCCTCAATCTCTACGTATTGTTTACGGTTTAGTAGGTAAGATGTGACCCAATTTGTTATATCTGAAGGAACGCCAATTGACTTCAGTTTATTTATTAATTTTTTATGGGGAACTTTGTCGAACACCTTCGAGAGGTCAAAAAAGATCACGTCAACCTGGCTACCAGCATCTAGAGCCTTCGCAAATTCATTAATTGTAGTTAATAACTGCGTAGTAGTAGAAAGACCTTGTCGGAAACCGTGTTGGTGCTCAGTGAGAATATTCTGGGATTGAAGAAAGTTATTGAGGTATTTTGCGATAATATGTTCCAGCAGTTTACAACAATGACAGGTGAGAGAGATGGGCTGATAGTTACAAAAATTGAGACGGTTAGCCTTCTTATACACAGGAGTCACACGTGCAATACGCCAATCATCAGGTATCGCACCAGACGAAATGGATTTCTGCAAAATGACTACAAGGAACCTGGCTAACAGTGTAGCATAGCGTCTGAGAAATGCGGAAGGGATATCGTCAGGGCCTGTCGATTTTTTCGGATCCAATCGCAAAAGCAATTCTGTGACACCTTCCAAAGAAATCTGAATGACACCACAATCACCATTTTCACAAACAGCCCCGTTTAAAGGATCTGACGTTGAAAACACACTTTGGAAATATTCGTTAAACACCTCCGCCACTTCTCTTGGATCAGTAAGTACCCGATCACCCTTGGCGATTTGATCAAGCCTCGTGCCACCCTTATTCGATAAAAATTGCCAAAATTTAGAGGGACTTTCGGATACAAAACGATTGAGCGTCACATTAAAGTAGTGATCCCTAGAAGCAGCTAATTTGGACTTTAATGTAGCCTGTAAATCAAAAATGTCTGCTTGAGCAGCATTGGAACGTTTCCGCTAGCGTTTTAATTTGCACTTCACATGAATTATTTCTCTATTTATCCACGGATTCGTCCTGCCAACTTTTTTCACTTTATCTGGAATAAAATTCTGGATACAGAAATGACAGTGCGCTTTGAACTTTGTCCATAATGTATTGATGTCATCACTATCATCAATCAAAACAATGGCTTCCTCGAGATAATTAGTTATATTTACATCATCTGCAGATGTGTACTGCTTTATAGTAATAGGTTTGTATAGGGGTGGGTTGGATTGACGTGGGAGCAATGACGTAAAGTATACCAATTTATGATCTGAAATTCCCTCACTAATATCGGTGGTAATGTCAGTTATAGTTGAAGGAGCACAAGACGAGATCTAGAATCGAAGACGTACAGCTTGTCACCCGAGTGGGAAGTAAAACGGTTTGGGTCAGATTAAACGCCAAGAGCATGTCCAGAAAAATTTCAGAATTCGGTATGTCTGTTGGGCCGCACTTTAGCGTTTCCCAATCAATACAAGGCAGATTGAAATCCCCAACAACTAAAAGAATTTGGTTGCGATACTGATTTAGCTTGTCGTAAAGTTTTAACAAGAAAGCTGGCTCAGCATTGGGTGGTCTGTACAGACCTACGACGATGATTTGGTTTCCTAAAAATTCACATCTGCAAAGCACACTTTCGTGGTCGACATCAATATCGGGCAATTGATATGACGGCACACCACTTTTGACAAGAACTGCAGTGCCACCGCCCCTTGTTTTGCGATCCTTACGATAGCACGTATATGAAGGCGGAAACACGCAACTATCTCGATCGTCAGGGTGCAACCAGGTTTCTGAAATTACGGCTATGTGAGGGTCATAGGATAGCAGAACATGTTTAAACTGTTCTTGTTTGTTCCGCAGGCTCTGTGCATTGAGGTTTATCAAACGAAGCCGCTTGTGTGCTAAGGTTTGCTCGTCATTGTGATGTCAATCCTATGAGCGCGCAGCGCTGCGCAGCAGTTTCCTACGGTTTTGATGCTCGTCCCATACGTAGACGTCACCATTGATGTAAAGCTTATCATAAACTAAGTACGCCTTATCACCCTGACTTCTGTTGTCCTTTACTGTTTTCCAGAGCTTTTTTCGTAGCTAAGGTGTTGCTTGCGAGTAGTCGTGAGATATTGTTACACCCGAATCTTTTAGTATGCTACACTTCTTGAAAAGCAAAAGTTTTTCGTTGTAATTGTACAACCGCACAATGACCGGCCTTGGGGGTTGTTCATTCACCCGTCCAATTCTATGAATGCGCTCCACGGAAGTAACTGTCACTTTTAGGGTGTCTTGGAAAACTTTAGAAACAACTTTGTCTTCCAAAATTTCTCTGTTTTCGTCTGGTCCTTCCGGTATGCCGAATACGACCAAATTATTCCTTCTTGAACGATCTTCGTAATCGACAAGCTTTTTGTCTTGTCCTGTCAGAGCCTTTTCTACGCGCTCTATTCTTCCCTCCAGTTTCTTTATTTTTTCTTCGTTCGCCTTTGATACCTTTAATACTTCGTCTAGTTTGGAAAGTTTTTTGTTAATATCTGAAAGTATGGTGTCGCGTTTCTTTTGTTCCTCTTTAGATTGTTTTAGTTCAGCTAGTATACTATTTATAAGTTCCTCAAGATCTGGACCAGGGTTGCTCTCCACATCACCACACAGCAAAATCGTTAAGACAGACCAGCAATCGTCAACAATTTGGGCACATTGCCGAGGGCACGGCAGAATCAAAAGCGCGTAGCAACTAGTACGGACAGATGAATTAAGGGTGTGAAAACTGACCTGCACGACAATCTATGCAAGCTTAGACATGTTGTTCTGAAGAACGTTGCCGTGCCCTCCGAGGCGGAAGGCGAAATCTTGGTGCTTTATACTCGGCTCCACTGACATCACCGATGACTGAAGCCAACGGCGTGGTTCGCTGGAGACGAGGGTGCGTAGCTGCGATGTCGACGGTGGTTTCCACGTGCCTGGAGCGCGATCCAGCGGCGCATGCCCATCGGTCTCTGTAATGCGCCAGCCATATTCGAAAGAATGATGACTTATCGCATTAAGGGTTTAAATGGTCCACCTGATTATGTTATTAAGACGATGTTATCGTTTTCTCGCCCACATTCGACTCCCATCTTTATCGTTTATCGGCGATTCTTGAAGTTTTTCGTCGAGCTGGACATCAATTGAACTCTTCGAAATGTCACTTCACTCGTCGTCAAATAACTGTACTTGGCCACCTCGTCGATGCCGCAGGAGTCCGCCCGGATCCCAAGAAAATTCGTGCAGTCACGGACTTTCCTGTTCCGAAGTCAACAAAGGACGTTCGCAGTTTTTTTGGGCTTGTGCTCCTATTTTCGACACTTTGCTAGGGACTTCGCAATCATTGCATGCCCCCTTACAAACCTCCTGAAGAAGGATGCCCCATTTTTTGGGGGCGCTGATCAAGCCTCATCTTTTTCCCAGCTCACGACCCTCCTTACAGCACCGCCGATTTCAGCTCATTTCGATCCATCCACTTCAACCAAGGTTCGCACTGATGCTAGTGGGCACGGCATAAGAGCACTGCTATTGCAACACCCATGCGGACATGACCGTGTTATAGCTATGTGAGCCGACTGCTATCTACCGCCAAGCGCAACTATTCAATCACGGGGCGTAAGTGTCTCGCACTTGTGTGGGCAGTCGCCAAGTTTTGCCCATACTTATACGGGCATCCATTCCGAGTAGTCACCGATCACCATGCGCTCTGCTGGCTGGCCTCACTCAAGGATCCCACAGGACCCTTTGCTCGTTGGTCCCTACGTTTACAAGAATACACGTTCACGGTAACATACAAAGCAGGGCGGTTGCATCAAGATGCGGATTGTTTATCATGCTATCCTGTAAAAGAAGCTGCCCATACTGACACCTTTCCAGACCTTCTGTCTGTGGCGCAGCTACTCAACCTTGGCCACGAACAATGCCGGGATGCTTCCCTGCGAACCATCATTGAAAAGCTTGAGTCAATGCCTCGTGACGCATCTTTACAAATGTTCCTGGTCAAAGAGGGGATCCAGTATCGCCGTAACCTCGATCCAGATAGCTATGACTTATTCCCCGTGATACCAGCACATCTTCGAGCAACTGTCCTCAACCAACTTCATGACGCTCCTTTGACGGGCCACTTGGGCGTCTCCCGCACATACGACCGAGTGCGTCGTCGTTTCTTTTGGCCTGGTCTTGCCCGTTTTGTTCGACGCTACGTCGCCGCTTGTGAGCTCTGCCCGCACCGCAAAAAGCTATCCTCCCTACCAGCTGGATTCCTTCAGCCGATCGACATTCCCACTGAATGTTCCCCGCAGGGGCGCCTGCGCAAGTGGGCGTTTGGTGTGTAGTGACACCACGGACCCGAGCTAACGGGGGAGTTTCGACTCCCTCCCACGCCTAGCCGTGCGTGGCTTTGCTGTGTCCGGGGAAAAGGGGATCTTGGGGGTTGAGCCGACGCCGGGTGATTGGACCTTTAAGGCCCCCCGGCAGAGGCAACACACCCCTTTGGCCCCGGCTTCACGTAAACGGCACCCCTGGGCTGACCGACCCAGGGGAAAGCGGCAGTCCCCTTTTCCTGTGTCTCTCCTCCCACATATTCGTCTTTTTCTCACACTTTCATCTTTCCTGTCCTCTCCTCACTTCTGTTGACTTCCGATATTCATGGCGGCAAGGGTTAACCTTGTGTAGGTATCCCACCTTGGATAATTACATTGGGTTATAGTGACAGCGTACGGCTGGCGTCGGGAGGACTTGTTCAACAAGTCCAACCGCGTCCCCTTGTTGGGCTCCGTGGTGGGTGGTCGCCGCTGTTGCCGAGCACATACTTCTATGGCTTCACAAGCATCCGCCAACCTTGATCGGTCTTGTAAGAGAAGCCGCACTGAAGCAAGTTATCACTTATCGATAGAAACTAAAGTTACTTTCGTCAAGTACCACATTATCCACAGTGACAGCACACCTCTAAGAAAACTATTCCATTTTCGGTGGCCAAGTGCCTAAAAAAAAATAGGACCCACATACGTTGAGGATGCATTGTACGAGCTAGACTCCTTGAAAGTATAATAGAGGGCACTGAACTGCCACAACCATGTTTGAACCGGGATCCCGGATAACAACTTGTGCCTCAAGAAGATAGTCAATCTTACTTCTAAGGTTGTACTTGTAGCTTCATTGACCCTTCAGATGTGCTTAGAATCAGAGTTTTATTTGAGATGGCCCTTGTTCTAGCTGAGATGTGCTCATTATGTAGAAGCTTCACACCATATGAATAAGTGTGCACCAGAGCTTTCATTGTCCTGGGAGGCAAAATGACTCATTATGACTACAAACATTTCAATGATGAGAATGTCTTTCGATCACTGTGCAGAGCCAGTGAAATTTTCGCTGGGCACTAAAACAGGTTGAATTTAAAGAGAGCGTGTGCACCATCTTGTGTATACTCGCGAAAAATGCGTTTCGTGACTTCCATTGTCACCGTAACCCTCACACTGAGCATTCTCAGACATGGTAATATTTGTGTCACGAGGATGATCGAAATTGCAGCACTAAGGTTAGATAACTGTTCATTACGTACATGCATCACAATAAGGCAGGCCGGCTTTCGCTCCTCGTGTTCCGCAGGTACCGCAGGGGCGCCTGCGCAAGTAGGCGTTTGGTGTGTAGCGACACCACGAACCCGAGCTAACGGGGGAGTTTCGACTCCCTCCCACGCCTAGCCGTGCGTGGCTTTGCCGTGTCCGAGGAAAAGGGGATCCTGGGGGTTGAGCCGACGCTGGGTGATTGGACCGTTAAGGCCCCCCGGCAGAGGCAACACACCCCTTTGGCCCCGGCTTCACGTAGACGGCACCCCTGAGCTGACCCACCCAGGGGAATCGGCAGTCACCTTTTCCTATCTCTCTCTCCCTACATCTTCGTCTTTATCTCTTACTATTTATCCGTCCTGTCTTCTACTCTCTTCCGTTTACTTCCAAACTTCCTGGCGGCTAGGGTTAACCCTGTGCAAATAGCCTACCTTTGTCTAGGCGCATTGGGTTATAGTGGCGTTGTACGGCTGGCGTCTGCAGGTTTCAGCATTTGTAACCTTGTAGCGTCCCCTCGTTGGGCTCCGTGGTGGGTGGCCGCCAACGCTGCTGAACAACAATAAGGAAGACATGCATGGAGCATTCCCACTACTGTCTGATCGTACCGGCTTAAAGCCGGTACGCACCGATGATCTCACCAGAGAAGGATTGGCCACCCTGGTGCAGTATCTGGCCACCCCCTCCCGTAGGCATTCGTCAATTAACTCACGGCCCTCAGTCCCCACCAGCTGCGGAGCAACTGACCACGGCGGCGGTCAGATCTGCAAAGCAGCAGAGGGTGCTAGGAATCTCTGGATACGGACAGGCCACCATTGGAACTTAACTTAGCAACGTTTAACGTTAGAACGTTATCTAGTGAGGGAAGTCTAGCTGTATTATTCGAGGAGCTAGAAGGCATTAAATGGGATATAATAGGGCTGAGTGAGGTTAGGAGGACAGATGAGGCCTATACTGTGCTACTGAATGGGCACGTCATTTGCTATCGGGGCTTGGCAGACAGAAGAGAACTGGGAGTAGGGTTCCTAATTCACAGAAACATAGCTGGCAACATAGAGGATTACTATAGCATTAATGAAAGGGTGGTAGGCATTGTAATTAAACTGAATAAAAGATACAAAATGAAGGTAGTACAGGCTTACGCGCCTACATCCAGCCATGATGACGCTTCAGTTGAAAGCTTCTATGAAGACGTGGAATCGGCAATGAGTAAGGTGAAAACACAGTATACTATAGTAATGGGCGACTTTAATGCAAAGGTAGGGAAGAAGCAGGCTGGAGACCAGGCAGTAGGAGATTATGGCATCGGCACTAGAAACGCCAGAGGAGAGCTACTAGTAGGAATTCGCAGAACGCAATAATCTGCGTATCTTGAATACCTTCTACCGAAAACGAGAAAACCGCAAGTGGACATGGAGGAGCCCTAATGGCGTAAATAAGAACGAAATAGACTTTATAATGACTGCACACCCAGGAGTCGTGCAGGATGTGGAAGTAGTTGGCAAGGTAAGATGCAGTGACCATAGAATGGTACGGGCTCGAATCCGCCTAGACTTGAAGAAGGAACGACAGAAACTGATACGCAAGAAGCAAATCAATGAGCTAGCACTGAGAGGGAAAGTACAGGAATTCAGAGTGTCACTGCAGAACAGGTACTCTGCTCTTAGCGAGGAAACCAACCTTAGCGTAGATACAATGAATGATAATCTGACGAGTATCATCACGGAGTGTGCAGTGGAAGTTGGAGGCAGAGTAGCTAGACAGGACACCGGCAAGCTTTCCCAGGAAACGAAGAACCTACTTAAGAAGCGTCCAATCATGAAAGTGTCAAGTACAACAGACAAAATAGAACTGGCAGAGCTTTCGAAGCTGATTAATAGGCGTAAAGTATGCGATGTAAGAAGGTATAACATGGAGAGAATTGAGCACGTTCTGAAAAACGGAGGAAGCGTTAAAGCAGTGAAGAGGAAACTTGGGATAGGCAAAAGGCGGATGTATGCACTAAGGGACAAAGAAGGCAAATTAACTACCAATATGGATAGGATAGTTAAAATAGCGGAGGAGTTTTACAGAGATCTGTACAGTAGCCGAGACAACCACGACCTTAATACTATAAGAACTAGCAGTAACCCAGGCGACACCCCACCGGTAATGATAGAAGAAGTCAGAAAAGCTTTGGAGAGCATGCACAGAGGCAAAGCTGCTGGTGAGGATCAAGTAACATCAGATCTGCTGAAAGATGGAGGACAGATTGTGTTAGAAAAACTAGCCACTCTATTTAGGAGGTGTCTCCTGACGGGAAAAGTACCAGAGTCTTGGAAGAACGCTAACATCATCTTAATACATAAGAAAGGAGATGACAAGGACTTGAAGAATTACAGGCCGATCAGCTTGCTCTCTGTAGTATAGATCAGCTTGCTCTCTGTAGTATACAAGCTATTTACAAAGGTAATTGCTAGCAGAGTAAAGAAAACATTAGAATTCAATCAACCAAAGGAACAAGCAGGATTTAGAACAGGCTACTCAACAATTGACCACATTCATACTATCAATCAGGTAATAGAGAAATGCTCAGAGTATAACCAACCACTATACATAGCCTTCATAGATTACGAGAAGGCGTTTGATTCAGTAGAAATATCAGCCGTCATGCAGACACTGCGGAATCAGGGCGTAGATGAAATATATATAAACATTCTGGAAGAAATCTACAGGGGATCAACTGCTACCATAGTGCTTCATAAAAAAAGCAACAGAGTACCAATAAAGAAGGGTGTAAGGCAGGGGGACACAATCTCCCCAATGCTATTCACTGCGTGCTTACAGGACGTTTTCAGAAGCCTAGAATGGGAACAGTTAGGGATAAGAGTTAATGGAGAGTACCTCAGTAACCTCCGCTTCGCCGATGACATTGCAGTGCTGAGTAACTCAGGGGACGAATTGCAACTTATGATTACGGAGTTAGACAAGGAGAGCAGAAAGGTGGGTCTTAAAATTAATCTGCAGAAAACGAAAGTAATGTACAACAACCTCGGAAAGGAGAAGCGCTTTGCGATAGGTAATAGTGCACTTGAAGTTGTAAAAGACTATGTCTACTTAGGGCAGGTAATAACCGCAGAGCCTAACCACGAGATTGAAGTAACTAGAAGAATAAGAATGGGGTGGAGCACATTCGGCAGGCACTCTCAAATTATGACAAGTAGATTGCCACTGTCCCTCAAGAGGAAGGTATATAACAGCTGTATCTTGCCGGTACTTAGCTACGGAGCAGAAACCTGGAGACTCACAAAGAGGGTTCAACTTAAATTGAGGACGACGCAGCGAGCAATGGAAAGAAAAATGGTAGGTGTAACCTTAAGAGACAAGAAGAGAGCAGAGTGGATTAGGGGACAAACGGGAGTTAAGGATATCATAGCTGCAATAAAGAAGAGGAAATGGACATGGGCCGGGCATGTAGCACGTAGACAGGATAACCGCTGGTCATTAAGGGTCACCAACTGGATTCCCAGAGAAGGGAAGCGGGGTAGGGGGAGACAGAAGGTTAGGTGGGCAGATGAGATTAAGAAGTTTGCGGGTATAAATTGGCAACAACAAGCACAGGACCGGGTTAACTGGCGGAACATGGGAGAGGCCTTTGTCCTGCAGTGGACGTAGACAGGCTGATGATGATGATGATTGTTACACAAGGCAAGGTAAATTAATGGGGTTTTTTAATGGGCCCTGAGTCCGCGATCACCGTACAATGATGATCATCTCCACCGGCATGGCTCGTACCCACTCAGAGAGATCGCAGTGGAGGCAACGTTGTCTTCATTCTCTACCCGCGCTTCCCTTGTTTTTCCTGGTAGTGATACTTCTTATCATTCCTCCGGTCTCAGACGAAGCCCTCTGGGCGAGTCATTCTTGCATCCTCCGAGTAAACGGCTTCAGGCGGGCAACATGCGTCACCTCTGTCTTGCTTGAACGTCGGCCACTAGTGGTGACACGTGCAATTTCATAGTTGACCTCGCTGAGACGATGAAGTATCACGAAAGGACCGGCGTAGTGTGCCAGTAGCTTTTGGCTCATGCCACATCTGCGTATTGGGGTCCACACCCACACTAGATCACCGGGGGCATAGGTTACATGCCTGTGTTGACTGTCGTAGGGAGTTTTGGAGGACTGTTGCGCTGCCAGTGTACGTAGGCAGGCAAGTCGACGGGTCTCTTCCGCACGACACAAAGTTTCCGCAATTGTTAAATCGTCATGGACGACAAAAGGAAAGATAGTGTCCAGCGTATGTCGAGGTGAGCGAGCGTAGAGCAGATAGAAAGGGCTGTAGCCTGTCGTTTCGTGTTTCGACGTGTTGAAGGCGTACGTGACGAATGGTAAAACTTCATCCCAGTTTTTGTGGTCGGAGGCGACGTACATTGACAACATGTTGATCAACGTTCGGTTTGTGCGCTCGGTGAGGCCGTTAGTTTGTGGATGATACGCAGTAGAGTGTCGGAACTTGGAAGCACACAAATGAAGTAATGATTCGACAATATCAGCGGTAAATTGTCGTCCACGGTCACTTATTATCACGCGAGGAGGTCCGTGTCGGAGGATGACTGAATTCAACAGGAACTCCGAAACCTGGACTGCCGTGGCGGAGCATAAGGCAGCCGTCTCGCAGTACCGCGTCAGGTAGTCGGCGCATACAATTATCCACCGGTTACCCTTTGAGGAGCGTGGAAATGGTCCCATCAGATCAATGCCGACCTTTTCAAAAGGGGAACCGGGAGGCTTTACAGGTTGCAGGTGACCAACTGGACCCGAGGAGGGCCGCTTGTGGCTCTGGCACTGCATACAGCTGGCCACGTAGTTCTTAATTGTCTTGCTCATTTTCGGCCAATAGAATCGCTCTTTCGTGCGACTAAGTGTTCGTGCGGTGCCTAGATGGCCAGAGGTGGGGTCATCATGCGTGAGATGCAGAACAGACGTTTGGAGAGACGCAGGAACAACTAGCAAAAAGCGGGCGCCCGTCGTGGACAAGTTTCTCTGGTAAAGAAGACCATTTCGGACGCAGAATCGGCCTTCGCTTAATGAATTTCTCACTCCAGGGAAGAGAGCTTTCAAGCTTGGGTCATTACGCTGCTCAGCGGCGAAAGTCACGGCATCGGGAAAGCCAGACTGACAGCGAAGCAATAAGGTGGTCAAAGTTATCGCCTTCACAATCTGTCGATGATAGCGGCATTCTGGAGAGGCAATCCGCATCAGCGTGTAGACGGCCGGTCTTGTATGAAATGGTGAAGACATGTTCTTGCAAACGAATGGCCCATCGTGCGAGGCGGCCGGATGGGTCACGAAGGTCGACCAGCCAACACAGGGAATGGTGATCTGTGACGATAGTGAACGGGCGACCATAGATGTATGAGCGAAACCGTTGCACGGCAAAGACTACCGCTAGGCATTCCTGTTCCGTCACTGTGTAATTGCGTTCAGGCTTGCTTAAAGAACGACTTGCGTACGCCACAACAAGTTCCTTCTTGCCAGAACGCTGAACGAGAACAGCACCGATACCGATGCCACTTGCGTCTGTATGAATTTCCGTGGGCGACGAAGGGTTGAAGTGCCAAAGTATTGGCTGCGAAGTTAACAAACACTTCAGCTTGTGAAAAGCGACATCGCACTCGGAGGTCCACTAAAACGGGCTGTTCTTGCGTAGAAGGCTCGTCAGGGGGTGAACGACATTCGCAAACTTGGGTACGAACCGGCGGAAATACGAGCAGAGCCCGATGAAGCTACGCAGTTGTTTCACAGATTTAGGACGCTCGAACGATTCAACTGCCGCTGTCTTTTGCGGGTCAGGTCTAATGCCATCTTTGTCGACGAGATGTCCTAACACCAATGTCTGTCGCTCGCCAAAGTGGCACTTATTTGAATTCAATACAAGGCCAGCTTTTTCAATGCAGCTGAGCACGAGGTCCAGGCGAGTGTTGTGCTCCTCAAACGTACGGCCAAAAATTACGACATCATCAAGGTAACACATACATATATGCCATTTTAAACCACGCAATATAGAGTCCATAAATCTTTCGAATGTCGCAGGAGCATTACATAATCCAAATGGCATCACGTTGAACTCGTAAAGTCCGTTGGTCGTAACAAATGCCGTCTTTTCTTTGTCAGCTGCGTGCATCGGAATTTGCCAGTAACCTGATCTCAGGTCCACAGATGAAAAGTAGGACGCGGAATGCAGGCAGTCTAGAGCGTCATCGATGCGCGGCAGTGGATAGACGTCTTTCTTGGTAACAGAATTCAGTCGGCGGTAGTCAACGCAAAATCTCCACGTACCATCCTTCTTCCTCACTAGAATGACGGGAGCAGCCCACGGACTCGCCGATTCCTGTATTATCCCTTTTTCCGGCATCTCTTGAACTTGCTCGTTGATGATCTTACGCTCCGATGGTGCCACTCAGTAAGGTTTCTGCCTAATGGGATGCTGTCACAGAACGAGCGCTAAAAAAGAGCGCGCCGCCAAATCCTTGCGACAACGGGCGAGAGAAACGCCGCGAGGTAAAAAGAAAAAAAAAAGAAAGCAAACATCCAAGGCTCCCGGGCGCGCGCTCTCCCCGCAGAAGCACGGCTTCGCAGACGATCCTCCTCACCCCACATCGGCGGCCCAGCAAGACCGCGATTTTTCTAGAACGAAGGAGGCGGGGTCAGACCGAGTGAATCATCCTCCGGGGAGGGCAGTCGAACCGTCTCGTGCCTCTCCCCAGCCTTCGCTGCGCATCGCGCCGACGAAATGAGGAGAACGTTCTGGAAGGTGGCGCGGAAAGTATTTAATCGAGCGGCCGAGACGAGAAAGCAGGCGGAGACGGAAGTGAGCGCCAGAGTGCGTAGAGATTCCGCCGTGTAGTCGGCGAAGTTTTTGGTCCGTAGGGACGGCTCGAGCTACAGGCAAGAGCGTGGGTTTACCGCTATCGAGCGAAGACGCGGGCAACAGCTGCGTGTGTGAAGCCGACGGATTTCTGGCGAAGAAGCTTGAAGCTTGGAGAGTGGCCATTTGAGGACGCGAGGTTTCCTGGAAGAGAAACTTCGAGAGCTACGGAACGACAAACGCTGGACTTTGAGTGATTCTCGGAAGGGTATCATTCAGACTTTTGTTCCAAGGACTTTGGACTGAATAGGTTTTCTATCGCTTTAGTCCTTAAGTGTCTTGGTTGTTCAATGCATGCGACTGCATTGTAGTGCGTATTGTTGTCCGTGTCCGTTGTTTCAAGTGTGGCTGATTGTATTGTGTAGTACGTTGATTGATTGGGTTGATTGGTGACCTATTGTATGCAACTATTGAGGAGTGTGCATTTTGGTGTATTGTTTTCGATCTGCCATTATTGAGAATATAATTTGTTTGTTTATCAACTCTCGGCTCTGACTTGTTCTTTGGGCCACAGCCGGCGTCCGCTGGTGCACCAATAAGGACCACTTCTAAATTGTCCACGCTTTCGTGGTGCGGTTCGGGGGCCGATACTTCGGCTCTTGGAATTAGCCCGGCGATCGCCTCCCTAATAAACGGGACAGGTGTGACAATTAATCTGGCGTCCGCGACAGGACCTTTTGGTGCACAGTGTGTCCAAAGTAGTAAGAAAGAGCCTCGAGTTGGTGATACTGCTATCGGAACGATTCTGTGTGTTGTTCAGTGTTCTCGTTAACGAGTGCAGGGGAGTGTTCCGATAGACTGATTTAGGCAGATACTTTTTGCACGCGGCAAGGTTTTATTTGTGAGTTGCGAGACACAATGGATCTCGAAAAGTTAGTTGCGCTTGGTGAGAAGATGGGTCTTTCCGGCGCCGAACTACGGAAGTGGGTCACCCAGAAGGAAAAAGAAGAAAAAGAGAGAGCCAAAGAAGAAAAGGCAGCTGAGTTGGAGAGAGAAAGGCTGGCCGCTGAAAGGGCTAAGGAAGAAAGAGAGCAACAATTGAAGTTGGAGCTGGAAAGGGAGAAGTTGGCAGCCGAAAGGGCGAGAGAAGAAAGAGAAGCGAGGGAGCGACAGCTGAAAGAAGAGAGGAAAGGGAGCGGCAGCGGCAGCACGAGATGGAACTCGAGCGGCTCCGTTTGCAACAGCGAAGTGAAACTCCCGTCCAAGCTAGAGTTGAAAGCAGCGAACGGGAAGATCACGGCTTCCGCTTGAACCCAAGCAAGCTGCTCGTAGCGTTTGATGAAAGGAAGGACGACCTAGACGCGTACCTCCACAGATTTGAGACGATTGCGAGGAGCCAGAATTGGCCAGAACAGCAATGGGCAACTGCTTTGAGTACCTGCTTGAGTGGTGAAGCGCTCAGCGTGTACGGTAGGCTGACGCCGACCGATGCAGCCAACTACGCAAAGGTGAAAGCGGCTTTGTTGAAGCGATTTAGATTCACTGTGGAAGGATTCCGGGACAGATTTCGGACAGGAAAGCCAGCTGATGGTGAGACAGCTACGCAGTATGCTGCCCGACTTTGCCACTATTTCGACAGATGGATTGATCTTTCAGGGACAGCACAGGAGTATGATGAGCTTAGAGAGCTGCTAATTAAAGAACAATTTCTTACTAGTTGCCACCCAAGCCTGTCGCTGTATTTGAAAGAGAGGAAGGCGGAGTCATTTGAAGGAATGCTTGAATTGGCTGATCAATTCTTAGAAGCGCAAGGAGGAACTAATTTGGCCAAGGTCAAGAAGGATTGTCCCGATGATTCGAAGAAATTGGCTCCTGAAGAAAAGAAGCGTGCACCAGAGAGCATGCAGCGATGTTTTCTGTGTAACCGAGTGGGTCATCGCGCGAAAAACTGTCGAACGATCTTTACGAGCCCTACGGTAGTGAAATGTTTTAAGTGTGGTCAGACTGGGCACAAAGCAGATGCATGTCGAAACGGAGCGAGTCAAACTCACCAGGTATCCTGTGTGCAAGTGGCACCGAAATCCGATAATAAAGCCGTCACCGACGGATTCGTAGAATTGAAAAATGGGGAGAAAATTCCTATTGTCGGTGCTGTAATGTCAAAACAGCCAACCGGTGTTACGAAAGGAATGCCAGCGCGGCCTGGAAAAGTTGCGGGCAAAAAAGTTACGGTGTTAAGATATACCGGCAGCTCCACTGTTATCGTTCGGAGAAATTTGGTACGGGAAAGTGAGTTGACAGGCAGAACGAAACCGGTTTGCCTAATTGACCGTACGGTTCGGATGCTTCCCGAAACAGAAGTTGAGGTTGAAACCCCGTACTTCAGCGGGAAGGTTACTGCTTTATGCATGACGACCCCCCTGTATGACCTTGTCATCGGAAACATCGACGGGGCGCGAGGGCCAAGTGATCCAGAATGTTTGGGAGAAGACCCGAAGATAGAGCCCTCGCCAACACAGCGGCCGCGAGATACAGTGGAGGAGCATCCCGTGACGGGTCTCACTAGAGCCCAAGGTGAAGCTGCGGCGCAAGAGACAGCGAAGGAGAAGACGATCGTGTCGAATAAGTTCACAGGCCGAGCAACTGGACGTACGTCGGCACGACCTCAACCGACTGACAGTGTAAAGAAGATGGAGTTGGCCAGCCGGGCAAAAAGTAGAGGCATGATCAAGCGGGTAAATAAACAGACAGGACCCGTCGAATGTAATGACGCGTTAACGGTGTCGGAAGAGACAACGATGGCTGAGACGACGCCTCAGATATCGTCGTTGGAAAGGGCTCGCCGAAAAAGAACGTGGAAGCACAAGAAGAGATCGAGCGAGCACCGCAAAAAGGGGCGCAAGCGCTGTTCGAAGTACTCAAGATAGGTGCTGAGGTGGAATCAGAATGTGTTTGGCAGGGCTGAGTGACATATGTTGTGTTAATGTTCTTGTTATCCTGTGTCACAAGTGTCGAAGTGTTGTGCTGTGATGTGATGTATAGTGTTGTATAATTGTTGTAATAAGAGAACTTTGTACGTTTGTATTGTTTGGAATGTGTGATGAAGTGTTGTAGTCATGTGCCTGTGGTTATATTTCATGTGCTGTGTAATTGAATTACAATGTACAATTGTATTAAGTGATCTATTGTGAATGTGAAGTGTCACGAGCGACGGTTTGTGTTACAGTCGTTCAGAGTGTGTGGTGACTGTTCGCGCTCGTTTGTGTGGGTTGAATATTATGAGATAATATTCTTAAAGTGGGGGGCAGTGTCACAGAACGAGCGCTAAAAAAGAGCGCGCCGCCAAATCCTTGCGACAACGGGCGAGAGAAACGCCGCGAGGTAAAAAGAAAAAAAAAAGAAAGCAAACATCCAAGGCTCCCGGGCGCGCGCTCTCCCCGCAGAGGCACGGCTTCGCAGACGATCCTCCTCACCCCACATCGGCGGCCCAGCAAGACCGCGATTTTTCTAGAACGAAGGAGGCGGGGTCAGACCGAGTGAATCATCCTCCGGGGAGGGCAGTCGAACCGTCTCGTGCCTCTCCCCAGCCTTCGCTGCGCATCGCGCCGACGAAATGAGGAGAACGTTCTGGAAGGTGGCGCGGAAAGTATTTAATCGAGCGGCCGAGACGAGAAAGCAGGAGGAGACGGAAGTGAGCGCCAGAGTGCGTAGAGATTCCGCCGTGTAGTCGGCGAAGTTTTTGGTCCGTAGGGACGGCTCGAGCTACAGGCAAGAGCGTGGGTTTACCGCTATCGAGCGAAGACGCGGGCAACAGCTGCGTGTGTGAAGCCGACGGATTTCTGGCGAAGAAGCTTGAAGCTTCGAGAGTGGCCATTTGAGGACGCGAGGTTTCCTGGAAGAGAAACTTCGAGAGCTACGGAACGACAACAACGCTGGACTTTGAGTGAGTGATTCTCGCAAGAGTATCATTCAGACTTTTGTTCCAAGGACTTTGGACTGAATAGGTTTTCTATCGCTTTAGTCCTTAAGTGTCTTGGTTGTTCAATGCATGCGACTGCATTGTAGTGCGTATTGTTGTCCGTGTCCGTTGTTTCAAGTGTGGCTGATTGTATTGTGTAGTACGTTGATTGATTGGGTTGATTGGTGACCTATTGTATGCAACTATTGTGGAGTGTGCATTTTGGTGTATTGTTTTCGATCTGCCATTATTGAGAATATAATTTGTTTGTTTATCAACTCTCGGCTCTGACTTGTTCTTTGGGCCACAGCCGGCGTCCGCTGGTGCACCAATAAGGACCACTTCTAAATTGTCCACGCTTTCGTGGTGCGGTTCGGGGGCCGATACTTCGGCTCTTGGAATTAGCCCGGCGATCGCCTCCCTAATAAACGGGACAGGTGTGACAGATGCGCCGATTCGGTGTGGATCTGATGATGTACCCGAACGCTGGGATTAAGGGCCTTTGGCTGTATTTAGAAAAATCGAACACTTTCGAGTGCTTAGACAGATTGTCGAGCAGGGTATGACGTTCGCTTTGGTCAAGTGACTTGCTGACCATTTGTAGCAATTGGGCATCTTCTGAACCTTCTAAGCCTAGATGTTCATTTTGGCTTGTAGCATCAACAAGCGCAACCAGCGTCGTACATGACTCGGGTCTAAATACTGCAAGTTTCATGCCGCCTGGCAGAATTGCAGGCTCCATGGAACTGTTCATTGTCCACACACCTGCCCGTCCATCAACGACTGACACTATACAATGGGGAATGAGAATGTTCTTTTTCAGACATGCCGAGGGAATCGGTTCGAGCGTGGCGTCAAACGTGCCACAGTTGTTACTGGAACATGTCGCAGGAACACACACAGCAGAAAATGCAGGAACGACTGTATCCACGGAGACGAAAAAGATGCATTCCTCCGGACAGGAATTTTCCAAGAGCGCCGTTGGGAAAGTACCGTGTATAGAAAGATGCCCACTTCTGCAGTCTACAGTTGCCCCACACTCACACAAGAAGTCAATACCCAAGATAACGTCATGTGTAGACCGCGGAATAACTGCGAACTCTGTGCAAAACACCTTGCCACACAGCGAGACGCCCACAGTACAATATCCCACCGGACACAACACGTCACCACTTACACCACGAAATGTCACTCCACGGTTCAGGCAAAACATCACTTTTGGTCCTAGCAGGTTCTTAAAATTTACACTCATCACCGAAACTGTCGCGCCTGTATCCACAAGTGCCATAGTAGCCACTCCATCGACAACTACACGAACTTTGTTTTTCAACATAAACGCTGACGGGGGTATATCTGTAGATAGCACCTGTGATCTTGCGGCTTCACCCCCACTGGCCGGACCGACTAGTTTTCCGGCGGCGGTGTACGTGCGCGTCACCGTGGCGACGGCGATCGTGGAGCACGGGGAGCTGTAGGTGGCGTCAAACTTCGATCAGAGGCCGGCGAGGGGTAGCGTGTCCTGGTAGGTGCGCGTGGTTTCCGTGACGTGGAGTGCGGATAGTCGAAATGTTGGTGATACAAAGGCCAAGACTGTCGCTGATATGGGCGGTGGTCACAAAAACGTGCGATATGACCCGGGACGCCACAGTTGTAGCATACCGGAATTGGTCGAGGGGCACGTGGCTGCCCAGAGTAACGACTCCTCTCGGAAGGCATGGGATAGTGGTGCCGCCCTTCAGGAGCACTGTAGGCAGGCGATGTTGGGTAAACAGGCGGGCGAAAACTTCGTTCGTAGTTGGGAGTTGGATGACGGGGGAATCCAGCCTGCCGTGGGCCTTGATATTCATAAGCGTCTGCAGCGTTAATCGATGGTTGCCATAGTGGAAGAGAAACAGGAGTCCGCACACGTTCTGGTTCGTTTACGTACACATCCTGAAAATCGCTGGGGCGATGACAGGTCTGCTGAGATCGAAGCAGCTCTTCTCTGACAATCTGCCGTATGGTCAAAGCAAGGTCGTTAGGCGGCACTGTTTCAACACTGGCAACAGTGGGGACGTTGGACAGGCGGCCGAATTTAGGAGAAATTCGTCGCATCTTGAGGGATTCAAAGGTACGACAATGCTTCATCACGTCAGACACGGAGTTCAAGCAGTCTTTCCCAATTAAGAAATTATACACGCCTTCGGCTATACCCTTGAGAACGTGCCCAACCTTGTCTTCTTCAGACATACTCCCATTCAGGATCTTGCACAGCTTCAATATTTCTTCAATGTATGTCGTACATGTTTCTCCTGGAAGCTGTGCCCTCTGAGACAATGTCTGCTCCGCGCGTTTCTTCTTTGCATCCGAATCACCGAAACACTTCTGCACTTCTTCAACAAAACATTCCCAAGTAGTGAACATGTCCTCGTGGTTCTCGTACCACATGAGGGCGGTGTCAGTTAACGAGAATACGACATGATTGAGCTGTTCGTTCGAGTCCCAGCCATTGCTTCTGCTCACCCGCTTGTAGTTCTTGAGCCACGCGTCGACGTCTTCTCCTGAGGTTCCGCCGAAGTTTGGCGGCACTCTGTAGTACGGCGCGGAACCCATCGGAGCTGGCCTCGAAGCGTTGGATGGGTGCTCTTGGGCCATTACGATCAGTGAAGGTGGAAGTCCGGCGAGGCGGCGGCTGCGACGAATTCCTGGTAGTGAAGCTTCCGTTTTTGGGTTCGTCCTACCCAGCACCTCCACCAAATTGTTACACAAGGCAAGGTAAATTAATGGGTTTTTTTAATGGGCCCTGAGTCCGCGATCACCGTACAATGATGATCATCTCCACCGCCACTCAGAGGGATCGCAGTGGAGGCAACGTTGTCTTCATTCTCTACCCGCGCTTCCCTTGTTTTTCCTGGTAGTGATACTTCTTATCAATATATATATATATATATATATATATAATTACAAGCTCAATTATGTTCTACTTTTTAATCAAAAGAAGAAAAAATGTAGCACATAACAACGGCTTGTGGTAATCAGTTTCACGTGAAGCAGTCTGCGAGTGGTTGTGCTGCATTTTTTGGCCTTAAATTAAACTTACAAGGTGGGTAGATGTGTTTTGGTCAGTGTAGTAGTTATGTGCACATAGTGGTCTTACTAGGCACGTTGGCTACACCAGCTTTGTGTATTGTGTACAGCGGGATCCCTGGGTTGTTAGATGACAGTATTTTTCACGCCAAAGATACCTGATGCCTCGTCTTCAAGTTTAGATGAGACTAAGTGATGACAGGTTATACAGCTTATTTCTTGCTGTGTGGGTAGAACGCCAGTAAAAAGCACAAAATTGGATGAAAGCAGATGGTCTGGGATGTATGGGGGCTGCCATGTTGCTGTAGGTCATCTTGGTTAGACTATTGCAATTACCAGCTGGTAATGGCTACAGTAATTCAGAGTTTGCAAAGTACGTGCCAAACGTACTTCTTATAGCTGTAGCGTGTGATGCAAGAAGCACAGCTAAAACCTTTGTATACGATTATTAATGAAACAGTTATGTCCGGAACTATTTATATATGCTGCACAAGTCTACTGCAAGTGTACTCCGCGTAGCTCCAGCAGCGCTGTGAGGTATCTGCTTCCATTCAGTGATATAGGAGTCAAAAGCTTTAAATTTTGAAGTGCGGTCATGTGCAAGCAGCCAGCAAGTGACAGCATATACTATCGAGGAACTACAATGGCACTATCAAATGTGATGTGGACCAGGAAGGTAGCACTATGGCAAGGCAGTGCAGACAGTGATCATTATTGGTGGTTGGATGAAATTCGAGTTTTTAAACAGCTGCTGCGAACAAGTACTTTGCAGAGCACTAACAAGGCTGCGTGCTTTAATTGTACAGTGGTGGTGAATGGTTTTCATTGTCTTATCAAAAGCATCTGCAATGCTTATGCTGCTACTGAAGCTATTTTGTTTGTTTATTATTTGCAGTGATTCCTGAATATTCCTTGTTTTTGCAGAACAATGTGCCACGGCCTGCTTGTTGATCACAGTCAAGCCTCGGATGAGCATCGGGTAATAAAGTATACACGGGCATCATGCAATAAAGTATATTTGCAATCAAGACATGCAGTTGAGCTTAGTTAATGCTGCCAAACAGCTGCAAAATGTAGAAAGTTCTTAAAACTGCTAATTAGAGTTCTTCGAATCAGTCTGGTTCAGTCCATGCATATATATACAAGCTGCTAACACACATGCATTCCATCAATAATTTAATGTACTTTAGAATACCCTACTGCATGTTGAAGACATGCTCCAGCTATGATTTGCAAGTTTGTTTTTTCATTTAAAAAGACTTCTGACATTGGGCCTGTTTTCAGCGTTGCATGTGTATAATTTACTATAATTCTTAATATTTTATAAATGTTACAAGAGTTTACTTGTAACGTCACTCTTACGTTTTGCTTAACATTATGCAAACATTATCATAATATTTTATTAATGTTTACACCATGTTCTAGATAACGTTACTCTTAAGTTTATTCACGTTAGCACAACATTTAGATTCGATGACATTAACAATAATGTTTCAACATTGCAGCTGAACATAAAAGTAACATTATTATAACGTATTTGTGCTACTTGAGAAGTCACCTTGGAAAAAAAGCTAATTTATTTTTCAAACACAAAACAGCAACCTGCTGAATAGAGCATTAAGCTTTTATTGTCTACATGTTTCAAAGGTGGCACTTCTATAGATTGAAGACAGGTGAAGACAAAAACGTAGTGTTTGCATAAATTATACTTAGCTATGGAGGCTGTGAACCAATAAATTAAAAAGCCGATTTCTGTGTCAGTAGCATTTTTGAGTGCGTTTATAATCGAAGCAACACTGCCCCGACCCAATGCGACAACCAAGGCGACCATCTCAAGGCCGCGTGTTCATTAAATTTAATAAAAGGCGGCTACATTAAATTTAATTAAAGGCGGCTACATTGTATTATATGGAGGTTTGGCGCTCGTTGTTTAATAACTGCAGGTGGTCAACGGTAAATCCCACATCTCGCGATCATGCGATGTTTTCGGCAGAAATAGCATCCTGCTATGAAAGATTGTGTAAGGCAGAGTGAACCAGTCAACGACTTCCCAATATAACAAAGAACCAGGAAAATCAAATTGCGCACGCGAAACATCTCTGGCAATGCGCCACTGTGCAGTGCATTTTAACAAATGAATGTGTTGCTGTACACTCGTTTCTTCATTAATGATAACTAAAGAAAAAAAAAATAACTTGAACGTTAAAGAACCCCAGGTGGTCGAAATTTCCGGAGCCCTCCACTACGGCGTCTCTTATAATCAAATGGTGGTTTTGGGACGTTAAACCCCACATATCAATCAAATCAAAAATAACTTGAAACAAGGTATTTTCTGCTTGTCCGCGCAGTCATCACGACTTCCTGCGCAGTAATGAAAAGCAAATTTAAGCCAGAGGAAAAATGTTTACTTGCTTTTGGCACACGAACGCTGCAAGCGTAATGCTCGCATTAATTCTGAAGGAAAGTGTAAAGTTAGGGCTTGTTTTCTTCGTTATTCAAGAACCCGCATACCACAGTCATCCGCGCGCTCCGGATGCATTTCCCGGCTGAATTCGTCATACCTCTGAAGAAAGCACGCGCATCTTTGAAAGCACGCATCTGACAGGATGCCGCGAATACCATGAGAGATCCTATACTACAGTACACACACACTCACCTTCGACGTACTCGGAGGCTCGACGTAGCTCCGGCGATCTGAATCATCACCGCTCACGGCCCCCGTCATATAGCTGGTCGTCTATGGTCCACGCTATCACCCCCACAATTCGGTCACGCACACAGGTGATGGAGAATCAGCACATTCCGATGGTGGGCTGTTGGGAGTACGCTGAGCCACAGAACACCTAGGCTGAGCCGTAGCGAGGACTGACGCGGCTGGCCAGAGCTACACTCTTGACACTCTACCAGAGCAGCGCCTGGAGTGAGCGCCGAGACGATTTCGACCGGCGGCGGCGTGGTAGGTGTTCTGTGCTGGGGCTCGTTTCGATTCGGCGGCGGTGTGCCAGCGGCGCGGAAACCGAAACAAGTGGAAAAAGCTCTTTAGTGCGACTTTTTTGCTCAATTAACTGAAATTCAGAACTGTTAGCACTACCTGCAAAAAAAAATGATATTCGAGATTACGAGAAGAGAATTGGCAAATGGTTCGTAAATGCTTTGTTTTTGAGCATGCGTGCTGAAAAAAGAAATAAAAAAAAAACCTTGGCGAGGAGGGTACATATCTTAAGTCATGCACAGTATAATATGAATTTCCGGGGAAGTTTTGACCACCCGTTTAGCGTTCGTCAAAAAACGATTTAATGCGGCTGGGATCGCACACGCAGCAGATCAACGTTACTAGAAATGGTCAGTTTCGCAGCTTCCCGAAGTGCGCGCTCTCTGAAGTATATCTGAAGTGGCCGTGGTGGCCGACGCGAGAACTAGTGGCGCTGCTGTGCCATTTTGCTGCCGCGCGCGTCGTCTGCTGCAGCGCGAGTGATTCGCGTTCTCGTCGCAGCTCTCGTCAGTCGTGATAACTGAGATTGGCCATAGACCCTTGAGCGGTAAACTCAATCACTTCAAAAACGAAAATTTGTAAAACATCTGTTTCATAATCACCACTAAATGTCAGGAGCCTTTCCAATCGGGAAACTAATTATTATTTCTTTCTTTACTTATTTAAGTACAAACAGTGCCCGGAATGCTGTTTTCGGGCGGAATCGGCTGTGCCCGAGAAGATTGTGTTGGGCGCTAGTTCGCAATACATTATAAAGATAGAGTGCGCGAAACACAAGACACCAGAATAGAAGTACACAGGACGAGTTGTTAGTATGCGATCGTCCTTCTATATCGGTGGCTCATCTTGATCGTAGTTTATATTGTAATCAGCTGTGCATCTTTCACGTTCTTTCCAGTGTTCGTCGGCCTGCAAAATTTCCCAGCCAAATGTCGACTGCACTATAATAAAAACACTTTTCGGAAATACTGTTTGCTCAAGGTGGCATTTTTTTATGTTTTGTAGTTATCAGCCATCTTTCTCGCGAGAGAATTCTCCCATGGGGGTATGAAAAAATGGTAGTTATCATGTTAACTCTCGCGCGAAAGATGGCTAAAGTATTAGCCGTCTTTCTCGAATAATTTCGCTGGGTTATTGCCGAACACTCGTTACATTAGTGAGGTCATAAATGAAAGCCTTAGCAAATGAGGAAGCTCAGCAAGGGTATTTTCGATTCTCTCATTCGAAACTGCGGAGAGCTTTCGCTCAAGAGCCAGGATCTCCTTGTGTTTCTTCCTTTTTGAGGCAACCGCATGGGCAAACCTCTTCGAGAGGTTGCGGACCTTTTGTTTTCTGGTTTTCACCACCTTTGCAGGCTTTCTGGCACGCAGTGGCCTCCATAGGACAGGCAAAGAAAGCTAGTATGCCGCTTTGTAAACACTGTACAGTGTTTACGATGAGCACTAATGGTTGTGGGTACAATCTAGAGCTACCACCTCATTCAACAATAACAGTTTTTTGTAGTAGCAGCTCTTGGTGCAAGATTTCTGCAGTAGAAAAACACCACACGTCATCCCTGACACGGCATAATCGATTAATTTTTGGCTCCTGCACGCGGAAGGCAGCGAGAAGTTTATCGCTTCATTGAGCGCGACCGGTGTAACTGACGAGACGTCTGATCTGCCCGGAGATGCGTCGTCGCTAAAATCACTCGACAGACTCCATGACCATGACTTCCCTATTTCATTTTCTGGCATGAGCTCATCCCTAGCACGTCTGTGTGTGTGTGTGTGTGTGTGTGTGTGTGTGTGTGTGTGTGTGTGTGTGTTGGTGTGTGTGTGTGTGGTGCGTGCGTGTGTGTGACCCTCCTTGTTCTTGTCGTCACATGTGCCTTCGATATGCACTCTGGCAGACCGGGAAAAAAGCGAGGTAATGTCTTTGGCACTAGCGCCCATTTTCCTCGAGGTGGAAGTATTTCATTTCCCATTTATAATGTACTTATGATATTTGACATTATCGTCTGCCTCAAAATGTCACTCACATGCAGCGGACTTGTGAGTCAGCCGCCCATCCCTGCGACACAGCAGGGAGTTTTAGTGCTGGGTACGCAGGCGGCTTGCGTAAGCAGGACGATGGGGCGGTGGTATTGCGCATGCGCGAAGCCCCAAACAGATGCGTCGCAAGATGGCTGGGGCGATGGGGCGATGCGTCTGTCCATGACCTACTACACTCCTGACCTGTTCAGATAGCGGGGTTCCTATGGGAGCGCGTGTCCCCGCTCTCGTTCAATCGCTCGCCGTAGGTGGCGCTACCTATAACCTGTTCGTCTGTTTCTTTACGGTTGTTTTGTAGGCGCTGGTATAAGAATGCCTGCATTCTGCAGTGAACTGGCGGCATATATGTGACTATTTCTTCCCATACATTGCTGGTTAAGCAAGGTGTTCAGAGCGCTTGAGTATTTATAGCACACTGGTTGACAAACGTGGGAACCCGTAGATTTACACGATGTAGGGCAGCCTATGCGTGGTCGCGTGCATTTTATTGCAAAAAAATTCTGAATGTCTTTTAGTATTATTATTTCTGAATAATTCTAAATTTTGGATCATAAATACGCACTACGAGTGCTTTGTTGGTCAAAATTTGACCACAAAGAGTGAAGATGACGTCAGCGAGCAGGTGCTGCCTAGCGCCACGCCGCTCGTAGGTTACGGCCCTAGCGGCAGGAAGGTATGAACTAGAACGTGGGCGCTGGAAGAGGTGCTCTCTGGGCAGGTCAGGAGTGTAGTAGGTCATGCGTCTGTCAAACAACGCTGCCACCACTGGCCACCTAGCGGAGATAAGCTGCCCCGGCGCACACTCTAGCCGTCGAGTTAAAATAAGCCAAAGTGCGAGCACTTATAGCGATTACATGGTTTCAGCCAGATTACCAACGCTAGAATGGCCTGGAACATAGAAACTAAATATATGCCAGCCCCGACCACATGAATAGGTGGCGCCATCTAGCGCAGCTATATTGAAACAGACAACCACAACATTGTTATTGCAGAAACGTTGTGCATTGTACATCTGATGCAAAAACTGCGCAGCGACAATATTACAAATGAGTAACTTTTTATTTGTTTTCATCTCAAAAACATTACGCGTAAGCTAACAAGTTCATGACTGTGGTTGCACGAAGTGTCACAAGATGTCGACACTGTCATTGTAGTAACCTTGTATTTTTCACTTTTTTCGTATACCAGGATACTGTACACGATAAAGAAGTGTCCTGATCACTATGTATGTTTAATTTTACATTTTCAATCTTAAAAATAATTAAATAATACTTACGCTACAAGACTCTATGGCGCTGCGAGCACGTGTGACCTTCGTGCGGCTTGCGTTTGCGTGCGTGCCATCGTGGCGCCAACTAAAAGGCATTCCGGTTGGGTATGGGTTGGGCACGCAACGCCGCGCGCTCCCAAGCCCGCATCGCCCCAAGAGAATGCGTACCCAGCACTAAAACTCCCTAGCATCTGTGCCAATTTTTAACGCGACAGCGTTAAAGAGTTCGTTTCGCAGATATTCTCGCGTCGGCGTCGGTTGCGTTGGTTGTGAGCGAAAAATAATCATCTTGGGCGCGACTGGAAAATTCAGAAAGATGCAAATATAAAAAATTCTGGGTCTGAGTTGGGGTCGAACCCGGGCAGTTTGCGGGGAGAGCTGGAGTTCTACTACACAGGCACGGGTGTGCATTTTAGAACCTTTTTATTGAAAAATAAATAAATACATATTCATAAAAAACATATTGGTCTACTCGCACCACTTTGACGGTTTAAAAACGGTCCATTTCACCAATTCATCAAACACCTGCATACGATTTTGAGGTTATATAAACGTTCGATCTATCTTGCGCACATATTACGCATTCAACGAAGTTTCCCGTGCTGATTTTGCTTTAGGATCCATGTGGCTCACAGCCATGCGTTTTATCCAGAGACTGTAAAGGTCCAGTAATTGCGTCATATTATATGGAACACCATCCTCATTTTGTATTGAAATATAACGTATGCCATGAGGTGTTACCGGCAGATATTTCTTCGGGGTCTTTTGTACCACATCCCAAAAGAATATCGGATCCCAGCACTCACTCACAGCATGTCCAACCGTTTCCGGCTCGTTACACAGAGTGCAGTTTGTGTCCATGCCAGACATAGCCAGGAGGTAGCACACCGGGCCCATGCCCCCCCTCCCCCCGGAAATTTTTTAGATGCGGAGCATCTAATACTCGAGGCTTGTAGTGCGGCGCCGTCCGCAAGCTTCCTCCTTCTTCTTCCACCATCTGTACATCCCTTCCTCCTCTACACACCGCGCGCGCTTCACTCCTCCACCATCTGTGCACCCTTCCTCCTCTACACACCGCGTGCGCTTCTCCTCTTCACGAACATTCGCTAGCTGTATAATGTAGCGCGATTGCGCCGTCACGCTTCGAGAACATCGGCAGCTGACGCGCGCGCATGCGCCGTCGCGCTTCAAGAACATCGGCAGCTGACGCGCGCGCATGCGCCGTTGCGCTTCTCCCCCTTCTCGAACATTCGACAGCTGACAGTGCATGCGCCGTCGCGCTGTATATATACTCAAGGTCGGCGCTCGCTCGCTCAGTTGCCGCTCGCCGGTTGGTTTGTACGGCGCGTCGACGTCCAAGGTCGCGGTGAAATGAATTCCAACGAATGCACAAACACAATGATCGACGTCCCTCGACCAGCGCCGCCCTTTCGCATACGTGTGTACGTGTTCACTCATTTAACACCCCCTCCTACAACCACGTTAACCAATTTAGCCATCGACCCAAGTAAGTCGCAATTTAACACCCCATTTCACAACCACGTTAACCAATTTAGCCATCGACCCAAGTAAGTCGCACTTTAACACCCCGTTAACCAATTATGTGCTCCGCATCCTCCTCAGTGTTCCCCCGAGGGAAGCTGCGGGCAATTTTTTTCGCGATAGCATAAAGAATAAGAAATGGCCATTTTAAGGGGGTGCCTTGCCCGAAATAAAGCAGGTACCCCCCGCCCAATTCCCCCCTCGAAAAAAATTTCTGGCTACGCTTTCCTTGACTCGAGTAGATGCGCTGGAAGCAACAGTACCTTCAACCGGTAGTGGGGCACAACCCAACATCAGCCTCCCAACACTCGTTGAAGGACGCGCTTCTTCATCATTCCGTAAATAAGATGAAATAACAATACCCAATTACGCAACATACACGCGATACCCACCCCCCCTCACTCTGCGACGCATTTACTCGACTTCTTTCCGTGGGAACATGCGGGCGGGTTTTTTTGAACTCATCGCGATCCCTAGGTGGCTCAAAGAAATGATGATCAATGTCATTTCCGTAGCCGCTTTTGTGGCCCGGGGCACAACAATAAGGCATTGTTTATTGGCGCTCTTATCACATGTTAGAACTTTTTCGTAAGAGATGACAGTTCACCAAATAATGGCGCGAAGAAGCAACCGAGCGCCGAAAACGTGTTGTCGTGTCTAAGCGGCAACATGCGTGTCGCGACGCGCGGCGTGTATGTGAAGCAAGACGGAACAGCAGCACCATTAGTTCACGCGTCAGCCGCTCGTGCCAGCGCGCGCGCAGAGCTGCGAAACTGTAGGGAGCCTACATACGCCGCGCCTTCGTCGTTTAAGGCGCCTCGCGGCGTATGTAGGCTCCCTACGAAACTGACCTGGTTCAAGTAACGTTGCAGCAGATTACCGTGCCACTTCGGTACGTATGTTGAATGTTATGTTTATTGCTTCCACAAATATGAAGCATTTTTTTATTTTATTTTTGGTATCGTATTTGCATATGCTTCACAAGATTCATAACGGTAACCTGCTGGCATATCATTTGAAAGAATGGTGAACCCAGCCTTGAAGGACGCGCGCACACAACAGGATTCAACACGCAAGCAACACGGTTCGAAAGAAAAAACCAAGACGCACATGCGCTACACGTAATGCAGCTTGTACAGATTAAAAACTGCGCATGAGACAATCAGATGGTTATAAATAACCAACACGCGCCCATGCACGGTGAAAAGCATAAAGGTTTATTGCAGGTGAAGATACATTCTAAAAACTACATTCATCTAAAAAGATGATCACCCTCTTTTCGTGATAGCACTACGGATAACATGGATCAGCACCATGTTTTTTTAAGACGATGGTCTTTCTTGGGACCTTCGACGGAAAATGTTTGGTCTGTCTGTTAGTCTGTCCGTCTGTACATTTGTATGCTTGTACTCCACCCTCAAAGTACAGTGCCTAGAACATACTTTTAGTAGTGTGCCGACCACAGAGCGTTTTCAATGGAAGACGCTGGCACTACCGACGGTGCCTTCCTGCGGTGGCCACCAGACGGCGGCACCCTTAGGGACCATCATCGTCAGGCGAAGACACAGAACACCTACGAACACAGAAGACGCGTGAAGCTGGACTGCGGGCTCAGAGCATCCTCTGGCGCCACTGTTTGGGGGGCTGCAACCGGTACTTAAAGGTACAACCCCTTTGGAAGATCGTCCACGTGCCTGGGCTGACATTTGCGAACGCAGTCGTGGTTATGTCAGCGGCCACCAGGGAATGGTTGGAGCGGCGACAGCGGGAAGTAGGACGCATCGCTCTGGGCTGTCATGGCATGGTGGCGAACGAGGTGGTCCGGGGGGACATCGGCTAATCGAGCTTCGAAGCACGTGAGGTGGCCAGCAAACTGACGTTCCACTGCCGCCTGATGTACATGGCCTGCGAGAGGTGGTCTCGACGCGTTTTTGACTACCTCAAGGCGACATGTATGCGCACCAAGTGGGTACAACGAGTGTACCAACTTGAGAAAAAGTTTGGGTTTTTCCAGGCCACTGGTGGCCAAAAATCAACAGGGGCGCACTAGGGAAATTCGCCAACGTATTAAGGAGGCCGAGGAGGAGAAGTGGAGGCAGGCACAAGTGAACAAGCCAAGTCTCCTTCTCTACCGCCAGCACAAGGACACCATTGCTCCAGTCCCAATGTATGACAATGGCCTTGGAAGTGTGCTGTTATTTGAGGCAAGAGCAGGGGCCCTGCGTACTCTCGTCCGTAAGCAAGCCTACGACGGTAAACTCGTGAGTGTGGTGTATCACACGTGTAGTGGGGCTGACGAGACCATCGCACACATCGTGACTGAGTGCCCGCCACTGAGCCCATCCAGTTCGAACACAGATCTCGCTGCCGCACTGGGTTTTGTGGACACAGGTGATGTGGTGGTGGTGGTGGTGGTGAAAACGTATTTATTTATTTATTTACATGAAATTTTCTGCGGAGAAGCTCCGAGTAGTCGGAGATGCATGGCTTGCGGTGGGGGGGGGGGGGGCCCTTAGTCCAGGGCTCCACTTGCAGCAGCCGCTCTGCGGGCCCGGTTGATCAGACTCAACTGATCTTCCAGGTTCTCGCTGGCCAGCAGCTCCTCCCATCGCTCCGCTGTTGGATTTTGTACTGGTTGTAAGGCTGTAATGGCCTGACACTCCCACGTGACGTGGTACAGAGTGGCTTTAGCTGAACACCATGGGCAGAGATGAGAGTATGCCGAGGGGTGCATTTTACTCAGGATGTGCAAATTTGGAAACGTGCCGGTTTGAATTTGCCTCCAGCTGACCGATTCCTCTTTATTTAGTGTTCGGTGTGGCAGCGAATAAGCTTTCCTAAGTCCTCTGTAATGGTTTAGGATGGCCGAATAGTCGCAAGGGACCGGAACGAGTTCCTCAGGGGCGGAGTTGGAAGGTGCTCGGCTCGCATACCCTCGAGCTACCCTATCCGTCCTGATTCCCCTTCAGTCCCATGTGGCCCGGAGTCCATATAATCCGATGCCAAATTCTGAGTGGATGTGTAATAGAATGCTCGCCAGTGTCTGTAACGCTCATGATGACGTTGAGAGCGGGTTGGCTGATGCGCCCCTGTAGGTAGTTGCGGCAAGCTGCTTGAGAGTCCGTGAGAACTGTCAGCGACCTGTCTGTAGCCGAGGGCGAGAGCGAGCGCGATGGCAGTTTCTTCAGCATCGGTGATGTTGCGGCACCGCACGGAAGCGCTGGTACGTTCTGTGAGTGTGTGGTCCACGACTGTGGCTACAGCCTTATTGTTTGCATGGTCGTAGTTGGCGGCGTCAACATAGTACGTAGTGTTCTTGTGTGCATAAGTTCGCTCGAGGGCTTCCACTCTGGCTTCCCTCCGGCCCTGATGTAGTCGGGGATCCATATTGCGGGGGATGGGAGCGACCTTATAAGTGGCACGAAGTTGGTCCGGAATGGGCTTGCAACGAGCTGCGTCGTGAAACTGGCTGATGTAGCCAAGGCGTAGGAGCAGGTCACGGCCTGTAGGTGTTTGCGTGAGCCGTTGCAGTTGTGTGGCGAGTTGCGCTTCACGAAGTTCTTCAAAAGTGTTGTGTAGGCCCAATGCGAGGAGCTTGCTAGAAGGAGTACCCGGTGGTAGCTTGAGTGCCGCTTTGTAGGCCTTGCGGAGCATTGCGTCTACTTGGCCCTGTTCGCTCTTGGTGAGGCGTTGGTAGGGCAAACTGTATGTCACCCTACTGACCACGAGGCTACGTACGAGTTTCAGGGTGTCCTCCTCGCGCATGCCATGGCGACGAGTGGCTACCCGAGATATCATTCGGGCCACTTGCAGTGTAGTGGTGCGGAGAAGGGAAAGTTTGTGATTCACATGGCGGTTCGACTGTACCCACATGCTTAATATTCGAATGGTGGATTTCTCTGGGATTTGTTTGCCAGCAAGGACGACCTGGAGGCGGGAGCCTTGGTTGTTCTGCGTCGATGGTGGGGGCTTGCGTCGATAAATTCGTAGAAGCTCAGATTTTTCTGTTGCACAGGCCAGGCCTCGTGCCTGCGCGTATTGTTCGACGCATGTGGCTGCCTGCTGCAGGTTATATTCTTTTTCTCCAAGGGACCCCCGCGTGGCCCAGACGGCGATATCGTCCGCATACATTGCGTGATGGATGCCATCGATGCGGTGGAGTTCATGTGCCAGGCCAACCATAGCAACATTAAAGAGTAGCGGGGAAATCACTCAGCCCTGCGGGGTGCCCTTGTTCGGAACCCTGATAACATGTGATCGGATGGAGCCGAAACCGACTGAGGCAGTGCGGTCCGACAAGAAGGCGTGAACATAACTGTAGACGCGCTGCCCACAATGAAGGGCCTCGAGGCCCTCAAGTATGGCCTGGTGGCTAACGTTATCAAATGCGCCCTTAATGTCTAAAGTCAAGATAATGTTTTCTTCTTGCTGGGGGGCGTTATCAATGACTTCTTTTAATTGTAGCAGTACATCCTGCGTTGAAAGATGTGCCCGGAACCCATACATTGAGTGCGGGAAAAGGTCATTGTCCTCGAGGTAATCTTGCACGCGATTAGTGATGACGCGCTTGAAGAGTTTACCAAGGCAGGAAGTGAGGGATATTGGTCGGAGGTTTTCGATCTGAAGTTTTTTGCCCGGCTTTGGTATCATTATGACCTCCGCGTGCTTCCATTCAAGAGGAAGCGTGCCACGTTGCCAATGATCATTGAAAAACGCCGTGATTTCTTGTACGGCGCTGTCGTTGAGGTTCCTGATAAGAGAGTACGTGATTCCGTCTGCCCTAGCAGCTGTGTTGCGATTGCTGCTGCGAATGACTGCGTAAACTTCGTCCACCGTTATTGGTCGGTCGAGAGTGTCATTGGCACGTCCACGATACGCAGCCTGAAATGCGGGAGGGTAGAAATCGCCAAAGCATTTTCGCCGGACTTGATCCAGCAGCTCATCGTCAGTACCCTCAAAGGCGTGTATGAGGCGCATGACTGACTTATTCGTCTCATTTTTTGTTCGAGTGGGGTCCATCAAAACGCGCAAAATGTGCCACGTGCGGGCCGTGCCCAATGAGCCTCGAAGAGAGTCGCTAAACTGGGCCCAATTGAGTCGCGCCAGTTCTGTAGCGTACTGCTCTGCCTGAGTGGTGAGTGTGGCGATCCTTAGCTTGAGGCGTCGGTTATGTTTTTGCGTCCTCCATCTGCGGATGAGGCTCCTTCGGGCTTCCCACAGATGTAGCAGATGGCCGTCCACTTCCGGCAGTGCAGATGTTCTGTTAATGGTGGTGGTCCAACGCTCTCGAATTTCTTTAAGTTGGGTGCACCAGTCGGTGAGGCTTGTGAGGCTGTCGAGTGAATATTCGCTCTCACGACGAAAGGCGTCCCAGTTTGTGATGCGTGCTTCTCCAATAGACCGACGCGCTGCGCTCTCTGTAACTTTTGTGCGGAGAATGAAGTGGTCGCTGCCCAAGGATTCCTGCAGGTTGTCCCAGTTATAGTTTGCACGGCCACGGGCGAAGGTGAGATCGGGGCAAGTGTCCCTGCACACACTGTAGCCGATTCGGGTAGGGAACGCGGGATCCGTAAGCAGTTCAAGCTGAAATTTTTCAGTGGCAGCCGCAAGCTGTTTGCCTTTGACATCCGAACGGTTGTAACCCCAGCGTTCGTCGAGAGCGTTGAAGTCGCCGAGCAGTAAGAGTTCTTTTCCCTGGGCCAATCGGCAGGCACCTTGGACGAGGGCATGGAAATCAGTGGTTTTTTGCTTTGGGGCGCTATATACGTTGACAATGATGATGCTTCGCTTTTCTCCTTTCTTTTTTTGCCTGAGAACTAGCTCCACAATCACATGTTCTATGTTGGTGTCTGGGATATTGTCTAAGCCAACTGCGGTTAGCGCTTTGTCAATCAGGATGGCCGCTTTGCCCTTTGTTTGACTATTATACGACTCATAACCTGAAAATATGAGTTGTGTTCCGGGCTCCTGAAGCGCTATGACATCTGGCCGAGCAAGGTGTGTCTTAATGTACTGTTGGAGGAGGCTCCGCTTTCTGCGGAAGCCGCGGCAGTTCCATTGCCAGACTTCTAAATGTTCGCCAATGAGTGGGGCTGTGCTGCCCATGGTTAACTCGTTGAGTGGAAAGGCGTGGGTACCGGAATCTCGGCTTGCGACGCCGATGTAGGAGTGAGGGTGAGGGCGCTGGGTGTCAATGTGGGGGTAGCGAGGATTTCGGGTGCATGTGATTCCAATCCTAGTCTATGGTAACCTTGATCTGTCGTGGCGTGCGAGCTACGAGTGGCCCTCTTCCTGCGTATGTTTTCGCCTGTTTCAGCAATTTGCGCCTCGAAGCGTGTCTCGAGAGAGTCGAGGCGTTCTCCGAACAGCGTGAATACGGCACTGAATTGTTGCGATAGCTGCTGCGCGAGCGTTGAGAGCATTTTGTGTAACTCTTCGCGTGTGACTGTGGTGCCCGACGCAGCAGGAATTGATAGCGCTGTTTTAGGGGTTTGCTGTCTCTTGGGGGAGGTTGGGGTTTTTTTTTCGCGGGGAGTCAGGTGGCGATCCAAGACGCGCCATTAGGGCATGAAGTTGAGAACTGTCCTTGGCTTGACGTGCCCTGACGGCCGCCAGCTCCTGTTTGAGTTTTATGTTTTCCGCGAGAAGGTGTTCGTATGCGGTGGACAGGGTATTGAGTGGAGCGATGGGAGGATATACATTTGCTGACCAGCTCACCTTATTGTCGGCACCGGCTGATGGAGTGGGATTGGGCTTCTCATTATGTTTGCTGGAGGCGTGCTGGGACTGTTGACAGGTGGGTTGCTGCTGCTGCTGCTGCCCCTTGGTCATCTGGTTCTTCGCATGCTGTCGCTGCTTTGGCTGCTGCTGTTGGCCAGGTTCCACAGACGGGAGGGGCGGGAAGGACTGTGTCCTCGAGCGTGAGCGGGAGCGGCTGCATGAGGTCTCGTTTTCCTTGCTGAACCACCTGCGTTTGGGAGTGGGTGGGTTACGATGGGAATTGCGGCCCCTGGCTGGTGCTGCTGGTTGAGGAGGTGGCCGTGGGCGCGGGGCCTTCATTCTCTGAGAGTACTCTTTGGCGCCCGTTAAGTGGGCATCTCCACACAAGTGACATTTGGGAGCGCAGGGGTGACCGTCAACGGGGTTGAGGATACCACACTGCCGACACACGGGAGTGTTTGGCGTGGGGCATACGTCTGAGCGGTGCCCTGGTTGTAAGCAGACTTGGCAGGCTTGTCGCGTCGGCTTGTACGGATGGCAGGCCACCTCCCCACCGTAATACAGTACATATCGGGGCAGAAGGGGGCCTTCAAAAGTGATTACGGCAGATTTGGTAGCACCAAGGATTCGTGCACTGTGCACTGTCACTCCCTGCGTGCGCCCGCGGAGGTTGGCGGTGAGTTCTTCCGGTGTTGTGCCAGGGTCTATCCCATGAATAACTCCCCGCAAGGTGCCCTCAGGGGCCGCCACATAGGTATTGAATTCGTAGGTCTTCCCCTCAAGCGTGAGGGTGGTGATCCGACGAAGAATTTCGGCCGTCTCAACATGTGGCGTGCTGGCAATGATGATGTTCGACCCGGGGCGAGTACGTATAATGAAATGATCACCAGTACAATGTTGTCGAGAATTGCCCGCCAGTGCTACGGCTCGGGAGATTTGATGCGTAGTGAAGTTCCGAATGGCCAGGCCCTTTTTCGGGCGCATGATGATCTTTATGTCCGTGCGTGGAAGCAGCGGCGGCTTCCGTCGTAGCTGGCGCGGCTTCGTTACGAGTGGTGGTGTTCGCGCCGGTGCGACGCCGGCCGCGTCTGCCTGCGCAGCAGGAGCTCTCGCAGCCGCAGCTGCCCCGGCGTTGACGTGGCTGGGCGGAGTGCTTGCAGGACCGGCCGGCTGCATCAATTCCGCTCAAGCTTTGTCGAATTTTTCTGGCGTTGACGCTGGCGACGGGAAATCGCCAGTTTCCAGTTTGCGTCGGTGTCGCTCGCCGTTCCCAGCGATGCAGACGATGTAGGATGGCGCACGGCAACTTCATCTTCGCTTGCCGAAGTGAGCTCGTCGAGGTCGAGAGATTCCGTGTTAACATGGGTGTCGTTGGGGCTGAATGCAGGTTGAACGCATCCGGTAGTAGTCACGTCAGCAGTTTGCGTAGTGCTAGCATCCATATTGTTGTGGAAGGGGTCCCGCCGTTAGGCCTAGTCACCCGTACTCGCACAGGCGAGCTGGGTCGACGCTTAGGCCCAGCGGCCCAGCGCTCACATGGGTTCTTCTGAAGGCGATAGAGAAAAATGGAAATGCTCTACAGCCTCGGGAAGGGTGTGCGGTTCCCAGGACAGGTAAAACTTGGTGATCCGACACAGTGCCGGCAACGATATCGGAGTAATCCGGTCAACGAGAGCACACGTTCGGCGGAGCGTATGTGACGCGCGTCCGCTCGCTCCGGCGTCCACCGTGTGTCTCCTCAGGTGATGTGGTGGACTACGCCGCAGTGAGGCGCAGCAAAACTCGCCTAGAACAATCGAGGAAAATAAGTTTCCGGGGACTTCGGGAGGGTTATAACTCGGCAACCCGCCCAGTCTGTATTTTATTTTCTTATTTTCTTTGTATTTTTTACTATCGGCTAGGGCGCCAAAGTGTGCCCGCCCGTTACAAAGGGAATGACCTCATTACCATCATCATCATCATAGAAGATATAGATGGGTATACCGACCCGACAGGCAAAATGATCATGGATACGTGTGAAAGGCTGGATTTGATCATTTGCAACAGTACCGAGAAGTGTGAAGGGCAAATAACATGGGAGGTAGGAAGGCTGCAGTCGACGATAGATTGCTCACTGATGTCACATAGGATGTATGATAAAATCAGGGGAATGCACATAGAAGAAGGTGGCTCCAGAAGTCTGGGTAGTGATCACAAACGTATCTAGCTAAGTTTTGGAAGAGCAGTGAAAGTGGGAAGGAGACAAGATGAGAAACTACAGGAAAACTAAACAAATTGAGAAAGTAATTACGGAGTATAAAAAACAGTGTGGACAGACGCGAATCTAATTAGACTGTTTCAGTTAGAGCTTGCTAAGACGCGTGACAAGTCACTCCGGAAAAGAAGACACAAACCCAAAAGTTGGTGGGATGAAGAAGTTAAGAGAGCCATAGCAAAACGTCAGGAAGCCTTTAAGGAACACAGGCATGCTGAGCAGCGGGGTGAACCGTCAGATGATGTCGAAAAAAAATGGGAAACCTTTCTAAGCTGTAGAAGGGATGCATCTTTTCTGATCAATGAAAAGATTAGAAGAAAGGGAGCTTAGTGGCTGGCAGAAGTACATAAAGAAGATAGAAAGGGAGCTTCGAAATTTCGGAACCATCTAAACTCCCTAAGAAATAAGACGAGTCTAGAGCAGAGGTTTATAACTACAGCTCAAGGTGCTAGGCTAGAAGGGTATGAAGCTATTGAATATATAAGAACAAGGACACAGAAAACTTTCGACAAAGAAGTGCTTTATGCACCACAATAGACAAAGGTGAATCAAGTGGCACAATGGCTCCATTTTCAGAACAAGAGTGGGAATTAAAGGGTTCCTAGTAGTACATCAACAGGCCCAGATGGCATTCCAATTATGCTGATAAAGACATTAGGTCCGAAGTCTAAGCAGGCTTTGAAAGGCAGTGAGCAAAATAATAATCGATGGAGAAGTTCCCGATGGATGAAACTTAGCAGGATGGGCATGATCTATAAAGAAAAGGGGGTCAAAGCTGATATAAACAACTAGTGTCCTATAACAGTGACATCAGTGGTCTACAGGCTGGCGATGCAGACTATAAAGAAAATACTGCAGGCATGGATAAAGGATGAGAGGGTGCTTGGGGAACTGCAGAATGGGTTTCGGAAACACAGGAGGTTGGAAGACAATCTGTTATCACTGACGCAGTGCATCGAAATCGGAGAAAAAGAACACAGGCCCCTGTGGCTAGCATTTTTGGATATCAAGGGAGCGTACGATTTCGTGGTTCAAGAGGAATTGTGGGGAATACTGGACACACTAGGCGTAGAAGATGTAGTCACTAATCTTTTAAAGGATATCTATAAAGGTAACAAGGTAATTATAAAGTGGGAAAAACAGGTATTCAAGCCTGCAGAGGTAAAACGGGGGCTTAGTCAGGGGTGTCGCCTGTCACCCTTATTATTCATGATATACCTACAAGGATTAGAGGCCAAGTTAGAGGGAAGTGGACTGGGCTTCAACCTCTCTTTCGTCAAACAAGGAAACCTCTTTGAACAGGCACTACCAGCATTGATGTACGCATATGATATAGTGTAATGGCCGACAAGAAGGCAGATTTGCAGAGATTGGTGGACATCTGCGGTAATGAGGTAGATAGGGTCAGTAAGAAAAATCAGCAATCATGATTTTAAATGACAATGAATGTAGTGAGCTTAGAATACAGGAGGTCACGCTAGCGATAGCAGATAAATACAAATATCTGGGCGTATGGATAAGCAATGGGGCCGAGTACCTAAGGGAACACGAAATATACGCGTTGACTAAACGTAACAGGAATGCAGCGGTAAAGAAAAACAGGGTACTGTGGAATAACAATAGGTGTGATGTTGTGAGAGGAATGTGGAAAGGGGTCATGGTTCCTGGACAGACGTTCGGCAATGCGGTCTTGTGCATGACGATCATAAGTTCAAGCAAGATTAGAAATTAAGCAACACGGAATAAGTAGGCTTGCTTTATTAGCTCACGGGAGTACACCAAATCAGGGAGTACAAGGTGATATGGGATGAACATCATTTGAGGGCATGAAAGCTAGCAGCAAGATAAAATTTAAGAAACTATTGAGAGAAATGGGGGAAGAGCGTTGTGCTAGGAAGGTATTCAGCTACTTGTATATGAAGAATGTCGATACAAAATGGAAGAAGCGAACCATCGAATTGACCGGTATATACTTTGAAAACAGCAAGGGGCCAAACCAAAAAGAATTATCGGTAAAGAAAAAGCTGAAGGAAGCTGAGACCTATATGTGGAGAATCGGCATGATTAGTAAGTCTGCACTGGAGATCTATCAAACTTTTAAGCACGAAATTGCCAAGAAAATAATCTATAATAATACTCGGGCTACTTTTCTACTGTTTGAGGCCAGGACGGGAGTAATGCGAATCAAGACACATCCGGCCAAATACGAAGGGGTAGACGCGGTATGCTGTACGTGAAGGAAGGTAGAAGAAACTGCCGAACACTTGATAGTGTTCTGTAAATGGCTTTGCCCTATAGTTCAGAATTATGGCGCAGAGTTATTCAAAGCACTGGGGCTTAGAAACAGGGAAGACAAAATAGGCTTTAAGCGTGTAGAATTACTTACGGGGGGGGGGGGTTATCTGATTGGTGGCTAAAGTGAAGGCATGAGTGAAAATTGAACCTTTCACTGCAAAGCACGAGTCCTCAGCCTCACTATTTAAAGGAAAAAACCTAGTTTTTGGTTCATTAAGTATTACGGCTTGGTAGCGCTAGCCACCACCTGATCTAAAAGGTACAGCCATATCCATCCATCCATCCATCCATCCATCCATCCATCCATCCATCCATCCATCCATCCATCCATCCATCCATCCATCCATCCGTTCGAAGTTCAGTCCGGACTGGCACGGTGAATGGACGTGTTTTTTGAGCGCTCCCGATCGACTGCGCAGATAAGTGGTTTTGCATGTTTTGAGCTAGCCTTTATAATTCTTAAATCAGCAGTTAAATCTTTCCAGCACTTGTACGGCTTTTTAGGGGATCAGTCACCAGGTATTTACAAGTTGGTGCGTGTGTGTGTGTGTTTGCGTTTTTTTTCTTGCCACGCCGTGGGAGATTGATTGATTGATTTGTGGGGTTTAACGTCCCAAAACCACTATATGATTATGAGAGACGCCGTAGTGGAGGGCTCCGGAAATTTAGACCACCTGGGGTTCTTTAACGTGCACCCAAATCTGAGCACACGGGCCTACAACATTTCCGCCTCCATCGGAAATGCAGCCGCCGCAGCCGGGATTCGAACCCGCGCCCTGCGGGTCAGCAGCCGAGTACCTTAGCCACTAGACCACCGCGGCGGGGCACGCCGTGGGAGAGGTGTACGTACATTGAACACGCAAATTTTTGTAGTAAAACTTAGACTTTCTCTTTTTCGTAAAACAGGGATCGTGTTTTATAATTGTAGTGTGAGACAAGTCATAAAGACAATTGGTGTCATAAAGACATGGTTAAAAAAGCTGTAAAGTGTTCAGAATGCGGGGTGGGCTTGAAAATGTGCCCAAGTGGAGAAGCGATTAAACAGGAGACTGACGCAAAGTGTAGGCAATGTGAGGTCGAGGACAAAATGGAGAAAACGATGGCTGCTCAGAGTGAACTGCTGATGAAAATCTCCGAGCTGGAGACTGCGTTGGCGACAGGGCAAGAGAAAACGAGGGCAAAGGCAGATAGGCTGAAGTCTGTCGAGGAAGCACTAGCCAAGATGAACTTAGGAGCGGCCGACTGAGAGGACAGTAGGGCACCGACAACCAGAACAGCGGAGAAGAAAGAGCAAGCAAGTTTGAAAAAAAAACACGTTTAGCTGGTTCAATTTTCCCAAGGCCCAGCTTCAGCGAAGGAGTGGTGGGGCTGGGAGGGGACAAAGCAGCTGGTGTCACAGGTGCAAGTAACCCCCAGGTGCAGGACACTCCAGCTGAAAAACCACAGCATGTGATAATCGCCGGGGACGCGTATTCTAATCGATGCGCAGAAGCAATTAAATAGAGGGTGAGAGGTGACGAGAGGGTTGCAGTAGGGACGTTCCGAGGACGCAGGCTGGAAGCAGTCATAAGGCAAGTGAGCGCAAAACTCAAAACTACAGCAGATAGACGAAACCTCGTGATAATTTCAGGTGGTTTAAACGATGTCTTAAATGAAAATACGGCCGTATTAGCGACCACACTGGTAAAAGGGGTCGATGACGTGCGCTGCACTTCTCCTCAAGTAGAGGTAGTGATATGCACGATGCCGGAGGTACCGGTGCGTGACGGCAACCTGCAAAGAGCGGTTTTCAACGCAAACCATGAGATATGGAAGATGAGTCGAAAAAAAGCCTTTGAGGTGGTGGAAATAAAGAAAGAGGTGCATAGGTGGGGTGGTTTTCAACGAGACAGAATTCACTTCCATGGGTGGATAGGTCTTGAGGTGGGTTGGCGACTGGCAGGACGCGCAGGAGCTTTTTTGGGGAGCACGCGGGCCCTTCGGGGTGCAGGATAGCTAGTAAGGAGGAAAACAACCAGAGAGACTCTTTGACAGGAGGTTTGGACAGATACGATTTCAAAGTAGCACCAATATCTAAGATAGGTAGAGTCCGGAGCAGAAATAGACGTAGCCACGGGCACCGAGCCATTTCAGACATAGGGTATATTAACATGCAGGGTGGAAGGAGCAGGCTGAAGTGGGACGAGAAAAAAACAGCTAAGGGAGGAGAAGCCGATGTTATACGGTTTTGTAGAAACACTTCTTATGGACATGGAGCAACCTCCTAACAATCCGGACTACGCGTGGGAATATTGTAATAGAACAGAAGGCAGCAGAAAGGGCATTTGTATTGGGACATTCATTCATAAAAGTACAGACTGACAAAGGGTAAAGCAGGAGTGCAAGGAACATTTATGGCTAAAAGAAAAAGTGGCAGGGCAAATGACACTCCTTGGTTGGGTGTACTTGTGGACGAGAACAAAGGCCAGAAAGGAAAAAACAGGCAATGGTAAAGTATATCAAAGGACATTCAGGAGTTAGGAAGAGAGTGCTGGATAATTATACTAGGAGATATGAATGCGCATATTGAAGATATAGATGGGTATGCCGACCCAACAGGCAAAGTGATCATGGATATGTGTAAAAGACCTGATTTGATCATTTCCAACATTACCGAGAAGTGTGAAGGGCAAATAACATGGGAGGTAGGGAGGCTGAAGTAGACGATAAGTTACGCACTGACATAGGATGTATGATATGCTCAGGGGAATGCACATAGATGAATGTGGCTCCAGGAGTCTGGGTAGTGATCACAAACGTATAAAGCTAAGTTTAGGAAGAGCAGAGAAAGTGAGAAGGAGACAAGATGAGCAACTACAGGAAAATTTTTATTCAGAAAGGCAAATAGAAATAGCTACTAAACAGATTGAGAAAGTAATCGCTGAGGATAATAAAATAGTGTGGACATACACGAATCTAATTATACTGTTTGAGCTGGAGCTTGTTGAAGCACGTGACAAGTCACCCCGGAAAAGAAGACACAAAACCAAAAGCTGGTGGGATGAGGAAGTTAAGAGAGCTATAGCAAAACGTCAGTGAGCCTCTAAGGAACACAGACATGCTAAGCAGCGGGGTGAACTGACAGAGGATGTTGAAAAAAAAATGGGAAATCTTTCTAAGCTTTAGAAGGAATGTATCCCTTCTGATCAATGAAAAGATTAGAAGAAATGGAGCTTAGTGGCTGGCAGAAGTTTATTAATAAGATAGAAAGGCAGCTGCGAAATTTTGGAACTATCTAAACTCTCTAAGAAATGAGACGAGCCTAGAGCAGAGGTTTATAACTATAGCTCAAGGTGCTAGGATAGCAGGGGACGAAGCTATTGAGTATATAAGAACAAGGGTGACAAAAACTTTCAACAAAGAAGTGCTTTATGCACTACAATAGACAAAGATGAATCAAGTGGCGCAATGGCTCCATTTTTACAACGAGAGTGGGAAAAGAATGGGAAGAGGGTTCCTAGTAGTACATAAACAGGCCCAGATGACATTCCAAATATGCTGATTAAGACATTTAGATCCAATGACTAGGCAGGCTTTGAGAGAGACAGTGAGCAAATAATAATCGATGGTGAAGTACCCGATGGATGGAAACTTATCAGGATGAGCATGATCTATAAAGGAAAGGGGGACAAAGCTGACATAAACAATTACCGTCCTATAACAATGACTTCAGTGGTCTACAGGCTGGCAATGCAGGTTATAAAAGAAATACTGCAGGCATGAATAGAGGATGAGGGGGTGCTGGGGGAACTGCAGAATGGATTTCGAAAACACAGGACGTTGGAAGACAATCTGTTCTCACTGATGCAGTGCATCGAAATAGTAGAAAAAGAACACAGGCCCCTGTGGCTAACATTTTTGGATATCAAGGGAGCGTACGATAGCGTGGTTCAAGAGGAATTGTGGGGAATACTGGACACACTAGGCGTGGAACATGTCATCACTAGTCTTTTAAAGGATATCTATAAAGGTAACAAGCTAGTTATAAAGTGGGAAAAACAGGTATCCAAGCCTGCAGAGGTAAAACGGGGGCTTAGGCAGGGGTGTCCTCAGTCACCCCTGTTATTCGTGATGTACCTACAAGGATTAGAGGCCAAATTAGATGGAAGTTGTCTTGGCTTCAACCTCATTTCGTCAAACAAGGAAAACTTTGAACAGGTACTACCAGCATTGATGTATGCAGATTATATAGTGCTAATGGCCGACAACAAGGAAGATTTGCAGAGATTGATGGACATTTGCGGTAATGAGGGAGATAGGTTAGATTTCCGATTCAGTAATAAAAAAACAGCAGTCATGATTTTTAATGATAATGAAGGTAGTGAGCTTAGGATACAGGAAGTCACGCTAAAGATAACAGATAAATACAAATATCTGGGTGTATGGATAAGCAATGGGACAGAGTACCTAAGGGAACACGAAATATACGTGACGACTAAAGGTAACAGGAATGCAGCGGTTAGGAAAAACAGGGCACTGTGGAATTACAATAGGTATGATGTTGTGAGAGGAATATGGAAAGGGGTCATGATTCCTGGTATGACGTTCGACAATGCAGTCTTGTTCATGCGATCAGAAGTTCAAGTAAAATTAGAAATTAAGCAATATGGAATAGGTAGGATCGCCTTAAGAGCTCACGGGAATACACCAAATCAGGGAGTACAAGGGGATATGTGATGAACATCATTTGAGGGCAGGGAAGCTAGCAGCAAGATAAAATTTGAGAAGCGATTGAGAGAAATGGGGGAAGAGCATTGAGCTAAGACGGTATTCAGCTACATGTACATGAAGAATGTCGATACAAAATGGAAAAAAACGAACCAGCAAATTGACTGGTAAATGTAAATACTTAGAAAACAGCAGGGGGCCAAACGACAAAGAATTATTGGTTAAGAAGAAAGTGGAGGAAGCTGAGACCAATATGTGGAGAATTGGCATGATTAGGAAGTCTCGACTGGAGATTTATCGAACCTTTAAGCAGGAAATTTCCAAGGAAAGGATCTATGATAATACTCGGAGTAGTTTCCTACTGTTTGAGGCCAGGACGGGCGTAATGCGAACCAAGATATACCTGGCCAAATACGAAGGGGTAGACGCGGTATGCAGTGCGTGAAGGGAGAAAGAAGAAACTGCCGTACACTTGATAGTTTTTTTTTAAGTGGCTTCACCCTATAGTTCAGAATGATGGCGCAAAGTTTTTCAAAGCACTGGTGTTTAGAGACAGGGAGGGCAAAATAGGTTTTAAGCGTGTAAAATTACCTAGAAGGAGATTATCTGATTGGTGGCTAAAGTCAAGGCACGAGTGAAAATTAAACCTTTCACTGCAGAGTACGAATCCTCAACCTCTATATTTATAGGGGAAAAATAAATCTAGTCTTTGGTTCACTAATTAAAACGGCTTGGTGGCGTTAGCCACCACCTGATCTAAAGAGTACAGTCACATCAGTGCATCCATCCATCCAGCCGTACGTTAGTCGGGATGACTTCAAATGAGCTCGTGCTGCAGGTTTCGGCGCGCTGAGTCCACGGAGTCCGCGCACATTGACAGTGGAACCGAGGGGTCGTGTGCTGTCTTTGTCAGGTCATCGGCAGTCTCGTTCTCTGCGATGCCTACGTGGGATGGAATCTATTGAAGGACCACATCGCAGCCTCGATCGTGCAGGTTGTGCAGCGACCACGCGACAGGCTGTGCGAGTGGGGGCACAGAACACCCTACCAATTTAGAGAATGGAAACTTTACCTTTAGGCTGTTGTATCAAAATAACACGCAAATACGTAGCGGCGGCGTACTAAACTGCAATACCACGAAACGAGATGGCGATGGTAGTACTATCATCATCAATAAACAGCGCCCCCTCCCTTACCGATTCCCTCTAACAAGGCCTGTAAAAACGTTTTAAATAAATAAATAATTATATAAATAAAGAGGTGTGTCCCGCTTTTTGAGAAATCAAGGTGCGCATCTGCATGAGAGCAGATGCGCTACTCGTAGGGCATTCGCAAAATCAAAATGATCCCGATAGCGTGAGAGGTGCCGTCTACAATTATTCACAAGTGATAGAGCTAGCTGTACTAAACAAATAACCTTCTGAGCATGAAGAGACGTGTTGAAATGCTGCTTGTGCTTTTCTGTTTGATTCATGGAAAAAAGAAACGCCGGACGTTACTGTGGGGAATGGCGCGAATGCTTTAAAAGTTATATTTTTGCCTCAATAAACTGAAGAAGTCACGCCATTTAGCGGGGCCCATTTGAACGAAGCACGTCTGCCATCTCGGAGGTCAAGGCAGGAAACAGTTCAAAGGCTGTTGTTGCTGTGGTGGCTCCCGCTACTTTCGTTCTGTGGCAACTATTAGCCTCGAAAACGAACATGGTGTCACTGCAGTCACGGCGTTGTGACGTCACGGCACAAACTCTCCTAGATTAGGACTGTTGACAGGTGGGTTGCTGCTGCTGCTGCTGCCCCTTGGTCATCTGGTTCTTCGCATGCTGTCGCTGCTTTGGCTGCTGCTGTTGGCCAGGTTCCACAGACGGGAGGGGCGGGAAGGACTGTGTCCTCGAGCGTGAGCGGGAGCGGCTGCATGAGGTCTCGTTTTCCTTGCTGAACCACCTGCGTTTGGGAGTGGGTGGGTTACGATGGGAATTGCGGCCCCTGGCTGGTGCTGCTGGTTGAGGAGGTGGCCGTGGGCGCGGGGCCTTCATTCTCTGAGAGCACTCTTTGGCGCCCGTTAAGTGGGCATCTCCACACAAGTGACATTTGGGAGCGCAGGGGTGACCGTCAACGGGGTTGAGGATACCACACTGCCGACACACGGGAGTGTTTGGCGTGGGGCATACGTCTGAGCGGTGCCCTGGTTGTAAGCAGACTTGGCAGGCTTGTCGCGTCGGCTTGTACGGATGGCAGGCCACCTCCCCACCGTAATACAGTACATATCGGGGCAGAAGGGGGCCTTCAAAAGTGATTACGGCAGATTTGGTAGCACCAAGGATTCGTGCACTGTGCACTGTCACTCCCTGCGTGCGCCCGCGGAGGTTGGCGGTGAGTTCTTCCGGTGTTGTGCCAGGGTCTATCCCATGAATAACTCCCCGCAAGGTGCCCTCAGGGGCCGCCACATAGGTATTGAATTCGTAGGTCTTCCCCTCAAGCGTGAGGGTGGTGATCCGACGAAGAATTTCGGCCGTCTCAACATGTGGCGTGCTGGCAATGATGATGTTCGACCCGGGGCGAGTACGTATAATGAAATGATCACCAGTACAATGTTGTCGAGAATTGCCCGCCAGTGCTACGGCTCGGGAGATTTGATGCGTAGTGAAGTTCCGAATGGCCAGGCCCTTTTTCGGGCGCATGATGATCTTTATGTCCGTGCGTGGAAGCAGCGGCGGCTTCCGTCGTAGCTGGCGCGGCTTCGTTACGAGTGGTGGTGTTCGCGCCGGTGCGACGCCGGCCGCGTCTGCCTGCGCAGCAGGAGCTCTCGCAGCCGCAGCTGCCCCGGCGTTGACGTGGCTGGGCGGAGTGCTTGCAGGACCGGCCGGCTGCATCAATTCCGCTCAAGCTTTGTCGAATTTTTCTGGCGTTGACGCTGGCGACGGGAAATCGCCAGTTTCCAGTTTGCGTCGGTGTCGCTCGCCGTTCCCAGCGATGCAGACGATGTAGGATGGCGCACGGCAACTTCATCTTCGCTTGCCGAAGTGAGCTCGTCGAGGTCGAGAGATTCCGTGTTAACATGGGTGTCGTTGGGGCTGAATGCAGGTTGAACGCATCCGGTAGTAGTCACGTCAGCAGTTTGCGTAGTGCTAGCATCCATATTGTTGTGGAAGGGGTCCCGCCGTTAGGCCTAGTCACCCGTACTCGCACAGGCGAGCTGGGTCGATGCTTAGGCCCAGCGGCCCAGCGCTCACATGGGTTCTTCTGAAGGCGATAGAGAAAAATGGAAATGCTCTACAGCCTCGGGAAGGGTGTGCGGTTCCCAGGACAGGTAAAACTTGGTGATCCGACACAGTGCCGGCAACGATATCGGAGTAATCCGGTCAACGAGAGCACACGTTCGGCGGAGCGTATGTGACGCGCGTCCGCTCGCTCCGGCGTCCACCGTGTGTCTCCTCAGGTGATGTGGTGGACTACGCCGCAGTGAGGCGCAGCAAAACTCGCCTAGAACAATCGAGGAAAATAAGTTTCCGGGGACTTCGGGAGGGTTATAACTCGGCAACCCGCCCAGTCTGTATTTTATTTTCTTATTTTCTTTGTATTTTTTACTATCGGCTAGGGCGCCAAAGTGTGCCCGCCCGTTACAAAGGGAATGACCTCATTACCATCATCATCATCATAGAAGATATAGATGGGTATACCGACCCGACAGGCAAAATGATCATGGATACGTGTGAAAGGCTGGATTTGATCATTTGCAACAGTACCGAGAAGTGTGAAGGGCAAATAACATGGGAGGTAGGAAGGCTGCAGTCGACGATAGATTGCGCACTGATGTCACATAGGATGTATGATAAAATCAGGGGAATGCACATAGAAGAAGGTGGCTCCAGAAGTCTGGGTAGTGATCACAAACGTATCTAGCTAAGTTTTGGAAGAGCAGTGAAAGTGGGAAGGAGACAAGATGAGAAACTACAGGAAAACTAAACAAATTGAGAAAGTAATTACGGAGTATAAAAAACAGTGTGGACAGACGCGAATCTAATTAGACTGTTTCAGTTAGAGCTTGCTAAGACGCGTGACAAGTCACTCCGGAAAAGAAGACACAAACCCAAAAGTTGGTGGGATGAAGAAGTTAAGAGAGCCATAGCAAAACGTCAGGAAGCCTTTAAGGAACACAGGCATGCTGAGCAGCGGGGTGAACCGTCAGATGATGTCGAAAAAAAATGGGAAACCTTTCTAAGCTGTAGAAGGGATGCATCTTTTCTGATCAATGAAAAGATTAGAAGAAAGGGAGCTTAGTGGCTGGCAGAAGTACATAAAGAAGATAGAAAGGGAGCTTCGAAATTTCGGAACCATCTAAACTCCCTAAGAAATAAGACGAGTCTAGAGCAGAGGTTTATAACTACAGCTCAAGGTGCTAGGCTAGAAGGGTATGAAGCTATTGAATATATAAGAACAAGGACACAGAAAACTTTCGACAAAGAAGTGCTTTATGCACCACAATAGACAAAGGTGAATCAAGTGGCACAATGGCTCCATTTTCAGAACAAGAGTGGGAATTAAAGGGTTCCTAGTAGTACATCAACAGGCCCAGATGGCATTCCAATTATGCTGATAAAGACATTAGGTCCGAAGTCTAAGCAGGCTTTGAAAGGCAGTGAGCAAAATAATAATCGATGGAGAAGTTCCCGATGGATGAAACTTAGCAGGATGGGCATGATCTATAAAGAAAAGGGGGTCAAAGCTGATATAAACAACTAGTGTCCTATAACAGTGACATCAGTGGTCTACAGGCTGGCGATGCAGACTATAAAGAAAATACTGCAGGCATGGATAAAGGATGAGAGGGTGCTTGGGGAACTGCAGAATGGGTTTCGGAAACACAGGAGGTTGGAAGACAATCTGTTATCACTGACGCAGTGCATCGAAATAGGAGAAAAAGAACACAGGCCCCTGTGGCTAGCATTTTTGGATATCAAGGGAGCGTACGATTTCGTGGTTCAAGAGGAATTGTGGGGAATACTGGACACACTAGGCGTAGAAGATGTAGTCACTAATCTTTTAAAGGATATCTATAAAGGTAACAAGGTAATTATAAAGTGGGAAAAACAGGTATTCAAGCCTGCAGAGGTAAAACGGGGGCTTAGTCAGGGGTGTCGCCTGTCACCCTTATTATTCATGATATACCTACAAGGATTAGAGGCCAAGTTAGAGGGAAGTGGACTGGGCTTCAACCTCTCTTTCGTCAAACAAGGAAACCTCTTTGAACAGGCACTACCAGCATTGATGTACGCATATGATATAGTGTAATGGCCGACAAGAAGGCAGATTTGCAGAGATTGGTGGACATCTGCGGTAATGAGGTAGATAGGGTCAGTAAGAAAAATCAGCAATCATGATTTTAAATGACAATGAATGTAGTGAGCTTAGAATACAGGAGGTCACGCTAGCGATAGCAGATAAATACAAATATCTGGGCGTATGGATAAGCAATGGGGCCGAGTACCTAAGGGAACACGAAATATACGCGTTGACTAAACGTAACAGGAATGCAGCGGTAAAGAAAAACAGGGTACTGTGGAATAACAATAGGTGTGATGTTGTGAGAGGAATGTGGAAAGGGGTCATGGTTCCTGGACAGACGTTCGGCAATGCGGTCTTGTGCATGAGATCATAAGTTCAAGCAAGATTAGAAATTAAGCAACACGGAATAAGTAGGCTTGCTTTATTAGCTCACGGGAGTACACCAAATCAGGGAGTACAAGGTGATATGGGATGAACATCATTTGAGGGCATGAAAGCTAGCAGCAAGATAAAATTTAAGAAACTATTGAGAGAAATGGGGGAAGAGCGTTGTGCTAGGAAGGTATTCAGCTACTTGTATATGAAGAATGTCGATACAAAATGGAAGAAGCGAACCATCGAATTGACCGGTATATACTTTGAAAACAGCAAGGGGCCAAACCAAAAAGAATTATCGGTAAAGAAAAAGCTGAAGGAAGCTGAGACCTATATGTGGAGAATCGGCATGATTAGTAAGTCTGCACTGGAGATCTATCAAACTTTTAAGCACGAAATTGCCAAGAAAATAATCTATAATAATACTCGGGCTACTTTTCTACTGTTTGAGGCCAGGACGGGAGTAATGCGAATCAAGACACATCCGGCCAAATACGAAGGGGTAGACGCGGTATGCTGTACGTGAAGGAAGGTAGAAGAAACTGCCGAACACTTGATAGTGTTCTGTAAATGGCTTTGCCCTATAGTTCAGAATTATGGCGCAGAGTTATTCAAAGCACTGGGGCTTAGAAACAGGGAAGACAAAATAGGCTTTAAGCGTGTAGAATTACTTACGGGGGGGGGGTTATCTGATTGGTGGCTAAAGTGAAGGTATGAGTGAAAATTGAACCTTTCACTGCAAAGCACGAGTCCTCAGCCTCACTATTTAAAGGAAAAAACCTAGTTTTTGGTTCATTAAGTATTACGGCTTGGTAGCGCTAGCCACCACCTGATCTAAAAGGTACAGCCATATCCATCCATCCATCCATCCATCCATCCATCCATCCATCCATCCATCCATCCATCCATCCATCCATCCATCCGTTCGAAGTTCAGTCCGGACTGGCACGGTGAATGGACGTGTTTTTTGAGCGCTCCCGATCGACTGCGCAGATAAGTGGTTTTGCATGTTTTGAGCTAGCCTTTATAATTCTTAAATCAGCAGTTAAATCTTTCCAGCACTTGTACGGCTTTTTAGGGGATCAGTCACCAGGTATTTACAAGTTGGTGCGTGTGTGTGTGTGTTTGCGTTTTTTTTCTTGCCACGCCGTGGGAGATTGATTGATTTGTGGGGTTTAACGTCCCAAAACCACTATATGATTATGAGAGACGCCGTAGTGGAGGGCTCCGGAAATTTAGACCACCTGGGGTTCTTTAACGTGCACCCAAATCTGAGCACACGGGCCTACAACATTTCCGCCTCCATCGGAAATGCAGCCGCCGCAGCCGGGATTCGAACCCGCGCCCTGCGGGTCAGCAGCCGAGTACCTTAGCCACTAGACCACCGCGGCGGGGCACGCCGTGGGAGAGGTGTACGTACATTGAACACGCAAATTTTTGTAGTAAAACTTAGACTTTCTCTTTTTCGTAAAACAGGGATCGTGTTTTATAATTGTAGTGTGAGACAAGTCATAAAGACAATTGGTGTCATAAAGACATGGTTAAAAAAGCTGTAAAGTGTTCAGAATGCGGGGTGGGCTTGAAAATGTGCCCAAGTGGAGAAGCGATTAAACAGGAGACTGACGCAAAGTGTAGGCAATGTGAGGTCGAGGACAAAATGGAGAAAACGATGGCTGCTCAGAGTGAACTGCTGATGAAAATCTCCGAGCTGGAGACTGCGTTGGCGACAGGGCAAGAGAAAACGAGGGCAAAGGCAGATAGGCTGAAGTCTGTCGAGGAAGCACTAGCCAAGATGAACTTAGGAGCGGCCGACTGAGAGGACAGTAGGGCACCGACAACCAGAACAGCGGAGAAGAAAGAGCAAGCAAGTTTGAAAAAAAAAAACACGTTTAGCTGGTTCAATTTTCCCAAGGCCCAGCTTCAGCGAAGGAGTGGTGGGGCTGGGAGGGGACAAAGCAGCTGGTGTCACAGGTGCAAGTAACCCCCAGGTGCAGGACACTCCAGCTGAAAAACCACAGCATGTGATAATCGCCGGGGACGCGTATTCTAATCGATGCGCAGAAGCAATTAAATAGAGGGTGAGAGGTGACGAGAGGGTTGCAGTAGGGACGTTCCGAGGACGCAGGCTGGAAGCAGTCATAAGGCAAGTGAGCGCAAAACTCAAAACTACAGCAGATAGACGAAACCTCGTGATAATTTCAGGTGGTTTAAACGATGTCTTAAATGAAAATACGGCCGTATTAGCGACCACACTGGTAAAAGGGGTCGATGACGTGCGCTGCACTTCTCCTCAAGTAGAGGTAGTGATATGCACGATGCCGGAGGTACCGGTGCGTGACGGCAACCTGCAAAGAGCGGTTTTCAACGCAAACCATGAGATATGGAAGATGAGTCGAAAAAAAGCCTTTGAGGTGGTGGAAATAAAGAAAGAGGTGCATAGGTGGGGTGGTTTTCAACGAGACAGAATTCACTTCCATGGGTGGATAGGTCTTGAGGTGGGTTGGCGACTGGCAGGACGCGCAGGAGCTTTTTTGGGGAGCACGCGGGCCCTTCGGGGTGCAGGATAGCTAGTAAGGAGGAAAACAACCAGAGAGACTCTTTGACAGGAGGTTTGGACAGATACGATTTCAAAGTAGCACCAATATCTAAGATAGGTAGAGTCCGGAGCAGAAATAGACGTAGCCACGGGCACCGAGCCATTTCAGACATAGGGTATATTAACATGCAGGGTGGAAGGAGCAGGCTGAAGTGGGACGAGAAAAAAACAGCTAAGGGAGGAGAAGCCGATGTTATACGGTTTTGTAGAAACACTTCTTATGGACATGGAGCAACCTCCTAACAATCCGGACTACGCGTGGGAATATTGTAATAGAACAGAAGGCAGCAGAAAGGGCATTTGTATTGGGACATTCATTCATAAAAGTACAGACTGACAAAGGGTAAAGCAGGAGTGCAAGGAACATTTATGGCTAAAAGAAAAAGTGGCAGGGCAAATGACACTCCTTGGTTGGGTGTACTTGTGGACGAGAACAAAGGCCAGAAAGGAAAAAAACAGGCAATGGTAAAGTATATCAAAGGACATTCAGGAGTTAGGAAGAGAGTGCTGGATAATTATACTAGGAGATATGAATGCGCATATTGAAGATATAGATGGGTATGCCGACCCAACAGGCAAAGTGATCATGGATATGTGTAAAAGACCTGATTTGATCATTTCCAACATTACCGAGAAGTGTGAAGGGCAAATAACATGGGAGGTAGGGAGGCTGAAGTAGACGATAAGTTACGCACTGACATAGGATGTATGATATGCTCAGGGGAATGCACATAGATGAATGTGGCTCCAGGAGTCTGGGTAGTGATCACAAACGTATAAAGCTAAGTTTAGGAAGAGCAGAGAAAGTGAGAAGGAGACAAGATGAGCAACTACAGGAAAATTTTTATTCAGAAAGGCAAATAGAAATAGCTACTAAACAGATTGAGAAAGTAATCGCTGAGGATAATAAAATAGTGTGGACATACACGAATCTAATTATACTGTTTGAGCTGGAGCTTGTTGAAGCACGTGACAAGTCACCCCGGAAAAGAAGACACAAAACCAAAAGCTGGTGGGATGAGGAAGTTAAGAGAGCTATAGCAAAACGTCAGTGAGCCTCTAAGGAACACAGACATGCTAAGCAGCGGGGTGAACTGACAGAGGATGTTGAAAAAAAAATGGGAAATCTTTCTAAGCTTTAGAAGGAATGTATCCCTTCTGATCAATGAAAAGATTAGAAGAAATGGAGCTTAGTGGCTGGCAGAAGTTTATTAATAAGATAGAAAGGCAGCTGCGAAATTTTGGAACTATCTAAACTCTCTAAGAAATGAGACGAGCCTAGAGCAGAGGTTTATAACTATAGCTCAAGGTGCTAGGATAGCAGGGGACGAAGCTATTGAGTATATAAGAACAAGGGTGACAAAAACTTTCAACAAAGAAGTGCTTTATGCACTACAATAGACAAAGATGAATCAAGTGGCGCAATGGCTCCATTTTTACAACGAGAGTGGGAAAAGAATGGGAAGAGGGTTCCTAGTAGTACATAAACAGGCCCAGATGACATTCCAAATATGCTGATTAAGACATTTAGATCCAATGACTAGGCAGGCTTTGAGAGAGACAGTGAGCAAATAATAATCGATGGTGAAGTACCCGATGGATGGAAACTTATCAGGATGAGCATGATCTATAAAGGAAAGGGGGACAAAGCTGACATAAACAATTACCGTCCTATAACAATGACTTCAGTGGTCTACAGGCTGGCAATGCAGGTTATAAAAGAAATACTGCAGGCATGAATAGAGGATGAGGGGGTGCTGGGGGAACTGCAGAATGGATTTCGAAAACACAGGACGTTGGAAGACAATCTGTTCTCACTGATGCAGTGCATCGAAATAGTAGAAAAAGAACACAGGCCCCTGTGGCTAACATTTTTGGATATCAAGGGAGCGTACGATAGCGTGGTTCAAGAGGAATTGTGGGGAATACTGGACACACTAGGCGTGGAACATGTCATCACTAGTCTTTTAAAGGATATCTATAAAGGTAACAAGCTAGTTATAAAGTGGGAAAAACAGGTATCCAAGCCTGCAGAGGTAAAACGGGGGCTTAGGCAGGGGTGTCCTCAGTCACCCCTGTTATTCGTGATGTACCTACAAGGATTAGAGGCCAAATTAGATGGAAGTTGTCTTGGCTTCAACCTCATTTCGTCAAACAAGGAAAACTTTGAACAGGTACTACCAGCATTGATGTATGCAGATTATATAGTGCTAATGGCCGACAACAAGGAAGATTTGCAGAGATTGATGGACATTTGCGGTAATGAGGGAGATAGGTTAGATTTCCGATTCAGTAATAAAAAAACAGCAGTCATGATTTTTAATGATAATGAAGGTAGTGAGCTTAGGATACAGGAAGTCACGCTAAAGATAACAGATAAATACAAATATCTGGGTGTATGGATAAGCAATGGGACAGAGTACCTAAGGGAACACGAAATATACGTGACGACTAAAGGTAACAGGAATGCAGCGGTTAGGAAAAACAGGGCACTGTGGAATTACAATAGGTATGATGTTGTGAGAGGAATATGGAAAGGGGTCATGATTCCTGGTATGACGTTCGACAATGCAGTCTTGTTCATGCGATCAGAAGTTCAAGTAAAATTAGAAATTAAGCAATATGGAATAGGTAGGATCGCCTTAAGAGCTCACGGGAATACACCAAATCAGGGAGTACAAGGGGATATGTGATGAACATCATTTGAGGGCAGGGAAGCTAGCAGCAAGATAAAATTTGAGAAGCGATTGAGAGAAATGGGGGAAGAGCATTGAGCTAAGACGGTATTCAGCTACATGTACATGAAGAATGTCGATACAAAATGGAAAAAAACGAACCAGCAAATTGACTGGTAAATGTAAATACTTAGAAAACAGCAGGGGGCCAAACGACAAAGAATTATTGGTTAAGAAGAAAGTGGAGGAAGCTGAGACCAATATGTGGAGAATTGGCATGATTAGGAAGTCTCGACTGGAGATTTATCGAACCTTTAAGCAGGAAATTTCCAAGGAAAGGATCTATGATAATACTCGGAGTAGTTTCCTACTGTTTGAGGCCAGGACGGGCGTAATGCGAACCAAGATATACCTGGCCAAATACGAAGGGGTAGACGCGGTATGCAGTGCGTGAAGGGAGAAAGAAGAAACTGCCGTACACTTGATAGTTTTTTTTTAAGTGGCTTCACCCTATAGTTCAGAATGATGGCGCAAAGTTTTTCAAAGCACTGGTGTTTAGAGACAGGGAGGGCAAAATAGGTTTTAAGCGTGTAAAATTACCTAGAAGGAGATTATCTGATTGGTGGCTAAAGTCAAGGCACGAGTGAAAATTAAACCTTTCACTGCAGAGTACGAATCCTCAACCTCTATATTTATAGGGGAAAAATAAATCTAGTCTTTGGTTCACTAATTAAAACGGCTTGGTGGCGTTAGCCACCACCTGATCTAAAGAGTACAGTCACATCAGTGCATCCATCCATCCAGCCGTACGTTAGTCGGGATGACTTCAAATGAGCTCGTGCTGCAGGTTTCGGCGCGCTGAGTCCACGGAGTCCGCGCACATTGACAGTGGAACCGAGGGGTCGTGTGCTGTCTTTGTCAGGTCATCGGCAGTCTCGTTCTCTGCGATGCCTACGTGGGATGGAATCTATTGAAGGACCACATCGCAGCCTCGATCGTGCAGGTTGTGCAGCGACCACGCGACAGGCTGTGCGAGTGGGGGCACAGAACACCCTACCAATTTAGAGAATGGAAACTTTACCTTTAGGCTGTTGTATCAAAATAACACGCAAATACGTAGCGGCGGCGTACTAAACTGCAATACCACGAAACGAGATGGCGATGGTAGTACTATCATCATCAATAAACAGCGCCCCCTCCCTTACCGATTCCCTCTAACAAGGCCTGTAAAAACGTTTTAAATAAATAAATAATTATATAAATAAAGAGGTGTGTCCCGCTTTTTGAGAAATCAAGGTGCGCATCTGCATGAGAGCAGATGCGCTACTCGTAGGGCATTCGCAAAATCAAAATGATCCCGATAGCGTGAGAGGTGCCGTCTACAATTATTCACAAGTGATAGAGCTAGCTGTACTAAACAAATAACCTTCTGAGCATGAAGAGACGTGTTGAAATGCTGCTTGTGCTTTTCTGTTTGATTCACGGAAAAAAGAAACGCCGGACGTTACTGTGGGGAATGGCGCGAATGCTTTAAAAGTTATATTTTTGCCTCAATAAACTGAAGAAGTCACGCCATTTAGCGGGGCCCATTTGAACGAAGCACGTCTGCCATCTCGGAGGTCAAGGCAGGAAACAGTTCAAAGGCTGTTGTTGCTGTGGTGGCTCCCGCTACTTTCGTTCTGTGGCAACTATTAGCCTCGAAAACGAACATGGTGTCACTGCAGTCACGGCGTTGTGACGTCACGGCACAAACTCTCCTAGATTAGATTTGTGGGGTTTAACGTCCCAAATCCACCATATGATTATGAGAGACGCCGTAGTGGAGGGCTCCGGAAATTTTGACCACATGGGGTTCTTTAACTTGCACCCAAATCTGAGTACACGGGCCTACAACATTTCCGCCTCCATAACTCTCCTACTCCGCCGCCGCTTGCCGTCTTCTTCTGCGCCCGCCGTGTACTCACTCTTTAGCGATGCGGTGGTGATCACTCCTTCATTTTGTGATGAAAATATCTCAAGATAAAAGGTGGAAGGTTTCACAGCTGGTGAAAGTTATCCAAGCTCTAGAAAGTTCTACGTCAGCAACCACTCCGAACGGGAGAGCTGCTGTGAAAATGGTGATGCAGGACAGCGAGGCACTCGTTGTTTTTTTTTTCGGGTATGTCAATAAATTGGTGCTAAGAAAATATGTTAAGCGGTGCTAATGGGATTAGAACTAAGTGTATATTTCGGGGATAAAACATGTGCGTAACACAAAAGATATCAGGATGCTTTGAATTCACTTATTATATCGCGGTTTACTGTGCTAGTTACGCCTGCATTTGCAAATAACCTAAAACATTTGACAGAATTGCGCTATCTCCAACAGAACCCTTTATAAAAATCTGTCTGTGATAGGCGGTTGCTTAACACTTTCGGAAAATAAGTAAATGCTGCTGCACACATGACGATTTTGAAACGTTGAGATGTCCGTTTTTTCAGATCGAATGTACACATTTCTTTTCAATGTTCGCCGGGGATTACGTAGTCCTATAACCTGATTTGTTGGAAATGCTGGTCCAATCTACCACCGCATCACAAACGATAATGTTTCTTTCACGTGGAAGCACCATTGATAGAAACGATTTAAATATAAATGATAGAATGTCGGGATGAGTATTCAGCGACCTGGGCCAAGTAATAATTAAATATCTTTCGCCTCGCTGAAGCGACAACTGGTCTCAAAAGTAATGTCTGCCGACGGGCGATCAACTGCAAGAAAAATAATATAAGGTGGATACCTAAACTGACACAAGCGCGTCCGCACATACCATTGTTTCAATGCTGCACGAAGACAGAATATGACAGCAATAATGAATTTCCATACATAAGCTTAAGCGCACTTCGCCTGAAGAATTTCGGTGAATTGAAGCGCCAAAGTTATTGCAAAAGAATCGTGAAAGCAAACAACGCGGTGAGTACGCAAGTAAACAAGAAAACAGACAAGCGCTTCCTGGAGCGCAGCATTCGAGATAGCTTGCGAGACTCGACACGGCACGTGAGCGCGAGGCTTTGCAAACTTGAAAACGCTTTCTGTAAGTACATTTATAAGTCGGATACAGTCGACACAGTCCGATACATCGCTGTACAGGTTTCGCTGCCCCTCCTGCTTGGTCTATGGACTGCAGTATGCATTAATAAAACAAAATCAATAAAGGTAACTATGGCGGAAAGAAACGTCCAAGAACAACTCAACATAACAATGTAGATATGGTGTCTTGCATCTCAAGCTCGATAGACATGATTATGTGGCAATATGCTTGCCGTATCTAAGCTGAAGCCTGTTATTACTTTTCACAACCGTTGGAATGCTGCTGACGTGCCAGAAATGGGACCTATTACGGGGGTCAACAGTGTGACACAGATCTGTACAGCCCTTTCTTATTCGGCTACGACCAAGCGCGAGCACTGTTTGCGATTCCGCAGAAGCAAAAGTAAAAGTTTTGTTGTTTTATCCAGAATATTATTGATTGTGTTTTCATCATTCATCTGCAGCTTGATCAAGCGAAAAGCAAACGCAAACAGTGGTACAGCGCACGAAACGAGCGCATCTTATGTAGGCGTGCTGCGGCAGGCATCGAAGAGTCCGTACGGTGAAGTCATTGAGGCCTCTGGTCAGGTAGTGCCAGCACAACTTCTTGGGGCTAATAGTGCCGGTGGCGGAGCAGTAACAGTGACGTGAGACATTCCACTTGAGGTGGGTAATATAAGTGCTCTAACCCAGTTCAGACCACTCAAACGCGATTTTATTTCACAATAAGCATTTCTTGGGCACAAAGGTTTCTGGACCACTACGAGGTTTCTGGATCGCTATTTCAACAATCAAAGTCGACTTAATATTTGCCTTTAGGGTCCTTTTGAAGGTGTAAAGATTCTCAGTGGTGAGCAAACCTCGAAACAGCCTCCATGCTCTTTTTTCTGTATGCGCGCATTTCGACACTTCTTGTTATACAAGAGGACGCGTCATTTTCCGTGAAGTCCAGATGTTTGCGGGATGCGCTTATTTGCAGCTTTATGCAAGAGACACATGGTGCGAATTCGGATGCGATTTGCCGCACGGCGCACCGCAGTCTGATTTACCGCATGCGACGTTTTGGGACACAAGGTACGGCGCCTTCAAAGTTTCAAGCTCCGCCCATATCTTTGTTGCTTGCCCGCTTTCTTTTTCTTCCTAATTGGCGTCAAAATCATGTCCCAAAAAACACACTTGTTTCTGTTTTAAAACAATCCTTGCATTTATAAATAGTGACTTTTCTTCCAACTGACTATGTAAACAGGTGATAAACAATATTTAACAAACACAAAATATATATTCTCTAAATTTCGAAGACTGCGCCATGAAGCGCTGGCAATGGCGATCGAAACGAGCAACAACTAACAATGCAAGCGGCGGGCCGCTGGCGTGTTGCATGTTGTGTTGCAAGTACCAGTCCTCAAATTCACTATTTAAAGGGAAAAAAAGATAAATCCAGTGGTTAGTTCACTAAGTAGTACGGCTAGGTGGCGTCAGCCGCCGCCCGATCTAAAAGGTACAGCCACATCCATCTATCCATCGAATTATCCATGCTGTAGTGCTAAGTGTACATATGCTGTTCGTTCGAAGCCGTGAAATGTTGCACCTGGACCGCCACAGAAGGCTACTGCTACTAAAGGAAAAAGTGACCTTGATTCAAAAGCAGCAAAGGGAACAAAAACGCAGGTGGTGGGTGAGGCCTTCATGGACAAAGTGTCACTCCGAGGGCGAGTTTTTTACCAGGGTAAGTAGCATTTATTTTTATTCGGTGATCATGAAAGCGTGTCATTGAATGATAACTGTGTTATTTTCTTACGCAATGAAGTGATGATATTCTGAACAGCTTTGATGTAGTGCGAAAGGACACAGGTACGCGAAGAGGCAATTATGGCATCGTATTATGAACACTAAATTATTCTGGACCTTGTACTCTTCAAAGGCATGCTATCTACTTCTACTCAGATAACACCTTTTGTTAGTCTTATTGCTTTCAAAAATGCGCCGTGAACTTGCTCACTTATCTCTTTCTCGTAATCCACCGCCACCCATTTCTTCCTTGCCGGCTTTTCCCTGCAACCAGCCACCATCTGTCATTGCCGAAAGCACCCCAACGAAGTAAAAGATATAATCTGCCGTTGTAAACACCACGCCAAACGTTTCGTTCCGCGCACAGCGAGAAATTAAAACCAGCTCCCACCACACACAATGCATGGACTAACACAAATGCATTTCAAGACCCTGTCCAAGATAACTTTCAATAAAGCACTTGTAATATATATTGTGTTTCTCAAGCAACATGTAAATGTAACAATACTGATTGTTGGCCTAGTTGGTACTTGCTTAGTGACATGATTTCGCCACAAATAAGACACACACAAAGTAAAGAAACACTTAACCACAAGCACAAGCGCCACTTCCAACTTAAAAAGACTGGGCGAAAATCCAGACTTAAGTAACATCATACAGACATGCGCAGTCTTCACACAGCCTTACGCTATCCAGATATCGAACAATCTCTCTTCCGATAAGTGCGATGTCACCGACGGTTCGCTGATACAAGTTTCACCTTTTTTTAAATGTAATATGCTTCCATCAACTCACGCGCAGTTTTATGCCTACTTCTACCTAGAATCTTAACCTCGTTAAAACGTGGTACACATGAGCAGGCTTTACAATGCATAGGGAAATGCGCTAAGCCATCTTTCATTAAATTTAATCCATGCTCCCTAACCCGTTGTGTGTGTATTCATTGCGGCCAAATCATGTCAGTAACATGTAAATGGTTACGTGTATTTCTGGCATATTCTTCAGTCGCATTTATTATTTAAAGGAGTTTGCTGTTATGAATAGTAAACTGCTGAGTCCAAAATACATCAACACATTTCATTGAAGCAGATAGTTTACAAGGGAAAATTAATATGGCTGAAAGTTAGGTGGCCGGCGAGGCCTGTAGTGCGGCGGGGGTGAAGATGGATTAATTGCAGATATGTGCAAGGTCACCACGAGTGTGTAACTGTCAAGTGTTATGGGTCGTTGTTTTGCAAAACGTGCATCATTACCCGAATTGGCCACGGTGATTTTGCGGCTACAGAATGGCAACACGTGAGGTGAGCGTAAACTAGACAATGACAAGCTTTGGCGACACAACTTCCCCACAGTCAGTTACCCTCCCAAGGTAGTCTGACCAACAAGGGCTCGTGTGATGGGAATTGTGTTCAGGTGCTTGTACTAAAGACACCTTATGTAATATCCTCAATGTGATGGCTTTTAGGTGTAAGTTGAATAAGTGAATTAGGTTCAGTGCGAACAATTTTGTATGTCGGGGAACTTTCACAAATTTTAGTTTTTTGAAGTTTGTCTCAGTGACCGCGAAACTTCAGTTGCATTAGAAAATTTTCTGCATTAGCTGAAAAGCAGTTTTTTCTCCCCTAGATGCAGCAAATGCGGCAAGGCGACATGAAATATCTTTATAAGTATTATCGCGTGCTGCCAAATCAATTTGATTTCATTCTTAGGCTTCTGGAGAAAAACCTTGAAAGGAAGCATGCTGTGAGGGAGCAAATAAGTCCTGCTAGGCGACTGGCCATGACACTCAGGTAATATGGTGATATGTGTACTTTCGTTTTTCCCTGTAATTATTTTTCTTTTTTCTACAAACGTTATGTTGTTTTGCGCATGCAACCCATACCCCCATCTATGTGTTGCACCACGCCTTTCCGAATTCCATCACCAATTCAAATCAGGTGGTACCCAAACATTACAGCCATGTATATTTGTTAGTTTCTACATGCACCACTATTTGAAGATGTTTACTCTATACTCTTACTATTGAAAAATACATTTTTATTTCAGATATCACTCATCTGGAGACCTTATCCAGGATATTGCACTAGCTTTCAGAGTTGGAATATCTACGGTGCGCACGGCTATGAAGATCACATGCCGTGCTTTTTGGATAAGGTTTCAGCCACTGTACCTGCTCGTTATTATACCTCCTATCACATTGTTTACAGGTAGTGCTTAGCGATTCTGCACAGTGAGCATCTGGCTTCAGGTTGAGCCGCATAGTTTTTGACTTGGTCTGTACATTCGCTATTCAAATTTCATATCATCCTTCAGTGCAGTGAGGCCATCCCATGCCACTTTGAATGGGTACTTCCTCAGTGGCCCTTAGGGAAGGCTTATTTAGTGCTTGTGCAGCGTTTACTCTGCATAGTTTGTGTCGGTTACAGTCAAGCGTAGCCCACTCATGACCCTGACTGAGCACGTCGCCTCACTTCTGGCCTGGGCTGGTTGGAAAATCAATCAAAAATAAACGTTTCTTTCTCTCTCTCCTTTTGCTGGCTCGTAAGCGACCCAGTCAACTCATTTTCTGGAAAGGTGGACAGCACATCGCAGAGCATGCCTTCGCAAGAGAAAGCCATTTTCAGCCTATATTGCAGCCAGAATCTATTGGCATATCTGATATTTTGGCACTGGAGCATTGTTATAAGTGGTTCATTATACTATAAAAAGCATACTAAAGCGAACGGTGCCATCCCTGCTTATAGTACATTTGATATACTGCTATAAACAGTGTCTTAACAAGTGGACGTGCTTTCTGGAGGAGCTGCCGCAAAGTTGGATACTTCAAACAGTTTGCTTTCCATTGCAAAAAAAAACATATATGTGATGAAAGACGGTAGACAGTTGTGAAAAAAAAGACTGCGCCTGCCAACTGACATATTGTTACGAGTGACTGTGTTTATTTACAGATGAGGTGAAATGGCGTTGTGAAATTGCAGCGTATTTCAGAGACAGGCCTAGAACGCTTCCACCCAACCACTCAGTCCAGGCGCCGCTCCACTACTCTTCTTCTTCCGCGCCCCGTAGGCTCGCGCATCTTCGTTTCATTTCCCCCGGCGGCAGACGAAGCTCGCCGAGCGAGTTAAATAGGCCTATGATGGTACTGTTTGAGGCGGGCTACGGGAACAATTTGCGTAGTGCACGAATGCCGGTTATTTGCTGTGACTCGGGCGACAACGTAATTCACGTCACTGAGACGAGTGACTATCACGAATGGGCCGGAATAGTTTGCTAGAAACTTCCGGTACAATCCTTTTCTACGAACAGGAGTCCACAGCCACACGTAGTCACCAGGAGAAAACTCTACGGGGATATGCTTGGCATCGTAGCGACTCTTGCTGTGTTTTTGCGAAGACAATGTTCGAAGGCGCGCTAGTTGACGTGCTTCTTCAGCGTGACACAACGTCTGAGCGATGGACAGATCTTCCTGATGCGAGAAAGGTAATAGAGTGTCCAGAAAACTCTGCGGATTTTGTGCGTAAAGCAGGAAAAAGGGCGAATGTCCAGTAACTTCATGCTTGGCGGTATTATACGCGTAAGTAACAAATGGTAAGACGGCGTCCCAGTTCCTGTGGTCAGCATCAACGTACATCGATAGCATATTCGTGAGAGTTCGATTTGTTCTCTCAGTGAGACCGTTAGTTTGTGGATGGTAAGGGGTGGAGTGGCGATAAGAGAAGCCACAGAGGCGCAAAATTTCTTCAACCACATCGGCCATAAATTGTCGTCAACGGTCACTGATGACAACCCGTGGAGCACCGTGACGCAGTATGACCCGTTGTAACAGAAAAGAAGAAACAGCGGCTGCTGTGGCCGATGTCAGTGCGTCCGTTTCCGTATAACGCGTTAAATATTCCACGCACACTATAACATATCGGTGGCACTATGGGGTCTTAGGAAGGGGTCCGAGCAAGTCGATGCCGACTTTTTCAAAAAGGGGATGTAGGTAAAGGGATTGGCTGCAAATAACCTGGCGGGGCAGTGGTGAATCGCTTGTGGCGCTGACATATAGCGCAGCTGGTGACGTACTGTTTTGTGGTCTTCCACATTTTCGGCCAGTAGAACCTCTCACGTAGTCGATGTAGCGTCCGTGTGAAACCGAGATGACCGGATGTTATGTCATCGTGCGCAGAACGAAGGACGACTTGACGCAGGCTTTCCGGCATTGTTAGAAGCAACAGGAGGCCATCGGCTGAATAGTTTCTTTTATACAGCAAGCCATTTGAAATTTTAAAGTGCTTGTCGACGGAGCTATGTGCAGCTTCGAGCAAGGGTTTCAGAGTAGGGTCGCGCTGCTGCTCACGTTTAAAGCTGCTGGTATCTGGGAAGTCGGACGAGACAGAAACTAAATAGTCATCAATGTCATTGTCCTCAGCATTGGTGTGTACTGAAGGAAGGCGGGATAAGCAGTCGGCATCTGTGTGACATCGTCCGCTCTTATAGGTAACAGAAAAGCTGTACTCTTGGAGGCGCAACGCCCAACGAGCCAGCCAGCCAGATGGGTCATGAAGTCCCACAAGCCAGCATAGTGAGTGGTGATCGGTCACTATTGTGAACTCGCGGCCATGTAGATACGGTCGGAACTTCTGAATGGCGAAGACGACTGCTAAGCACTCGAGCTCAGTGACGGTGTAGTTCGTCTCTGCTCGGGTCAGTGTCCGACTGGCATATGCTACGACGTGTTGACGGCTGTTGCAGAGTTGGACCAGCACAGCACCAACACCTAGCCCACTAGCACCAGTGTGAAGTTCAGTCAAAGCATCAGGATCAAAATGCTTTAGGATGGGTCCTGAAGTCAATAAAAAGTTCAGCTGTTGAAATGCAGCCTCAGATTTATCATCCCACCAGTACGTGTGTCTTTATGAAGAAGGGACGTTAGTGGGGAGGCAAGTTGTGCGAAGTTCTTAATAAATCGACGGAAATATGAGGACAGACCCAGAAAACTTCGCAGGTCCTTCACTGTTCGTGGTGGTTAAAAGTTGCGAACCACTGCGGTCTTCTGTGGGTCCGGTCGCATGCCTTCTTTATCGATGAGAAAGCCTGATACGAGGGCTTGACGTTCTCCAAAACGACACTTCTTTGAGTTTAAAACAAGGCCAGCTTCACGTAAGCATTCAAACACAAGCGACAAGCGGTGGTTATGCTCTTGAAAAGTTTTGCTGTAGATAATCACGTCATCTAAATAGCACATGCAAATTTCCCATTTTAGTCCACGGAGTACTGTATCCATAAATCACTCGAATGTCGCTTGAGCATTGCACAAACCAAAGGGCATAACGTTGAACTCAAAGAGACCGTCTGGTGTTACGAAGGCCATCTTCTATTTATCTGAGGGATGCATAGGAATTTGCCAATACCCAGAACGCAAGTCGACAGAAGAAAAATAGGAGGCAGAATGCAGGCAGTCCACGGCGTCATCTATACGTGGCAAACAGTAGACGTCTTTTTTGTGATGGCATTTAGGCGACGATAGTCTACGCAGAATCTAAATGAATTATCCTTTTTCCTGACTAGAATGACAGAAGCTGCCCATGGACTACACGATTCTTGTATGACGCCCTTCTTTAGCATGTCTTCAATTTGCTCAACGATGACTTTCCTTTCGGAAGGCGATACACGATAGGGCTTCTGGCATATTGGTGGTGCTTGACCTATATAGATGCGGTGTTGCGTACGTGAAGACGGTGGCGTAACGGTAGACGTCTCGTCTTGGTCAAAGTCAAACACTGAGGCGTGGCGTGCGATCACCTCCTGCAGCAGCGACCATTCAGTTGATGGAAGTGACTTGTTAATCATACGGTCAATTTTGGCCGAATAGCCGGGGTACGAGTTGGCGTGGGGTTTCTTTATATCCACCGACAGTTGGAGTGACGGTATGGTAAGAGTACTTTGCTCTTGAAAGCTTGCCAATTTAAGTCCTGCAGGCAGATACATGGGCTGCGTGGAAACGTTCACAGTCCACAAATCGGCACAACCATCGATGGTGAGCACGAGGCAACGAGGCACAATAACGTTTTTCCTAAGTGCGTTAGTGAAGTTCGGCTCGGCTAAACCGTAGTAAGAACTCGCACAATAACGCGAAGAGTTTACACGCACAAACATTGCGGTTGTGGGGCCAAGCAGACGTCTTCAGACACGGAAAACACTTCCAAGCAGTAATCAACGGTATTTTTCGTCAATGGAGACGGCAAAACGGGACAAAAAATAATACCACCACTACCACAATCTAGAGTTGCACCACATTCCCGCAAAAAATCTATACCAAGAATGACGTCGTGGGTCGCTCGTGCAAGCGCCGTTAGTTCAGCTCGAAACGTTCGATTTCCTACAGAAAGTAAGACAGAACAAACTCCAACCGGGCTCAACGTTTCTCCCCCTACGCCGCGGAACGTAGCAATCCGATTCCAAGCAGACATTACTTTCGTCCCAAGGCGATTTTTAAAAGACATGCTCATTACGGAAACGGCAGCACTGGTATCAACTAGTGCAACAGTACTCACATTGTCTACAAAAACACTCACTTTGTTCACAACCATTACAACACAAGGGGGTCTTGCGGAAAATGATTTTGCGGCCTCACCCGCATTGGTCGCACCAGTTAGTTTCCCAGTGGTGGTGGCGTCCTCGAGCGGCGACGCGGAGACGGGGATCGCTGTTGGCGTGCGGGTGGTGGGGTAACGCTGCGGTCGGAGCAAGGCGAGTCAGCACGTGCTGCGTGTTGCTGCTGGAAAGAGCCCTGAAATGGTCGATACTCGCCAGCAGGTACATAGGGCGTGGACACGTTGAATCGTGGAGCTCGCTGCTGGCGACGGTAGCAGCACCTAGCGATGTGTCCAGGTAGCCCGCAGTTGTAGCAACTACGGGTGTCGCGTCTAGTCGTCCCCGGCGAAGTAAACCTCGTTGGTTGATAAAAGCCGGGCGATGGTGGTCGAGGAGTGAATCGCTGTGACGAAGCTTGCCTGCGTTCCTGGTTTTCGAGTGGTCGTTCACTCCTTCGTGCGAACCGATCGGTGTAATTCGGGCGAGGCTCAAAGTAGCTCTGTCACATCCGAGGTACCAGTGGTTCACGGGGCCGTTGGGCGAATGCACACTGATGGCAGACACCAGCGGTGTGCACAGCTTGCAGTTGAGCAAGTTCTTCCTTAACCACTCTTCTTATAAGAGAATAGATGACGTCCCGCGATGGAAGGTTGACACTTGCAATCGTGGGCCCATTCTCAAGACGTCCAAATTTCGGTAGGACTCTCCTCCTCTTTAGCGCTTCAAACGCTCTGCAGTGTCTCCTTAGGTCGGAAGGTGTGTGTAGGTCTTCCTTAGTGATAAGGAAATTGTACACGTCTTTCGCGATTCCCTTGAGCAGATGACCTACCTTATCTTCGTCACACATGGTCGCACTCACAATTCCGCAAAGCTTCAAGATGGCCTCGATGTAGGTGGTGCATGTTTCGCCAGGTAACTGAGCTCTGCGTGAAAGCGTTACCTCCGCCTGTTTGATCTTAGCTGTTGAGTCACCAAAACACCTCTTCAGCTCGTCCACGAAAATGTCCCATGTGGTCAATGCACTCTCATGATTGTCGAACCAAAGAGACGCGGTGCCGACGAGAAAAAAACACCACGTTCTCGAGCTGCTTAGCAGTGCTCCAGCGGTTGCAGTGACTCACTCTTTGGTAGTGCTTGAGCCAGTCGTCAACATCGTCATCCGGCTGCCCCGAAAAGGTATTCGGCTGACGTTCCGGTATGCCGCTGCGATCTTGTCCTGGCGGGTGAGCGTGTTGTTTATCAACAACAAGGTTGTTATGGCCTGCTCCCGCGTCCTCCATGTCTGGTAGCTGTGGTGGCAAGCCTGCCAAGCGTCTGCTTCGTCACAAAATCAGTAGAGCTGGGTCGTTCAGATCGATGTACCCGGCACCTCCACCAAACTGTTACGAGTGACTGTGTTTATTTAAAGATGAGGTGAAATGGCGTCGTGAAAGAGCAGCGTACTTCTGAGACAGGCCTAGAGCGCTTCCACCCAACCACACAGTGCAGGCGCCGCTCCACTACTCTTCTTCTTCCGCACCCCGTAGGCTCGCGCATTTTCGTTTCAATATGAAAAATATTTACAATCTCATTGCACTCTGCTTTTAATTTATTGCAATGCACCAGCTTGCCCAGCAATGCACTTCAGGGTAGATATGCCCTTTAAAATATGACTGTCCTAATGCTCATGAGAAACAAAAAGTGTAATACCGCACTTAAACTTTGCTGATGTGCAGTTCTAACTACCATTGTAGGAACATCTTTGTGCTCTCTGAACTCTGCTTCCTTTTTTTTTTCTTTTTTACACTTAGATTCCACCACTGAAACCTGGCTACATGTTGCTCAACGTTTTGGCCGTACGAGGAAGTTTCCATTGCATCGATGCTGCCGACGGAAAACATGTTCAGAATGAATATCCCAAGAACTCTGGCAGTATGTTTTTTAACTACAAGGTGTGTATAATAGGAATTGTTGTTGCTAGATTGCAAAACTATTTTGAAAGTCTGAAACGCATTCAACTTTGTCGTGTAATACTCCTGTCACATGGCACGTGTAATGTCATTTGCAGTGAATGACTTTGAAAACGAATCTCATTGTGATCTTGCGTTCCGGGTCTACACAGAAACCTGAAATAACATTCGCAATTGGTGTCAATACTTACTGGCAGGCTACCATGATACCGAAAAGTTACAAATTGCTGATTTCATTTACATAAAATTGTCCGGATAGTCGGAAATTTACTCCCACGTGATAAAACAGCATTGGCAGAAAAAAATGCTTCATACCAAAGCAAAACTAGCTTGCACTCACAACTTGCAATCGGCAATATTTGGAACTAGCGTTCATGAATTTGTGACCGCGATAGATTATGATCTGTGCAAACGAACTATAGTGGCACTCCAGCTGCTGCGAATGAGGCATCAGAATCGACTGAAGCGTTTAAAGCTTGGTATTGAAGATCACAGACGACGAGGGATTCGGAGCTGTACCTAGACGCCAATTTGTTTACGTCGGCTGCTCTTTGGGCTTCAACTTCGTCAGTGAATAACAGAGAAATGGGGTGCTTCCCAAGAAAGAACAATTGGTATGAAATCACTCTCCCTAGACTGGTGCCCAATATGTGCATACGTATTCTGCTACTTGCGAGTAACGCGGCGACACTACACGAAAACAACAGAGAGTGTGTGTAAACGTGGCTGAAGTCTGAGCCTGAAAAAGAGAATATAGCTGCTGAAATTGCTTGCACTATTATGCTGCACGTTAAAAAGTTACTGAAATAAGAACAACCTTTAGTAAACATGTGAACATTGTTTACGTTTGCTTTAAAATGTCGATTTTGTGAGGTGCCTGTTGACAAAAGAACACATGTCGCGCTTCCTTCAGTTCAGTGAACACATTCAACGAGTGAATGTCCTTTACTATGGCTATATAGCAGCTACAAAAATGACATTAACCCCTAATGTTTTTCGCAGCAAATGACATTACAGGTGCCGTGTGGCAGGGGTGTAACACTGTTACCTAAGATTGTCGATACTGTACTCTTATACCCCTGCCACACTGGAGGTGTTAATGTCATTTGGTAACGTAATAAACCAAGTCGACTATAACACCAGGCACCGTCATCATTTACCCGAAGTGGCAACACAGAACGCGCGTTTCTAGTCTGACCGTGGCATGTGTTGGTTTACACAATGGCCGACCACGCCATCGGGTGAAATCGAGTAGTCTCTGTACCTTTGAGGCTGAGAATACAAACGTTTTGCGGCAACCTTCCAAGCAACTGCTCTCGTTAAGATCACAGATGCCTAAAAAAACTCAAAATTATTAGCGTGCTTTCATTACTTCTTCTTAAATTGAGAATGTTAAGTGCCACATTTCAAGTAGTCAATGGGGTTGAGAGTATACATTCGGTGCTAGTGCGATGGCGAATGTGTTTCTCGAACTCATTCCATCACATAAGTCATTCGGTTCTAATGACATTAAATATCGCTTGTAGCAGCCGCATAATCTCATTAGGTGCGAACGTTATTCAGTTCGAATGATATTAAAACATCCAGTGTGGCAGGGCATTACCTACACTATTAGATAAGACAACTAGTTGTATATAAGTAACATATAATCTGTGTGTATGTCATGGTTCTTAACTTTTCCCTTGGTAACTTTTTTCATGGAATATGCTCATTTACATAGACGTGAAAGTAATAATTGTGTCAAGTAACAAAATGTGAGTATGCTCACGGCATTGTATTGTCCATCACAAAATGCTGTAAATGTGCTGTTCTATATAGTTGTTCACAAAAATAAAGTTTGTACAGTGGTAAAGCAACCCCGTTGCCTAATCATACAATAATGTGCAGGTATTTGAAACATCTGAAGCATTGAATCTATTTGTTTTTTCAACCCTGCGGTGAAAGGTTATTTTTTATGATGTAATCACTTGCTCAAGCTTTATTGATGCCATAAAGCAGAAATGATTAAACAACTATTAACCTGCTTGCAGATTCTCATGCATTCTAATAATAACTTGTTTATTGCAGGGCACTTTCTCCATTGTGCTGCTGGCAGTCGTTGACTACAATTACGAAGTTGTCATGATTGATGTGGGGGCCTATGGCAAGCAGAGTGATCAAGGTGTGATGCCTCGAACAGTCAAAGTTTGGCAAGCGGCTTAAACAAGGAAAGGTACAGCTGCCAAAGGACTTGCATCTTCCAAACACAACACTTCCAGCTCCTTGTGTATTTGTTGGAGACGAGGCCTTTCAGCTGAGGACTGATTTCTTGAGGCCTTATCCAGGACATGGTCTGAATCCAAGCGAAAGAGTGTTCAACTACCAATTGAGCCTAGCACGGTCTGTTCTTATAATTCTAAGCTGCATCATTGTTATTTTTGCAGTCCCAGAACATGTGAAATTTATTACTATCCAATAGTGCCAACATTATACAAGTAGTCAACATACAAAACTGTTTGTACTTCATTTTCAGCTGCCGTATTTTTTAGAATGTTATGGAAGTTTTTGTCCCAGATTTTCCATCCTGAAGTCAACCCTCGCGTCGCAGTCGAATGCCGGAATGAATATTTGTTTTTTCTGAACGCAAAAAAGTTTCCTCTTGCGCTACAGTAGAGTAAATGCGTAATTTGTTATCATAAGATGTGTGGAGTTTAGATTAAAGATATCATAACATTGCAGATCATCCTAGTCTTCTATATTGTTCTCAGATTTTACATGTTTGCTGACACATTCGGCCACTAACCAACCTGGTCGAGAAAAACAGTTTTTACATCAATGTGCTGATGTCATACAAATCGCTCATGCTCTAAATCAAGGGCATTCCTACAAGAGAAGAGCTTCTTTATGCAAGCCCATGTTAGGAATGTATTAAGAGGGTATGGTAGGGAGATTGATCAACACCATGTATTGACAAGCACAAAGGTGTGCTCAAAGCCAATTAAGATAGTAGTGCCAAAGACCATACCTTCTACTGATGTGCAGACTCTTTTGCATCATTGTTCTCTGTGTACGCTAAACAATATGGAATGATTTTTTACAGCAAGCATGGCTAGATGGTTTGAATACATCTTCTTACCATTTTCATACTCTTTCATTGCAAAATTTTCCATTAAACGACTTGTGCAGCATAAATATTACTGTATATTGTGAGCCCATTTTGTGACTCTTTTCAGTTCGGTCTTTTTCAATTGTGTTGAGAGTTGTGAAAGCTTTGTGGCGTCAAAATGACGTTTGCGGAAGAAAAAACCAAAACAGGCAGCGTGCTGCTTGTTAAGCTCCAGCGAATGAGTGGAGGCATAATTAAGTTTATTACGAGGATAACATGAGAATCACGCCCCAGGACAACTTGTTTATCCTTGCTCACCCCATTAAATAAATAACACAAAGCCAAGGCAGGCAGACACTAAATACAGTCTAAAATTTGATGGTATAGAATTAAGTACATAAGTTCTGTTGGGTAGAGCACGATAAAAATTTTCGTACTCAATGTGCCTGTGTGACGTTTGAAAAGGCGCGTGTGTTTTGTTGTGAAAGCGCAGAAGTAATAACTTGAATAGTATCTGTTGAAGGAAGTGAATGAAGTGAAGGTGTCTGTGCGTCGTCGACCATGCCTAAAAGCATTTGTGTTGGCGATTTGCCATAAAGACTGCCTTGCTCTTGGCCCAGAATCTCTGCCACGGAGTCATCGTTCATTGTGTCCATGTTGCTGGTGGTCCTACAAGAAGGCATAGAGTAACGTAAATCACGATTGCTTTAACATTACAACCTATATTAATGTTTTTGTTTATGATGATGTAGCACCGAATGGCTGAATTGTGCATTTATTTCCTTATCACACCTATAGAGACACACACAAACCTACAGGTCAACCGTAATGGTTTTGAGATACAGTACACTCTCGGCGAACGGAACCTGCAGGAACCGAGAAAATATGTTGCAATAAACAATAGTTTCGTTTACCGAGACGTGAGCATGAATGCAGAATATAAGCTCGAAACCAGTATCGCAGATGCAATAGTTCATTTAACAGATTTTCATTTACTGACAGTCTACTGTATCTTGAGGCAGTGATGATGACACATAGGTTTGTGGAGTAGTGTTACTGGCACACACTGCTTTATTGTAGCTAAAACAGTGTGCATGAGTTAGCGGTGACAGCTACGGTTATAAATTTACCAATTGGTGTAAATTCCTGCTACCTGCAATCACAGTGTGTTACTAAATATTAACCATACTCGTTTAGCATCACTAGTTTACTACTACCACTAGTGCGCAAATTAAGACAAGACATTTGACATTCACTGCTCTTTCATATGATACTTAACTGTGCTCAATCTGATGTCTAACCTGTGCACTTGAAAATAAAATTGTACTAACTCCTTATCATTTCAAATCGGTCTTTTTGCACTATATTTGAACGTTGTTACTGTATTGCGTTATTGCACTTATAATATTTTTATAGTTCAGCATTTATTGCTATGGTTTTATAGACCTTATGTAAATCGCTGCCATCTGTCAGCCGTCGTGTGCATACCGCCATGTTAGAGACTCAGAGTGGCTCTTTATCATTACAAATCAGTCTTTTTCAGCTTTATTTGAATGTTGTTATTGTAATGTGTTAAGCACTTATACCTATTTTTATAGTTCAGCTTTTATTGCTATGGTTTGTAGAGACCTTATGTGAAATTGCTGCCATCTGTCAGCCGTCGTGTGCATACCGCCATGTTAGATGCTCAGAGTGTACAGTCCACATTGGTTTATGGATGCATATACGTAAGGCCTATCGATGTGAGGTGTGTATTGGCTGATCATTACAATGTCGACGTATTGCAAGTCTCTTGCAGGACACCTTCAACTGTGATCTGTAGCATTTATTTTTAGTTTCACTTAAGTATCTGCTGCATAATTCACTGGAATGTCTACAAATCCTGTTGTAATGATAGTTTGTTTCGTTTTAAAAGTAAAGCGAACAAGAAATACGAGAAAATGGTGTTAATTTTGGTACGTTGTGTGGCTTTACAGTACAATGAGTATACTTGCCAATAATAGGGCATGACAATCTGCTAAGAACCAGTTTAATTTCTATCATACTAATCACATGGTTAATGCATGTGAGTGATGGGTAGTGATGTAGACCAAGATTTCCTTGTTTCCAACTCGAAAGCATGAGCATTATGGCACCTGTCAGCTGTTTCGAAAGCCTGGTTGGGCAAATGAAGAGATTATTTTACACACGTGGCTCCACAGTGTCCCGCAGGAACAGCAGTTGAGTGAAGTGCTTCCATGAGCTGACTGGCTCCCCAGCAGTCGTCCCACACTTTTTTTTTTATTCGCGCAACTTCTTGCAAAACGTGTCTCTTTGATTGCGCCATCGTTTGTAAATGGCTGCTGTGTCACCTGCAAACATAAAAGAGTACGCGAGGCAGCGGATAGCAACTGATAACATAGCATTGTGTTAGGTTAGTTTGTGCTTCAAGAGTACCTCTAAAGTATATTTTATTTTGCAAGCACCTTTGGAGTATGAAAGGTTGCTAGTGCAATTTAGGTGCGTGTAACTGTGTACTACAAATAAATTATTGCAGCATAAATGCGAGAACGCTTTCTATACGGCAATAATAAGCAAGTGTCGTGTGTGCAAGAACATTAAAAAAAGAACAATCATTTCAGATTTTGTACCGAAAGAGGTCTTTAGAGTGAATTTACGGGCAAGCACTTTTATAAACAGATTTCCCTTTAGGCCGAATGATGGAGCAGTATTTTCTTCAAGACACGGAGAATAAAATTCAAAAATGAAGCAATCTGGTATTTGTGTGGAGTTTCAGTGATAGTCGCACCTATTACGTAATAGAATATTTCATTATTCTGCTGTGAGTTGTTTTATTTTGCATTAAAACAATCAAGTCGTAGGTTCCAACTCTCTGTAGAAATAGTTTATGGTTA